>CM049377.1:23685920-24285920 GCA_026937815.1 Etheostoma perlongum | reverse complement strand
CTGTTTTGCTATCAGCTTTCCTACATCCTACTGAGCCTGTACTGCATTGCTGCTCAGTGCTTCCTGTGTTGCTCAGTGTATGTGTGTGTGGATTTAAGTGTGTTGTTTAGGCAGCTGTTTGATCTCCAGTCTCTTGACTGCTACAGCTGCGGGGGTGATGTGGATGCAGAGACTTGGCGGCTTCCACCTATCTGTGGCACTGTATGTCACTGTCACTGATGTGTGAGATAAATACACACCGCGATGTGCCTTTACTGTACGTATGCACACACAAACACCCTCACACAGCCATTCCTGCATACAAACACACTTACAAAGTCCCTCTGGTTTTTGTGAGTCCAGCAGAGACACAGTAGCCATCCAGAGAATCCTACCTTCAATGTGTAAGGGTGTGTATGAGTGTGTGCGTGTCAGAAATTGACTGCACAACTGCCAAATGGATCTACTTCCACCTTCGTCAAAGGGCATTTAAACACAAAGACAAAGACAAGGTGAGGACACGAACAACAAAGAACCAATGACACGTGGAGTTTAAAAACACAGCAGCAGCACAGAGCTGGAGACAAAGATTAGACAAGACAGATGACAAGACAAAGGAGTCAGCACAACAAACAAAGAGGCTCATGGGAGTACAAACAGGACAGGAAATGGGAGGGGATAAAGAGAAACTGAGAATGGCAACTTCTCCTTACACTGTAAGAAGTATTTCCTCTTTTTTTTGCGTTTTTCTTTTCATTAATGGGTGAGAATAAAACATGGATCGGGTATATGGGATGATATTTAATTTAGGAGTTTATTAACTGCTGGCCTAAGGTAAAGTGACTTTGACAGCAGAGGTCAACAATGATGCTGGTTCGCCTCAGCAGAAGTGCGGAAAAATCAAGAAGAAGAAACAAATTTCTGCTTAATAAACATGCATGGGTTGGAGACTTTGACCCCCTTGATTAACCAAATCCGCTGAGGTAAACAGGAACTAAAAAAAGGATGATTTAAGATAATCATTTTTTTTCTCCAGAGAGAGAGAGAGAGAGAAAAAAAACACAAACACAGCTCAGTGAAGCCTCTCCTGGCAAACCCTCAAAGCGCTTACAGGGCCCAATAAATCTCCATTGGAGCGGCTTGTCAGTGATAAGGTCAAGGTTATTAAAAGTACTGAATATATCATGAATAAAACAACGCCGGCGCACAGCCTTTAAAATCTCATATACACCACTGACTTCGTAGATTTGCTGGTGTGTGCCCTTTCTTTTTGTAAATAGAGGGATTTTTTATCCACTTCCTTATACTGTATGCATTAAAATTCTCCAAAGACCTTCCAGAGTGCTTTCCTCCATTTTAACTCTAGGTGGCAGTAGTGGTTAGAATAATAAAAAGTCATTGGGGAGGACAGAAATTGCAAAGAAGCTACAGCTCTGGCAGGTTTTGTGCAGTTATCCAAGCTCTGAAGTTCAGAATTAATTGAAGCACAGGCTCTTTGTGATTCGTATTGGTAACTCTATCTCAATAATGGAAACAATGCTGTCTCTGCGGAGGAGGGTTTAGCCCTGTGAGAGGTCGGCGAGAGGTTGTCTGGAGAGAAAGGGAGGATGAGGCAAGAGGTGAGTGGACAGCAACAAAGTCTAAAAGCTTTTGAGAGACTCACCTCTGGTCAGATGGGTTCTCCAGAGACTCAGGACTTAAGGGTTGCAGGGGAGAAAGTCAACGGCATGCAGTGTAAGCGCAAGAGGCCAGAAGGAAAGAAGGAAGGAAGGAAGGGGAGGAAGGTAGGATGTTGTGAGCCCACTGGGAGACTCACAGTGGTCTAGTTTAGACCGGGAGCAGCAAAAAGCATAACTTATCTGCTCTACTACAGTATCGACCGTGCCAACAGTCGATAACAACTGTTGTATGATCATAGGAAGTGTGTAGCTTAGCCCTGATCACACCGCAACCATAAAAGGAGCTTCTCAAGGGAACTAGTTGGATCAAGATGGATGACTAATGCACCAAAATGGGATAAAGCATTTATTTTTTTAATAAACGTAAGCAGCACGATTAACTTCACTTATGGTTGGTGTCCACACAGGTACAAAGGGTACTTTAAGTCAGCATCCAATTATCTAACAACTCCTTTATATTTATGCCGCTGCAGGCCACAGTGCAGAGGCAATTACCTTCTGTCTAGAGATGGAAGCCGTGAATGAGAAAAATTGGGCAATTGTCAAAAAATGGGGTCAAGCGCCATATCAGTTGAGAGTCAAGGCCAGATATGATTTGTCACTGAAATAATGGGGCTTGAGCAAATCTTCCTGAGCTTTGAGATATGGGCAGAGAGGTGAAGGAGGGGTGATCAAAAGGGTGCTGTAAATAGTAACAGCAACATTAACCCAAGGTGAGCGCTTGACATTTTGGCCTCATCCAGCTCTTAATAGCCCCTCGAGAAATGTTTTCATTTCCTTTTACAAAATCAAAGCATGCTGAATTAATCGGCACGCCCTCCGAGTGCTGCGCCAGAGCTCCACTTTGCTTAGATTCACACTCATTGTGGGTTTTAGTAAATGTGACATCCATTAAACTTTTGACAGTCTGGCTCCAAGGACCACTGTCCCCTCCTGCGAAGTGAGATTGATGCCCATGGCTAAACACTGCAGAGAGATCTCAATTGGAGGTCTAATCTACAAAGGGAGACAAATCTGTGATTAACATGTCACTGCTTCTCTGTACGGCCCGACTGCGTAATTATTCACAATTACAGTTAGAGATCTGGCAAAAAAATGAAATGACAGAAGCCCTGACATGGATTGGAACTCTGGGCTGAATCCAGTCGGCTTGATTTGATCTGAATTCTGCTTAGTCGCTTTGTGGGATTTTTTTTAAAAGAGGTTACTTACCGAGCTAATGAGCTGGAAGAAAAACCCTTAATAACTAAGTCATGACTGAGGGCTTTTCCAAACAGTAACTCTACAGGCACCAGAAACTAGGTTAAGGGGTATTTAGTATGTCTTCCTGTTGCAGTTTTCAAGGGGTCTTGTTCATTTCCCATACAACAGATTCAGCGTAAAGTGCATGGCAATTCAATTTGTTTATGAACAAGTTACAACCATGCATAAAATATTGCACATTCTTAGTACAGCAATTCATTTTCTCTGAGGCTTAAGCATAATGCGTATCATGCGCACATTCATGCTTCCTTTTGCAATGGAAATCAAAAGAAGGATCTAATGACACTGCAAAAATGAATTTAAAATAATGTAATCTGTCAAATGAAATCATGGATATGGATCTTGAACTTAACTCTAATTCATACGGTCAAGATTGATGGTGATGTCTGTGTGGGAGTCATGACTGGAAACGGAATGTACTTTAATCTCTTCAGTTGGGTTAACTATCAAAAATGTTTTGTTGTTGCTGTTAGTTAGGCTTGATTTGAAGCCGGGGCAAATACCCAGTCATAAAGTCTACTTACTCTGGGATCTCATTGGTCAGTTGGCTTGAGTGAAAAGGAAAGACAGTGAAGGACATTTATATGAGACAACACGTGTGCGGACAACGACAAGTGAGGTCAGACTGATGGACAGGACAAAAGTCACACAACTGGAACGCTGAGATCACAGACAAACAGAAAAGATATACACATAACGACACACATATCCGACACAGTTCTCCAGCCAGTTGTTTCTGAGTGGGTGCGAGTTGCGCGTCGCCATGGGAGTGTGATGATCTGCAGGCTATGGCCCGGTTTTTACACCTAAGTGGTTGTGTGAAGAGCTGTGAGACGACAATATAGAGTCATACGCTTGATGTCTTTTCAGGTTCATCACATAAACATTTTTGTTCACGTCAACCTGGAGGCACACTCCTTGCCAACCTTGTAGATGGATAGAAGAGTAAAAATGTATCATCATCTGCCTAAAGGGACAGGATTTCTTCTTTTTACACCCACTTCAAAAAACATTTAACGTACTTCGTCAGCTTTTTCCCTTTGCAGGGTGTTCAAAATTTGGACCTGTCTTTGGAGGCTTTTTTTTAACGGAAAACATACATACACATTCAAAATAGAATAAAAAGTTTAATAATGCATGTGTGCATATTGTCCAGTGTGTGCTAAACTGGAGACAACAGAGCTGACTGAGCGTGCTCAGGGCAACGCTGTGATTGTTAACCGTCTCGCTAATTAGTGAAATCCTGTCAAAAGCTGAGCAATACTGCCGTGGGCAGGCGGGGGGGGGAAGAGTTATTAGCAAAGTGCCTAGTTCCCCCTAAAGCCTAAGCACCGACGATATCATCAACACTGTCATCATCACAGCTTACCAACGGAGGAGATGGATAGACAGAGAGGTTATTTGGCTAATAGCTATTACAATGGAGATGTTGGATGAAGCTGAATAGATGAGGATGCCCCCCTTGTCCTCTTCCTTACCTCTTTGTAACAGCGTTGTGGTACTCAATGAACGTTCGCCCGTCAAAGGCAATGGCCTCGGTCTATACAGTCCGGCAGACTTTTTCCAAAAATCTAAAAAGTTCAGATGGCTGTGAAGAAGGGGGCGGGGGTAGAACGAGGATGAGATCACACCAATCAATAAGATAGAGGGTTCAGTTTTCAGAGCTGAAGGCAATGGAGTGTGAGCAAATGGGACAAGGGGGGAGTGTTGGTGCTTTTGTAGTTTTAATTAACGTGAAAGGGACAGCCAGCCACACGCACAAGGTTAATGGCAAAGGCAGCGACTGAGTGTGTAAGACAGATCGGGCCAGAGAGAGTATATGTTGGGCAGGGTGACACGAAGATGATGAAAATCTTCCATTTGAACCACAGGGATGTGCAACTCTTGAAAAAGAATACATATGACCATGTGATATTTCAGTTTTTGTTTTTAATAAATATGCAAAATTTCATGAATATTCAATTGACACGTTTCACCATTTTCATAACTGCCACTTTAGTTTGAAATCAATACATAATTACCCTAACATAAAAGATACATCACATATCTTATATTGATATTATTACTATTAGCAAAATGGAACACAATGAAAAGGTCTTTTTAGCAGAAAAAAAATGAGACGAGACGCTCATCTTCAATTGAGGAAAGCCATGAACAAGCTGTGTTACATAAAGTATTGCTTATTTCAGTCCCACTCATACTACGATTTAAAAGCAGCAAAAAACCAGCATTGTTAGTCACTGGCTTACACATAGACCAATCATACTGATTGTTACAAAAATATTTGTGGTAACAAATATATTTAAGCATCAACATTGTCTGGGGCTCTTTAACTTAAAGTAGGACAAGGACAAATGTAATACGGCTGTAAGGATAGACATTAACAACAACCGGCCAGAGATACTCACTGTTCTGACAGCGTCCCCCTGAGAAACCGCTGAGGCAAGCACACTCGTAGGTTTCCAGCAGAGGGTTGCAGCGGCCGCCATTGTGGCAGGGCTCCTGGGAACACGGGTGGTCCTGGAACATGGCTATGTTGCTGGAGCGCAGGGCGTTCTCCTCTCTGAGGATGGTGGTACCCATCAGAATGATCTGGAAGCAGGAAACACAGAGTTAAAGGGGCACTCTGATGTCTTTTCACAAACTCTAGGTTACACACAGAAGGTCTGCTTACTAGTCATGTTGAGTACAACTCAGTCTGTGAAAACAGTTGTTTAATGTGCTCCGTGGTTCTGCAGGAGTTTCTTTCATGCCTGAGAAAATAACGCTGATGATGTACTTACATATTAGAAGTCCTGCGTTACAAACTTTAGGCATGGGGGTTGACAGATTTGGGCATTTACCAAGCAGTGAGGCTCTCACAAAAATGCTATTAGTTGCATGGGACATGTAGTATACAAACCTTTTAAAGTGTGACCCATACTAGACCCTTCTTGTCTTTGATTTAATTTAAGTGCAATACTAAATCACTAGAGTGACACTTGAAATACCCTAAAAACGTCTCTTGTTTTCTTAAATAAATAGCCATTAATAAATAATTAAGTTAAAGTTTGGATAAAGGCATCCTTGGGTTTTATCAGAACTGTGCGGTCGTGGTTTGATCAGATTTGATTCAAATATTTCTTAATTCTGGTGCAAAGAAATCTGTGACATCACTTTTTTGACATCCTGCTGTGTCTTGCAATGCTGCACAGTGCCCTGCTATGCCATGAACTACAGACAGCGCCTACCAAGAGCCTGGGTCTGTCCGAGGTTTCTTCCCAAAGGGGAGTTTTTCCTTGCCACTGTCGCACTGTTGCTTGCTCTGGAGGAAACTACTAGAACTGTTGGGTCCTTGTAAAGTGTCTTGAGATAACTCTTGTTATGAATTGATACTATAAATAAAACTGAATTGAATTGAATTGAACTTTTTCTTTCTGAGCATTGCCCATTCAAACTAACTGGAAAAGAAAGGACAGAAATAAAAATACGAAAGACTATCATGTCAAATGCTCAGAGCGATTCAAACTTTGGCAGACAGTTGCGTATTGTATGCTCTCCGCTAGTTTATTTATAGTAAAAAGCTGATTAAGAAAATATATTGTTAGGGTCTTTAATACATTAAATAAATACTGCATACGCCAATAGGGGCAAACAATACGGTTGTAGGTCAGACATAAAGTTCCAAGAAGCTCAATCTGAATGTCTGAAAATACAGGTTCAATTTTTCTCTAGCTTCTAGAGATTGGAGATTTTTCTCTAGATTTTACCTCTCTAACCTGCCTTCAAGCTTTGATAGCTTAATCAGTATAATCACACACAGATCAGTGTCTATGTAATATTCTTGATATTAATAGTTTTTGACCTTTCTTTGGATGGTTAGTTTCATGAGTCTTCTCTTGCTTTTAAATCTCTTACTTCTGTTTCATTGCTTTTCTTGTCACGTGTATCTGATTTAATGGTTATCTCCTTAGACAAACGCTGATGATCATAAGTTACCACTAGCTACCAGTCTTGGTTGCCGTCTGTAAAGCTTCAGTTATGGAACATTGTGTTTTCTGCTGAATGAACATTAAACCTAATTATCACACCAGATCCTAAGAACAAACAACACACTTCTGTTTACCATGTTCTTCCTTCTAAACATGAACTGTTACCACTCAGGAATGTGTCTCAGAGTAGGTGTTGATACAACACACATTAAACAGCCCATCAAACTGAGAATACACACTGTATTCCTCATAATTAACTATTCCCTACAGGCCGAGAAAGACAAACGCCACATTTAGCTTTTGATTTGCTCGAAACTGTCGAGGGAAAGTTTGCTGAGGAGAACTAATGACAAGTTTGTACAAACAGTAACATCCTGCCTTTGTTCTCCTGGGTTATTTCTGGCACTCCGAGATGAGGTTTTTGCTGGAAAGTGGAGAGAAAAAAAACTGGAGGGCTGTCAGGGAAATATCTTAGAATAGTGAAAGGGGGAGATTTCAAAATGTGTATTCTATTATTAGCGCATGCTAATCCAAATGAGCAGAGCCAGTGCCCGTCACAGTGTGAGCTTATAAGGGAAAATTACTAACATGGGGTTCTGTAGTATGACAGCTGGACAGCTAATAACTACTACTTAGGACACAACACAAAGGCCCTAAGTCATTAAAATAATATATATAGACACACACACACAGAATGCAGAAGCAGAGCTAATGACACTATACTCTTACAAGAAACAGAGGCTTGTAAACATTTACCTTCTGGATTGTTCCCTTGAAGCCATCCGTGAGTGCAGCAACTCTTGCTAGTCGGCTATAATCGGGAGCTCCGCCAACATAAAGAGACTCTTTCAGGTTAAGATCTACGTGCAGGTTCTGACGGGACACAAAGAGGTAAAGTGAGCTAGCGCTGTGCAAAATTGAAAAAAAAAAGCTCCACATACTGTATCTCCTAAAAAATGCCCAATCTAATATTTTCTGTACGTATCTCCAATTCCTCTCAGGGGTCATATATTCAGGACATAATGGTTTATGGTTTCACTTTAGTGAGTGGAGTTATGTGTTTGTGTCCAGGGAGCATGAAATAAGTTGCTTCCTTTTAGTTGAGATATAAAGAGTGAGATTAATAAACCACATTTGCAGACACCTCACAGTTATATAGATTGTCCCATTAAAATAAAAAGGGGGTTATCTATATTGTAGCCGCTAGACTGTCTTTAACTGCACTCCCTCACTTTCTTTCCATGACAATACACTTGATAAATTACAACATAATTGATTTCTATGTTTCTCAGAGAGAGTGGTCAATTACCCGCGATCTGTGAGACATAAAAGAGACTACAAAGGGAAATCAGGAGAATGCTGGACTTGAGAAATAATGGTTCTTAACAGAGATCTCTAATGAATGGCTGATCATAAGCACCGACCTTTCAAACAGTTGAGTGTGGAGACACACTAATTGCATTTCATTTGCGTGGCAGACGGCTATGCAATTCAATTCTTTCCACCAAACCTTTGGAACAATTACTTTCCTTTAGCATGATGTCGCTTCTCTCTTTTGCATGGAAGAGCCAGCCCACTTCAGAAGGAAGGAATTAATGCTCTTTAGTCTATGTAGAGCAGTAATTGCCAGAGGGGTCAAATGAGTTAATTGCTGGAAAAATAATGGAAGGGGCCAAATAAACAGGCTTTGTAAAGGCAAACTGGCACTGACTCAGCTCTCTTTTCTAATGGGATTTGGAGTGCAGGAGGCAGCGGTGCTTGGCTGAAGCCCGGGGTTGTGTCACTGCACGTTGAGCCGCTTCCAACAAAGACAGGGCAGGGACCTTGTACCAAGCTGCGGGACCCAGAGGTCGCCGGTGCCTCTGGGCTTAACTAAAAGTTATGTAGACCCTACCACTCTGCAACACTCACTCACTATACAGGTAAAGGTTACAGATTCCCCTGGACTTTTTGATCTTGTTTGAGATGTTACTTTATAATGTGGTGCTCTAGAATTTGAGCACAGACTACTGACGTAAAGTTACGTTGCCATGACTCTAAAGTGAGATTTCATGCAATGAAATGTTCTGTTTGGTCTCACACAGGTAAAAATCTGCACGGTGATGTTCAGTGAGTTGTGGGTGAGGTGTTTGTGTTGTTATGGGCGAGTGAGTGAGTGAGTGTGTGAGTGAAAGAGTGAGCGACTTTTGATATGATATTATAGAGGACTGTTCCTTTTTACAGAAGAAGTGAGAGTAGATGACAAAAGAACAGCTTGGCTTGACTTGGCACCTTACCGTCTCCTACGGTATAATACCTCCCTACTGCTCGCCTCCCCTGTCTTTGCTCTCGCTTTTACGACAGCCACGCTGCACTGGCGTGATATCCCCGCCTACGCCAGACTAATGAAGACATTTCTTTGTTGCTACAAACAATGGCCATCACAAAGATGACTGTCTTCTTTCCTTCTTTTCTCCCACCTTCTCACCCCTTTCCACCCCCACAGCAGATGGGCCGAGGTGAAAGCCAAACCAAGTTCTTTAAGAGCATCTCTACTTCAGTGTTGTTTGTGTGTGCGTGTGTATATATGGGTTTATGAAATGGCAAAGTTTTTCTACAGAACTGGCACCTTTAAAGCTGCCGGCAGCTCTGCAGAAGTACCTGTTTCTGTGCTGTTGTTGCATGGAGAAATGGGGGTGGGAGGACAGTGAAGGACTCAAAATGAAACATAGGTTATGGTGTGAATGGGACTTGTCTCATTACCTTGCGTGATTTCTTATTTCCAGACAGCACATCATAGAGAAGGAAAGAAAATAGGGAGGAAGGAGTTATTAGGGGAAGACTAGTAGGTGTCTGTGCCCAGAGAGGCATGCAGAGCCAGCAAGTGCAAAAGCCCACAAACACACGCTCACAGATACTCCCATGCACACACGCACACATACACACTGGGTACATCTGTAAGAACCTACACAACCTACAGCTGTAGTGTAGCACAGACAAGTGAGATTAAATATAATATGAGAAATGTGAAGAATCTACTTTTTTCAGCTTTGCATCATATAAAGCACTTACAACCAAAAAGCTTTGCAAGTTAGAGTGTTTCCGATACTAGTATCGGAAAAGCGTCTGATGCTGCCCAAAACGCTAGTACCAGTATAGTACAAGTATGTGAGTCTATGCACCGATCCGATACCACATAATTTAGCCAAGAAAAAAATATTCTTTAAAAGTAGTTTATCTTTTTCTCCATTGTGACTGACCGTCAAACAAGATAATAAGACAAGGTTCTATGGCATTTATTCTCTTTGTCTCTGGTGTATTTGTTGTTTGTTTCACAAAAGAGTTTGACCAGCGCCAGGCCATACAACAATTTTAACATCATATCACAGCCATACAGGTTTAGAAGTATACAGCTGTTAGAAAATAATAATATATATTTTTTTCTTAACACACTAGTATCGGATTGGTACTCAGTATTGGTCGAATAGTCAAGTTCAGGTGGACTCAAATTGAATCTTTAAGAAAGAAATGCAGAACATCTCTAGTGCAAGTGTGAATTCACACTTGTGAGTGAATACAAATAAGACAGTGAGTCTAAGCAGGCCATGCATGAAGCAGATGGTGCCATTAAGAAAAGATGAAAAGAAAAAAAACTTCATGGAGCAGACACTGAGTGCTGCCACTTTGCCAAACCTCATTTACAGACTGCTGCCATTGAACGAAAGGGGACCGTACCTATGTGCCTTTAAAAGTGTGTACTGGCAGCTAAGCATCTTTGATATGATGAACACTCCCGGCATGCAATATATATCCATGCATGTGCCTGTGTGTGACCACCTTTGATACAATATTGGCTTCTCTAAGCAAAGCGTCCTTTAACTCTCTCCCAGTTCTTAAAGCAGCAGGAGAGAAGTAGCTGAGAGCCACAGTGAATGGGGTCTCTGCATTGAGCTTCATAACTAGTCTCAGCTCATCACTTGTGTGCCCCCCCCAACTCCTTCCCCACACATATTCGCTTTTCCCTTGCTCTCCTCTTTTAATACGATTTTCTGCCTCTGTTGCTGGGGTAAAACACAATTACGATACGGCCGATGGGAGGTAGTGGGGGAGGACAGAGCAGTAAGAGAGAAAAAAAGACGGAGAAGAGCTTTGCGTCTTTGGGGAAGATGATGTGGACAGAGTGCATGTTCATAATCACAAATTACACTGTTTAATATAATTGGATGACTTACAGGCTTATCAAACTATTAAATCGCCTTCATTTGGAGGCATGTACCTGCTTCATTGGTTCGGATGTGGGGTTGAAGAGTTTCATTACGCCCTTCTCGCTGCTGCTGCTGTATCTCCTTTATCTGCCTCCACCTCCCCAGACACCATCTCAAAGGCTGAATTTAAAAAAATTGACGGTATACCCACAGTAAAAGCTGCTTTTGCTTTCTGTATGCAACACCACATTATATCTCCAGTTCATCAGCAAGCTGAAAGGCAGAGAGATTTTTTTTTCTTTCTTATATATATACAGTGGGTACGGAAAGTATTCAGACCCCTTTAAATTTTTCACTCTTTGTTTCATTGCAGCCTTTTTCCAAAAATCAAAAAAGTTCATTTTATTTCTCAGTAATGTACACTCAGCAACCCATCTTGACAGAAAAAAACAGAAATTTAGAAATTTTTGCATATTTATTAAAAAACAAAAACTGAAATATCACATGGTCATAAGTATTCAGACCCTTTGTTCAGTATTTAGTAGAAGCACCCTTTTGATCTAATACAGCCATGAGTCGTTTTGGGAAAGATGCAACAAGTTTCTCACATCTGGATTTGGGTATCCTCTGCCATTCCTCCTTGCAGATCCTCTCCAGTTCTGTCAGGTTGGATGGTAAACGTTGGTGGACAGTCATTTTCAGGTCTCTCCAGAGATGCTCAATTGGGTTTAAGTCAGGGCTCTGGCTGGGCCATTCAAGAACAGCCACAGAGTTGTTGTGAAGCCACTCCTTCGTTATTTTAGCGGTGTGCTTAGGGTCATTGTCTTGTTGGAAGGTAAACCTTCGGCCCAGTCTGAGGTCCAGAGCACTCTGGAAAAGGTTTTCGTCCAGGATATCCCTGTACTTGGCCGCATTCATCTTTCCCTCGATTGCAACCAGTCGTCCTGTCCCTGCAGCTGAAAAACACCCCCACAGCATGATGCTGCCACCACCATGCTTCACTGTTGAGACTGTATTGGACAGGTGATGAGCAGTGCCTGGTTTTCTCCACACATACCGCTTAGAATTAAGGCCAAAAAGTTCTATCTTGGTCTCATCAGACCAGAGGATTTTATTTATCACCATCTTGGAGTCCTTCAGGTGTTTTTAGCAAACTCCATGCGGGCTTTCATGTGTCTTGCACTGAGGAGAGGCTTCCTTCGGGCCACTCTGCCATAAAGCCCCGACTGGTGGATTGCTGCAGTGATGGTTGACTTACTACAACTTTCTCCCATCTCCCAACTGCATCTCTGGAGCTTAGCCACAGTGACCATTGGGTTCTTCTTTGCCTCTCTCACCAAGGCTCTTCTCCCCGATAGCTCAGTTTGGCCGGACGGCCAGCTCTAGGAAGGGTTCTGGTCGTCCCAAACGTCTTCCATTTGAGGATTATGGAGGCCACTGTGCTCTTAGGAACCTTAAGTGCAGCAGAAATTTTTTTGTAACCTTGACCAGATCTGTGCCTTGCCACAATTCTGTCTCTGAGCTCTTCAGGCAGTTCCTTTGACCTCATGATTGTCATTTGCTCTGACATGCACTGTGAGCTGTAAGGTCTTATATAGACAGGTGTGTGGCTTTCCTAATCAAGTCCAATCAGTATAATCAAACACAGCTGGACTCCAATGAAGGTGTAGAACCATCTCAAGGATGATCAGAAGAAATAGACAGCACCTGAGTTACATATGAGGGTCACGGCAAAGGGTCTGAATACATATGACCATGTGATATTTCAGTTTTTGTTTTTTAATAAATATGCAAAAATTTCTAAATTTCTGTTTTTTTCTGTCAAGATGGGTTGCTGAGTGTACATTACTGAGAAATAAAATGAACTTTTTTGATTTTTGGAAAAAGGCTGCAATGAAACAAAGAGTGAAAAATTTAAAGGGGTCTGAATACTTTCCGTACCCACTGTATATATATATATTTTTTTTTTTGAATTACAGGACAGCTTGTCAAACTGGCCCTCTACATCTGGAGCTCTCCCTCTTACCTTGATGGATGTTGGGGAATAAAGGCATATTTTCAGCAAATCAAGCCGGCAGAACCGCATGGTGTGAAGCGGTGGGGAAAGTTTGCTGATTCAACTGTGTCTAAAGCAGTAAGTTGAACCGCCTCAAGAAGGGCAAAAAAAAGGAGCAAGAAAGCCAGAGGTTGTGGCGATGCCATGATAAGAGCATGCAGATGATCAGGCGAATACTTTATATGTGGCCCAAGTAAGGCTAACCAACAGAAGATTCCACCCATCAGCCCAAGATAAAAATTACCAGCAGCTTGTTGCTCTTTCTTACCGGTGCCTCTCCTCGGACAGGGTCCTTCTTGTTCACCATAATCTCTCCTTTACGGTTGGAGCGCTCCAGGTTAATGGTGTTCCACACGTTCAGCTGGATTGCTTCCTTACTCCTGAAAACACACACAAACACCCACACACACACACACACACACACACACACACACACACAGGTGAGTCATCTATAAGAAGACACAGGCTCATAAAACACATTGCTGTGTTCAGTATGTCCTTTAACCTGTAGTATGTTCACATGCACCCCAAATATTTTTTTCATGTCTTGTCCTAACATTAGAAAAATATCTATATTTTCTTTATAAAATCTATTTAATTTTTCAGTTTTATGTTTATGTTCCTTAATTGTGTAAGTTAAACCCTCTGAGGACTATTAGATGATGCTAACCTGATGGTAGCGGGTCCCTTCCCCAGGTCGTAGCGGAACTCCAGGATGCCATTATTGAGGGACAGAGAGATGAAGTCTCCTTTTCCATCTGATTTTTGGCCGTTGTAGAAGATCAAACCGTTGGAGTCATTGGCCATAAGAATCACTGTCATGCTGACCTTTTGACTGCATGAACAGCACAAGCAAAGCCGGTATACACAGGCAACAGTCAGACATACACAACTATACATACCGAGGCTTAAACAAAGATGCTTGTTGCACTGGCTATCTGTCTATATGGAAATGAGGTTGTGATACTGTATATTCTACATTCTTAGGGCTAGACAACAATGTGTTATATGTGTGACCCACATTGTCATTTCAGTTCAGGCTTAAATAAGGCAACTCTGTCTTAGGCACAGAACAAGCTTAACCTATGAAAACTACACAATATCTTGTGTTTAATAATACAAGCAAGTTGTGACTTTGTGTGTTTAATGCTGAGACATGGGACTTACCGCAGATCATGCCCGTAGAGATGGAGCCCCTTCAGCTCCAGGTAAGAGTCTCCGTTAAATAGTGGCATGTAAGCCCCTCTCCTCTCAGCCACTGGAAAAACAAAGAGACTATATTCATCCTCAGGTCCCGTTTTTTTGTTGCTGACAGAATTGAAATTCAGGGATAGTCAGTACATCTTTCAGGGGCCTGTCAGCATTATGGAAAGAGATGGATTTGTGTTTTCATAGCCTTTGGGATTAAGACTTATTCTAGACAGAAATTCAACAAAAAAAATTCAAAAACCTTTTATGTCAGACTGATTACACAGCCCGCCACGGTAACAAAGAACCTTTGGAGACATGTAGAGTTTAACACCACATCCGGGACCTATGAAATAATGCAGCTATTGTAATTTGGCAGGTCTTTTAACAAATTAATGTCTATGCGATGGGTTTGCTTCTGCTTGTCGTGTTTCTAGCTGTCTGGACTGATTAGGACAAGCACCGTGTCATCCTTCTAACAAGTGGCTTGACATTAAAAATCATTCAAGTGTCACCCAGGGGTATGCGTTTATGGTGTTGTTTGCAAAAACTACCATCACTCAGAGGCACGTGCCACACTAGACGCTGACGTACACATAAACGCACACAAACTAACACTCACCTATGTAGCCGGCAAGAAGCTTGTATTCGTAATTGGCTGGCATTAGCTAAGAGGAGTCAGGATGGGGAAGGCAGACGGAGATGAGAAAGCTAATTAGCTATTGTGCAGAAGACTGCTAATGATGATGGCACGCACCATGGAGCAGTGGGGAAAATAGTCCTGCATACGCAACCAGGATTCATACACTAAACTGAACTCTATTAGAGTAAGAGACCTGCTCAGGATATAGTTTCTTAAAGAGGAGTGTGGAGGTTTTTTTTCTCGTTTTCAAAGTGAAAGCACCGTGATCAATAAGTCACCAGAGGTCCAGGCATTGGAATGATTTGAGCAACTAGAAAAATCCACATGACGTATGGGGAGTCGAGCCTGACAACCAAGGAAAGTTGGTCAAGTTAAACTTTACAGTTATTCTTTGCTAAAATGCAGCAGAAAAACAAAGCAATACTCAGGGAGCAAGTCCCTCTGGTTGACAGTAGGCAAATTTTGTATATATTTGAGTAATGCTGCCTAATTAGTACTTAGCAATAAAACCCATCAAAAATTGCAAAGGCAAAAATAAAAGCAGCTAAAATTTACATTTTGCGGGCGCACACACACACACACACACACACACACACACACACACACACACACACACACACACACACACACACACACACACACACAGTTAACACAAACACACACACACACACACGTCCCTGGCTTAATGTAGATAAGGAGCTGAATGTTAAACATTTCTGAGATTTAAACTTCCCCCTGCACTTAGTTTTTCAAGGACTGGAGTCTCAGTGATCCTGCTATCATTACTAAATTGTAATGATTTACACAATCATAGAGTAAAAAGCACTAAGGAAAGTAGGTCATTCAATACTATTGGAACACCCTTGAGAAAAGTCCTTGATGGTAAATATTATAGCAGCGAGCTGCACTGACGGACCCTGGCAGAACTGAAATGAAAAACCATAGCTCAACTGAATGTGCGTACAAACTGGGTGACACACACTTAATATTACGACTAATTCACCTTCAGGCTTCTGATGAGTGGGCTGGAAGATACCTGTCTTTTCAACTGATCTTAGTGTAGCCCTCAGAGGGTTCGTCCGCCTGACTGCAGCCTTATCTGTGAGCTCCTGTCTGGGACTGACACTCTGGCTGACTGACGCTCCCATTAATCACCGCGGGCAGGTAGGACTGATGCGATTAGTCATCTCATTGATTCCAGTGAAAAAATAGCCTTTTGAAATGGGAGACGCTCTCGCTCACACAGCATTGATTTTGCTTCACCTCAATTTATTTTAATCACCTGCTAACTGGGACTTAGGGCTTGGAAGGATGCTTATTCCCATCTGTTTTTTCTAAATTCCCAGGGGTACAAGGGTGCGTGTTTCTCTTTCGTTAGAAATGTGCAGAGTATATTTTCCTATATTCACAGTTACAGAAGGCAACGTCTGAAAACATTCAGGACAACTTGTAAAAAGCCAGGGAGGGAAAAACAACATGGGTAGACTTCAGAAAGCGACACCACCAAAAATGCTAATGATAAACTTCTAAAGGAGCTGAGCCGTGCTCTGGTCTTTTACCCAACAGCGACTCGGTTCTGCCACGTGGAGCTTAGTAGCAACAAACACGTTTGAACACAACACCTGTGGGCGGATAGTCAGAGACGGAGGGAGGGAGTGAAGGAAGGCTGCAGCTTCGATGCCGCTTACACACTAACAAGCGTAGCCAAGTCGATGCGGTGAACGGCCCGATGGGGCCAATCATCTACCTCTCTTCTGCAACCATCCAAGCCTCCCAGCCTGAAGGCTCAAACCCCCCTTCTATCTGCGTTAGATCTCCCTTTCCGATTCAGTTTGGAAGAAAATGTCAGAGAGCGGAAAGAAATAAAGAGCAAAAATTAGAGTAGGATGCTACTAAGCTGACTCCGGACTAGAACACTGGTTCTCCATGATAAGCACTGGGGCATGAAGTTAAAAAGTTATACCAGGATATACAGTGTTTTATCTGATTACCTTTCTCGCAGTGTCTCCCTTCACGTCCCATGGGACACTCGCATTTGTATCCTCCCTCGGGCAGCGCCTGGCACTGGGAGGATGGATGGCACCTGTTGGGCTCGCATGGGTCATGGACATCAGCACAAGTTGGACCTAGACACACAAACACACACATATCCCCCATGAGAAAACCCCCCATGTTCTCTTTTATTCCATCTGAGAGGAGGGGGAGACTAAAAAAAGGGGAGAGAAGCGGGGTACGAGGATTTCCTCTGTAACAGAGGTCATTTTCTAATAGGATTTGGAAATATTACACGTCCAGATTAAACTGCGAAGAGCCTCCCTGCCATGAGGCCATGTTTCTGGGCCAACGCAGACTGTGGGAAAGGCTCTGGAGTGTGTGGTGGATGATGGTTTTGCCCTCTGCCACAGCCCATCTGAATTCACCCGTCATTACTCTAGCAGTCAGAGCCTGTGGTGAGGAGAGCATTTGATGAACCCCATCCCCGCTGTGCTCACAGGGCTCCCCCTTTTTCTCCTCACTCTGTCTTTTGGAAGCTAGCTTTTATCCTTCCCTCAATTCTTACCTACCACAGCTCTTTTTCCTATCTCTTCCTTCTCGACCATCTTTTTACTCTAATACTCTCACACCCCACTCACTCATCCGGCTGTCCCGACATAACCTCCCTCTGACTACAACCCTCGCCACCCATTTATTCTTTCTTCTGGCATTCTGTGATCTGTTCCTCCTCTCCCGCAATCCTGGCCACATACTAAAGTGACATGAGGAAAAAATTAACTTGAATGTGAGTCCGCAGGCAACAGTCCAATTCTCATTATCACCATTCATTTCACGCCATGTTGCCAACACAACTTTGATCACAGCAAAGCTTCTCCAGAGTGGAGTGTTATCTTAACTTCTTCTCAGGCTTCTCAGCAACAACAAAACACAAAAGCACCTCCTTTATAAAAGGCCATAATAATGTAAAGTTGATACTTTTATTACTACTTACTTACTTAATTACTACTATTGATCCACATTTTAAATTCAAGGAAAATGGAAAGTGGTTGTTTTCCAAATCCCAAAGTTGCCCCCATGTGAGTATAAAATCCTTTACTGTTCAAGCATAAAAGTTAACTCTAACAATTAATTTGTTTGTGGTGTGAAACTTTCTGCAGCAGGCTGCGGTACAACCAGCAAGGGGCACGCTTGGCTAGGCGCTGATGGTGTCTGCTCTCTGAATTGCTTGTTAGTTGGCTTCTGCTGGAGGGATAAAAATAGCAAAAATGGATGTGGAAGTAGAGATAGGCCAAAGGCCAATCACTAAGCATTTGGTGGAAGTTTTCATGTTTTTTCTGTCAACATTTAATCTCTCATTTCTGTGTCGGACACACAGATTTAATGGTTTTGGTGTTTACTAAATGACTTCCAGCGCTCCTGCTGGGAGCATGAGTTACACTGTCAAATTAGGCTGTCAAGCTTACTTAGGATTTATGAGTAAGTCATGACCACAGTGAATCCCAAAAGAGAACGCAAAGTAGAGATATAAACATAATTTGAACAAGGTGTTAGAAAAGTCTATAAATTTCACATATGAACTGAAATATTGTCTATTTCCCTGCACCTACACTGGAATAAAACTCTCAAAATCACATGAATGTCCAAAAAATCCCATGTATGACCACAAGGAACATTCCTGACCTGCACCGCTGCAGTACCGAAGCTTCCTTTAGTTGACATCTTACCCCAGAATCCTTTGCTGCACTTGCAGTGGAACATCTCTGCCTCCTTGACCTGGCATGCAGCGCCGTTATTGCAAGGATTTGGCTGGCACGGGTTGTTGCCACATTCACCAACGCCGCTGCCGTACAGACTGTCACCCTCGCTCTCCTGCAGGTTGAGCACCCTGTTGTTGACATCCAGCAAGCGAATGCAGCCCACCAGACCTGTGGCCACCGCGGTCCTTTCCCTCACACTGAACAATGGGGAAAGAATGTCATGTCTTTTAGTGTCTTCTTTCAGCACGTGTCAGAACGTGACACAGCCTGCAGTTCCAATCATTACACTACCACCTAATAACAATGAACATAGGCATAAGAAGATGCTATGTGTTTTACGCTGTATAATATTGCTGATACATTTAGCAATATACCTTGATATATTACAAAAAGGGATGAGGTTGAAGAATAGACTTTTCCATAATCTCATTAACTGCTTAATCACACTCCTACCTACAATTGTTTACAGTATATTGACATGATTCTCAAGAGTCCTAAAAACCAAAGGAAGATCCAAATTTAATCCCAAAAGCATATTCTTACTATCAAGTGGTGCCCTGAATGTTATCAGACTGTAAACAGAAGGTCTTACTCCTGCTTCATTTCCTCGAGCACTCCCCCGATGAACAGGTCTGTGTCAAGGTTGAGGCCGTCTGTGCCGCGTGGACTTTCACCCTCAATGTGTGGCTCGTTGTCCACGCTGAGCATGGCGTTGCGCCGGTTGCGAGTCACTACCAGCTGATGCCAGCGGCCCTGATTGATTTGTACTTTGCTCACCACTGTGCCTGTGCCCGAACCTGTGTTGAACCTGAGAAGAGGAGACATAAATCCAACGATAACTTTATACCTATCATACTTCACGTTAGGTCATTTTCACATAATATGTTTGTTCCTTATCGATCAGTGCCTAATGACTAGAAGAAATCTGCTCATATTTAATGAGACAGAAAGGGATGAAAGAGAGAAGGTACAGGACTTTCCATTTGGGATTCCGAACTATGTGACTGGAATGTTACTCACTTAAAAAAATGTCTTTGCACACTCTTTTTAATTAAACCTTTTATCTAATGAGGTTTTGTTGAGGAAAAGGGCCATTCACAGAAAAGAGCTGTCGTGTATGTGCACCCACACATATGGTGGTATTAGCACAACCTGAGAGCAATTATCTGCCACAAATAATTAGTTCTTCTCCCCACGTCTTGGATTTGCAGAGTTGTGGGTGGTAATCTCACAGCTGTATTTTGGGGACTAAGGCAGAGCTCCATTTGAAAGCAAAAGTGACTAATGATGCACTTTAGTTTGCTATTGATTTCACTTTAAATAAAGAAATCTAACCTGGCCAGGTTGAGAGAAACTGAAAGGGCTTCAAAAGGTCAGGGGGAAACACAAGACCCAAAAGATAAGAAAAGCGGATGGTGTTTGAAATAATCGGTCCAAAACATACGCAGTGCAGAATCTCTAATTAGTCCATTCGCGTCTCTTCTGAAGATGCTGCCTTACCCAGAATGATTTTTTATGCATACAATTCCACTGTGGGGAAGAGATGAAAACTTAGTGTTTCTGGCAGGAAAACAGTCCAATTTTAAAAAGATTGTACAAAACATTTAGTTACTGTCAGCCTACTATGAGCCTTAACAAATCATATTGTTCAAATCCTGTTACACGTCGATCCTAAAGGGGCACTAACCCAATTTTACACGTCACAGTAAATTTACTAGTCACAAGGAGTGATACTGAGCCCGGGTTTGAGCAGACAAATCTTAAACTGAAGGCATGAAGATTGAATGATGTGGGTGATCCTCAGGCAGGCCGACAGGGTGTAACAAATACACAATAGAGGTGCATTATAGGAAGCATGGAATCCAGTGTTTTTGGTGTTGGATCTATACTACCTAAAAACAATTAAAGGTAATTCATCATATTGCTTCAAAATCCCAATATTGCCAAAAAAGAAGTCAAACTTTATAACATTACCTGTAATAGCCTAATGCAACCAAAATAACTGTAATGTTATGGTATATACAATATAAATTACCTAAACCTGTTTAAATGATATCGTAAAATCTCAGGTAGGTGATGAATTTCTTTTGTCTCACAGGATATATCGTCATGTCCCCCAACCATGACCTGAATAACCATATTCAGATTCACATCTTTAAATATTCATCAAACAATGTGATTCTTATCAGCCCAGACTGCGACAATGTAAATACACACACACACACACACACACACAGTACATACATGCATACATGTTATTGCTTCCATAAACATAAACATGGAAAAACATAAACCTAACTCTGTATATATGTGATTAAAAATGACATATCAAATGCCAAATGTGGACTTCCTGCACATATGTTCCCACCATCTGTAAACGTGATCATGCAAACAGCTTATTTGCAAGTTTGAACACATTTCTGAATGCATGCCTTCAAAGCCTTAGCCTGCAAATCTGTCAAGAAGCTAGTGTTTTTTTAAATATTTTCTGGCAGTGATGTTTTCAACATATTTACTTGCTGTAATTATTTGCCTCATTATCTTCAGTGCTCTCTATTTGTTTTATTCGTATCTACATCCTCTCTCAGCTGCTGCTGCAATGACCCCGTTTCCCCCACGGGGATCATTTAAGTTTCATTGAATTTAATCAAACAGAAGCAGCTCTCTTAACTCTCACAGCGCTCACCTGAGCTCTACCTTGCCGTTAACCAGAGCCAGAGATATGAAGTCCTTCTTGCCTTCCTGGCCGTTGTAGAGCAGAATGCCGGTCATCTCGGATGCTCTGAACTCCATGGCGATGCGGACCGTGTGATACGCACTCATGGTTGGAAAAGCCAAGTATGATTGGCCTCCAAAGGACGGGATGAAGTACTTGATCACTGTGGAGAAATTAAGAAAACACGCCAATTCTGTCATTCCTACATGATTTGCTTTATCGTTGCGCAACAGGCGTAATGTGCATAGTTAAGTGTGAGTGGAGTTGGTGTGTCACTGGCTCTTGATGAGAAATAAGCCCTTCTGTCAGTTTATGTCAGGAATGAAGTTTTTCCAAAATGCATGACAAGTTTATCAAAAGGTGAAGGTCATTAAGAGAAGCTTGCTTGCACGCATGCACGCACGCACGCACGCACGCACGCACGCACACACACACACACACACAAACCTTTGTTTTTTTCCCACTCAACAATTATGATTATTATCATCCATTTTCTCCCGCCGGGCTCCTTTTCTCTCTGTCCATCTGTCTTTCTGTCCGCTCTCTGAGGAGAATGGCAGCTGATGAGCTCCTTCTTTTCTAATGACTTGATTGATCTGGGGGAGACTGGCATGCAGTTTGCGTGTGAGCGTAGCTTCATTTAGCCACTATAACTCAAAGACACACACTGATTCTCACCAGCTAATCCCCATCAAAGCAATTACCGTCAATTATCTTAAGATGCAGCTGCGTGAGGTTGCTCCTCAGTCTCAAAAATCCCAAAGTAGGGTAAGAGGGAAGTAACAAAGGAGTTGTGCTTCTCTAAAAGTTCTCCCTGATTTGTGATGTTCTCTGTAGTGCTGATTGGATCCTGTGTTGCCTTTGGTGAACGGCTGCTATTGGTTGCTTACTTCTGAGGTGTTGAACCTGTCTGAATAACTTGAGATGAGTTTGTGCAGCCACCGAGCACAGATGTGTCTGACTCAATCACACGTAAACTCGTCAAGTTTTTAAAAAATCCAGTATAAACTCTGGTTTCTGTTGTCTTTCTAAGCTTTATATGACCCAAGAAATCCACGTCCGTGACTACATAACATCACATTACATATTCCAGCACTAACTGAAAGTTATTACTCAACAGCTACTTAGGGGGTCACTTTGCAGCTACTTGGGGAAGCTACTATTAAACAAAACTACTGTTTAACAAAATGAATATATCTCCTTTTCTCTCCAAATTAAAAGTAACTTTCCTATATTATATTTTTTTATCATAATGGTATGTTTCTGCTACTGTATAAATAAATTAAAGTACTTGAGGATGTGGAAAGCAGTGATTATAGAACAGCTAAAAGGCACGATTGGCACAATGAAAAATCGAGTACCTAAAACCCTCCAAATTACTGTAAACGTTAGCCTTTGGTGATTTCTTTGTAATTGCTAATTGCAATAGTACAAAACTATAAGGAAAGTCATTTCCAGCTCATTTTCTTAGTTGAGTTTGAAATAAGCTGCTCAGACTTTTGATCTTTTGAGAGTAATAACAAATGTGGAGGAAGAAAATACTTTTCTAATATATATTAAAAAAATAAATAAATAAGAAGCACCCCGGACGGCTCACCCTTCTCACACACGGAGCCCCCTCGCCCCGCGGGGCACTTGCAGCTGAAGTCACTGCCATCGTCCTCGCAGGTGCCCCCGTGGAGGCAGGGGTGGGAGCTGCAAGGCTTCTGGGCCTTGTGGTGAAGCTTGCCCCTAACATGGGAAACAGTGGTGGCTGGAGGCAGGGTTGTCGTGGTGATGGCTGGCATAGTGACGGCTGCCGTGGTGGCAGCGGGTGTGGTGACAGCTGCCGTGGTGGTGGTGGGTCGTGGTGTGGTGACCGGCGCAGAGGCTGTGGTGGTACGTCGGCCATTGTAAGGCCTGCGGGTAGTGCCTGGTGGGCGACGTGTGATGTACGGGGAGGTTGTTGAAGGCCTTGTGGTGATGCTCGTGGTGGTGGGAGCAGCTGTGGTTACTAACGTGGTGGTGGTGGTAGTGGTGGTGAAGAACGGGGAGGAGAGGCCTGTTAATAAAGCCCGAGAGAACAATAGAAATTAGACAAAGAAAAAGAGACGGTAAAGCATGTTGGTCCTGAGATTTCCTGTTCCATAAAGCCTTTGATAAATCACCTCATGCATATCTTAAAACCCCTTTTCATTGTATTAATCCCCACACACTCCTACAACAAGTCCATAGTGTATTACCATAATTGGTAAGCGTATATTGTCATCCTCCGGCTTCTTCACGGCGATGCTGGTCTCTTTAGAGGCCTTTAGCTGTTTCAGCAGGGCTCCTTCGATGTCCTCCACCGTGTATCTTGTATCTACAATAAACAAGAGGTACACCCACTCAGGACAAGGCCTCTGAGGAGCACTCCAAAGCAAATACAGTACTCCCACTATTTTAGCGGAACAATGGATATACATCAGAAAAGCCTGTGTATGACAGGTGGAGGATCTCCAGGGACCACTTATCCTCCACCTGCCGCTTGTCCAGCTTTTATTCAGGATGAATTGCTCTGATAACGTTCACTGCAGATGTTCGCTTTACAGGCCACGGAGGAGCGCCGCTAAACATTGCCCTGCACGAAGGGTGTGAAGGACACTAAACGATGCTCATAAAAAAGAAAGAAGGGGGGAGGGTGGCGTTTTGTACAGTACAAAAGGAGTTTAAAGGCCCAGTTATGGTGCCAACCATATAAGTGATATTGGGACTACAGCATAAGTGATGTAAACAACTTTAACGGATTAAAAAACATCAGTAACTAACATTGAGTTGTTGTCTAGTGTTTGACACTGTATTAAGACAATCAATTTGAGAGTAACAGCAGGTTCCATTCCAGTTGTGGATTTTGTTGGGCACAGTCCTGTTTCTCAATATCAAATTGTGTCTTTAACTGTATAGGAGATTCAAAGAGGCTCTGAAACAAGCCAACAATCTCACATGTATGGCCTGTTGTGGCTCTGATGAATAACAAATACCAATGTGAAGATTTAGGTAAAAACCTTCCTATAATGTTGTGGGATTTATCAACACTGGGGGAAACTGTTGTGAATAACAGATTACGTTGGCATTGAGAAGAAAATTAAAAAAAGATTAGGAAAACATTCAGTGCCTCACAATATTATGAGCCAAATTAAAAATAAGTAGAAAGCACTCAGAGAGTGCATATCTCTGCAAAGGATACACAATTTTCTAAATTTGTTGTTTTAATAATAGAAAAGTTTTAAATCTGCATACAGCTCTGGATCAAAAAATCATAATTTGAAAAGAATTATCCCTTATATCCAGTTAATGTTTTGAAAGAGGATAATTGGAAATAAGCATACTTAAAGATTTGAGTTAGCAGGATCACTCTCAGTGGTGATGTGAAGCTGTAATCTGATTTCAGAAATACACTACCGGTCAAAAGTTTGGGGTCACTTATACATTTCCATACCACTCCATTATAGACAGAATACCTGCTAATTTGGGTGGGGGGGCTGATCTTTAATGCAATATCTACATTGCCCATTATCAGCAGCCATTCATCCAATGTTCCAAAGGCACATTCTGTGTACTAATCTATCATTTAAAAATAAAAAACTAGAAAAACATTGGAGAACCATTTTACTATTATGTAAGCACATAATGTAATCTGAAAACGGCTGCCCTGGTTAAAAAAACACTGCAACTGATCTCAGCTGGCATTCTGTCTACAATGGAGTGCAATGGGAATTTCTATGTGACCCCAAACTTTTGACCGGTAGTGTAAGTTTTAAGAGAACTGTGTGGAATATTCAAAATAGTATCCAAAAATGTTAAGCAGGAAATTTCGTGAGCATGGAATGAAATGTGAAGGAGGAGTAATGATTTACGAATAAAGTGCTAGACCAAGGAATCCAGGGGAGAACACATTTTGCCTCTCTGCCTTACAGCCCAGGAGATACGAGACTTTAAAAATGGTGATATGGTGGCTTATTCTGCATAAAAAAAGTAATTAGGTCTTCCTTGGCCAGTGGCCTAACTTTTATCCCAATTTCATTTAAATCAAGTGTGTACTTTTTTGAGACATTCTGCTTGCCTAAAGACAAAGGGGAACAAACCATAATTGATTCCAAATACATATACCTCTATATTGGTAACCATGCTTTTTTATTTCAAATCTTCTGCTCTCTTCAAAGATCTCTCACCTGGTTTGAAATGGGCCTCCACAAAGGCCAGGATGGAGTTGCTGGGCGCCAGGTTCCGGACACGAACGCTCATAAAGTCTTTCTGCACCTCCGACTTCCTGAATAACTCATTGAGCTGAGGAAGAGAGACAGAAGGAGAGAGAGTAGGATGAGAGAACGGACGGAGAGAAGAGATGATAAATGAGGCTGGAAATGAGCTCTACGCTATCATAGCAGCGAGTCCAATTCCAGAAGACTGCACTCTATCTCCAAGGAAGAAAGACTGCCTCTTAAATTGGGGTGCAGAGAAGAAACCTATCGGGTGTGGGTGCACAAATTGACATTTAGCTGCAGCCGTGGCATTAATTATAGAGACAAGTTTTCAGGAGGAGCAAAGATAAATGTCGTGCAACCCTGACATGTGCTCCTGATTGGTTTTGCTTCTGATGCCCCCGCTGTGTGCAAGCTGTTAACAGCCAGAAGAGCTCCATGAGGAGGTTTGACTATAATGTTTTTTTAAGCCAACGGGCTAATAACGGCAATAGGGCTGTAAATGCCTTTAGCCCCCAAAAAAATCTAGGCCAATATTTTATCTTAAAATTTGACGATTGCTAGAACTAAAACTTTAACTTAAAGTTATACTCAATGTTTGCCCATAATTCTGTTATTGTCAACGTGTTGGTGGATTAATCACATTCACACACTGAAAAGCAACAAGAAACAAGACGACAATCCGCCGCCTCGTCCTCATTTCAACTCCTGGTTAAAAATCACAGGAGCCACAGGGCCTGCTAACCCACTTTACTGGAGCATCCTCTGAGTGGCTGCTTCCATTTCTTCCACTGAGCGCTCATCCACACGCCCCATCTGCATCTCGCTGACTTTACTAAAGCCAATCATTGTCCAAAATATTTGAGACAAATTCATGTAGACTTCTTGTGACTTGTGGTAGAAATCTTTACATTTACATAAAATTACATTTTGCTTATTTGAACCATTTTGTACCATTTCAGTCATAGAGTAATATAGTCACTGATTGTGTAGTTTGCTCGTTTTTGTTAGGTTATTGCACAATCACATAAGGTTTAAGGCGCTGCAACCAGCTGTCTGCAGCAGAGTTACCACATCAACAAGTTTTTTGCAGATTCCATATATTATTAGTTTTTAAGACACTAGCAAGAGAGCACCAATGCAAGAGACTGCCGATTCGATTAGTGACACTGATGATTCAGTACACTTAATTCAGCTTGAGGATTCAGATTATTTCCCTAATGTACTAAACGCCTCTAATTTGTTGGCTGAGGTGTGACGGCAAAGTAGATGGGTCAAAAATAAAATCTTCTAAAGCTGTCTTAGGCATGGAAATGCTGGACAAGCTCTCCTGTGGACAAATAAACCTCCTGATCTTTCTTTCCTCTTTCTCTGACATATCCTAATTTATTCACTAATTGTAACCGATTGCTAAAGAAATGTGCTGCGGCTTGATTCTTTGTTTCTGTGCTGTATATCTGTGTGTGTACTTTGTGTGTGTGTGTATGTGTGTGTGTATTGGAAGATGAAGTGGAGGTGGTTGCTATCAAGTGGCACACCAGGCTTCAGCAACACGCAGACTTGGAGTGTAACAAGCGCACACACACAGACACAAATCGCTGTGAGGTAGTAGATTAGGTCCCAGTGGGGGCTAGTGACACTGATTCAACAGCTGGTAGATGTACGTACACACACACACACACACAGACACACACACACACACTTCATCAGAGGAGCGAGGCCCTGGCTTAACAACAGAGACAATTGTTCTAAATTCTGAGCTCAACAGAGAAAATGACCGTAGAGAAGTTTGAGCAGGGTAAACTGCCAAGCCCAAACGATGATTACTGTACAGGCTCTATGCCTGCCTCAGCCTTGGCTGGCTTATAGCAACTGGCACCTTGTCCATCCAAACTTATGAGACTCATATCCAGAATATGGACTTGATTTTTTCAAATGTCTGAAAATTCTTAATTAATCTCACATGAGATGCTGGTTGTGGGTGCTGTGAAGTGTTTGGCAAGCAATTGATAAATTAGGCTGTGCACAAGGCTGCAGAATGCTGTTATTTATTAGATTTTTTTTGATAGTTCTCTTATTAAACTTGAAGAATTTCTGGAAGCCTCATGTAGTGTCAGTGCTAACTCAGCCTTAGAGCTTTTGCTGCTGTGTTTGAAATTAAAAGCAACAACCAAATTCTGTGAAACATCATATTTTGATGTTAGTATTTGTGAAAAATAATTATTGAACCACCATGATGGACCACTACTCTGTGAACTGTCTACCTACCTTGGTAAAAAAGTGGTATTCAATCACTGTATTCCTTCTAGTTTGCCAATTCCGCCCCTTTTATTAAAAATCAAATATCAGCCAGGCCATGTCATCTCTGTTTGATTTGATGTATGTTCCTCTTTCTTCGCAGCTGGTGTGGATATTTTTTTTTATCATTGTTATTTTACTATCAGATCACTGACCAGAGAAACCACTCTAGCTCGAAGTGGCAGAATATTACTCAGCAGCTACAGGGTGTCAGGTCTGTAAAACCTGCAATGAAACCTCCCTGCCTGAAGGAGCTCAAAGAATTTGATTAGTCTGGCTCTAGGTGAAGAGTTTTAGTGTCTCACGATGCTTGAATGTTGTGTCAGAGGTTTATTCCACTCCTGACGTGAAGATTCTTGGGAAAACACAAAATCCAAAGATAGACTATGTAATGGTGAACAGGAGCCACTGTGTCCACAAGTGGCAATCATCAATTGAAGTAGAGAAGAGTCATTAATTAAATAAAATCAGAAACACAGAATCATCTACAGTATCTCAGCATTGTGCACAACCCAGGCCAGACATGCGCCTTGGAGCGGTGCCGCTCATATGACGGATCTTGCTGATAACATAGTCCCGACCCACAGCAGCTGGAAGCATAACACCCGCCCTTCAGTTCCCCCCAGGTCACCCCAGTGAGTGTGAGCTAACCCCCATTAACACTGTTAGCTCTGTAAGCACTGGTAGCCGCTGCTGGCATTTCGGCTCATCTACCTCCATGTCTGCTTGTGATGTCACAGGTGAGAGCAGTGTGCATGCTATCCCCGCCCAGACTCTGAATGTTGTATTTCGCACCTTTTATAATAAAATGTAAACAAGTGAATATCAAGAATAAATAAGTTGTAAGGTAGATTTAGCCATAACATATCAACTATACTCCCAACCCTACTTGCTCCTAGAGCACTTACAGCACTCTCTATGCTGCGGGCCGTCTCTCCAAACAGCTCTGACTTGGGGTCCTCCATCTCAGGGGTGTAGAAAATCTCCTGGCCCTCCACCTGGTCCAAGTGCAGGAAACCGCTGAACCTCATGGTGGCTGGAAACAGAGGAGGAGAGGAAAGAAGATGTGATACTGAAAGACAATAGCTCAAACCTTCTTCTATCACTCAGTTCCCGCTGCCTTAACACAGTGCTTGTTTTGGGGTGGTGCCAGTTTTGGGTTAGTGATGGATCGTGTGTTTGTGTGTTTTTGACAAGGGGAGGTTAGTGAGTTTGTGTGGGTTTTTTTAAAAAGGGGCTGGAGTTTGGGAGAAGTGGTGGTGGAGGTTGGGGTGGTGGAAGAGGTGGACCATGAGATATGAGAGAAAGAAGGAAAGAACATTGAAGGAGGGAAGGTGAAAAAATGGGCCAATTTTACCGGACTGAGACTCATCCCAAAAGCTGGCATGGCGGGCTGGGCAAAAAGACAACAAGTTAGACAGACACACAAATACATGAAGGAAAAACAACACACACTAAAAAGGAAACAGCCCACAGGCACTCTCAAAAATGCCTTCTTCAGCAAAGAGAGAGCCTCCCTGTGCAACATTCGGTTATGTTGTCCAACATTGATCAACTCTCAAAATGTTTTTTTTTAATACTCCTGCCTGAGAGAAGAGGGCTTGAAATAAAGCTCAAAGCGGATGTGTGAGTGAGGTGAAGAACGGAGAAGCATGCAAGGCGCTGATGCCATGCTTCCACGCCGCTCGTAATCAGCAGAACAAATTGCCCGAATCAATCATGGCTGCCCCTGCCTGAGCAACACCAGAGAGAACGGGAAGAGCACTTGTATGATTATAGTGAAAGATAGCCGCAATTGTCGCCTTAATGCCGCCAGACCGGTGACTGACACAGCCTGGTTCAAATTGTATGAAAAGGATAGCAGACACTGGTGACACGCTCCTGCCCCACTCCCATTCCCTCTGTCTCTCCTCATCTTAACAGTACTTTCACAGGCTGCTCCCATCGATTCAGATGTGATGGCGGCTATAAAATAGAAGCAAATGGGTGAGGCTTGGCCGATAAGACGAGGAGAAAGAGAGGGGCGCAGCGAGAGAGATCTGATTTTTAATCTGCAGAGAAGACAAACATCAGAGAGGGTGATTTTCCAGCCCACTGCCGTGACGGACGTAACAAGGGAAAGAAAGAAAGCGATAAAAGGACGGACAGAGCTATTTCACTATCAGATTCTAGTGAACTGTAAAATGTAATGAATTGGTCAGACTTCCACTGACATATGAAAGAGTTTACAGTAGCTGGAGCTTAGCGTGCCATTAACTTTCACATGCACATTTGCTAGTCATTAACTTTAGTGCCATATGAACGGTATTACCTTGTTTAAATGTAACATATGGAGGGCCGGTAGGGTTTTTTCTGAGAAACACATGAGGCTAAACTAATGTTGCACTGAAGCCTGAGGAAAACAACTCAATACATGAACAAAAAAACAACAACGATGTCCATGGTCAAATACTACAGCAGGTAGGTGACAAAATACATTTTCTGTTGAGTGAAACAATCCTTTACTACATTTTAACCAAGGTCTGACATCCACTGAGAATAATAATAAGGGTTATATACACACAGTATCTACTTGATTGTGTGAATGTGTGGACTACACTCAATTTTCAGCCACTAGATGTCTCAAAAAAATATAGAGATTAAAACTGCTTTTCATTTTGAGACAGCCGTGGCACACGTCAATACATTGGACAGTACAATGAGATGGCAGATATTTTTGCATGAGGGATGTGTCATTTCACTCCTAATGAGTGGAATCCCTCCTCAGAAGAAAAAAGATCCTGCGTATCGATCAGCCTATCGCACTGCCTGATTTTATTGGTAACACTTGAGCTGAATGAAAAATTGATCGCCAGTGCCCAGTCATTGTCGGCTGAGAACAATATTTACAGGCTTTAGTGGATTTGTAACAACTGTTGTCTTACACTTAAAAAACTGTCAAAGGTGTTTGTGCAGCACATGCTTCAATCGTCTGGATTTGAGGACAAATGTCATGAAATCCAGCCTCGACAGATGTGCCGTTCCATGTTTCACTTCTGTTTGGCCATAAATCCTGCAAAACAAATAAATGGTAGAAGGCTGTAGAAGGCCAAAGGTGGCCTCATATCTTCAGATTCTATTATGGCCTGTGTGGCACTGAACTCTGGTTTTATTGGAAGGCTTTGGGACCTTCAACATGGCAGAAACGCAACTCTGCGCTCTAATTTGTGGCCTGAGCTCTTTCAAGTCATGACCTGGAGCTCCCATGTGAGCAGAATAGAATCCCTCCTTTCACAATCAGTCAGACTAACACCGCAGGGACAAATTGAGAGCAGATTTCCACTGAGGGATGGAGGGAGAAAGGAATGGAGAAGCAAAGGGGAGAAAGAAGTCCTTTATCTTCACGAACAAGTCTGGCAGAAAGCACTGATTGGTACAACCGTGCTTGTCGGCCTCTTGTAGTTTCTCAACTGTCTCTCCGCTCAACTCCAGAGAGAAATAAACTGATGCAAGACTGGATTGAGATTGACTAACTTGAGAGAGAGAAAGGGTGAGATATAGCTCAAGAGGGAGATAACTGATAGAGACTGAAGAGTATCTGTGTGTGTGTGTGTGTGTGTGAGAGTTTGGGGGGTGAAATAAAAAGAGAGGAGGAAGAATAAAATAAACAGAAAGAAGGTGAAGGAAGTCAGGTAAAGCAGCAATAGAGACACTGCACATGGGCCCTAAAATATGGTGTTGACTAATCTGAAACCAAACTTCATTCAAAATTATGTTGAGAAAACTAACCTCACGTTCGACTAATATCAGTCAGACTGTCAAGTGTTGTCAAATTCATAACTATGCATTACTACTTGTATATTTTTGTTGTATATATTTCCACTGTGTGCGTTTTTCCCTGCCACCTGCCAATATGATCATTTGCATATGAGGGAGGTGATTCATGAAAGCATCGCTGCAGATGCTTATTTAAGGCAGGTGGCACAATATCACAATTCCCAAAGTAAACATTAAATCTGAAAAAATTTCGTGTTGATTCTCAATGCATCAACATTAAAGACAGTTTAAAAAAAGGAAATAGGAGAAGTGACGTTAGATGAGAAAGAGACAAGCCTTCTTAAGCTATTCTCATAGCTAAAACTACAAAAAGTCTTGGTGAGATTTATGCGCTTTTTGTTTTATACTTTGGAGAGACAGCCTTGCCATTTCCTCTTGGTTCCAGCCTTTATGCTAAGCTAGGCTTAACATCTCCCAGGTCCAGCTCCATACTCAACGCAAAGGCATGACGATGGTATTGATCTTCTCAATACTTATATAGTCTTTTATATATTTGTTGTTTCAATTTGTAAAAATCAAAAAGGGTATTGTAAATGCTGCAGTGGATACTCATTTACATTCATCTTTGTGAATCCCAGTTACATCCAGTAAAGTGATATCAGGATTCAACTCTCTCATTATATATTACCGACTGATAGGAGACAAAAACCCAGAGGAGAAAGAACAGGATGATATCCAGACAATCATAGGTAGAGAGAATGCAGAGAAGGGGCATTTTGACTTACAGGGGCAGTTGGCGCCCTCTGGAGTGCTAGACGGTGTCTTGCCGTCAGGGCAGCAGCCGAAATCTGTGTTTTCACAGGATGACCTGTCCTCAGCTGTGGGTATAGTGGTGCTGGCCAGCGTGGGACCTGGGGATGATACACAGGGGTTCATAATAATTCATCAGGAAATTCATGAATTCCAGCCAGATTATCTCAGAGACCTAGAGGAGATAGGGTGGGTAGTGTTTCTAAGGTAAAAACCGACAATTTTTTTGTTTTATTACAACTTACTCTTGCTTCTGCAGATTGTACATTTTCAGTCTGCTGACCTGTGATTGTACGCTAATAGAGGCATCTGTTAAGAGTGATTATATGGCATTTTCATGGGAATTGCTTTTACACCTGGAACTCATTTTGTCAGGCAGAGAACGCATAATGGGCACTGTTGCCAGTCATGTCACACACAGAGCACTTTAAATGATGGGGGATGTGATAACTGCTCATGGCTGATTGGCTAACAGTTATTTTCAAGTCTTGCTTGAAAAAAACAACAACATACAGTTGTGTTTGTGATACGGTGCATGTACTGTATATCTGGGAACATAAAAGACATAAAAGTGTCTGGGCTTTCTCTCTCTGAAGGATGAGTGCGTGCAACAGCAGGGAAGGTCCGTCCTCTGTAATTATGTTGTTGGTGGAGGGGGGGTCTCAGTCAAAGCAACGCAGTTTATGGCCGTACAGAGATTAGAAATAATTGTGGAGGCAAACAGCTAGCGGCTAAACGAGTCATAAAGACGTCATAGGCAAGACGTCCTCCTCAAGGACTCAAAGGATGCGAGAAGAGGCCGGGGTTTAGAGGGCATCTGTTGGCGTGTGGTCTGCAGATTTAAAGATGCTGTGCCGAACAGTAGAGGGCTATGTATTTTGGTTTTTTGGGGGGATGCTGCATGACTCCAGCCATGGGAGCTGCCAAACATATATACACACACACACAAACACACACACAGATAAGGGCAGATTTCAACAGAGCACGGGTACAAAAAAATGTACAAAGACATCTAGCCTGCTCACATTTATGAAGTCAGACAGTGATATGTGCACTCAGAATTGGACAAACTCAGTGACATGAGAAGAGGAAGATAAGACAAACACACACACACACACACACACACACAGAAAACAAAGATAAGACGTCAACATTTTACACAGAAAACATACAAACACACCTTACAAACACACAATTATGAAGAAACACATGAGTGTAGACATATTTAATATCCATGTCGAAATCTGCACTGTACAATCTCCTAATCTGTTAACATCCAGGCATGCTTGGGTAAACATTCATTCACACACACAACACACACAGCCACAAGACACCAGGGTCTCCTTGGCAGACAGACGACATGCCTTTTGCTCCACCGAGCACTCTGGTCAGCTTCTCACAGGAGAATAAATCTAAGAGGAGGGGAGAAGGAGTGAGGGGGGGGGAGGAGGAAGAGCTGAGGAAGAGCACATTGGGGCCACGCAGCACCATCAGTGGTATGAAGTCTGTTACTGCAAGCTGTCGGGCAAGGTGGATGGATGGATGGAAAATAACAACAGAAAAAAGAAGAAGAAGCCCTGATTGAAAATTCTCAGCCATCCCTTGTTGTCCACACAGAGGCACAGAAACCTTGTCCTGCTGTTACAGTCAGGAGGGCATGTCGAGATAGATTTCAGACTGGTCATGTGACAAGGCATGCAGCCTCCACACACACTCACACCTCAAACTCCCAGTCACATCAGCATGTCAAGTCAGGCTCCAGAGATCCCCAGATGCGGGCCAGCAGTTTCATCTGGCCTGCCGAGAGTATATTTTACAGAGCCTGGGTTTGTTTTGCTAGCTGTTGAGAGTGAGCGAGCGGGTGGAATGGACGAAAAGAGCATGGGTGATATAGCAACGGTGAACCATGCAAATACATTCCTTTCTGTCTGAAATAGAGATATACATCTTTTGCAATTGAAAATGACACTAACAGCATGAGTTTCCAAAGATTTCAGTTCCGTGCCTGTCTGGCTTTAACATTTGACTCCTCAAAAACAATTTTCATAGAGATACAGAAGCCTGTGCTGATGTTAACGTAATTTTCAATAAAACAGATGATGGTAGGAATGTGTTATGATGTCACCTGAGAAGAGACTATGACTCTGTTCATCCCCTTCTTGAAAAAAAAGCCCATCCCACACCCCTCAAAGCATTATGGGTTATGAAGTGAAAGAGCAGTGATTTACCAGCAGGCTCCTCTGCCCCACTGGCCTCCGTTGGGATGCCGCTACCAACTTCCTCTTCACCTTCCTCCTCTTCTTCGGTCTGGTCGTCCCCACTTGGCTCCCCACTGCCCGAACCGTCGAAGGAGGACGCAGCGGCGGAAGGAGCAGGGCTGCTGTGGGAGGAGGAGGTGGTGGTGGCAGCGGTGGACTTCGGTGGCTGAGGCTGGTGGTGGAAGGGGTGGTTTGCTCGGTTGTGGATGAGGGTGGAAAAGGGGTTGGTGGCCGAAGGTTGCTCTGTGGTCTCTGTCTCTTCCGTCTGTGGAGGCGGGATGGCCCACACCATGTCAGGGTGGAAAGGGGCGGGGGTGGTGATGGCGGCGGCAGCGGTTGAGCTGTGGGTGGTTGCTGTGGGGTTTGGGGTGGGCCGGTCTGCCGGCTCAGAGATGATTTCTGGTGGAGGGAAGGGGAGGAAGCAAGGAATGGATGAATGACTGAGCAAAGATGAAAATGTTTGATTATGCTTCACCTAACTCCATTACAACCTCGCAAATCACACCAAAGGAAATAAAACCTTTTTTTTTTAAGTTTTTAAAAGCAACCCCTGATTAAAAACCTTGCAATGGATGAGATGTTAAGAATCTTTATCTGACAAACCTTACTGTAAGTAATGAAAGTGCATCCATATGCAGAGCGAATCCGGAATATGCCAACAACACCCACAGTTATATGCTGCATTGTGTTTCGCCTGCAGGTGAGAGATGTTGCCCAGACAGGGTTAAACTACTCCAGTTGGTGTCAATGCATAGTGCGTAGTGTGTTTGTCTGTGCGTGTGTACACATATGGCATGTACTTCTGTGCACAGTATGCATTTCCGTGTGTTGCATGCATGCTGTGCCAATGCTTATGAATTGTATATCCATATTCAAATGCTGCCCTCCAGTAGCAAAGCTTTAATCACCAACAACCAGTGCCTCCGGTGATGAATGATTGATAGAAATAGGGCAAAAAAAGCCAGCTTTAACTCGGGCTTCAAAGACGGCACACTGCTGCTTGCAGAGAGCATGAGCATCTGTCAATGCCACCACAAACACATTGCTGTCAACAGACAGACATGCACGCACGCACACACACACACACACACACACACACACACACGGCAAAAAAACACTCCAAATGAGGGAGTGAGAAGAAGCTCTCTGCACAGAGACCATCATTACCAATGCAGAAAGCTCTGGTGCAAAAGGACAAACTGTCTGTGATAAAGGAACGATAAATAGGACAAAAACTCCTGAGGGGGAGAAGTGAATAGGCAGGGAGATGCTACGTAAGTGTGCACTTCAAATTTAGCCAAGGCAAGCAGGCGTGACAATACTGTCATTCTTTCTTTACTTCCCACGAGTATAGATGTGTGGGTGAAAGGAACAGAAGATTTTAAAAAATTCTATACTGTAGATTTGCGCCTCATTAGGATTTGCCTAACATTATGTGTAGGAATTAATAACACTGCTATAATCTGCTATTTGATCGGTAGTTATTCACTGATGTGTGAAATATGATATCTACTGAGACGGCAGAAAGCCTTGGAGACGCACCGGGTGTCAGCTTAAAGCTCAACAGATATTTGTATAGAGAGAGATTTGGAGTGGGGTGCATAGAGCAGTGATGTTATCACCAAGACTGGTGGCATGCCTTGCCTTTCCTCTTGGCTACACCTGTCAGTCAGGTGCCAAGCTTAGCATCAGGCGGCCTGCTCCCTGGGAAGTACCTAATGTGTGTTTGGGTGTGTGTGCATATCTTGAGAAGCTAGCTCTGTGACACGGGATAAGAAAAGAAAAGAACACAAGTCTGAAAAAGGAAAGAGGGACTGACAGCACAGTCTGTTCAGCTGATGCTTCTCTTAATAAGGTTTAACAGTCCATTTTCAGTTTTTTAGGCTTTCTTGCTTTCTGTGGAGCAATGGACAGTTGTGTCACAGGACGGAGAAGGAAAAAAAATCATTGTCATCTTGGTTTGTCTCAGCAGTGTAGTTATTGTTAAAAGGTGGTTATTAAGATTGTTTGTGCTGTCAGCTGGGCTCAGTGAGGAGGAGTTGGAAGAGAAATCTGGACACAGGAGTGAAGGGGAAAGAGAAAGGAACCAGAAAGCCTAAAGAAAAAGGTTAAAATCAGAAAGAAAAAACAGGTTAACACAGCTAGCAGTGGTAGAGTATGGGAATGCAAACAGTAGAAACAGAATGAGGGGTTGTGTAATGAGATAAAATCGCAGGACATGGAGGAGAGATGGTGAAGGCAACAGACCTTAACATGCAGGCGGAGGGCTGCCGATGCCATATGCTGGCATTCGTTACCAATTTGCCGCAAAACTACAGGTGATAACACCATATGGGAAGGCTGGCCATTGCCAACTTGGTGGCCATTTTCCCCCCAGCGCCTGAATTTTCGCATCGGTCCAAATGCCCTCCCTCTGGTGCATGGTACAGTAGCTCTTGCATTTTGTTGCTGGGTTTCTCAGATATCGCTTCATCTTTTGCTGAGACACCGCAAAACTCCTCCTTATACTCTCTGGCTCTGCTGCCTTTTGAGCTCGGAGACTTCAGAGAGAGCGGGGTAACATCACAGTACGCTGCAAGTTCTCTGTCACAAGCAGAAAGGATTTTAAAGAGCTTCTTCTGCAGGATTGTGAATTTTTCTTTAGCCAGCCCATTAGTGACTGACTGTGCAGCAGTAGTCACGCTCTGTGGTGTAATAAAAAGTTGCGACGGATTAGTGGTGTAAAAAAGGGATCAATATTAACTCATTTACTGTATATAGGTCCTTGGCAATGCTTTCCTGTCAAGCCACATGGCAGCTCGGTGAGCATTAGCATGCCACAGCGCTTAGGCCGGGTGTCTGGAATCACTGCATGTAAACAGTGGGAGGGAGAGCAGGCAGGGCTGCGCTGTGGTGAGGTGTGGAGGCAGAGCAAATGCTAATTCGCACCCAGCCACACGTGAAATGAGCTCGAGATCTAACCCCCAAGCCGACAGCGGCAGCGGAGCAGCTACCCGCAGTGTGACTGCATCCGGGGAAAAGAAATTAAAAGATCCACTGTGGCTGTCGGTGGGCCCGAGCGCTCGCCTGTCTGTTCCTCCCCTAAGGGTTCAACAGGGAAGGAGTCCGCTGTGAGGCGTCTTCTTGCCTTCTGTGTGCAGCAATGCTAGGTGAGGGATTACACACAACCCACATTGCTATTGCCAGGCATAAGAGGAATATGAAACCAGACTGGATTTTGGCTGCTTTTGCCCGTAACCCACGGCACTGAATTTGTAAGTACCAGATGTTCGGGGACTTATCAAAGCCTTTTCGATCTCTTGCCGAGCACATTTGGATTCTTTATCTGTATACCTGCAACTGCAATTCAACACAGACCATGTCAACAGCCTTGCCTCCTATGGATATGACCTAGTTTGGGTCTGACAAAGAGTGCTCAAGGGAGATGAAGAGGACTGGTAATCTGGGCCCACTGAGCAAAGACGTGAATGAACATTTTTCCACCCAAACATGCAAGACACCTGGCAGTGGCTCTTGGCCAGAACCAGAAGCACACAGCTGGCACTCTTCTTCCCCACTGAGCTTGCCGGCGGCGTCTCTAGAACCCTGTTGTGACGCAAGCTGGCAGTCAGTGCGACAATTTTCCTGTACATGAAAACCGTGGCCTTGGCGCGTGTCCCAGCACCTATTACACCGATCCAAACCATGTCCATCAGCATCTGGACCAAGGGGCAAGAGTTGTACCTTTTACTCAGCACACATGTTCTCTACATCCGCCGTCATACTGAAGCAGCGTTGTGTTGCTGGCAGCGTAAAGCTGCAAAGAGATTGACGCATTTCCCAACAGGGGGGTGGGGGGAAGATGAAGCCAAATCCCAACAGAGGGGCGAGAAAGCAAAAAGGAAGTGTCATTGCTGTCATGTGGGATTGCAAGACTCAAACTCCAGTCAAACTACAGATCTGTTGGTTTTAAACGCTTTAATATGTCTCTCGGTCTTATTTGAATTTTTCTCCAGAGTCGCATATGATTCTGCTCTCACCTGCCAGCTCACAACAACCGCTTACTTTAATGTACTCTATGTACTTAGTGAAATGAACTAAGTATTTGCCATAAGACAATCTTAATCAACAAGCTTGAGAAAGTGCAGTATTACAAACAATGACAATTTTCAGAAGAGAGCTTAAATGCAGACAACTCCTTATATGTGACTATGATCTTATCCATGAATCAGAAATGTGTATTTTGAAATAAAATATTTGGAATTTGTGTAAATGTTGTTATTTTAATAAGTGTAATTGCTACCACTGCTACAGTATTATGTGCATGTACTTACATGAAGACTTGAAGACACAACATTCAGAGTAAACATGCATACATGTTGCTATGACTTTACTTTCGGACACAAAGAGATAAATCGGAGAAACAGCAGAAGGAAGATAATTTGGGGCCCATGGCACAGCTCATTATCTTTGGATCGTGGCCTGACAACAGTTGGCCAATCAAGCGACGTGTGATGCATGGAGGCTACGACGGGGCTCACCTGTGCACTGTCCAAAGTGTTGCACTGTGATGTCCTTGTCCTGCCTACAGGCTATGGTCCTCAGCTGGCACTGGTCGGCATAGGTCTCCCCATCTGAGCCACACACCTGCTCCACAGTGACAGAGATGGAGAGAGGGGAGATGGGAACACATGTTAACTTCTTGTTGGCCACTGAAACAATGTCTTTCTGTTGCAAACTTGGAGTTTAAACTATGTATTTCTTAAGTGCAGACAGTTTAAAAGACCCACCTTGGTTTTGTTTTTCTCATCACAGTCAGGTGAAGGGCACTCGCAGTGGGCTTGGTCGTTCACCTCAATGCAAGTAGCTCCAAAACTGCACACTAACTCTTCACATGAAGTTGGGGCCTCGGGACCTGCAGGAGAAATGGGTTTGTGTTGTGGCACATTCCGTACAGTCCCATAATCAGTACAGTTTATAGCTGCTAATTGTGTGAAATGCAATTGTGGAGATAAATAAGATACAACAAGATACATTTGCATGCATGTAATTTAATGCTAAACTTTCCCAATTACATAACTTTTGCTTACATTTAATAAGTAAGCAGAAATTCTGCCTGATAAACAGCCATGAAATTGGCTTCTCAAGTTCATTCATATTATAAACAGTATATTTATAGTATAGTAACAGTACAGCTGTTGTTGCTTTATAATCATAAAATTGTCTAGTAGCCTGTGAGTCACACACTCTGTGAATTATTCATGGTTTCATAGACCAAAGCATTTTGCTTAAGCTGCCTTACTGTTGTAAAAAAAAAAAAAAAAACAGAGTTGTGTAAAGGTGTGCACTCAGGATATTTTGGCTCTTTTTCCCCTACAGATCACTCCCAGAGCTCTCCAAAGGAGCGTTTGAAGCCTTGAAGTTGCTGCAGAAAGAGTTGCAGCCGGGGAGCCCACCATCCACCTGCCAGGCTATGAGCGTGGGGTCTTTGCATTGTTGCAACATCACAGAGACTTAGAGTATCCCTTAGCTCCTGCTTTCATGTGCTACCACATCTCAGTACCATCTCTTTTTATCTAGCCGTGTGTGGGGCAGAACGCCCCACCACTGTGACGGGACTGTTGGCTTCATTAAGCGTTTGACTTGCAGTCGATATCTGATGGTGCATCTTAATCAAGAAGCTGCAGGCTGTCACAGCAGGAACTAACCTTTCCTTCAACCCTCTGTTTAACTTGTGCAATCCCTGGGCTGTTTTATTATTAATGGAAGTAATTAATAGTCCTTACACAGAAGTATAAACATACACATAATAGTATTGTGAATTGTCCAAAATGGAGTAGAAAAGAAAATATCAATGGACGATGTGTCACGCACTTTTTTATTTACACACTCAAGTATTCTGTAAATCCCTATTGATTATCACCCTGCAGCCACTCCCTCCCTGTGCCAAGAAACCAGATGGATGTGAAAAGCAGACCGTGAAAGAAGTGGCTTCTACGGGGGCTGATCTACGGATCAGACGAGTGACAGACAAACACTTTGAATGATTTGAAAAAAGCCGAAAGAGAAAAACCTGTGTGTCTTTGTGTGGTTTATTAACACAGGTCCCTTGCTACTCTCTCTTATTACCTTTGTCGCAGCCATTCATGCCCATCTTGCTTCCATCTGGACACACGTTGCACTTCATGCCCTTCACTCCTGTCTTGCATGAACACAGGCCCGACATCTGCTCACAGTCGTCCCGGACCGAGCCTGTGGCGTCGCAGTTACACGCTGCCATGGAGATGTAGAGGGAAAAAAAGAAAAAAAGACTGATGAGAAAACAAGTGTAAATTAGGGACAATGAGAGGAAGAGGGATACGCATAGCTTGGTTTATATAGTGTACAATGTGTGTTTCGGGCAACCTTAGCCTCTGAACTTTGCTTCAGATACATCTTTGTCTCAGAGTAAAGGGTCGGCAACAGTTCACCCAGCCTTAGGGGCCATAGAGGGAGGAGGAACAGAAACTCAAGAAAACAACCCCAGGGAAGGACACCAATCCCATCATGTTCCTAGAATCAATGATGTGTTTTTTTTTCTCTTCTCTCCTGCTGAATGTGGTATTGGTGTGCAGTGTGCTGTCTGCTTGCTGTGGGTAAACCTTGTTAAGGTCAGGCACGGGTGAGGCACCTGTAGGCTTCCTGCTGTTGACTGAAAATGCTCTGTGGCGTTAGGAGCATATGTTCTATGATACCTCGGCGGCAGCACACGAGCTGGTCACCATATTGGATTACACCAAGACAAACAAGGGGTCCTGACCCCTGTTCTTTACTTGAATACAAATGAAAACCGTTTCATTCAATACAGCTTTGACAGGACCAAAGGACACAGGAGGATTTCTTCTACAAAACCTGCCATCAAATACTTTAGCTGTATATAAAAACGTAGATAGTTCATCTAGTGGGTAATTTAATTTTACGGTCTACACTCAATTCAAGGATATTAAAGTGCTCATATTATGATAATTTTCAGTTTCATAATTGTATTTAGAGGTTGTATCTGAATAGGTTTATGTGGTTTCATTTTCAGAAAACACCATATATTTGTTGTACTACACATTGCTGCAGCTCCTCTTTTCACCCTGTGTGTTGAGCTCTCTGTTTTAGCTTCAGAGTGAGGCATCTCGCGTCTGTACCATCTTTGCTGGGAGTCGCAAATGCGCAGTAAGTACTGTGAGCTTGTCAGTTGCAGAGCATGAGGGAGTGCCACATTAGCAACTACAATATTGTTTCACGACAGACACAGTTATGTTGAATTTTTCAAATATTATTTTTCAATGATTTGATGACCAACAAAGTTAATTAAACAAATTAATTCCATTCACATCCAATAGAACCACATTCTTTAATCTTAACTGCTGCTACATTTTGCCTCAAACTTATCCATTACATGTAAGTTGGTCCAAGGAAGAGGGATCTTTCCTCTGTTGTTCTACTTGAGGTCCGTCTCTTTTCCCCCTTTCAAGTTTTTGTGTGGATTGTAGAGCCCTCTGAAGTGTTATTTGCGATTTTGAGCTATGCAAATAATAATAATCGACTAACAGCACAAATCCCAGCGACGGATATCTCCATACCAAATTAAACCACAGTGCTCTGCATGGCTAGATACCACTTGTGGTGAATGGGAATACAAATGTTTTTTTGTAGTTTGTGTGAACTGAACCTTTATGGAAATACGGTGTAAGGATGCCATAAGCATTTTTTGGGAAGTAACAACAAACAGCACACATACAGCATCAAGCACTGCAACACATGACTGCTCTCACTGTTGAAGCCATGTGTAATGGTACAGTACATGTGCTCACTCAGCGCAGATACAAAGAAGCGATTTCTTACGTGTGCAGCCACTCATGTTCTCGGTCACAATGCCACGGAAGTTCCAGAAGCCCGGCTCGCAGCGGTCACACTTCTGTCCCCCGACACCCGGCTTACAGGAGCACTGGCCGGAGGCTGGATCACACGTCCCCTTGTAGGAGCCGTAGACATTACACTGACAGGTACCTGAGGAGAACAGAACGACATGGATGTCACTTTTAACTTCTACTGCAATTCTTTTGCAATACATATCGCTGGTTTATGCTTTTGTAACTTTGAAAGATCATCACATGACTTGCAAGAGCTGAATACTGCTTACTTTGATGGATATTCTGCAAGATTTATGCTTGGCTCAAATGTTTGGTAAGCTCTATTCCACTAATAGAAAGTTGGATAAAGTGTGCTTAGGTGAGTTTCCTCTTTACTAAATCTCTGTATATCCTTATTTCTAAGTCTGCATTTTCTCCAGCCATACTGTATCCCCTAGCTAACGGCTTGCTGCAGCATTTTCTCCCCTATCTGTGTGTGCTATCATTTGTCAAAATCATCAGATGGAGAGATTTTTCTGTTGATATGGTGCAACATTATCATAATTATTCCTTGGATTAAGATGAAACGTTTTCAGCTCTGCAACTTTGGTAACATAATTGCATTCAAGGACAATAAGTCCCACATGCTGAGATAGCCTGATAGTATCTACAGCTTTAAAACAAAAATTGTGGGCACACAACAAACGCAGGACACATTTAAGTTTATGGGTCAACAGGGACGTAGAGGAGGACTTACTGGGACATCCTGCCAGTCCAACTCCCAAGGCGGCCGTCACGTTGTCGTGGCAGCAGCCATACACAGACAGGCTGCAGTGCTGGGGTGCCGTCAGCTCAGGCAGAGATGTGGCTGAAATTGTCAATGAGGTAGGAACAAAAAGGAAGGGGAAATGGGAGATGGCACAAGGAGAGAAAGTAGAACACCAACATTTGAGTGATTATGGTGAGGAGGGGTTTGTTGGGGGGGAATTAGACAACACAATCTCTGAATAACATGTAACTTTTTGCCAACAATGGGATTGGCTCGAGGGGCAGAGGTGGAGAGGCTGGCAGCCGCCTTCAAGATAACAATTCTATTTGCTACTTTCTCCAAAATGGCTCAAAATCAGGGAGGAAATGATGCTATTACCTCCAGAGAAAACAAACAATAGCATTGCTGGTGAATGCGCGGCAGCTGACATTTACCACATACTAGGAGGCATGTTCTCTTCATTTGTTCTTGTCTAATATTACGAAATTGCACAGCCGCCCTACAACCTACCAAACAGAAAAAGCTTGCTGCATAATGTGAAGGAATGAGCCAAGCAGTTTCTTCTAGTGCACAGTAAGTGGAGAGCGCCTTTGTCTATGAATGAACCAGCCTTCGAACTAGTATGACAGCTCTGAACAAAGAACTACATTTAACAAAATAAAAACAAATGTGTTCCCAAAACCTGGAACTGGACCAGAACAAAAAACATACATTGGGAGGAAAAGGTGGTTTGTTTAATGGCCATGTCAGAAATATCATTGTTTAAATTCACTCCACGCTTTGAAATGAAAAGTCAAGTTGTAGAGATAAAAAGCAGAGATCGTTCCCTCCCTTTTTCTTTTTCTCCCTGTCTCTCTATATTCCCCTCCCAATCTCTTTTTCTTGTGTTGCTCATTTGGAGTTTAGAGGCTAGAGACACAGGAGCCATAAATCACACTGTTACTGGTGTGGATATGAGCCTCAACCTAATGGTGATGACTCGGCTCGCTCTTTTTCCAGTGCTTTCCCACTCCAGCGATGGGCTTTGGACACAGTTCATTTAACTTGCCACTTTCTAGCGCTCCATTCAGCTATCTGTACTATGCCTATTAGGGCAAGGAGAACTTTTAATTTCATATGTTCTTCCACCCTTCAGGGGTTTTTCCTCTTCAGCGGCCATTGTCCGGTACAATGCAGCTCACTGTGACATGCAATATTATCCTCACATTTTCAAGGTCTGCTGCAGTGACTTTTATATTCCTGCAAGTGCACATCTGCATGTGTTTGCTTGTGTAGTAAACCAATAAGAATTTCTTTGGCTTTTACTAAATTCCCTGACCCAGATTTGAGTTTGCAGGCAGCTACAAAGGATGGTTTGAAATGCTACTGTATGAGAAGTAAACTCCACAAATGAGCATGCAGCAGACGCCACTGAAAAAGAGGTGTTTTATATCTAAAAAAAAACAACAAATTTGTTTTCATGGTCTGCTAGTGAGAGCCAGCATGTTTAGATAAGTTTCTGGAGTTGAGGTCACATGAAGTTTCTCCTTACACAGCTAATGTAGAGGGCAGTGAAATTCCCAAAGATCTAAGTTTTTCCATATGCCAATAGGAGAGGAGAGCCCAGAGCTCTTGTATCCATAGAGGGCTCTTCAAAAAAGGATTGATTATCCATGGATGGTAGAGGAGCGTGACAGTCAGTGCCCAAGGAGGCCAGCTTAGGATGAAGAAGAATCTTTCGGGGATACGTGTGAAAACACTGGCAGCTCCCTTATTCTCATTCTCTCTTCAACTCTCTCCATCCTCCTCTATGTTAGACCCACGGGGGAATCAAACAGGCTGGAATGATCACACGAAATCCCTTAAGTGCCTTTTGCTCTGCTCCCTGGCCTAGCAAAGCAACAATTCTTCATGTAACATAGCCATGGAGAGGAAGGCTAACCTTTGCTACTTAGCTATTGATCTGACAACTATCCTGGCTGATAACTGCTAATCATTTCCATGCAAAGAGAGGGTTTTTATATTAAAGTAAGTGGGATAAAGTGCTATCCGGAGGGTTAAGAAGCAAGCTTGTGAGCACAAGTTTATTGGTTTAAATTGTTAGAATGTCTAGGCTGGAAAAGTGAATCATTATTGTTATCAGCTCCATCCATGCATGTGCCAGTGAGAAATAATCTTATCTCTGCACACTAGCCAGCCACAAAGGACTGGTCAGTTTCCAGATATGAATGAGAGCGAGTGTTGAGTCAACTTTCCCTGAGAAAATTACACACAAATACACATCGTATTTAAGCTTGACCTCCTTCACTGCATTTGCTAATGGCTTCTTTGGCCACACTGCAGAGAGACAAACCGCACTGCTGTCAGAATTATATTCCAACTAGAGACTATTAACCCACTATTACTACTACTACTACCCCATGAATGGATGAAAATGAGAAGAGAAATGGGATGTCAATGACCATGAGTCTTGGTGAGGGTGCTTCTGCGCACTGTAATGACATTATCTCTGAGTAGTGTAATATACCGACCTGCACAGGGTCCCTGATTCTGAATCAGCAAGTGCTCTTGTTTCTCACATCTGGCCTTCTTCAGCTGGCACTCATTGCTGTAGTTTTTTCCATCTGAGCCACAAACCTACAAAACAATCACATAAAGTTGAGTATTAGACAAAGTCTGATCGCAGCCTTCTGTGTTGTCCACACAGTTGTCATCACTTGACCAAAGTATGGAACTTCAGCTATGAACCAAAATATTTACGCAACCTCCTGTTATTATGTGACCGAATGTCCATACTTGGGTCCTGTGATGACAACTGAGCCATATCCATTACGATGAAGATCTTGAGATGGGAAAAACGAGTAAGTGGTCCCTTAGTTGTTTGCTTTTTTGTCAAATACCCTACATTGTTATTTCAGAACAAGTTATCCTACTCAGAGATGCTATCTAGGACCATAACAAACTAAACGAAAAGAACATGTTTGACTCTGAGAATGTTTCTGATAAGAATTGCGTTAAATGTGTTTTAAGGGTTAGCAGTACCGGGTTGTGAGGCACACTTTGGCAGCTGAAGTCACAGACACAACGGTCGTCCTCTGCATCCTCGTCCCAAGAGCCTCCAAACATGCGACAGCGGTCCTGTTCACAGCTCTCCACACCTGAGCCTGACCCTCCTGAGCCACAGTCTGCATTATAAACACACAGTAAACACACAGTATCATTAACAAAACATACAACCACCAAAGGGAGATGCCACTTTATCAGTTCATCAGGTAAAAAACAGTGTCCTACTTACATTTCTCTTTACGTTAAAGCTACATTTACACTTTAGGATCATTACAAAGTGAGGATGATTTACATTTCCCTCACGCTGGTGATGGGGAGAGGGAACCAAAGGCGCTGCTGGTAGTACAAGATAATGACCAACTGTAGTAAGAGAAGAGATTGACTAAATAAATTAGACACAACATCACTGCATCACCAGTGAGGCATCCTTTTCATTTCAATTAAATCAGAGACAAAAAGGGGAGGGAATTATTAACTCTGGCCTCCAAGTGTGCAGAGAGAATTGGTGGCAATGTCTGCTTTATGGGTGCCTGCTTCCTGATATGAGAATACAAACTAATTGCAAAGTGTTCTGTAAAATCTAATTATCGCCTTTTTAAGAAAAAAATGTCACAGCAACTTTTTAACTGTGTGTGAAAGTGCACTTCTCTGGATAGAAGTAAGTTTGTTTTGGGCTAAAGAGGTAGCCAAACAAAGTCCCAAAATCTCTATCCAGGATTTGTGTATTTTCACAAAACCTTAGGACAAAGTAAGAAACTTTAAACACAAGGTAAGACACTTTTACACAATATAAGCAATCCATGAAGGGGGAAAACCTTTACTTGTGAAAAACAAATCTGGGGGCAGTTGCAGAGTGCAGGCAAAGAAATAAAGGGGAAGGATCCTGCTTTTGAAGTTGCAAATTTCACCTACAGTGGAACTCCTAAAGGAGAGTGGGTTGAATGTGTGTAAAAGCAGGGAATAAAAGCATTTGTGCAAAATATAGAGAATGCCAGAGAGAGTGACAATCCAACTAAAAGCTCCCAGTACAAATGAGAGACTAAAAAAACATCAGGAAATCAACTTATTTCCTGTCTACTTTGAGGGCTCATTCCACTCTCTGTATTGATGTATCAACTCTAATGGTAAAATCAATGTCATAGTGATGGAAGTGCCACTTAGCATAACCCATCTTCTAAAGTGGAGCAGGTCACAGTGCAGGGGCAGACGAAGCATGGGCTGTTCTTTGACATGCATCATCAGCAATGGACTGTGATAGCTTTAAGTGATCAATACAGTAGAGGGGCCTTGACTTCATTAGCTGTGGAGCTGGAGCTTTATGTAAAGGCCAGGTCCCCCACAAATATCAGGACTAGTTAAGGACTAGAGTTTAAGAAAAAAAAAAGGGCAGAATGAGAATGCATTGTAAACTAAAAGAAATATGTAGTCTAAGTTGTCACAAGTTCAATGCAATGCCTTTTTGCAGTTGTACATTTCTGTGGGTCGTTTTCTTCATTTAGTTGAACTTGTATGTGTTTAAAAGAGAAATATGCCTGCCTGCCCTAATAAAGAAATATTTTGGTTAACTTGATTGATGTGATTATTCCCGTTTGCAGCCACATACAAATCTCAACAGTCAGAATGGATTTCGTTTAATAGGAATCATTCGGTTTACTTTAGCACATTTCATTAGTTTGTATAATGGAGTTCAGTAAAATATTGGTTTTATGGTTGCCTAGATATTCAAAAGACAAGTCACAGACAATCCACCTGGCATTTCATAATTAGCGCTGCTGCAGATGTCACGCACGCAGCTCACCTGATCATGCAGCAGAATTGATCACTGCAAACTGTGTTGATGATGGACATATACTCTTTTCCTTTGGCCAAATAACACATAACGCATGTTTGAATGATATTGATATATTACATGGGCTAAATAAATAAATAAATAAAAACAACTATTTCCCGGGATTCCCAGGAAATGGGTCATCTTTTCCCGAGATCTGATTCATCTACATTTCGGGAAAAATATACATAAGGACTCAATCTGTCTCCATTTTAATCATAATGCCTTTGCTTGAATTTGCGGTTGTAGTTACTTATCAATTGGGAACCCACAGTCCCAGTTGAACACAACATTTTGTGACGGGGCTAATGCCTTTCAATTGGCAGTGACATTATCGCAAGTATGTGAAGGTACTTCTGCTGTCATCTGAAAACAAGAAGTCAGTTGACTCCAGAACAGATCCGAAAAAAGAATCAAAAGAACTAGCAGCTACCCGTATTTGTGTACTGTATGCCAGCTCAGCTAGATCCAACAAAGAGGGAAATGCAGGAGCAGCCAATTCATATTCTGCTCACGCCCCCTGACAGAGACAAGATAAATAAATAAAAGAGGTAAGACATTAGAATGGAATAAATAAAAGTGAAGGGCGAAAGGGGGGGTCCTAATTAGCTGTTGCTCTTTGACGCGCCTGCCACCCGTGCTGCCTATGAACCTTTCAATTAATACATCTCCAGCTAAGATGGCTGCATCAGCTATTCTCTCTACACTGCCCATCTGTTTTTTATTTTTACTCAATCATGTCAGAAACCAGAGTCTATTTAGTCAAGAGAGGTCTATTAAGAAGACAGAATTCCGCCATGGTTAGAATAAAGAAAATGAATAGCGTAAGAATAATGTCCAAGGGACAGAGAGGAAAAAACATTACAAGGATTTGACAGCAAAAAATAATGAAGTGATGGAGATTCCGTCGTCAAAGTTGTCTAGAAGTGTTTGTTTGAAAAGAAAACAGAAGAAGAAGAAGAGAAAAGTTGAAGAGGATAAGGGTCAATAATAGAGGATAGGGAGGAGCAACTGAGAACTGTGTACTGAGATGCAGCCTGAAGACGTTTGGTCAACCAGATTAGTTGTGTCTACATCAGTGGCTCCAGGATATCATTGTGTTACCTCTGATAACATGACCTGTGCAAATGACAACTTGGACATCTATCATCTGAAACAAATCCTCCCTCAGTGCGGTGTGTGTCACGGCAAAGATCGAAGAGGACAATGGCCTTTGCCAAAGGATGTGGACGGATGTTCCTTTGTTTTCACTCCATCCATCAGTCTGTCGTACGGCCTGCTCTTGACGGATGTGACAGCCTGTTAGTCCAAATAAAGTTTCCATGAAATAGAGAGGGATGGAGCGTCACTCCCAGCGGGCGAGGAGGGATGGGGTGTTTGAAGATGGCAGAAGGAGTGAGGAAGTTTTGTTGCCTCAACAGAAGGTTACAAGCCCTGTGATGGATAGACCATGATGGAAAAATCCGCTGATCTCACTCGATAAGCTCTTTTACCACCAAGCCACCTACTTTTTTTCCCATACCCTTTCATGTCTTTTGGAGCTTGATTGATCCAATATATGCATTGTAAGGAGCAGGAGGGGACCGTGCATCACTGTGTGATTCTACACTCATAATCTTGTTTATTAAACGTCTATTCAATTAAAAAGGGTCAGGGCCCCTGTAGGTGATGCACTGCTCTCAGTTGCCACTTTGTCAGTGTTGAGAAAAGAAGCTGAGGCCAAGCCTACCCAAGTGTGAAATTAAACAGGTGATAAATTTCCCTGTATGGCCAACAGTGGGAACACTGTCATATTTCATTACTGTTAAACAAAAGGCGGAAGAAAACAACTTCCATTTTTATGCTCTGTGGCCCCCTCCCCCCAGCAAGACTAATGAGTATGGTTTTTAAGTCAGGTCTACGTAAGCAAATAAATCATATGTTCCTTTCCTCCCCAGGCTTATCTTAGAAATGAAGTATGAATTTGAGGGGGGTTGTGCACATGTGTTATGTGCTTTGCTGCTGTCTACAATAGAGCCAGAAAATACAGTTGTCTTTGGTTTTATGTATTGTGACAGACTTCGGTAATAAGCAATAAATACAATTTATTATTATTATAATTATTGTTGTTTTGCCAAAATGTACCACCCATACATCTAGGTGAGGATAAATATATCAACAACAAATCCTATTTAAGGCATGTACAGTGCCTTGCGAAAGTATTCGGCCCCCTTGAACATTTCAACCTTTTGACACATTTCAGGCTTCAAACATAAAGATATAATTTTTTTATTTTTTGTGAAGAATCACCAACAAGTGGGACACAATTGTTAAGTGGAACGAAATCTATTAGATATTTTAAACTTTTTTAGCAAATAAAAAACTGAAAAGTGGTGCGTGCAAAATTATTCGGCCCCTTTACTTTCAGTGCAGCAACTTGTGTGTGATCAAGTCTCTGTATAAATGCACCTGCTCTGTGATAGTCTCAGGGTTCTGTTGAAAGCGCAGAGAGCATCATGAAGACCAAGGAACACACCAGGCAGGTCCGTAATACTGTTGTGGAGAAGTTTAAAGCCGGATTTGGATACAAAAAGATTTCCCAAGCTTTAAACATCCCAAGGAGCACTGTGCAAGCAATCATTTTGAAATGGAAGGAGTATCAGACCACTGCAAATCTACCAAGACCTGGCCGGCCCTCTAAACTTTCAGCTCAGACAAGGAGAGACTGATCAGAGATGCAGCCAAGAGGCCCATGATCACTCTGGATGAACTGCAGAGAGCTACAGCTGAGGTGGGAGAGTCTGTCATAGGACAACAATCAGTCGTACACTGCACAAATCTGGCCTTTATGGAAGAGTGGCAAGAAGAAAGCCATTTCTCAAAGATATCCATAAAAAGTCTTGTCTAAAGTTTGCCACAAGCCACCTGGGAGACACACCAAACATGTGGAAGAAGGTGCTCTGGTCAGATGAAACCAAAATCGAACTTTTTGGCCACAATGCAAAACAATATGTTTGGCGTAAAAGCAACACAGCTCATCACCCTCAACATACCATCCCCACTGTCAAACATGGTGGTGGCAGCATCATGGTTTGGGCCTGCTTTTCTTCAGCAGGGACAGGGAAGATGGTTAAAATTGAGGGGAAGATGGATGCACCCAAATACAGGACCATTCTGGATGAAAACCTGTTGAGTCTGCAAAAAGACCTGAAACTGGGACGGAGATTTATCTTCCAACAAGACAATGATCCCAAACATACAGCAAAATCTACAAAGGAATGGTTCACAAATAAACGTATCCAGGTGTTAGAATGGCCAAGTCAAAGTCCAGACCTGAATCCAATCGAGAATCTGTGGAAAGAGCTGAAAACTGCTGTTCACAAACGCTCTCCATCCAACCTCACTGAGCTCCAGCTGTTTTGCAAGGAAGAATGGGCAAGAATGTCAGTCTCTCGATGTGCAAAACTGATAGAGACATACCCCAAGCGACTTGCAGCTGTAATCGCAGCAAAAGGTGGCTCTACAAAGTATTAACGCAAGGGGGCCCAATCATTTTTCACGCACCACTTTTCAGTTTTTTATTTGCTAAAAAAGTTTAAAATATCCAATAGATTTCGTTCCACTTCACAATTGTGTCCCACTTGTTGGTGATTCTTCACAAAAAATTAAAATTTTATATCTTTATGTTTGAAGCCTAAAATGTGTCAAAAGGTTGAAAAGTTCAAGGGGGCCGAATACTTTCGCAAGGCACTGTAGCTAAAGAGAAGCATCTCACAGCCAAACACAGATATATATATATATATACAGTATATTTTTTGGCATGTATTTAGTGTAGAATTAAGGGAGCGAGAGACAGGTATGGCATGCAACAAAGGTTACAAGACCGAAACCTACCACAGACTTTGCGGTTAAATGATGTGCACAGTAACCACTCAGCTACCAAGGTGCTCCCAAACAGATATTTCAAGGGGAAAAAACAGCAACTTGGTTTTACAATCACACCAGATATCCTGGGGTGGGTCTGGGTCAGATTTGAAGGGGCTGAAAAGAGCAGGGACAGACACTGGAGAATTCACCCCTGGGGTGAAATTTATCGATTGCAGACAATCCCATCTCCACCCCTATCTGTGAAAGCATCGGTGCCCCCTTTTGTCAAGGAGGCACAATTTTGATGGAGAAGAGTACAAAATGGAGAGAGGAACATGAGTGGGTGGGATAACAGGGATCGACAGGGAGCAAAAATAAATAAATAAATCTGATTCTATTGTATAAGCCTGATGGTTTTCTTTGAATCAAAATGAGCAAATGATGAAGAAAAAGAACAGAGAGAGAATAAAATCAGAAAAAATAAGCCATCAGGCACCACAAGCAAAGCATTGCCTTTGGGGAAGTTGATGAGAGCATTTCTGCCTGAAGACAACTGAAATAGGACAGTGTGTGTACAGTAGATGCACGTGTGTGTGTGTGTGTGTGAGTGCATCGCGGGCATACAGTTTCGCATTTCTTCATGCTCTACATACAAAAAAGGTCAGCCGTCTCCGTCAATGAAATGATGTTAAATCGACCACAAGAAGCTTTGGCGGCACAATTCGCCTCACAGGCCCTGTGCCAATTCGGTAGACAATGAAAAGAAAAGAATGAAACACATCTGGCTAGCAATCAAAACGGAAGAGGATTCCTCTCATCTTTATTTGCTTTGTCCTCCATCCATTGCCTCTGTTACTTCATCCCAGCCACCCCTTCTGCTGGCAGGTGTAATCTGATCCCCTTCACACCTTGTCAGAGGATGAATATTTTCATTGTGACAACCCACCCGCCACGGGGGAACGGCATCGCAGCCATCTGCATGACAACCAGAGGTTGGCATGTTGCTCCCTCCAGAGTTGTCCCCAAGACGGGGCAGAGCGAGGGGCTTTTGATATCCTACCTTGGTTTGTCAGCGCTGATCAAGACATTTGCACGGTGAATTAGATCTCATTTATTCAGAATGCGGTGGAACAACAGAATTACAGGCGTAAAAATTTGGAGATTAAAAGCCATCGGTCACACACTTAAAAGTATAATTGGATAGAAGGGCTCGGTAAAATGTATACTGTAAATTCTCAAATAAAAGCCCACACAAACCCCTAATAAAAGCAGAGTGAAATTACCTATGCTTTTATAGCTCATATGGTACATTCAGGACAATGTTCATGTGATACCCCTACCCTTGTTCTCATTCACTGATATACTTCAATCACTTGTACTTTGCTATTCTTTTGTTCGGCGTTTAGATACTGTCAGTGAAACTTAACACTTCCTGTAAATATTTCACGTTAAAAAGTTGTAGGCCTTCAAGGCTTCTAACATCTGTGCAAGAAGTGTTGAGTTTCATTGGCAGTAGCTTAACACTGAATGTAAGTAGGACCAACAATGATTTGAATCTATTGAGACAACAGTTAAAATGGGGGAAAATCCTAGTTCATAAACAAACAGCACCTGCATCAAATAAGAGAAAAAGCAGACAAGAAAACAGGGAGGCTTCTTACTAAGATATGACCAGATATAATCAAATATGGTTGATTACAAATAAATATGAGCCTATATGCAAGAGAAGTAAATAAAGAACTATTTGAGCAATAGAACGAGAAATAAAAAAGTATGTATAAGCAATGTGACATGGAGGAAAAGAAAAGAAAGAAAACATAAATACACTACATACAACATAAACTTTTGCATGATCTTGACTTTGTTTAACACGATCTCGAGTTTTATTTGTGAGATCTTGACTTTTTCCTCCATGAAAATCAAGATCTCGAGTTTAAAAGTCCCCCCCCGTCACCTCCGGGGCTCTGTAGAAAACAAACAAGACAGCCAAAGCATAACCTGAATAAATCACCCAGAAAAAGTTCTGTCCCTGCAATTGGTTAAGTTGATGACTTTCCCCTCATGTTTTTGCAAAGTTAGCCGGTTGGCATGCTTCTGGTGGCATTTGCAGCCATTATGAAAATCCACAGATGACTGGATATAGTACCACAGGTCAGTTGATATAGATGATTACACAATTGCAATGGCTGATTGGTTGACCTAATCACAACTTTCAAAGTCAATTTTCCTACCTTCATCACAGCTGCCGGGCTTCGCCACATCAATTCTCCTCTTCTGCATGCAGATGGACGTGCGGAGTTCACACTCATTGTTATAGGTGGTGCCATCACTTCCACACACTGGGGAGGAGGCCTCGCCTGAGCACTGTGGACACTCACACTTATTCTGGACACACCGGGCACCCCAGGCACAGACGGTGCTGCCACACGTTTCTAATTTGGTGCACGACGGGTCAATGCAAAAGAAAAAAGGAAATATTTATGGAGTTGGTTTGATGGATTTCATTCACACCAGACTTCAAAATGCATCTTTGGATTATATACTTAAATGAGATTGCTCTGTTCCGTTACTAATTTCCATGCATGTCACTTCTTCTTGTTATATTTCCCTCTCCTAAAACAGACATATACTGTACATGTTCCCTTAGTAATTCTCCATCTGTCCAAGTGTTAGAATATGAACTGCCTGCAGCTATACGAGGTTTCTATCGGCCTTTTATTTTTTATATCCACATGTAATTAAGAGCTAGAGAAAAAGAGCTCCATGCATCTCGGTGTGTTTTATCCACAGAAATAAAAAAACTTTACTAATGAATATCACGCATTTAACTTTAACTCTGATCACCCGGGATTCATGCTTACACCAAGAATCCTTTACATTCTTCACACACACACTCGTCACAATTAGAATAATAGACACACACGCACGCACGCACGCACGCACGCACGCACTCAATAAATGTATGCATTACTTACTGCACTCTCCCTGGCTGACCACTCGGAGGTCCATCTGTTGTTTGCAGGCCCGCACATGCAGCTCACACTCGCTGTTGTAGGTGCTGCCATCGCTGCCACAAACAGGCTGGTGGGACTCCACACACTCCGATGCACACACACACTGCCCGCTCTGGGCATCGCAGATTGCCCCGAAAGAGCAATTGGCACAAGACTCATCTAGATGGAGATAAAGAAGAAGGCAAAGGCTCAGTGTGTGTGTTTCAGGTATTTTTTACAAGACTTCAGTGGCGAGTCGGAGGTAATGAATACCCTGAATTTGAAAGTCCGTTTTACACTTTTCATATTTTGGTAAACCTAAATAAATTGGATCAAATGTATTGCATGTCACTAATCTGCAAACACACCCAGTTTTTTATTTATTTTTTTTGTTTCCCCTTTCCCCTGTGCTTGTGTGTGTGTGGTTTCAGATCACCTGGTGAAGCAATAACTCTCGAGTGCATTACCAGTTTTCTCTCTTTGGCTTGTTGAACTAATGGTGCTTGACTGTTTCCTTTATTTCAAGATCCCCAAGCTTCAAGTTTTGTGCTCTCTGGAGTTTTGATTTGTGGGACGTAGATTTCCTTGGCTCAAGCCTGCTTACCCCTACTCTCAAGCCCGGCTTCGACCTGCCTGGATCAGACCACACCTCCTCTTGCCCTGAGTTTGAAAATCAAAAAACTCAACCTCTAATTGCCTTGTCTGCTCTGTGGCTGCGCCTGGTTCACAATACCTAACAGCCATGCATTTCAATATTGTATTATTTTTACTGTACATATTAACAAAAAAGTAAATCTTTATAGGCACACAATTAACATTTATGCACTTTCTGGTCAATATTAAAGCAGCTTCTATCAAGAATGTTATTGCGGCTCAAAGATAGTTCTCAGATGCTATTTACAGATGCAGTAATCATATATTTATTCATAGATTTCTTGTGTTTTAACATTCATAGTATGAACAACAGCCATTAAGTTAATTGGTTAAGATTAGTTGTCTTTTCCCCTGACAAGCTGTGCTGCTGACAGCTGGTGTAGTGCTTAATGATGCAGTGTAGCAGCACAGATACTAGAAGTGCAGAGATGCAAAGTTTCCATACTGAGTGTGATACTGATTCTAAAAATGAAGTGGAGTCCACCTGAGGCAGATTCAGTTGATTTGAAATACTTTGGAAAGGCACACACCTTTCTATTAAAAGGTGTCAGGGTTTACATGCATATATGAGAGCTAAAACCTGAGCCATGAAAACCCTCCACAGCTAGAATTGTACTGAGGCATAGGTTTGAGGAGGAGGATAAGGCTGAAATTAAATAACTGAACATAAGAGCATCAGACATTCTTGTGCAAAAATAAGAGTCTGCAAGAAACAACCATCTCTGCAGCACTCCATCAATCAGGACTACATGGGAGGGTTGAGTCAGGACTGAAGCTACTCCTAAGAAAAAGCCACAAGACAGGAAACAAATGAGAAGGCAAACGTGAGGCCTCGTCTACAGACGGGGCTTGCAGAAGGTGTACCTCTCCGTCTGACACCAATTACACCGGGAGGATTGCATTAGCACAGCCTGCTCTCACATTCAATTAGGGGCAGGCTAATAACCACTGCTGATTTAGCACTAATAGAGAGAGGCAAGGCTGGGCGCTGGAACATTCCACATTATTATGATTCTGTTTATTGCTCATAAGAGTCTTTCATTTCCTTCATCTCTCTATCTAGTGCTTGCATCCACTCCTTTCTTGGATTGACAGCATTGATACATAACAGAATATTGCCTGTAGGGGCAATATATTTTTTATTAGTAGATGGTAAATTTCTTTGAAGCCATATCTAAAATTTGACATGAGCAATGTGTCCGTTCAACTGATGTGTACTTTTAGTCTAGGGGCTGGTTTGGGTTAGTCACCATAATTCCAATTAAGGGGACTCTTAACATGACAACATGACAATGCCTCTGTGGAAAAAGTCATGGAATGGTTTTTGCAAGTTTGGTGTGAAAGCACTGAGCTGGCCTACACAGAGCCATCCAACTCTTTTGGCATGAATTGGAACACGAATGCAAGCCAGGCCTCCGCATCAGTGGCAGACCTCACTAATGCTCTTGTTTGCTGGAAGGGTGAAAATCCCTGCAGCCAGGTTTTAAAACCTTGTGGAAGGCCTTCCCATAGGAGTGGACGTTGTTATACTGTAGCTGCATATTAATGCAGTCGTTTAGCAATCACAAATGAGTGTAATGTTGGGATACTCACATACTTTTGGCCATGTACTTTAAGTCTAATAATGACTCAGGCTAAAGTATAATCTATTGTCAATGATCAGTTGTTGGTTGACACTGCAAGTGGGTTTGGAGGTTTTAGCTGAAAAAGATATAGAGAGGCTTTATAATAGCTTGGGTTTTCTGTGACAAAAATGAAAAAACATAAAATATAAAAATGGTGGTTGCTGTGGTCACGGCTCCTCTCTGGTTGCGGCAGCTATAAATCAGGAAGTAGCGGGGGTGAGTGTTGTCCTTTATCGGGTCCTGTGTCCTGATAGCAGCCTCACTTCTTTATCAGCGCCTGCCCCTTGCACCTGGCTCTCCACAGTGCCTGATCCTCCAGAAAGCACGTATCGCAAAACAGACAGGAATGTAGGGGAGCTTCAGTTCAAAGCCAGAAGCAGAGGGAGAATTGTTGCTATTACTGGTAATGTTAAGATGTCCACTTTCTGTCATCTCAGATTCATCCATCTCACGCTCCATTTCACTAATTCTGAGTTTTAGTAAAAAACTGTCTATCTTTCTCTGAAAAGCAGACTTAAAATGTTAAAAAAAAAGTTCAGACTTTGAAGTGAAGATTCTGGCAGGCTAGGCATTACGACAGTTTCTTTAAGTCTAATCTCATTCAAATTCACTTTCATGTCCACCAATGCAAGAACCTCTTCAACCAGAACAATTGCTCTTGTTCTGCCGGAAATTCCGCCAGATGTCACTCTTTTTGGATGTCCGTTTTCTTTGTGTTGGAATTCTAAACTCGAATGGTTAACTGCTCCTCAGATCTCTGCAGGGTAATTCCAGACAACTAGCTAGACGATCTGTCCAATCTCAGTTTTCTGTTGCACAACCAGGGGCGTAGCACAAAATTCTGGTCCCTGTAGAAAGGTTTTCTATCCGGTCAGTCCGACCTAGGCTAGTGCCTAGGCTATTTTGAAGCGGCACCTTGGCTCCACTTGGCACCAAGCGCCGCCCAAGATCATTGTGATTTGTTTAAAGAAATGCCAATAAACAAGAACACGTTTTTCTCCCATCCTGGTTTGCTTTGTGGACCCTCCTCCACAGGGCTGTTAAAGAAGGTCTAGAAATGCGAGACTAATGACAGGAACACAAAGATGCTTTACAATAATGTGGAATGTCCTCATATGATACCAACCTTCCCTGTATTTTCTGCCATGTCAACTATTAAAGCAAATGTTTTCCTCTTGCTGAGGACTTGCTGGAATTTAGTCAAGGTCACCTTGAAGTCCCGTGGACCTAAAGTTGGGAGCTGGTGATGTTTATTTTTGCACTGTGACAGCTTCTCTTGTTATATTTGTGTTTTTTGAAGTGAGAGTGAGAAATAGGGGCAGGTTGGTATAAAAGTGGCCTTGAAAGCATGAAGGATTGAGACATTGAGGTGAAAAAACCCTAAAGTCCCTCCAGCTTTGCAGTGTTTTGTTGATATCCTCACTGGGGGAAAAATGAATTGCTGTTGAGGGGGTTTGGGCGGAGTATTACCCTCAGGATTAAGCAGAAGGATGTAGGCTGGATAGAGTTTTGAAGGCTTGCAAACATGCCTGGGTGATAACAACTCCCCTGTCGATGCCTGCCTGGCCACTACACTATTAACTCTGCCCCCCGCTTTCTCTGCTCCTCCTCATCTTATTTACCTCCATCTCCTTTCCACCCTGCATTTATTACTTTCCCCTCCCTCTTTCCTCTGCCCTTCCTTTACCGTCTCTCTCAGACCCCCTCTCATGCTGCTGGTGTGACCTATATTTCTTACTCAACTGTGTTTATCAATTCAAACACCTGTGGGACTAAAAAAAGGGGAATTTGTTTCCTTTTCTTAAATGATTCCAGCACCTCTGCTATCATCTGTTTGGGTAAAGTCGAATGAATGAGCTTTTTTCTGAGGCGATTGATATCCAGCTGGAGGGTCTATCAACTGAGTACACCTCTGCCAGCCCATCTTACAAGGTCGCCCACCACTCAAATGCAGGAGGAAAAATCTCGGAATAATAACAAATGTCACTCATATCGGGTTGCACCTGAGCCATATACTAGATAACTGCTATTTCTCAAGCCCGCAGGAAAGGAAATGAAATTATGGCTGTAGCAACACACGCATGCACACACACACACACACACACACACACACACACACACACACACACACACACACACACACACACACACACACACACACACACACACACACACACACACACACACACACACACACACACACACACACACTAAAGCACGTATGCCCAGTTATTTTCTATTGTGGCACCTCTTAAACTATTGCTGCCCTCACCTGCCTCCCTTAAGCTCATACTTTTGAGTCTGGAAGCCATAAATCTGACAGCATACGCATTATAGTGCATTTGGGTGGAAATAACAAAACAGAGCCAGTAAAGAATAAACAAAAAAATGGCTATTTTGAAAATCACGCCACATAAAGACCTACTTAATGTTGTAAAATGAATATGAAGATGAAAATGTGGCATATAATTCAAGTTTTGACGAAACATTAAAGCAACAAATTAAGATGTTTAATGCCAATTATCAGCTCAGAATGGCAAACATAATTCATCACTTTGTATGCTCTCCTGCACTGTCAGGGTAGGGGGTTGGTCAACAACCTCGATAGCACAGAAAAATCTCACTTTATCCACCAGTTTCTTCCGTTGCTCATGCCTTTAACCTTTAAAGGAGAATTCCGATCGATTACAACACGTAGCTCTGTTGTTTGTAAATTTGGAGCGCTGTCAGTAGCTACACAGTGTTATCCTCCTGCTAGAGTTAGCACCCAACAGGCTAAACTGGGCAAGTTTTAAACATATTTTTTTTAAGAGCCTAACCATGTGGAGTGATATCTTCAGAGTGAACACAGTGAATCTGACTGCTGTAGATGTGAAAGAAATGTTTTCAGCTGTGTTTAGTTCCTGTGTTGATACTGCAAGGAGTGCTTCGGGACCGTCTACAAACTACAACACAGAAAAGAGATAGAAACATATTTTCAAAAATAAGCATATGCTTATTTAAAAAAAAGCTGTAGTACAACTAGCACGTTTCAAGTTATAATTGAGGTCATTAAATTGATAGCCTACATATTTTTGTTTTATCTCTTTTCTATGTTGTAGTTTGTAGACGGTCCCTAAGAACTCTAACTGCCGTCTCAATACTGGAACTAAACACAGCTGAATTAGCACAACTTTCATGCATTTCTTTCACATTTACTACAGTCAGATTCACTGTGTTCATTCAGAAGGAATCACTGCACATGGTAGGCACTTGTAAAGACATTTTGAACATGTTAAGAGGCTAAAAACACATTTAAAACCTGCCCTGTTTAAGCCTGTTGGGTGCTAACTCTAGCAGGAGGATAACACGGTGTAGGCAGCACCGATTGTTTTTGTTTTTCTCTTTACTGACAGCACGCCAAATTTACAAACAGAGCTACGTGTTGAAATCAACTGGAATTCTCCTTTAATTTTGATACTTCCAACAGCACCTGAAGGCAGCTTATCTTCTCCTCCTCTCTCTCCCTTTCTGCTCCATAAACATGTATAGTATATTACTGGGGGGAATAGCCTGTGATAATTAGGTGAGATAATAGCTTAAGTCAGTCAGATGTTATGCTGCTGAATGAGGCCCAGTAAAGCTGTGCAAACAGCCCAGAAATAACCCACATTATCATCGCCATCATTCCTCGGCTGGTTCGCGCCTGGCAAGCCAATGCCTCAGAATTTTTATGGCACTATTGCGCTGACACAGGCCCGTTTCCTCTGGGAGCCAAGAACCATCCATAGTGCTGGATTACAGACAGGGCCCTCCACTCCGCCAGCTCGCTCTGCTTCTCGCTTTTCAAAATAAAGACTATTCATTACCGCAGAGGGACCCCGGGCCAACAGACCTGCCGTCTACCTGCAGTGCAGCGCACCAAATTGAGTCAGCACGCCTGCCCACCGACCAAACACCGCTCTCGCTCCATTTCCTGTTGGCATACATCCTTGTGCTGGATTTCAATTTTCAGAAGGCTGGGAGGGTAAAATGACAGATGCAACACACGAGCAGGCAGAGAGGGAAGGTAGGGCCTCTCCAACAACTAACCCTGTCATCTTCTCAGTACAGAAAGAAACTACTCAATTTACAAAACAATCGGACCAGCTCGTACAAAGAAACTCGACCCGCAGAGGCCTCTTTTTTTTTTTTTTTAATTGTTATGGTCTTCAAAATACGCAGGAAGAAAATTTATTGTTAAACAGTAAAACGGAGTAAATAAGGTAACTGAGTCAGTTAGGCCAAGGGGCTGAAACCACTGAGCCTTTGCCCAGTGTCCAGTGTTTGTGAAAAGCAAATGGCTTGATGGCAGACAAGGAAGAATACTCAATCCCCAATTAAGAGTCCATGGCAAAAAAGGCATTCCAAAATGGCATTTAGCCATCAAGAGTATTCACAAAGTGAGTTTACCAAACTGTAGAAAACTGCCCATATGTGCCTGCATAGTGGATCTGAAGATATTTTTACCACTTGAAGCTCTGCTGTCGCTGGTGTACTAATGACTAGCTGGTACTCCGACACTGCAGGACAAAGCCAAGTGACTCATGTAGCCAATTATAGTCAAGTACACTCTGCAGTCCCTTTTATCAGGAGTAAAGTGCATTTTTACTTAAATGTCAAAACAGGCAGATTGGAGTCTTGGTGTTGGTAGAGAAGGGCTGAAGGAGAGCAGGAGGGAAGAGTAATGGAAGAGTAATGGACGAGGGATAAGAAAATTCCTTAAAAGACCAGTTGGTGTATTTAGTGTAGGTTTGACTTTGTTGGATATAAATTTGAAGCCCCAGGGGTCACTATGAATATAATTCCCTAAGTGATAATTGTTAATATCTGTGGATCATAATTTTGCTTCTGGGTAATGTAGCAATATTAATTAATTTGAGCTTAATTATATTCCACAAGGAGAGATTGTTCCCTACCTGTGAGCCATAATTCACACATTTTATAGTTATTTCATGACAATTACTTAGTGTAGTGTAATGTGACTGTTGTGCGGCCACTCACCACAGGGTCCTTTGTGTTGGATGTGAATGGCCTTCTGCAGGGCACAGCCCATTGCTCGCATCTCACAGGGGCTGCCGTAGCTGTGGCCGTCGGATCCGCACACTGGGTCGGACGTTTGCGGGCAGGCCTCAGGGCACTCGCACACCGGCTCGTTGTTCTTGACCACGCACACCGCCCCATGCTCGCACATCTTGTCCAGGCAGGGGCTTGGTATGCTGAGATCTGAAGGCCAACCAACCAAGAGATAGAGAAGTTAGTTAGATGAGATATACTGAACTGGGTAGATGGGAAGAATACAAAGTAGAGGTTGGAGAAAGGTTTGGGGCTAGGTGACAGGGAGGTAAGTTACATGGGGAACTGCAGGTTTTGTGTTAGAAAAAGGGTTTGGGGGAGGAAAGGAGATATGATGTAGTATGCAATACAGCCCTATGTCTGTGACATCTCTACTTCCTCAGCTTCCTATGTCATTTCCTTGCCTTTGTGCCTAACCTTATGTATCCTGAATCTTTGAAGAGTCCGCGCCATCCGGTGGCATGACAGCGGATAAAAACATGGCCCTGTAGCACAATAGAGATGAAACAGCCTACGAACAATGGTTGCAAAGCCTTTTTTTTCTTTCCAGGCGACCAAACGCCTGGATTAATTGACGTTCCCAGTGTGCTCCTTCAAAGGCTGCCATTTGCATCTCAGTGAGAGCCACAGCTTCCGCCAAAGCCAGTTGAACTGACATGGAGGAGTTAGAAAAAGAAGAGTGTGGGTGAGAGAGAGTGAAAATATAGAGAATGGTGAAAGAGAAAACAGGCAAATAGAAGAAAGAGCCCTGTGCTTAATAATTCACAAAAAGCAAGCTCCTAGGCAGAGGCAGATATGAAATGTGAACATCACAGAGAGGTGTCTGCTTCAGTCTCTCTCTCTCTCTCATGCACTAGCTCCAGCATGACTTCATTAAAACCAGGGCTGGGTTTTGCATGTTTGATTCTCGGTAGCGGCAGTTGGGTGGAGGCTGGGCTGATACAGTATAACCTGATCATGAGGTAGCGGAAACCTGAAAACATGAACATTTCTTCATCACAGCCTCCCATCCTGACTCCATCAATTTTTTGTGTGTCAATGAAAATATTACATGGCATTGTGTATACTGAGACATTTTCCTATTTACATGATGTCACAGCAAGGTCACATGAGACACAGCCATCTTCTAACCGTATACATACTGGAAACTATTCTCAGAAGGCGAAGCCCGGCTACTTCTGCTAATTGGGCGGAGTGATTTGCTCGCATCACCTGAGAAGCTCCTTGGTGAGGAGCAGAGAGTTTGCCCGGAGTTCACTCAGAGTTGGAGTAATAATCACTCCGCCCAAGAAGCAGTGTTTTGCCTTCTGAAAAGTTTGCAGTTTGTATTCGGTTAGAAGATGGCTGTGTCTCATGTGACCTTCTTATTTGTACACGTAACTATACAAATTACAACATGTAAATAGGAACATGTTGGCATTATTTTGTCACTTCACTTGATTTAACAATGCAGACTGGCATACACACACAAGACACTGACGCTGTTACGCCTCTTTTGCTCCCGCAATGCTTTTTTGAAATCACACACTGGGGCAGAATTATGCCACCTTTGCTTGGTTCTGTGTGAATAAGCAAGGCCGGCGTGACAGCGGAACTTCATTGTGACCATCTCTATGTGAAAGGAGTTTCAGATGAATGAGGGTGTTTCTGCAGATTAGTGAAAAAAAGCAAACAGAGGCATCAAATCGTTTCTGATGAAAAGCTCTCAAAGAGGTGCATTTTACACCCAAAGTCAAGCCAACTTCTTCCTTATCTAGTCTACCTTTTATTTTAGCTTTTTGTTAAGAGGGTTGGGGGTGCTGTTGTGGAAACTGCCCCTTGTAATGATGCCACCCATGGCTCCATCATTATTGTGACCATTATGGGATTAGATGGCATCACAGGGGGGCGACTTGTGGTGCTTAGAGCCCCATGATTCATTTATCAGCTGAGAATAATTCAGTAGTGCCTCTGATGCTGGGGTAAATGATCAACTGATAACACAGACGGAGGCAATTAGTTTGTTTTACTCCGATTGAGGTGCTGGAAGGGGTACGTTGGATGAGGATCAATGTCACCTGAACATCTTAAGATCCAATTCTGTGGACCATTTTTCCAAATGATGACAGAAACTGAGGTATAGCTATTAAAATTGCAAATTCTGTACTGTATTTTTCTCTACCTCCTACTAAGTTTTGGCTGTAATTTAACACATTTTTTGGGATCTCGACCACGGACACAGTCACTCGCATTTTGATGAGTTTTTTCAGATTAGAAGGAGGAAAACAGCTATGGATTTCTGTTTTGCTGCCAAATAGCTGCTACTTCAAAAGAGCTTGGAGGTGCCACATAAATATGTAAACTATTCAATGCTGCTCAATTTGGTACGGCTTTAAAAAAACAATTGATTCCCTGTGATGTCTTTTCAGTCGTAAGCTTGTGAGCCGAGCTTTACTGTACAACCTTGGCCTCCATAAAAGTTCACCAGCCCCCTTCCCGAGGACAGGCTCTTAAAACACAACTGCAGCCTCCGATAACACCTTAGTCTCCCATTCTCTTTGTTTTATAAAAAAGATGAAAGAAAATTCCCCTCCAAAACTAATTTTTTATCACCCTCTACCTCTGGGGGGCAAAACTTCTTCCTGATTTATTAACTGGAGAGGGTGTTAGAAAAGAAAACCCAAGACAAAACTCAGTAAAAAAAAAAAAAAAAAAAAAATCGTATGACACAGTTAAAAAGCTGTCTTTTTCTCTCTCTCTTGGTTGCAGGCAGAAGCTTTGAAATGACAGCCTGTCACAACTAAGGCTTGTGGGATGGCGTTCACAAGCCTGTTCCAGCTCTTTTTCTCTCCCTGGTCTTCTCCCAGACACTTAAATACATATTGTTCATGCATGTATCAGTGTTTCTGTCAGGCAGGTCCAGAATAAACCAAAGTTGCTGGGTTTAAACAGAGCTATTTGTACACTACACGAATATTAGCTTGACAGTTAAATGAATCTGTAGTGCCGAACACATAAGCGCAGTAGCCAAGGCATTGTTTTAGTGGCTGAGCAGGTGCAGTGAGTGGTCTGCTGTTGCAGTGAGGAAAAGTCAGGAGAAACATGAATAATTCTTTCTCATCAAGGATTCTGCTTTGTGCTTGTGTGCCTTCAGCTATGTTTCTGTACCATGACGCCGGTTGAGAGGACTTTACATTCTGGGTGTCACCTCAGCCTGTATCTTCTCCTGCCAGCTCTGGTGTAACTTTTTTTATTTTAATTAGTGTGGTATTTTAATGGAATGGCCCTGCTTCAGGGCTCGGGTGGGGATTACTTCAGGTTAGGCCACGCTGTGTCAACTCAACCCAGCAGAGGCCGGCCATGTTAAAAAATAGAGAAGACACGTTCCTCTGATGTTCTGAAATCTGCATACCTGTCCACCTGAAGTATCATTACTGCCCACTTAGTGGTGTTATCTGACTGGTAAAGTGGCGAGGATGCAGTGTAACAGTCCCTTGTTTGTCGTGATGGCACAGCAAGCTCCGGGAGGACACTGGCTGTGATTATGTGGTTGCTGCACTGAGCAGACACACACAGTTAACCCCCCGTGCCATGTCGGTGAAATACTGGGAGATTATTTTGGCAAAAGCTTCCCCCCATCTCCACTCAGCTCATACATATGTTAATTGGACTTTTTCCCCTCGGGTCTGTGTGCAATTCTAAATCGCTCCCTGTTTCTGCAGGGCAGTGAATCAGTGTAATCCAGGTGATGCTGGCAGTAGCCAACTGGCAGCGAAAATCACCTCCAACGGAAACCCATTACAACACAGGACTCAAATGGGGCACAGCCAATCTGCAGCAAGCCCCGCCCTCTGTGTTTCTTCACCTGCAGAGCTTTGATCCGACTCCCTTTGCCTCCCTCGCATTAAAAACATTTATGTATCATATTAGTTAAAGGGAAAGGGAGGTGCAGAGAAAAAGCTATATTAGCATACAGCAAAAGGCATACCCGCGGGCTGTGTCTGTCTACTACTGAACACTTATCACAGGCAGGGGTGAATCGAAGCCTCTTTGTGCATTTACAACTGAGAACGTGCTGCTCTTCAAAATGGAGAAAAGCAAAAACAGCATGGGGAAGGAAGAAAGACAAGCTGTGATCCCTGATCTTGTCACATGTATCTATCAGAGGTGAGATGACGTTTAAACACCGTCTCATTGAACGAAAACAAGTGATTTGGGGTTTGTGCGCCTCAGGTAAATTATTTCTCAGACAGATGTAAGCAAAAGAAAACCAATGAAAACATTTATTGCATCTTCAATCAAGTCAGGAGCTACAGAATGAGGGCTCAGAAGAAACAGGAAATGAAATGAAAAATGTAGAAATTGGACAAAACTATGTGGTTGATCATAGCCCTGCACCGTGTAATACCCACAATGCCTTGAGTATCTTCTGACACCCTGTTGACCCACATTTCTCTGCAATTTCTGTGCGATGACAGCCTGCGGGCCGCAGTAAGTGGACCAGCGGTCTCTGGCTGCTGTCAATCTGGCTCCCACGACACTTCCTCTAATTAACTTGATTAGGAAAAACAGCACTGGTGATCTCATACTGACTAACATACTCAAGCACCTCGGCTGTTTGTGAGTCCAATCACTGCAGCCGGGAGAGATGCTAATCAAATAAACATGCAAATGCAAAAATATTCGACACAGAGTCTCGACACCTAAGGTGACTGATTTTTCTTTCCTGCTTTGCAGAGCTCTTTGTCAATGACAATGTGTCTGCCGCTGAGTGATTTTGTGTTAACCTCCGGAGGCGACAGGCAACACATTTCAAGCAACTGGCTTGCACTTCCATGAGTCTTTCTACACTTGCAAGCACACACACACACACACACACACACACACACACAAAAAAGACAAAAGAGCTGTAAATAAAGAATTTCTGTCCTAGCTCTTTCATTTGTTCACTTCTAGTTTGCCTGGCAAACCGTGTGTTTCAGTGGTTTTACGGAATTATCCTCGTCTCTTAAAAGCCACAATGCTGCTTGTATTTCTCTTTTATAGCCTAACTACCAATTGAGAAATTCTTCACTTCCTATTGAACAAAAACTAGACATGAGGCAAGTACATCAACAGGCTCCAGGGAGTTGTGGCGAGCTACCTTACACTACTGCTTCCATTGATTCAAAGTACTACAGAATATGCTCTAAAATAATAAATAGCTTGACTTAAAGGGATGGCAGGAAAAAAACATCTGTGCAGGAAGGAAGCAGCAATAACTTGGGCCAAGACAAAAAAAAAAACACTGTTTTAATTAAACATTATAAAAAGTTGTTTCTGATAAACAAAAAAAACTTGTTTTAAAATTGTTTTGAAAAACCTTTTTGCTCTCAAGTCAAAGTCTATGTGAAAGACATCCCGAAGATGTTTCATTTTGCATATGGTGGTGAAGACTATAAACTAATGTTGAGTCAAAATGTTGTAACGGGTTAAAACTAAGGTCGAACGTTGGACTGATGGTAGGGCTGGGCAATATGGAGGAAATTAAATATCACGATATTCTTCACCAAGTACCGCAATGTTGAAATTGTGACAAGATTGTAGGGTTGAAGATTGGCGCTTTAACAAAATGTTATTTACACAAATAGTTTTTTTTATGAATAATGATCCGAAATGTCGATTTAAAGACTAAGTGGGCAAAGGTAAATAATAGAACAGCCAGTCAATGACATCACTTTAATCTAATGGAGCCTTTAAAACCAGGAAAAGACAACGCTTACAATATCACGATATCCAACATCTAAGACAAATAAAGCAGGAAAGAAAGTACAAAATCCTTTGAAAACATTACATTACAATTATACAATATCTAACACTGCATGCACACTTCCATGTTTCGTTTGTGCTGGTACCCTGCTGGGCTGACATCATATGGGAAGCCTACAAATATTCTATGTGTTCCATGTATTCAAACAATCTGTATGGATTTACAGTCAGTTCTAAATTAGATTTCTCACTTTTTATTCAGACATATGCATAAAGACAGGTTATTGTGAAGGTCGCATTGTGAAGATGAAATTATGTTTTAATCAGGTGTTTATTCAGGTATGTTTGTGTGTGTGTGTGTGTGTGTGTGTGCGCGCACATGATGAAAAAACTAAACACAGGATGCTCTTTTAACACTACATGCATAAGCAGCTGCTTCTCTGGCAATGACAAACATCTTTTTCTTCCTCCATAAGTGTCACTCTTACATTCTATCTCAGAATCCAAGGCCACAGACCAATTCACCGTCTTTCCTGGCAGCCGGCACTGATTCCCTTCCAGCAGATCCTTCACATAATCACGTATTGTCAAAAGATTTGTGACTCTGCCTGGACGTAAGTCAATCAGCTAAACACCACGTGGTGTCTCAATCACTAAATTTAAATTTAAGACATCAATCAAAAATGTTCTGGGGAGGACAGCATTCAGGACATTATAGACATGTGGATTCTCTGCATGACCATTCATTGTGGAGGCGAGGCCCGACATGGGAGTGGTGACATTAGGGCGCTGTCAGCCACATAAGAAGAGATTTACGACAGTGCCAGAACTGGAGAATTTCATCCGTTTGACAGCTGGCAGTGCAATCGATCACCCCGCTTCAGCGCACCACTCAGCCAATGAGACTGGGAAAAAGATCGTTATTTATCAAATAATGATAATTTAATATATCCAACTCTTCCTTTTCAGATGTATGAAACTTTTGTCTGAAGCCCTGACTCCACGGGTAAGTACACAAGGTTACACAGCAGCCATTGTGCAGACGTCTTTTGACAATGCCAGTCACTGTCAAGCACAAGCACAACAGAGCACAATAAAAGTCTGTGTCACAAAATGTATACAGTGTGTGTTCCTGTCATCTGATCAGTGTGTGAGCTATCGATTGATCTCTCGAAGACACATAGATGCACGCACGCACACTGCAAGCATCCCTATGGGTGTCTTTCAGAATTATGTACATTTGAAGTCTTTTGCGCAGTGCTATTAAAGAGAGGGACCTCTATGTAATCTGGACTCCTACTAACACACCAGTGTAAGAACCATTGAAAGGACATGAGGGACAGAGGAGGACAGAGAAGGAGGACAGAAAGAAAGATAGAAAGTAAGAACGAAAGAAAGAAAGAAAGGTCTAACATGTTTCTTACACACACACACACACACACACACACACACACACACTCCCCTTGCATGCATATCATCTGTCTAACTAAACCGACAGTCTCTGTGGGCACCTACGCTTGCCTCTTTTGATGTATAATTAAAACTGAATCGAGGGTGGGGGGGCTTTTGTGGCGCTCTGTTTTGAAAAATATGCAAATGTCAATAAAAATGCATTAAAGAAACATATTACAAGTCGCTGACGGCTGCGATGCGCAAGGAAAGAGAGGAAGGATGAAGAGAAAGAAATAAAATAACTAAAACAAATGAGGAAGGGGGGGAGAGTGTAGGACCGAGACACCACTTGCCAGAAATAATGAAACAGAGCAAAACGCATAAGAGCTTGCACTCCCATTTCCACTACTTAATTTATGCACAGCTCAGACGGCCGAACGATGCTAATGAGTGCTTGTGCCTCCTGATGCTGACAACTGGAGATAACTTTGGTATTCAGCTCCACCCCAACGCCTGGGGGATGGACAGATCTCTCCTGTTTTATCGGCCTCTGTAATAACAATAAAAATGTGGACAGCAACTCTGGACAAAATTACAAAACATGTCTGCTGTGTGGGGATTTGATGACTAAGGTAATGGGACAACAAACCGCACACGCCAGTTTGCTATGGCTTTATCATGCATGCTGGGTTATCGGGTTACGGTGGCAAAAATGCTTCTAATTCAGCAAGAGGTTTACATAAGATGAGGCATTACAAATCATCTTTGAAAACCATTTGGCCAAATAATCTGCATATCTTATGTTTGTTGCACAATTTAAAAGGGCCATTCTTTAAAAAATTTACTTTTGACAGGAAAAACAAAACATGATTGTTTGTAAAATGCATGTTATTTGGATGAATCTGGCAATTAAAACTAATCTGAATACAAGAGTGCCAGTGCCAAGTGAGGTCTTGGATATTTAATGGTGGCATGAAACATTCTGACAACAGTTTTTCACATTTGCTTATTTCTGTCAAATTGACACATCTGTTTAAGCGTGTGGAGCTCACAGATGAATACATACCGATAGTTGCTTCCAATTTGAAATAAATTGCAGGTTAATAAAATGCCCCGATTAACTAAACTCAAAGGCTGATTATTTTCATATGTAATCTTGTATCTCTCTTTATTTTTCTTTTATTAGCAAATAGCTATTTACAATACATTCAGGTAGCAGGCTTCTTAGTTTCACCAGCAAGAACTCTGTAAAACCCTGCAATACTTTAAATGAAAATGTTGTTTTTGCGTTTTGCGGATTCTAGCACTCTATCTACTACTCATCTTATTTACAATAATGAACACTAATTGGGCTACCTGTCTTTTGACCTTCTTAGCCTGAAGGCGGTTCAATATCTCACCTGAATTTTAAAGTTTTCAATAAGCTTAAAAGGATCAAATACCGTATAAGGGATTTGAAAGGATTCCTCTGAATGCAGTGAACGCCGACCCTAATGCATTTTTTATGCTCAGAAATGGTTAAAAACGGAGTTCTTCGCATTCTTCGGGCAGTTACAAGCTTTTATGACATGACGGAGTGAGGCAGTGAGGTCAGGAGCTGGCGTGCACTGCTGCATGCAGAAAGAAAGGAGTCGGCGGTGAGCAGTGATTAGGCAGGTAGGGAGAGGAGAAGCTTTTAGACAGGAAATAAAGCACAGAGCAAGACTTCTCCAACCTCACGGATCACATCTTTGCAGGAGGGTAAACAGAAGAAAAGGACATTAATGACACAACGAGACAGAAGCAGTGAGAGGAAAAAAAGACAACAGTACAAGACCCCTCCTGTAAGGTCCTTTTGGAGCGAGGGGAAGGGCTTCACCCCTCAGAGTCCACCTGATGAGGTCGCCCACCGGGTGACCCCACTTTCCACCTGCAGCCAGACAGCCAGGAAGACGACCACATGGACAAAGACTGACAGACAGACTGACTGACGCACTGAAACAAGAAAGAATAGCTTTTTTTTAAATACAAGAAAAAGCAACACACAAGACAAAGAGACAAAGACAGAGGGGGGGGAGAGAGGAGCCACCAAAGTGGAAGACTGGTGGTAGGGAACGAGTGGAAGACAGAGAGCGGATGAATGAAACATGATGGTGGCGTTTCATTTTGGATGTGTGTTTGAGATGGAGGGATGAAGCGTGACAGGGATGACGAGATGGATGGGAGGTGAGCGAGTGGAGAAGTGAAGGCACGTGTTTTTAGAAGGAAGGCGGGCGCACGCGTTCTGTCCATCTGAGTTACCCCAACCCCCCCCCCTCAGTGAGCATCACTGAACTGGTTCAAACACGTTTCAGTTAACATAAATACAGTTAGCCTAGAAGACAGAGAAGGAAAACACATTGAATATGCATTAAAGCAAGCAGAGAGAAAAGAGAAGGATTGAGAGTAAACAGCAGTATTTGTGCAAAACCTCCTGTTTCTTATCCTCTAGCTCCACTCACCACAGGGCCCCTGGTGCTTGATGGAGATGAGGGTCTTGCTCAGACACTCCGCCTTGCGTCGAATACAGTCGTTGGTGTAGGTGTGGGCGTCCTTGCCGCACACAGGCTTGTAGGTGCCGTCACACTCGATGGGATCACAGGAGCAGCGGGCGCTCAGCTGTTCCACGAGACACACTGCGTTGAAGAGACACTCCTCCTGACAGTCCGCTGGAGGAAGGACATGGGTAGAAAAAGGAATCAATGTAGGATTTGTAGTCTATTCCGGTTTAGGACTATTTAGGGTTAACCTGAGCCTAGTCTCAATTTGCCAGACCTTCCTCCACAGTGCTGCGTAGGAGGGTCTGGCTAGTCCACACAGCATTCCGGAATGGGAGAAAAAAGTGCTCTGGTTTATTGGCATTTCTTTAAACCAATCCCAATCGTCTTGGGCGGGTCTAAGCCACAGCGCCACTGCAAAATAGCCTTGGGAAGGAACTTGTTCTGGTGGAACATGTGTAATTTAAGTGTACACATGTTCCACCAGAACAAGTTCTACATTTAAAAATTGTTTTAGTCGTGCAACAGAAAACTCTGATTGATTAGATAGTCTAGCCAGCAGTCTTTATTTACCCTGCAGAAATCTGAGGAGCCGTTAACCATAGCCAATCAACGGGAGTTTAAAATTCCAACACAAAAAAAGGTAACGGACATCCAGCCAAAAAGAGTGAAATACGGTGGAATATCCGGCGGCAACGGAGCAATCCTGAAAGTGGAACGTCGTGGATATAGACTAACCTAAGCCTATAACCCATTCCCAGACTCATCAAACCCTTCAGTATCACTCATTTGTACAGACACCTATGAGGCTTTTTAGAGCGGCTTTTTAGAGCAATTTAACACTTTTGTAACAGTGTGACTGACTGATCACCATAGAGGAAAAGGACAACAGACTCAGCAAGCGTAAAATACAACATTTCAAGTTAGCAAAAGTGTTGAACTGATTGTTCTTCCAGCTGTGTGACACTGCGGGTCCAACTGTGGGGAAATAAATCCGTTTTCATCCGAAAAGTAATTATATGTCAGGGTGGACTGATGCCACTGCCAGCGCGTGTTCTTTCAGCAGCGGAGGTGAAGCCTTTCTCAGAAAGACATGAAATACATTTGACAACCAGAAATTATTATATGTTAGTTAATTGAGTCTCAATACAATAAGTAGTCATTCTAAGAACAACCTAAGGGACAGTTTATATCAATAGAAAATAAAATTATAACTCAATTTAATTTCATTTAAATAGTAAGGGTACAAACACGAGATGTAAGATCAGAAAAATGAATTTAAAGCCAAACTGATTCGCCACCAGATTGCTGTTGGGCAGATGCAAAGAGGCCATACAAAATAGTGACTTTTATACAGTGTTTGTTAGTTTAATTATTTTATTACAATTTCATTGGTGCTTGGAAAAAAAACGTGAAAAAAGTGAATTGCTTGTTGTTGTTGTTTTTCGAAAAGAAAATCATTCATGTGAATTGTTGAACTGAGGGTCAATTCTCTGACGCTGGCAGAGTAATTTATTATGTCCCAGAATGGCAGAAATGATCCAGTCTCTTACCATACAAGAGACTGGATCATGAAACAAGTCAAATTAATAGATTTTTATTTAGGATTTGCATAGGTTTTGGTTCAGGCTAATATTATTTCTATTTCAGTTCAGAAAAGTTCTACTTTTCTTACATTTTCACTGACTTTAATTGAGTTTACAGTTTTACAATAATATCCATTCTCAACCCATTACAACTGACTGGAGATCAGGTTTGCCGTTCTCCCATCAAACTTTAATGGTAAAAGTTCCCCAATAACTTTAATAAAATTGGGGAACTGAAACTCAAGAATTCTATTTTAGGGTCAGGTTAAAGTCTACACTATCATTCATTACATTTTGGCTCACTAAGCAGAAATCTACTACGGAAATTAAGAAAAGAAAGAAATGCAAAAAATTGCAAAATTGCCATTGAAGTGAGAAATCCAATTTGAAGAAGGCCTCTATTCTGGAAGGCGCTCACTTGGCTTAGAAATGTATTTCATTCCTGATCAGTGGATCAAATTTGTACGGCAATTCAATTCCTTTTTCTTCTTTCTTTAAAAGCCTGTCTTGCCACACTTAATTACATCGCTGCTGTATCTGAGTGAAAGGGCTACAAGGATGTGCAATGTCATGGTTACAAGTCGAAATGGCCATTTTCATTAGATATCAATTTGTAATTTGCTTGGGGATATGATTTCATGGATCTCTGTTTCAAATTGAATTATTCTTTCATTTGAAAAAGGCACAGCAGAGAAGGGGAAAGAAAGAAAAAAAACTTTCATTCATGTGCTCACACACATGCACATGTCTGCATACACACACAGACACTCCAACACAAAATCTGATCGGGATTTGTGAAATTTTAAGCCCTCACACTCCTCCATCAGCCTGTCGAGCCGAGCGAACAGAAGAGCCAGGGTGTGTCAAAGAAGTGTGTATCAGCCTTCATTGTTGACTGTTTCAAAGGGCGTCGTGCAGTGATATATTCTTGTCTTTGGTGTTGTCAGGGGTCTCAGTATATGGGTGGGGGGGGTCTCACATCACTGCCGCAAACCAACACAGATGCGGCTTTGCGAGGCCCATGACACAGCGGGAAAATTGGATTTCCTCCGATGGCTATCAGATGTACAGTAAAAGCTGACAGCTCTTTGTTGACTAAGGCTTAAACCCCCTGTTCTAATAGCACAGATAACAGCCCTGGAAGCTCTTATCAGGCTGGAGAAGGTACCATGGATACAGTACAGACCCCGAGTCATTCATCTAAGTGCAATGCAGTGGACTACAGTTACTCTTTAATGCTAGCTCACCTACACCTGTCCAAATTATAGGAAGAAATCATGTCAACTATAAGAATGCTTGCATATATGACAATGTGATGCAGTGTCATGACATGCTTCGCTAAACCTTTTAAAACCCACCTGACTATTTCTGTGAATTAATTTGGATACAAACTTTTGGAGAATGAAATATTAAATTGTTGAAGTGTCAAACCGATCTGAAGGTAGGCAGACACTATATATTGAAGGTTTCAGATGTGTACTCACATGGGTTCTTTTTTACAAAAGGCCATTCTTTTTGAAAATGACTGATCTTCCGTTACATATAAAACATATTCCTATTAATGCAACTTTTCATATTACTACCTCTCCATAAACAACCTTTAGTACCGCAGGTGGAACCGTGGCTTATAAAAGATCAAATTTAGGAGAATTATGGCATCTGCACTTACAGTATTTGAGGTGCAAAATGATGGCAAACAGAGCTGATTGAGCTTGTGGCCACAGCACAGAAAAATCAATGCTAAAACAACAAAGGAAAGTCAGGGGAAAAAAACAGGAAGACATTGTCAAAGAGAAACAAGGGCATAAAAATAAAAAAAATCTGCATTGGAGTTATGACTGTGTGACTTTCACCTATTATATATATTATATTTGGGCAAGCTAGAAGGTTTTTCTTCAGCTCCTCATGTTGCCAAGTTTCCTATTTTCTATGTATCATGTGTCTTTATTTCTTTATTTGTGAGCCACATCAAAGACAAATTCCCACTGCTTTATAATGGGCAAAGCTTTTCTAATTCTAAAAGGTTGGAGAATGAAGCATTCAGTGTGATCCCAGCTGACTTTCTTTTTCACAAGATCTCTCTACAATGCATACACGACTTTTTAGTACATTCTATAGGCTACAGTAACTGCCCTTACCCAGCCTTCTGCATTGTCCTGCATGGATCTTCCTGAGCTTGATCCCTTTCTGCGCTCCTGATGCTTCCATGGCGCACTCGCTGGGGTAGTTTTGGCCGTCGCTGGCACACAGAGGCTCATTACCCGGGGGGGCATGACTGCGGCAGGCTGAAGATGAGGGGCCGGCGGGTGAGAGCCTCCACCCGGCACAACGTGTTCAGGCTGTTCTCATTGTCTTTGCATGGGTCTGTGGAGACACATCCTTTCATGAATATGTACTGCAGTACAGCCCTGTATGTAGATTATTTTCTTTTGTGAAATAACATTTAAAAATATGCTCATGTTAATTAGACCTTGGGGGATTAAACAAGATAGTGCTAATCAAAAACATCTCTGTCCATCTTTTGGTCCTCTGTGGAAAAGTAAAAAACAATTCCTTCGCAAAAGAAAGAAAAAAACACATTACAATATTATAGGATATGATGTGTCCTGGCTTAATTGCCCTTAAAATTGGCAAGGGTTAAGAGAGCTTAGGTGAGCCTGTTTTTAAATTGCAGTAAACAACGATAAAGCTGTAATGTTTTTTCAGGCAAAATAATCATCTCAGTAAAGGTCGAATGTATTAACTTTTGGTTGTCTAGTAAATTTATTGAGAAAAGAAGAGTAAGAAGGAGACTAAGAAAGGGAGGAGCAGACATGATCCTCCATCACTGCTGCTCCGCAGATATTATCAGTAGCCAAGCAGCTGAGAGCAACTCAGACTGGGACCTTGGATGTGAAGGGGGACAAGGAAATGGATGAAGTGACGGCCGCTTAGATTTGCTCTTGAGCACGTTCCTCCTTCAAGGGGAGCGTCAGTCTGGCACGCTCGGCCGTATCAGGCCGTGATCATAATGGAATTGGTTTGTGGATGTGGGGGACGGATGCATTGCTCCTGTTTTAAGAGTAACAGTAACAAGCTTTATCCTGCTCGCCACGCTTTCAGCATGTGGAAAGACAAAGGATTTATGTAGCACCCTGACATATCAAATCACTGCCAAGCTGCCGGCGAGTCATTCAAAACACACCAAGGATGAAACAACCTATCACCAGTTAACGGAATAGAGAGGAAGAGAAAGAGAATGACAAAGCGGGAATAAGGGGAAATGGTTTCCAAAGACTTCTGGCTGGGATACAAAGAGCGACAATGAAGGGACATAAAAAGGAGCTGAGCGCTTTGGCTGAGGAGGGCTGGGAGGAGGAGTGAGTACGGCCAGCTCTGGCCAGGCCTCAGATTGTTTTCTATCAGCACAATGCAACGGCTTGCAGAGTCTAGCAACCAAGCAAACAGGGGTTTTATAGTAATGCATGCAGCGTTTCTGCATAACACAGTGCCTCACCCGACAGACAGACCATTATCTGAAAGAAAGACCATTACCTCCCATTACCAAGAAGAACAGCTTCCAGGATCCATGCTTTCCTCTAGCTGAGCATGTAGGGTAATTACAAAAAGAATGGCCTGTATGCTGCAAAAACTAACAGTGTGGATAAATCAACTCCATTTGTCTGGCTAGGGTTAGCAACTTGAAATAGCCAAGGCTTTTGATGAAATGGAGGTAGGAAGATTTAGAGGACCATTGGGGCAGAGTTGTCCCCTGAGCCGCGGACCCTCCCCAGGGAGGACAGGGTAACTAAGGTCACTTTGGCCGACTCAGGCTGGATTTATATGACCAACCTTCCACTGTTGGACCTGCATATCCATCTCTCTTTCCCAACACCCTGCTCTGTATCCCGGAGGCTACCGCTGCTAAAAGAACACAGCTTGTGTATGCTTTTCTTTCCCTCCATCTGCCTCAAAACAAAACACAAAAACCTCAAAGTTGAGCGCCTTGGGAGTAAACAACTATCACCTGATAACAAGGATGAGCAAAAAAGCTGGGCCTATGAAAACGACAGCTCTGAAGACCTACTTAGACAAAACAACAATTGGCACCGCAGGAGTATCTGTGTGAAGCAAAGCAACCTGAATGAAAAATGAGAATTAGCAGAGGCGTGCCGTAAGTAAGTGGGGTAAACAACAAAAGCCAGAGGTAGTAAACAGAGTAGAGAGAAGCAGAATGTAAAGGCGACGGAAAGGTTCCGCTTTTTGTTATTTCATTTGAGTAATTTACAAAGATTTATCAAGCAAAAATGAAAAAAAAGAATGCGATTCCAGCATCGCAAATGTGACAATTTTCTGTTTTTGTAGAGTTAATACAAACACATTTGAAGATGGTACCATAGGCTGTGAGAAATTGTGATGGACACTTTTTTTTCTTTTTGCTGGACACCAAATAGGCAAAATGAATGAATCAATAAAATGAATCCTGAAGTAAACAAAGAGTAAAATGAGGCGAGAGCTCACCGCAGTGCCCTTGGTATTGCACTCGTATGTTCCTCTGGTTCTTGCAGGCGTGCTGATGGAGCTCACACTCGTTTCGGTAGTCCTTTCCATCACTGCCGCACACTGTCTGCTCGCGCTTGCCCTCGCAGCCGAGGGGGCACATGCATTTAGCCGACAAGCCGTCTGACGACTGGATGCAAGTGCTGCCGTAGCTGCAGACCACGTCGGTGCAGGGGTCCTTCAGAGCTGCAGACACGGAATTAAGGTTTAGTCAAAAGCAGAGGGGTTCTCACATTGAAGAAGGGAATTGTGAACCAGCTGTACTCAGGGACACTCACTGCTACTGTACACTGGAGTGCATCACTGATGACAGGCCACCTTATTTAAGTGGCTGCTAGTGCACTTTTGAAAGCCCAGCGCAGTTATTCTGGGTTTGAGGAACTACTTGATACCCCTGGGTAAGGATGCACTGCCACAGCTGTCTACTCTTACAAACACGTTGCGTTTCATTTCACAGCACAGTAGGACTTTATTTAGGAGCCCTGCACAGTTGAAAATCGGCCCTCTGAATATTTACCTTTCCACAAATGAGATTGAGGGAGTGAGAGAGAAAAAGAGAGAGGAGGGAAAAGGGTAGAGAGGTATCTACCCCCCCCGTGGACTTTGTTTTCACTCTAATTAAACATCGTGCCACTTGTCGCTGAGTGACTCATTCCAATAATAGGATAGGGTGACACTTTTAATTTCACCCGTGTTCGCCACTGATGGGGGCTTTTCTGTGGTTTCATATGCTCGACAAAAGGCAGCCATCAGATTACAGATTGTTTTACAGCGTCATCTCGCTGCATGATACATATACATTATGACTGTCATGGACAAACATCTTTCTCGTGAGAGAGATGTTTGTCCTCGGGCCTTTCATTTTCAAAGCCCGCCACTTTTAGAACAAATATTTACCCTTGTCAGATATTTGTGACAACCAACAATAACCAAATTTAAATTTAAAGTTGGAGCATGTGTTATTGAAGCACAAATTCTTTGTTGTGCATTTTGTTGTTCGTTTTTTCTTTCAACCCAATAAAGGAGTGTGTTTCAGGTTCAGGTTTGTCTTTTTTGAAAAGGATGGAATGGCACTGCCTTGTTAATAAGAGACCGGAATGTGTGCAGAGATATATTATGGATGCGTAAGGAGACAGGCGTGCTACGAAGAGTGCTCTTGATCAAAGGATATTCCTCCCTCCACCCCAACTCGCTTTCCTCATCTTCATGACACATTTTCCCCGCTATTTCTTCTTCCTCTCTCTCCTATGAAGTCCTTTTGAGGTTTGGTGCGTGAAACTCGTTAACGAACATTTTTTTTTATTTGTGCTGAATCGCAGCAGGAACTGACTCTAGACCTGATTTATGACAAAGGCACCTCAAAAGTAACTTCAAAGTACTAAATTACAGGAGACTGATGGGAAATGACTTACTGAAATCATAAGTCATTGTGAGCCATCAATGGTGGTGTAATGGCCGTCAATGTGGACTAGATAGCGATAAGGACACTTGGCCTTCAATTTTAGTCTCAGCATATAAACAATGAGACAATAAAAGCCTGTGGAAAACAGGGCTGCAGTAATGCTATTGTTGTCATATCAGGTAATGTCATGTTAAATCACAGCAGTAGTAGCACTAACACACAAGCTACAATCACTACATAAATTGCACAAATATGCTTGGAAAGTACTACTTGCTATGTAGTGTAGCACACAGCCCAAGTAGAAATAACCTTTAGCAATACTGTTTTGATGCACCTTCTGTTGGGAATTGAAATAGGAACGTGTCCTGACACGAAGAAGCACCTTCTCAGAGTGCTTACGGTTTTCCATAAAATGTTTGTTCTTAAAGTGGGGGCGGCAGTCACAGATACCAAGGAAAAGGAGGAAGATGAGGGAGAAGCCCAACGAGCCTCTTCACCTGCAGAGAGGGGCCCCTGTTTGCTTTGTGACTGTAAACAGCATCCTCATTTCTTGATCTCATTAAATAATAGCCTGGGCTTTCTTTCTCTCTCTACCCTAACTTCCTTTTTCTCCGGGCGAAGCTGGCATGTTGACAGCAAAGACGTGTAGGGGCAGTAGTAAGGAGCACGAGAGCTAGGTAGAATAGGAAGGAGGGGGGGGCGCTCCTGATTTGAACGCTAACAGTGCAGCCTCGATGGGGCGTTAGTGAAGATAAGCCTCCCTTCTCAGACTCAGACAAGCAGGCAAATTGCCTGTGCGAATGTGATCAGTGTAACGAGCCTACAAAAAAAAGAAAAACACACGCTCACCACAGCAAACTTCAGGGGGCTCCTGCTTATATTTTCTCATTATTATCATTTGAAAAGTGGCACAAAAGAAGGTGGAGAAAGCTGAAAACGTCAACAAAGCTGGCTTTGCTAAATAAAAATGATCCTCACTGCCAATTAGATCAGTCTCCCTCACTGATCTCAGTGATGTTTAGACTGCAAGGATAATGGTGGGGGGCCCGCTAAGAATAAAGATAGACAGAGATATGATGACACAAAGTGACACTGAAGCAACGGCATTGAATTGCTAGCTTATGATGAGGAAAGGAAAAGACACCAGAAAGAATAGCCAACATTCTAGGGCCCAATTAAAAGAATTTTCCATTCTAATAATGATAATAATAATAACTGGGACTTATATAGCACCTTTCAAGGTACCCAAGGTCGCTCACTATTGTATATACACTACCGGTCAAAAGTTTGGGGTCACTTATACATTTCCATACCACTCCATTATAGACAGAATACCTGCTAATTTGGGTGGGGGGGCTGATCTTTAATGCAATATCTACATTGCCCATTATCAGCAACCATTCATCCAATGTTCCAAAGGCACATTCTGTGTACTAATCTATCATTTAAAAATAAAAAACTAGAAAAACATTGGAGAACCATTTTACTATTATGTAAGCACATAATGTAATCTGAAAACGGCTGGTTAAAAAAACAATGCAGCTGATCTCAGCTGGCATTCTGTCTACAATGGAGTGCAATGGGAATTTCTATGTGACCCCAAACTTTTGACCGGTAGTGTATGTATGTTGAAAGAAACTTTCAAAGAAGGCTACATATTGAGCCATTTACATTTTCTAAAATCCACCCATTTCAAAAGAACTTTGGACTACTGGCAGTTAATCACAGCTGGACCTGGATTTGATTGGCTCTTTTTAACTGAACAATCACTCCAATTCTTCTAATCACAAGCTGAATGGACCCACTCCTGGAATATCTACATTCAGCAGATTTGCTTCATTTGAATCAGAGTGCCTGCTTTGTCTGCCAGTCAGACATACTGTGACTGGACTACCTGTGCTATGGCGATTCCTACAATAGATACACACCTTCCCTTTGACCTTAATTTAAGTAACTAATTTGAGCTGCAGATATAGAAAAAAAGCTTTTGCCAACAACTCTCAGTGGCTCTCATTTATAAACCTAACATAGAAACCAGTGCAGATATGAGCCCAGAAATCCTCTTACGAGAGGCTTCACGTGGGATTCATGAAACATTCGTATCACACCAATCAGAGCCTAAGAATGGTTGTGCATTGATAAATGCAGCGGCTCGAAACAATCATAATTTAAAATTCACGCACCAATATATTCTCGGTTTTGAGGCCTCGCCCTATTTACAACATGGCCAGACGTAATCCGCCTAAGAAGCGGCGATTTTCAGAGGTGGAGAATGAAACCCTGACATCTCAGTTTAATTTGCAGTAACGTGTGTCCTATTTGGCAGCCTAAAAACTGGTATTAGGCTGTAGGAAGAATGTGGAATAGAAAGAGATCACTGATGCGGTCAACAGTGTTGCCGTATTAAATTGGACTCAAGTTTATTTCATTAATACATCCTTGACATGTGTATACTCGTAATAGTAATATAAAGGCTTATATTGCAATCTGTTATGTAGGTGTAACTATATTTAAATAAGCATACGGTAGCTGAGTTTATGCAGTGTTTTTTTTTTTTTTACTCGTGTTTTTTTATGAGTCAGAGTCAGGCAACAGCTGTGAGTGACAGCGTGTGTCCTCCGCCCCCCTGTGCTGGACCACCACCCTGACCCTGTCTCAGCAGAGGGGCTGGAAAAACAAGCCGAAATATGTCGGTCAATGGCAGAAAGAAATCCTTCACTTGTGGCCATTAACGACACTTTAAAAGACAAATGAAAACCTAAAGAATAAATAAAAATGTTGTGCATCGGCATGTTTCCTGTATTGAATATCAATACAGATCTGTTTTAGGTCGTACACATGTTTCATAAATGAGGGCCAATCTCTCTATTTTCCGATAGTTTTTCCCTGCATGCATAAAAATGCAATAGTTATCTTTAACTGTTAACTGCAAACCTTTAACCTGTACATTTATTTGCATATTATAGTATAGACAATAACATTCCCCCCATATAGTTTGGTGCAGAGCTGCAAGAGTGTAAGTAGTATGGTATGGTAGAATAGATGTATGTGAGGTGTCTTTTACTGAGCATTAGTTTGACATCAGACACGTGAAAATTGGTGAAAGTACAGAGCCTTCACAATACTGAAGAGAAGGTGATAGAGGGGTGATGTCTCCCTTAAAAGTGGGGCAGAGGGGTTTTGGAAGATGGGGGATTAGAGTGATCCTCTCCCCTCTCATCTCTCCCCCTAGCAGCCAGCAGCCAGGTGGGGAGCTCTGCTTCTCTCTGATCCACTGTTCTGTGCTGCAGTTTATTAATGCTTCATTAGGGACACGGAGCTGTCAGTGCCATGCCGGCTTTACCTGATGCCCTGCCGCCACGGCACCAGCAGCAGCGCAGATGTGTGTGTGTGTTTGGAGATTGTGTGTTCGTATACGTATACCAGCACACAGACAGCCATGGAGTTCAATTGTGATATCTATGCATGTGTATCTGTGCATGCGTGTGCTCGTGTGGTGCTTCCTGTTGTGCTGGTAGTGATAAGGGTGAGAGCAGGGGGTTGGAGCTAATCAAATGCAATGATGCGATGTGGGGGGACTTGGCAGTGTGTGTTCTAATCAAAAAGCTCCGCCCCCCATCACCAGTAGGAGAAAAAGAAGAAGAGAGAGAGAAAAATAACAAGAAAAGGCAACGTGGCAGAGAGGGGGAAACCGCAATGAGACAAGTTAAAATGTTGAGAAAATACTGTAAGAGAGCAGTGCAGATAAAGAGAAGTGTGCAATAAAAGATTCAGAAATGTAAAGAACAGTTAAACATTTTCTTGGAAAATTCCAGTATTTGCTTTCTGTCCGAGAGCGAGGCGTTTGGACAGAGCCAAGCTAGCTGTTTATGTGTAGCATGAAACAGGTTGCTCGTACTGTTCGAACCCACAGAAACAGGTCACGTAAGTCTGCAGTTCCCCTCAGCTCTGGAGAGTGTTTTAGCTTCTTTTAGCTCACTATTTTGGTTTTACGTGATGATAAAACCGTTTTTCCAGCACATGCTGCATGCTTCCCAGGACCAAATGGCAAACAGACATAGTTAGCGACTAGCTGGCAAACTTGTGAGATCTACAGCTAGTTGTTGGGCCATGAAGTGGCAAGTGGCAAATGCAGCTTTAACATGCAAGCACAAGATTAGTATTGATGTTTTCAGTTCACAAAAAGCAAAAACAAAACTTTCCCAAAATACTGAAAGCATAATTCTCCAACACTTACCCCTTTTTCTACTCATTTACATGGTTTCAATGATGATCCAACCAAGCATGAAAGCTCCCAAAATGACTCTTTTTGCCACCTGAAGCACTGTATGAATTACTTAATGTAATTTTTTCTTGCGTGTGTCCGGTTTGTGTGTGACAGTGTTAATAGATCCAGTATATAGAGCCCTCAATAATCTAAAGAAAATTAATTGTTTCCATAGCACTACTTTCCTGGCATTTACTGTATATTACCTGAGGGTTTTTTAAACAAAGACGGAGACAAGCAAGAGAGCTAAAAAGGCAGTATGGAATGGTCAGAAAATAAAAAAGATTAACTGACTAGATCAATACAGACCAAGATCCAATAACTAAATATGGATGACAACGTGCAGCCAGACATCTAAAACAAGTGATGAGGAGCAGGAGGCTAGGACTGAGGCGAGGCCAGATGATTAACAGTCCTACACCTCTCCAACATGCTGGTCACACACACACACACACACACACACACACACACACACACACCGTTCACTTTCACTACTGTGAAGCCAATGGCTAGAAGACGATTCTGTTTGTTTGATGTAATTCTTCAAAGAGCGCCATTGAACTGCAGCTGTTGCACACTTTTATGCGTTTTGCTATTTTACCCTTGCGGATGGAAAATGAACCACAAAACAGATACACTCATCATACTCCAGTCTGCTGGTGGCCACACTCACAGCAAAGCAGTTAAGCTAGTGTTTAGCCAGCCACCTAGCAGATATTAAACCAAATGTCTGAGGTGAAAGACATAAAACCTTTTAGGGGACAAGAACAGGAACTTTATTGTAATTGCAGAACTGAAAAAGATAAATGTTTAGGAAAATTAAAAATGAAAGATGATAAAACACTAAAATGTTGCAATACTGTATGGTTTCATGAATCCAAAATAGATGGAACCAGTGGAGCAGAAATCTTACTATTGTGAGGTGAAAGAAAGCACATGTGAGGTGCTGAAATGCCTACAGGAAGCCCATTTATTCTGCTGAGAGACAGCAAGAAGGAAGGATGCGATGATATTTTCTGCATGTGGCATTTATGACAAACAAGATGTATGTAAACACTTTAGATCTTCAGTGAAACATCAGTGAATATTAACACATTTAGATGCACTTCCTTTAAAGGAAACCACATGAGTCTTGGACAGGTACATATGCAAAAAGAACACAACCATCTTATTTTATGTGTGATATTCTGAACCATCTAAACATAATTTTGCTCAATAAAAACACAGTACTCAAAGGGGAAATCTCACTTTTCTTTACTCTCTACAGGGAGGTCAGAGGTCAAATACAAAAGTAAGATTGTAGAGTTATTTTCTGAACCTAAAGAGTTTGTTGAAACTGGACAGGTTCTACAAAAAATTTTTTTTATAAAAATATTGATTAGTGCAGCTTTAAAATATTAGCGGCAGTGCCAAAACAACAAGTGAGAGGCACTAAATGTCCTTTATGCTAATACACATCCTGCAATCGATGGCAGTATGTATTTTGTTGTTCAATTAATCCAGGCAATTAAACAAAGCTCTGATGATGGCCACCCTTTCAAAAAAAATCGACTTACTTACAACGGACTGTATTTCAGTCGTGTAATCCATATAAGCAGGCTTAAAGAGATGAAAGATGTGAAGAAAAGACACGAGTTGACGGACAGTCTCTTTAACCTTGGGGCCTCCATGTCACCTTAATGGCCAATGGGAAAACGTCAGCATTGCGTATTGGAAAACTGTCAGTGCTTTTGCCAAGAGGTGTGCCTTTACAGCCGCTCTGCGATCAGGAAAGCCTCCCTGATCCCAGAGGAACCCTCTCACCCCCCCCACCACGCTTTACCACCAGTTACTAACATCAGGCAGAGGGTACAAATTTCCACTACGCTGGAAAAACATTCACAAAAAATCTTGTATTCCCTCTGCAATAACCACTCTGAAAACAAAAAATAGAAACAATGCTATCTATCTAAAAAAATAAGGCTCAGACCTTTTAAAAGTAACAATGAAGATTTTAGTGACAAGATAAGTCGGGGATGCTATAGACTGCTTGTTTGTTTACTTCTTGAAAGCTAGAATCACAGATAATGGATATGTTTAAGTTGTTGGGATCCACACCAGGCAGCCCTGGATCAAACTGGAGTGAGACTAAACTCGTTAAACCCAGTTAGAAGATTTAGCTTTACAGCTAGGGATGTCCCGCCCCAGTATCGGATTGGAGGCAATGTTATTTATTTTTATTTTATTTTACTGATCAGGGATCGGCATTCACCCTGTACAATGTACCTCAGATTGTAGTGATCACCGCCTTTTATCTATTGCCTATATGCCCTGGCAGACTGCCTTTTCAAACCAAGATGGGCACGGACACACTTACCAGTGTCTGTCCAGAGACGGTCTCGTAGCTTGCCGTCTTTCTAAGTCACCTTTTTAACAGAAGCAGATTACTCCAGTTCTTGCGTGATTCCACTAGAAAACCATGCTTTAAGGCCATTATTCTCTGGAGGCGACATCAGTTAAAGGAGAATTACGGCTAATTTTTATGTTAATTTTGATCGCTATAAATACGCGAGTACTTTTGATTGAAAAAACCCTAACCTGAATCGGTGCAGGCAACACTAAGTAGCTGCAGCTATGTGTACAAGCTTCCTCTGAGCTTCCGTGTGTATTTCCCACGAGCGCCTAGTGGTGTTGTTGTCGGCTGTGAGAGGCAAGGAAGGCGGGGGTGAAGGCTGCCTGCCCGGCTAAGGGAACTAGCACACAGATCGACACAGCCAAACCTCCAACTCACCAACACCAGATCGATCACACACAAAATGGATGAGCAACAAATACACACGGAACTGCTGCTTTATGATTTTCACAAAAGCCTGGCTGAACACACTTATCACTAGCAGCTAACACCTACCTATATCAGCTAACCAGGCAAGCAAGCTAACAACTGGCAAGATCAAGACAGCGTAGGTGAATTAAAACAATGTCTGACTTGAATACGCATCTTGATGTTACGTAAGGGCCCTGTTCATGTTGTACAGACATATTAATTGCATTGTGTGTCTGTTAAGAGGCACAAAGGCACTCAAAAACTTGCCCTGTTAACTGCTGTTTTAGCTTAGTGGAAGCTTGTACACCGATTCAGTCGGGTTTTTTCAATCGAAAGTACTTGCATATTTATAGCGATCAAAATTAACATAAAAATTGGCTGGAATTCTCCTTTAACACCTGTTTTATACAGTCTAAGGTAAACACAAACAAAGATTCTAAACAAAGATTAGATAGAATTAAGCAAAAGAGGCGTCACCAAGTTTAGTTTTCGTTGTCCAGCGGGGAATTTAAGACTGTTTACGTTTTAGTTGGGGGTGGCATCCTAAAGACAAATATTTTGGTGTTGACAAAAAAGACTCATGTGCTGCAGTCAGTTGAGTAAGTAAGTAATAAGTAAGTTATTAAGACACAAATAGTTACTTTGTTTACTTAATTAAATAAATAATAATAATCCGGTGTGCAGAGCTAATATCTGAGCAACTACAGGTATTGGATTGGGACTCGGTCTTGGCACTTATTCAACATTTAAAAGATCGGGATTGGATCGGGAGTCAAAGAAGCTGATCCGGACATCAATAATTACAGCAAACAATTATTCTGCAGCTATGACTATGATTTACTGATGAAATGCTTTCATTACAAACATTTCTAAGAAAACTTTAGTTAGCATAATAAAAGCTGAATAAATCTAAAGTGCCAAAAACTCCTTTATGGCCAAATACTGACAACAAAATAAAAATGGAAAGATGTTGTGTTTGAAACCAACAAACTACCATCAGTGAGCGATGCATTTCCAATGTCCTCCCGGATCCATTTGGACTAAGTGTTGCATATGCTACAAGTTTCTTTTCATCAGCTCCTGATTAACCGCCGTTGGTGGTGGGGAGCCAAAATAAGCACTGATGTGCAGCGAAGCGTTGGCTCATCATACTTGGCCTTTGCCATAAACATGTGTTAATGAGTATTGGCCCCTGGGCGCAATATGCTGTTCAGAGCTGCTAAAAAGTCAATTACAATAGGTGTTGGTCCTCAACACAAACACTGGCACATCCTTATGAAGACACACAATGTCAGCACACACTACACATGAATGCATGATAGGTTTAAAGACGTGCACGCAAAGTCTCATAATTCACTGTGCTTTTGTTCAGTTCAATAACTGATATAAAGGTCATAGTATCTATTGCCACTTCATGAAAGCTGTCCTAAAGTCAGTGGTTCCCAATGTGGGGGCCAGGGCCGCGAAATGAATAAAAAAACATGTCTGCTACACAAAATTTAGTTAATTATTTTCTAACTTTTTTAAAAATGTAATTTTTTAGGAACTGCTAGAGATTTTCACCTCTCAGCAATTCCAAAAAAAGAAACTTCTAAACTGAAGCTGAATATGAGAAGGAAGCATCACTTGGTGACTGAAGTGCTCACAGCTCGCACGTGGTTTGGCTTTAAATGGTCTCACAACTTTAACATTTTCAGTGAATTCATTTTGGAACACACTGAAACATCAGCAACACAAAAAACAAGAAATTATCTCTGTTAGCAAATGCACAAATTATACAATAATGAGGAACCAAATATTGAGACCTAATTGAAAACATAACAAACATCCTATGAATTATAATTTAAAACTTGTGTTCATCAATTTATGTCTCTCTCTCTCTCTCACACACACACACAGATATTTGCAATCAGATAAAATCCTCAAATCAGCGTGCACATTTCAGCCTTGCAAAACAGTACCCTATTTAACATGACAACCATTTAATTTAAGCTATTTTGATAAGCCTCTCTGAGAAAGACTGCAGGAGCAAATAATAGATAAAAATAACTTGGATTGATTCTCTTCCTTTTCTGGCAAGCATTATTATCACAGGCAGGCAGGCAGAGTGTGTGTGTGTGTGTGTCTATTATTCCAATTGTGATGAAAATTGTTCAATCTCACTGAGAAAAGCACATTTTAGGTACAAATGAAGGTACATTGGCCTGTCTTCACAATCCTAACAAAGTGAGAATTAAGTTAATGTAATAAGAATAAACTATAAACAAAGCAATATTCACATTGTTGCTCGAGAAAATAAAAAATGTGGTCAGAATCCCCAGTCAAAATGCTAAATAAATGCTATAAAACTAACCTATTCCATCTGTGAGTCGAATGCAGATTTGAGTTGCGCATGCGTCCCTTTGTGACGAGATGCTGACAAGAGACTTTTGAAATGTCAATACAGTAAAATTGGACCTACATAACGAAGTTCTTTCACTGCTGGCTACAAGTTAGCAATCAAACACAACAAAGGCTTTCACTTGAATGGCGTTTTGAGCTAATGTTAGCAGTCCAACAATCATAGATAGCTAAAACATTTTTGAAATGTTAAAAGCAAATCAAACACAACAAAGGCTGTCACTTGAATGGCGTTTTGAGCTAATGTTAGCAGTCCAACAATCATAGATAGCTAAAACATTTTTGAAATGCCTGCTAGCTAAAAGCTAGCAATCAAACACAACAAAGGCTGTCACTTGAATGGCGTTTTGAGCTAACATTAGAAATCAAACAATCATAGATAGCTACAATGTTTTTGAAATGACTGCTGGCTACAAGCTAGCAATCAAACACAACAAAGGCTGTCACTTGAATGGCGTTAGCAATCAAAAAAATCATAGATAGCTAAAACATTTTTGAAATGATTCCCATCTTCTGTTATTGTTTATAATGAGAAAAGTTCATTATTTTATGGATTTCACAAATCAGTGTCAAATTCAGTATGACACCTTATGCCGTAAATCGTTTAACATCTGCACTCGGCTCACATCGGGCAGTAACACCACCCACTGGCAAACAACATTTTAAAGTTCATTCATTCCACTATAAACAGAGAGAAAGTGTTCAAAGGTGGGCATGCTCCACTGCAACAAAAAAGGCATGGAAGGTTTGTTAGCTCCTGGGTGTAAAAGCAAGATCCTGTGAAATGTTTTGTACAAAGTGTGGGTTCTTCAAAATGAATGAAGTACATAATATAAAAATCTAATGCAGTGCCATGCTGCCATTTTTTGCCACTTCAGAAAGTTACAGCTTTTATAGGATGAGTGGAATGGTTTTCAGGGAGAAACAATGAAATATTCTTTAAAAAAAACTGCTATTTTTGTAGCTTACATGAATGAATAAAAATGTTAGTTACATTTTAAATTAAATATTTTTTTCTTTTTCCAATGCATCATTTTAAAGTTCTAATCTTTAAGTTTTCACTTTTGTTCATTTTTCAACAAAAATACTTTTTTTTCCTTCTGTAATGACCTCTTTAAATTAAGTATTCCTTGTTACTGGCGGAGTTTGCCATTGGCACGTCATATTCAAATTGCCTACACACACATCTACAAGTGCCTACTTCATCATTACTGTGCGTAATTTTTATTTTTTTATGTTACCCTCACAATTAACTGATGGTGGTCCTACAGATGCATTAGAGCTCTAGTAACATTTTGTACTGCCGGGCTGGCTTTTGTTATAAAGCAGCCACAGGAAATGCAATTTGTTTGTCACCAACTGGGGTTAGCGTTGATATCATACATTGATTTTGATTCTACATAACAAGACGTGGTCATTTTCTGAACTTTTTGCCAGCGGATCAGTATTCAACTTAAAAAGTTTACTCACAAGAGCTGACTTTCTACAGAGTTACACTTCTCAGTCCTTTTCCTGAGGACAAAAGCCTGCTGGGTTTTTTCCTCCCACTCAGTTAACCCCATTCACATTCCAACCCAGGTGTGAACAGTCTCATTAGATCGCTAACATGGCCTCTGGGTCCAGACAACCTGAATCAATAACTACTGCACTACTTCATCTTGGCTTTGAGACCAGACAATGCGAGCTGATTCACATTCATTCATTCATTCATTCATTCATCATTCATTCATTCATTCATTCATTCATTCATTCATTCTCACACACACACACACACAAACACACACACCTGAATCCATGTGACTGAATATCCCAACACCACAAGAAGGTAAAAGTTTGATCAATCAGCAATGGTGGAATTTACAATCATTCCCCCATTGAAAGCAAGGAGCGTCTAAATTGCCCTCTACTGCCACAATGTGAACACAGCATTACTCTAGGGGGTGAGTGCAGTCGATGGAGGGTCCTTAAATAAGTTGTGTACCTTAAAGTGCTGAGCATAAATGCGCAGTGAAGAATATATATGTACTGTATATGTTTTAAAATATTTATTTTTTACTGTTAAACATCATAGTATATACTTCTGATCATGTTCTGCTGCACATACTTTAAATCCAAATGATTAATGAACTCAAAACCAGTAACTTTTTGTTTGGTGTACAGACAAGCTGTTTGCTTTTGTTTATTTCTGTCTCGTTATGCCAATAAAGTCACTGACTGGAACACAATTACATATATACAGTAGAGAAAAAAGTTTGATATATAAGGGCATAGCTTACCCCCCCCACACACACACACATTGTGAGCTGAGTTGGTAGTTTTTGTCATATTTTCCACACTGCTCTGCTGTATTATTTTCACTCCTTTCTATGTCTCATAAAGTATGTGCATGGAAAATAACAAATAACTATGTATTATTCAGTGAAGCCAAATGCATAAATACATTCAAAAGTCTCAAAACACCACACTTTGTCTGGTATTAGCAGGTGTGTATGTGTGTGTGTGTGTGTGCGTGCAGTTAATCTGTATTTTGCCTGCAGGTTTTAGAGAGGTGAACGCTGGATAGAGAGAGAGATGAAGAAGACAGGATTTGTCTTACAAGTACCAGTGGACGCGAAACAGCACGTAACGATGGATAGAGGATTCCAGCATAGCCCATTATCATCTTGTGTGTGTGTGCGTGTATGTAGGACGATAACAAGAATGTATATTTTTCAATCTATCGGTTTGCAAAATCCCTAAAGTGTGCGTATATTTCACTAAGTATGCCTGTGTGTGTGTATGAGTGTATATGCATAGGGGTGTAAATGTAATATCATTACACACACACACACATACACAGATGCACACAGTCAGTCTGTCAGGTTCTGCATGTTGTGGTTATGAATACCAAGCAACACTCAATGCCTGAGGGAAATGAAAGCACGAAAACCGAGTTATTTACAATGACCTCTCGCCCTATGTGTTAGAGTGAGTGTGTGTGTGTGTGTGTGTGTGTGTGTGTGTGTGCATGCACATAAAAGTGTTTAGCAATCACAAAGGAGGAATTTGATTACTCTGTGTATGTGTGTGTATGTGTGTTACTGTTACTGTTACTACTGATTAAAGTAGAAGCAAAAAAAAGGAAAGCGGAAAACAAAAGAGAAGGAAGGGACTGAGAAAAAGTGCACGAGATAGAAAGCAGTAGGACGCTATGGAGGGTGACAGGGTTATTTTTGGCTGGTCTAACAGAGCAAAGGGGAGATGAAATGAGAGAGACATGAGGAAGAATGGACTCAAAAGGAAGAGGTTAGGAAGAGGGAGAAGGGAGGAAGGAAATGAGGGTAGAGTAGAACAAGAGAATGGGAGAAGAAGAAGAGAGTGAGGAAGGAAGAGGGGAAAAACCTAGGAGGGAGATAAGGGGACAAAAAGAGGGAAGGGAGGAAGATTGGAAAGACAAAGCAAAGAAGGAAAGTAGGGTGGAAGGAATGAAAAGACAAAAAAAACAAGGAAAATCAAAACAGAGGATTGTCAGTTAGACTGTCCAGAACTCTGTTATCTGCTCTGGCAAAGCCAAAATTCCTCTCTACCAACTACAGCTTTTACCACCAGCCCATTGTCACCGGGGGCAATCGGGCGTGTCACCGGGCAAGAAAAAGAGATTGTTAGAGCATAAGCAAAAAGAGAAGTAGAGGAAGAAGAAAAAGAGGGAGTGGAATCAGAAAATAAAGGAGGGATGAAGCACGTTGGCTTTCATCTTCTGTCTCTCCAGCTCTGCTCCAGAATAAGGATTTTGCTTGCAGCAGATTTTTCTGAAACCTTCCCTCCCAGCCAGCTTTGGGCCCTACGAGGGGATAAATCAGGGCTTTTACCCGGCCCAGCCCAGACACCTTAACAACCAGCCACACCGGCACCAGACAAAAGACAAAACGTACAGCCGGGGTAAAAAGCTCATGGCAGAGACGGCTTTAGCTTTCTGGGGAAAATACCTTTAGATTGGTGGAAAATTAAAGTAAAATCAACACAAATGGTCTCAGTAAGGCGTTGTTCCACCCAAAGAAGCTTTATGGCTCCTTGGCATTGATGCTTTTATGATGGTGGTGGAAAGAGCTGTGTAACATGTTACTCCAAAATCTCACACAGGTGTTATAATTAGAGTGTGAAAGGGATGTTGCACGATTCAGATCATTTTCATACTAATCAAAACATTCTATGAGCCCTCATGTCCTGTAAGGAGGCGTCAAAATGTGTTTATTGATTTATTCCGGGTCTCCTTACATTTGTCACTATCTAAATGTAACAGTTAGTTCCATTCGCACATAACACATTTGATACAGCAATTCCGTACAGAGTGTTCTCCAAAAAACACGTTTTCACATACACAATACACGGGTATAATATGTGGCTGTGGCTCTGAGGTAAAGTGGTTGCCCCCCCAACCACAATCTTCAATCCATCCACAATCCATTTGTGCCGAGGAAATATTTATTTTGAAACCAGGGGCCAGGGCTGTCAAAATGTTAACCATGCTTAAGTTAGACGGAAATGATATTGGAGGGGAAAAAAAACAAATACAGTAAGAATTTTGCAGATGATTAATAAAAATATATCCTTATTACGTTGATAGAAAGTGTAATCTGGCCAGTATTATGGCTGCTATGAAACATATTTGTTAATGTAAGATAGTTGCGTATGAGACAGGTGTGAGCCCTTTAAGTAAAATGAATGCAAGTGCATCAAATCCCTGAACAGCTCTGACTTTTATCTGAATACCTCAAGCTGTACCACATACTTAACGTTGAAGATGGAGAGGTTCACCTGCTCCTAGTATTAGGTCTGACTGCCTGCAGTACGTTAGAGCAGACTGAGCAGCAGGTGTGGAGTACTGATGCCTTTCTCCTTTCACTGTGAGCACAGAAGAGTGTGTCGGTGCTGGAGAGATAAAGCCTCCTCTAAAGCACAGCGATAGAGAGAGAGAGCAAGAGAGAGAGAGAGAGAGAGAGAGAGAGAGAAAGAGAGAGAAAGAGAGAAAGGACTGATCGTGTAGGAGGCAGCAGGCCGTGCTTATGGCCATCTCTCAAGAACACACACGTGTGTGCACGCACGCGCACACGCAAACACAAAATCAATCTCCATTGATCACTCTCTTGAACCCCAGTGACCTCACTACAATCTCCACACCACAAACACTTTTTTTTTTTACATTACTAGTTGCACTCCTTCAAGACAAAAAAGAAGAAAGTCAAAAAAGAATGAAAAGTCCATGTTCCACTAGAGTGGCCACACAAGATGAGTTCTGCAGCACTTCTGTGGCTCTCTCTGGGAGAGGGAGTGTATTTTACCACTCTGCTCCAAGTTCAATATTAGGAGAGCCAACATGGTGCGTGTTCCTCAGCCGATTGCAGCGAGTGTATGCCCACGCACACTAATATGGTTTAGAGAGACAAGTCTCTTGTCTCTCTAAAGCATAAAGCTTCTGCTGGCTGTGTCTATCTCACTAGCTCTGAGTTCTTTCTTTTTTTAACTGACTTTTTTCTTCTCGCCTTGTGTTGTTAGGTTCTCCAGCTAGGCCAATTTAAACGTGGCTCCTCCTTTTAATTTTGATAATATCAGAAGCTATTATCTGCTCGCCGCCTGCCTGCTTGACTGCTAAAGATGTAACCCCGCCCATCCAAAATCATCCATCTAGAACAAAAGCAAGATAATGAGGAAGCTGGCGAGGAGCTAGTCTGACCCATTAAGGGCTAGGTTATGTGAATATTAGAGTGGAGCACTGTGGCAACTAAGGGCCCATGTTTTAACGATGTGTGGGTCATTTTGTCCTGCCCTCCGGAGGGGACTTACAACGTTACCATGGCACTTGAATGTTGTAATAGTCAGTTTAGCATTATGAGTGAGGTGCTAAATGAGTCTGGTTAAAGAAGATTTTTACACAATTATGCCATACTGAGCTAAGCTGAACTGTGCAGTATAAAGAGTGGGAATATATTGGCATCTGTCAGTAGGGGAGGACTGGGGGAACACTGCAACATTCCAACACGAATGTCTGACAATGTCCAGGTTGTAAAAATGTAGGTTAGGCTAACCTGGAAGTTCAGGTGACTGCTCATGCTTCCTGCTTTAACTTAGCAAAAATGCCGATCCTAAATCTAAACAATTAACTTTACAACGGTATTACCAAAAGGAACAACAAGGGTTGTATTAAACCAGAATGTTCTATTAACATAGGCAGATAAAGAATGACCACAGCAGATTAAAGAACTACGTAAGGAAGTGGCCATTGTGGCTCTAAGTGATAATTACTGGTTAATGGTAAATGCAAAGATGTAGTGCACATGGAGTACAAGTGGAAAAGAGTCAGTTGCAAAGCAATAACGATCTAAAGTTTGGATAAATATTAGCAACCATAAACTACTGGTCATACTGGTGAGGCTGTGCTGTGCAGTCGAATCCCCCGAGTGTGTTGATGTGAGCAAAGATACCATTTATGGTTTGAATGTGTTACTTTTCCTTGTAAAAGTGACACAGTCTTACTTTAAGTAAGCAACAAAATGCTCACATTGGGAAATGTAGTGGTGTCAGCATCCTGCAGATGTCAGGGACCTGCTGGTGGACGCTTCCCTCCTCTTTGCAAAAACACCCCCCAAGCCTTAGACTTCTATTTACCGCAAACAACATGCTCCATATAACTCCAGTCCCTATAAAAGGGGGATAATCTGCGATAAAAAAACTTCTTTTGTGGCTTCACTCCTGAATGCCAGATAAAACTCGAGTTGATTTGAATTGGACATGACGGCTTCTTAGAACGGTAGCCAATTCATTTACCCCAATGAAAAAGCATTCAAATCGAATGAGTCAAACGAGGCTTTGCACAAAAGCACCAATCCAACCGCCCACACTATTCTTAAAGTTAAAGAGCTTTCTCCCGCTCTTTTTCTTCCTCCATCAGTACTGACAACTCCATAATCTCAGCCAGAGTGACCTGTCCAGACCCTGTGTACTTTACTGCAGCATGTGTGAATGCAGTTGACTCAAAATGGTCCTGAGGAAGTGGTGACCATGTGGGAGAATTTCAAAAAATTATCATAAAGGATACAAAGTGATATTTTGGGCATCTATTTTTCTCATAATCATGTTTTGTTTTTGTTTTTTAAATGTGTGCATTGATTACATTGCAAGTCATAATAATAAGGCACTGCTTTGTCAAATCTAAATAGAGGTGAAACACCAGAGGTTGGAAAATAAGCATTACCTTATTTTCCTTTTTGTTTAAAACATAATTCATACAAATAGAACACATGTGTACTGCACTCCAAAAGAACTCTGTGATCTTTGAAAAACAGTTAGATTCCATGGTTACATGAAAAGGTGGACACCATTAGCATCAATTATACTAGGTTATTTCAAATGCAGGCAACGGAGGAAGGGAAAAAACAAAAAGCTTTTGACTCGTTCCGGATGTGATGTATGTGTTATAAAAGAGAAAATCTCTGTTCTGTTTGTGAGCATGTAGTTACAATATTATCAGCAATACTATCATTAGTATCATCTTCATTATTATTATGATTTACCTTTTTTTCTAGTGACTGCTTGCTGTTGTTGCTAGTGGTAATTATGGTGCTTCTGATGGCCTTAACCATCCATGCACCATCATTACAGCACTCACACTACTTTCTCTCACCGGATTTAATCTACTTCTGTATTCTGTTCACCTATTCACTTACTCACTCACTCACTTACTCAGTTGCTCTTGTAACCCCCTCGTTCACTAAATGTTTCATATCTCATTCCTCTTTCAACATTATTCCCTCCCTCCTTTTCCAGATGCATCTCCGCTGTACTCTCTGTTCCCCCTGTACTTTACATCTCTTTACTTCTTCTGTGCCAGCGGTGAGCAGTCGCCAAGCTTGTTATTAGTGCCAAGTTCAAGCCAGCATTGTAATCAGACCCCTGGAATTAGCAGTGGGCCCACACTGGCAGGCAGGCACGACGCTGACAAAACAATATAGTTATTACTGAGGCTGCTGCAATGTTGCAGCTTTGGCAGGATCCTGCTGCTCCCCTCAGAGCCCTGGATCTTCATAGGCTTTGCTAAAGAGAAGCAATAAGGAGGTACAATGGGAGCAGTGGCACACTTTCTGTTTTTGAAGGTGCAGGTGGTGCTTAAGCACTGGAAGAGTAGCTATATTGAAAAGACAATAGACTGGACATAATGGGGAGGGGCTTTCTTATTGGGGGATAAAGATAGGAGGGCAAAGCCTGTTGTTTTACGACAGGGCTTGAGAGAAATCCATTTATTTGACAATAACAAGCAATTTGGTGTCACTCAGAGACTTGCAGCTTGCAAGATAGTTCGGACTAAAATAAGTACATTTGTTATGTAATTTAAGTTATAAACGTAAATTATAAAGTTAAAGTTTTGCTCAAAGCGTAATTGATAATGCAGTTTTGGTGTATGGGAACGACCGTTTTAGACTGGATCCAAACACCCAAAGTTCTGTGTCTATTATTTCAAACCCCCACATGCACCATGCTGCTGTAAGCAGTTCACCTATACTGGGGTGATGATGGCGCAGTGGACATAAAACATACCTTTGATGTGGGAGACCCAAGTTTGATTCCCACAGCGATACATCAACCAACCAACCAGAGGCGTGCAACCTACATACTGTATCTAGCAACTGTAAGTGGCTTTGGATAAAAGCATCAGCTAAATGACATATAATGTAATACTTCACAGCTTTGAAAAACTACTTAAGTCTCAGGTCAGATTGCTTTCTGAAATATTGTAGGTTAAGTGAACTTTCTAGGTTTAATCTTTTCTAGATCAAAAAGATCAGAATGTTGAAACACTGTATATACTAATGCTAACTCACTGACATAACAAATTTAGCTGGTCTGGAGTGTGGTGAACTCACAGATACAGAACAGCAGATAAACAGTCAAATATACTCGACCTCTACTGTCTTCCAATGTGAAAATGCTTGGACATGCTGTGAAACCGTTTGTTCATTTTAACTATGAGCATAAAAATGATTTAAAAGTCAAACTTTTTCATTTTTTTTCTTTTAACAAGTAATTAAGTCTCATATTCATACTCTCTTAAAACATTGAATAGGATGTGATGCCGTGATTTTCACTACAGCCACACAGCAGGGGATAGACGTGCTGCTGTGATCCTGCTCGATAGCGGGCTGACCTGTGACGGTCTCTTCCACTTAGCTATGCTCTCAGATGCTGAATGTATGTGTGTGTGTGGTGTGTGCTGGAGTCCAGAGAGAAAGCTCTGTTTATTTAAAGTTTCTCTGTGTTCAGCTCTAAGTACTTTTGTAGCTTCTACCTGAATCACTGTGGTTTGGAGATAGTTCATGGTTGTACTTTTAACATTTCAGCCTTATTTTTCTTATCACATTCAGGCATATTGGAACTTTGTCAAGTTACTGCTGATGCAAACTGAACCCTTCCTGCTGTCCCTGCTTCACGCTACAAATTTTCCACTGGTGAACCAGTGGGGTGCTTTTATTGTGAAGTCATAGGAAACACAATGTGTTCCTGACCAAGTTAGCAGATCTTCATTAGCAGTGCTATTCTTCAATAATTACTAAAGAAAAACCCTGATTAGTTACTTTGCACTGAAAGCACAAGGCTTTGTCTCAAATCATCTTTATGGAACTGGATATCTTGTGTCAGTGTCTCTAAGAGCGGTTGGTTGTTAGGCAGGAGGTGTTACTTACAGCAGGGCCCCTTGCGCAGAACCTTAATTCGTCTCTGTGAGTTGCACTGGGCTTTCTCCAACTCACACTCGTTCGAGTAGGTGGACGAGTCCGAGCCGCAAACTGGCGCCACCAAGGACGGGCAGTCTACTCTCTTGCAAACACACTCAGCCTTGGCCGGGTCGCTCTGGTCCCGCTCACATACAGCGCCGAAGCCGCAGAGCATCCCTCTGCAACCTGCCAGACAGGAAGGAAAAAGGTGTTAGGATTGATACAAGATCATGATATGAGCATATTACTTTCAGTCACAATTTCAAGGTCAGTTACAGACACTCAAAGATGTCTGACACAATGCATGGCTTAATTTTCACGAGTAAATGCAAACCATGTTTAAGTTTTAACACCAGACAGGCACGGCTTCATCTCAATACGTCAGCTGTTGCAGTCTTTGTGCAGAACTCTAGACAGTTCAGTAACACAAATGCATCAGGGATTAAATGTGATCTCGGCGTGAAGCAAACAGATGCTCTCAATTCATTCAGGAAGAATCAACCCATCCACGCAGAGCAAGCACAGTGTGTTGTTGGGCATGCTGAGCTAATTGCAAAATTTGGAAACACTTCAATGTTAAAAAATTTTTTAAAAGTCAGCAACAACATTAAAATCAATCAACAGACAGCAGGCAGAAACGCAGTCTGGTGGAGACTTTATTTTCATCCTCTGAAGAAGCTGTAGTCTTTGAAATATCAATGATCCACCATCCAGGAAAACATAGAGGTTAGCCAAACTACACAAGTCAAGCCACAAGAACTCTTAAAGCTTTGATCCCAAACTTTCTACTGACTCCTCAGCTTTGATCAAGCAAGAAACAACAAACTGTAAACTTTGTTAGAGCCTGCTGAATGCGCAAAGCAAACAGCAAGTACCTGTGTGCGTATGTGCTTGTGTTGTGTGTACATAACATTAACTTAGAGAGTAATTCAACCGTGTTGTGGCAGCTACAGCTGCTGTGGCTCTGTGCCCACTTTGAGGGCTGTTGGGCAGCCAGCTGGCGTGACGTCCTTGCCTCAACACTTGGGGATGTTAAAAGAGGGGGCAAGCTCTCACAGGTAGCCAACCAGATTGGAAATCAATGGACGCAAGCACCTAAAAATCCACTTTTTAGATAAGTCCCCTTGGTTGAAGGGGCAAACAACCATTGTCACTGCTGAGGATATACATGTCACACACTTACACACACACACACACACAGCTATTTCTTATCAGTGGCTCACAAGCCAAAACTAAATGCAAGGCAGCATGTCCACTTGGAGTCGCTGGCAGGTGGCTTTTGCAGTACTGAATAGACAGAAAGTCTGACACACACACACACACACACACACACACACACACACACACACACACACACACACACACACACACACACACACACACACACACACACACACACACACACACACCTCTCTGTGAGCAGCATGGACAACTGGTCCAGCATCTGCCCAAGGCATCTCATTCTGTCTCTCTGCCCACACCAAAGTGTGTGTGTGTGTGTGTGTGTGTGTGTGTGGAGTGACAGGCGAGGAGGCTGTTTTTGACTTGCCCACTGTTCCCTGTGGGAGAGCGCCTGACAGCTACCTGAGCTCCCTCTCTTTTGTACCAGGGAAAAAAGAAGTGATTGCGTGTGTATGTGAGAAGCTATCCATGACTGCATCTGTATTGCTAACGCGCGTGTGTGTGTGTGTGTGTGTGAGGTGTAGGCATTAGTTGTCTCAGACATGCACATGCAGCCAGGTGCTAGTATGAAGGTATTGTCATGACTGGCCCACTGCTCTGCCATCACTTCTCACCACGCGCTGTGTGTGCGTCTGTGAGTTTGTGCATGCGAGTGTCAGCGTGTGGCTCGGAGACGAAGCCATGCGAGCAAAGTGACAAGAGGTGAAATTCAATCGAACTGTGTCAGATGTGTACAAGAGAGAGGGAAGGTGTTTGATAGTATGACAGGGAGAAAAAAAACCTTTGCGGGTGCCCAAAAATAATCTCTCTGTGGTTTAAATGTGATCAGCTGTGTTCCTTAACAATACAGGTAACAGCAAAATATATATATTGTTATTAAAATATCTCACAAAAAATATAGATTGTAAACACTGACAGTGAACACACCACCTGCAGAGAAAAAAAACATGAATGCCAGCATCAGTTTGTAACCAGATCTCTTCTGCCATGTTTTCCTATAAGAAATTCTCACTCTCGCCTCGAGTTTAGCTGACAAAAGACTGACAGCAGAGCTTGGGGCTCTTTCAGAGAGAAGGTATCAAGTGCAGCCTCTCCGGTAAACAATCACCTTATCGTGGTGGAGAGGTTTGTGTGTCCCTATGAACCTGAGGTCTGTGTTGTCGGGAGCTTTGTGCTCTTGGTAGGGTCTCCCATGGCAAAGTGGTCTCAGGTGAAGGGCCAGACAAAGAATAGTTCAAAATTCAAGGAAGATGGAGTGAAATTGCCCGAAGGAAGCACAGGGCCCCCGTCTGCAGCTAGGTCCAGATGGAAGGCTCGTCAGCAAGCGCCTTGTGGCCGGGTTTGCCTCGGAGCCGGCACAGCCCAAAAAAGCTACATGGCACCTATTTTTCCATCCCATGGGCCCACCACCTGTGGGAGGATCCGCTGGGGGTGGGTGCAGAGGCTGGCTCTGGGGACGGAACTTGTGCAGGAGGTGGAGCACTACCAGTTAGATCTGGTGGGGCTTACCTCTACGCACAGTCTTGGATACTCCTGAATAGGGGTTGGACTCTTTTCTACTCCAGAGTTGTCCAGGGTGTGAGACGACGAGAGGGTCCCCTATTTACGCCTGCGGGGGGTGGTGAGGGGGGGGATTTACACATGTAGAGCTATATCAGGCCGACCAGAGGTTTTTCTAGTTCCCAGGGCGTCACGTGTCGTGTAACTGTTGCAACAGTACCAAGATCCAGCATTGTTCCTCAGGGCCTGCTAATCCCACATTGCTTGATGGCAAGCGTTACATTTTTAACAATCCAGTTAATAAAGCAATAAATTGAGACGAGTTCAAAATGAGTTTACATTTGTATTATTTTGTTGTTTCTACAGTTTTCTGTCTAAATTCTGAGCGGTAGTCTGAGATCCAGTACATATTCTTATGTACGTTTATTAAGAGAGTTCTAGCCACTGTGCTTCAAGGTAGCATTTCTTGATTATACATATACTCACATCCAATGCTAGAATATGTTCATATAGATGTTTCAGAATAACAGATGTGCTTATAAGGAGAACAATTATGCTCTGCCAATAAGACTAATAGGCACGACCTTTGGAGATTCTTTTCTCACACATGAGTAGCGGAAGTAGTGTGGATTTTAAATGTGTATTGTGTATTGTGTCTGTGCCTGTGTGTGTTTGTGGGCATGCGTGCGTGTGTGTGAGTGTGTGTGTGTGTGTGTGTGCAGGCAACAAAGTCTGCTCTGCTGGTGTGTCCAAAAAGTAAAGTAGCTTTTAGCTGAGCTGAAATTATGATTATTAAAAAATGTAATGTTTTTTTTGTTTGTTTAATATGTACTGGTTGGCTGCACTGTTCTACTACTGTGCTCACTTGTGACAGCTGATGTAACTCCAACAGGATGAAAATGAATTTTATAGTTTTACAGTTGTTTTCTTGATATTGAAAAACTGTAGAAATACAACAAATCTACTCCTTTCTTAGAGATACCTTTGCACGTCTAAATTGTTTAGAAAAACAGCATGAATGAAAGCTTTGCAATATTTTGTGAACATGTCATTTTAAGTACAATGAGTGTGAGTATATGTGTGAGTGTCTGCATGATTGTCAGTCCATGTAACATTACAAACAAACATTACACTTTGTGAGAAAGAAATTGTGGCAGAGAATCGTGATATCAATTCTAAGCTAAAAAATCATGATTCATATTTTTCCCCCAATCGTGCAGGCCTAGTTAAAAGCTTCACTTCCATACTGTTTTTTCCCAATTGGGGGTTGAGGACCAAAATCCTATTGGAAGAAAAGACAGCATGTCCAGTTTGCGCTTGTCAAGGTAAGTGTCTTACAGGACGGATCATCCATTAAATATGGCATAGTGTTGGTTAAGCTCTCAATGCACAGTTAATTTCTTTGGTGGATCAAAGCACATGCCAGTGTAAAAAAAATACAACATTATGTTTCGACCATTCTACAACACTGCAGAACTTGTGGGCTCAACACAGTTAGCATGGTTTTCTACATAACAGTGACATGACACTGTCATGAAAGTGTCATAAAACATGACATAACGCTTTTTTAATAAGTGTCATTTGGTTTTGGCATGACAAGTTATGGTTATTGTTAGGGTTAAGGTTGGGGTTCATCCGTCATGACAGTGTCATGCCACTCTTATATAGAAAACTTCAAGTAAAGTGTTACCTATAATTTACTAGCTGTGCAACATTTTGTACTAGTTGATAGTTCAACATAGATTCACTTAGACACAGAGTCAATAAATATGCCCCCAAAACCGGTAGATCCTATTACTGTGAGATGGTTTCTACTCTGAAGAAAATGTCCCCATAGCCTGTGTTTGTGGTGAAATGATCAGTTTCATTGTTTTGCTGCCTTGTTGGATTTACCTCAAAGTGAAAAAGGGAGAAATGGACGACAAGCATGAACACACCAAATAACCAAATAAGGCTTGACAGAATCACCTTGACAAAACTCAAAATGGCTACTTTAGGAAGGAAGTGCCTAAAGTAGCCATTTTGAGTTTGAGTTTGTGGGGGGGAGGGGAGTACCAGCCCTGTTTTTTTATTATATTTCACAGCCGTCCGGTGTGCTTCAGCTGTAAGAGAAAGGAGGCGAGAAAGGGAAAGTGTGCAGTAAAGGTATGCCTGAATAATTAACAGTCCTGAACTTTACAGGTGACAAGAATAGTAGCTGAATTATTGGGACAGCCAGGGTAGTGACGCACAAATGTGTTGAATAACCCGTTCAAGTGAAGCCAATTGTGCCGTGATAAGATTAAATCTTCAAATGGTGGCTTCAACATTGACTAATGACCTACTGACTGTCAGGAAATCAGGAAACGGATGTTGATGGAGGGTGATACAGCTCATTGGCATCGAAGCGACATCGCATTAATGTTGAATGAGTCTAAATTCATTACGCTCTAGCACTCCTGAGGGACATCTTCCACTTACTTCCTAATAAAGGGAGCCTTTCTTTCCGGCTGACGCTAAGTAATACAGATGTGCTCCTCGGCTGGCCGGCTTTTAACAGTCCTCGTCTCTTTCTGTGTCTCTCTCCCTCTCTCTATAAGAGGGCTTAAGACTCTCTATCAATGTGGCCGTGCCAGAGGACCTTTGCAGTGAGGGGACAGGTTGCTATGGCAACAGCCAGTGATGACTCGGGAGTGGAAACTTTCCGTAATGCACACAGGTGGTTTATATATAAATGTACAAACAAAACACACACACACACACACACACACACACAGAATTCAACAGGGCTGGACTATTACAAATAGTTGGCAGACTGGCAACCAAGCTCTTACCATATTTTATTTGTTTATGATGGAATAAACTTCTGTATGAATCCACTGCCTTCATATCAAACTCCTCACAGTACTTTTTTTAAATGAATGTTAAGTTTCCATTTGCTGTGATTGTTCTCTCCATCATTTTCCCTCAGCTATAGGCTTGGGATTGAGAATCTAATTTTGAAATCTAATTCTCACTATTGCCCAATGTGCAGCAATGAGGCTAAAGGTGTGTAGGCGAGGGGAGCAGCGATTTTTTCGGTGCGTGCCTTATTGATTAATAATTGCAGAAAAGTTCCCTTCATCACCCATCGAAATGATTAGTTAGAGCAAAGAGTCCAGACCCAGTGCAAAAGAAATACATTAGGAAAGAAACGCCACCGTGGGCAGCAGGTATACCTGGTCAAATATTTGAAAGGAAAAAGCAACCTTACAAGGCTTCTATTGATCGCTGGTTAGCTGTCCTCCAGGGACCAATGCAGTCAATTATTGATCTTACTGCAATCATACAACTCTCAGTGTGAAATAAAATAACTTCTACTCACAAAGGAACAGCCCGGCCTTACCAGCTCAATATGAGAAAATCACTTCTTTTAACCAGTTAAATGAAAAGAAAAAGGGCAACTAAAGGAAAGAATGGAAACTCTTTCAAAGGATGTTCAGAAGAAAACAACTTTTCTCTTGTCCTGCTTTTTCAACCACGCTGTTCTTATCAGGGCAACAGCAGAATGAACAAATTGCCGAAAAACAAACTGTAAAGAGCTATTCGTTTATGTTCTTTGTGCCTTGAGCTGCAGTTCTCATCTTAAAGATGGAGGGTTTTGAGTGTGTGAGTATGTCTATGTGTATATGGAGGCTGTTAAAGTATTTTCTCATTCCCTCACATAAAGGGGGCAATCAATTTCCCTCTCCTCCTGCCTTCTGAATGTAACACATACGCTTGTAGAGCTGAGCGCCTGGGCCTTGACCTGGCTAACACACAGAATGAATTTATTTACCAAACGGCATCTTCTCCTGGCCGTGCACAGTCCAGGCCTGCATGAGTCTATGCCTTTCCAGAGAGATAATGTTGGAGACAAAGACAGTCTAGACGGGGTGAGGGAGAAGTGGGAAGAGCTTTTATTAGAAGAAATACTGTATAAGAGAAAGAAAAAAGGTGAGGGGAGGTTAAAGCGAAATATGAGAGGCAGGGGGAAACTCACAATTCAAATCCTCCCCAGTTTCTACACATATGCCTCGTACAATCCAGTAAGTCAAAGAAATCCTCTCCAGCTGTAAATACTCTGAAGATAGTGGCATGATTGATGCAGAAACATTAGGTTAGTATAGGTTCTTATGAATAAAAAGGAAAAAAGAAAGCACCAAATGTGCACCTACTGGGTGTCCGTCTTTAACTGGTTAGTTGTCTACATTTCCCTTATTTACATCTCTGTAGGAAAGTCAATACATCATCATTTTAATATATGGTGGCTTAGTTTGTTTTATTTTTGCTTCTTTAAAACGTATCCATCAGCCTTTAGCTCTTTATATTTTCCCTAGTGAGTTTGTTGCTCAGTCACCTCGGCGACTGTTGATACTGCTCCAAGATTCTGTCGTTGCTATTTTTAGACTCCCTTGGCTATGGTTACTTTTTTAAATTTTAATGAAGTCCCACAGGCATTCAGTGTGAATAAAAAAAACATACAATAGATACAGTGAGCAGTCTAAGCTACTTGGTAGGTTAATTTTTCTTTAGTTTGGGCAAGTTAAGTATCATTGTATGCATAAGTATGCCAGCAGTTTCATAACTAATGGAGGTCAGCGGAAGTTGTTAAAGGCGCTCTAAGGGATGTCACGCATGTTTTAGGCTACAACATTTGTTGTCACATACAGACAAACATCTCACTATCCAAGAGGTGCCTGTTCCCAGAACAAACAAAAAAAGTGGTCTCTGTAGACAGCCCAGGGCCTACAAACGGCAACAAAAACAAAATGTGCCCACCTGCACCACGAAGCATACGCAAACAGTGTTCCAGCGTTCCAACCAATAACCAACAAGAAGGATTTGGGGTGGGGGGTTAGTGCGCAGAAGCACAGAAGATACTTTGAACGTCAACAAGAAGTAGCATCACCCAACATCGCTTAGAGCACCTTTAAAAGAAGACTTCAATAACGTTTTCACATTACTCCTAGTGGATCAGCTGTTTCTATGCATTCACTTTTTAGTAACCAATCAGATTCAGCCATAAATTCACTTTTCAGTTAAACCAATCAGATTCCGAATGCCTTTCACAAGCCAATCACAGCAAGACATCACTGTTTTAAATCTGATCTCTCCTCTGCTGTTGTCACTTGTCATTTCAGGACAAGAGTGCGACCCATCTCCTCCCCTTCAACCGTCGGTCGTCTCACCCATGACACCCAGGGTCTTCGTCAGCTGACCGCCCCCTTGGCACTTTTGGTTTGGTCCCCTGTGATCCTTCTTCACAGGGGACCAAACCAAGACTAGACTACATCGGGGGATATGTCTGGGTTTTGTTACCCCTTTAAAACATATTGGTACGATGGAGTCCAAAGACTATGTACATTTCATATTTTGGTAATTTACAATAAATCTTTTCATAACTGCAAGGAAGTTTCTCCTGATTAAACTGTACTAAGAAGAATGGAGATGAAATAACAGTTGACGTCAGCGCAGGATGGAGGTCAGGGTTATTGGACTTTAACAAAAACCTCATAAAGTGACATTTTCATGCCACGGGACATTTAACATCAGGGATGTTTCACTGCGAGCAGTTCTCTCTTTTTTAGAAACGCCCCGATCACATTCACACCTGGAAGCTGCCCTGTATACTACCTTCTGATCTGCAGGCCACTGAGCAGCTGCACCACAGCAGTTGGGGTTAAAGACGTGCTCAAGGGCACCTCAATGGTGGTAATGAAGGAGGGGCAAGGGCTGCACTTTACAGGTAAATATTGGGAAGGCAATGCTAAATATTGTGTAAAATATTGTGTAATCGTGTATTGGCCCGTCACCATGTTCACCACCTTGTTACTGTGGCTCTGATTTTGCAGTGGTTAAACCAGAAAACAAATATTATTAGGTTAATTGTATAAAAATATCTTCACATCAACCAGCTTTTCTTAGATTCCTTCCTAATTTCTGTTGGAGGTTCTGTTGCAACAAATGTCCTTGGAGAAGGACAATAAAAAATACTGTATATCTATCTAGAGCAAAGCTGTATCCATCTCTCACTATTTGGCTATTTCCATCAACTTCTCTGAATTCAATTGCACCACCTATTCATTTTATTTTTCATTCTATTTTTTGGCATTCAGACCATACAGCAAATGCATTTCTCACACCTACTTGAGTGTGAGAAGTTACTCCAAACCTGGAGCAGATCCCTTTTGTTAACGTTGCATGGCCACATGAGAACACAGCGATTGCCAAAGCAATTAGATTAAAACCTTGTTGAGAGACGTTTCAAAAAACATTTCAAAACCAACCCCAGAGCTATGTGTGGTGTGGAAGCGTGATGAGCCTGCAATCCAACCCTAATATATTGTGTTCATGGTAGGATTATGCACCACACTGTGATTTATTGGTAATCTGTTGACCCCCATTAATTTAGGCATGTTCTCCTCAGTAAGTATGGGATCAATAAAGGTCTCAATGAGGGTTATGATTAGTTATGGCTCACTTAAAACTCAGCGGTGCAATAAACCAATGCCTAACTACATGCCTTCTCACACAGGCCACAACAAACACAATATGGGTATAGAAATAACTTTCATCACCATCTACATACTCAAATAACTAGTAGCCACATCTCTTAAATCGATCACTCTCTTTCCCCCTTTTCCCTTTTATTCAAGCTATCTTTAAGTTCTCAGAATGTAGCAGGTGCTGCTTATTCATAAATCAGGCCTGAAATATGACAGCTCTTGACAGCTTAGAACATCTGCCTAATCACCCTTGTTATGGGAGAAAAATACATAAAGGGTATATGAGAAAAAAACACTTGTTTGTCTTTATCAGGCAAGAGCGGGGAAAGAACAGGGAGGAAGGTAGAGAGAACGACGTCATGAGAATGGAATAGTGAAGGCGATCGACAAAGGGAACTAAACGCCTCATCTTTGGAGAAGAGTTTTAGTTGCTAAAAGAGAACTTGAATAATCATTAGTTGAGATACAGAGGGCATTGAACTAACGCAAATCTGGCGAAGATGCTCCACTTAACAGCAACCCTGCCCCTGCTAGCGTTAATATTGCTTTGCTCAACGCGCAGTGCTTTAGGGGCAATGCAACCCCAAACCACATCAGTCGTAGTGCCCTGCTATTCTTAATGAGTCGCATGGGGAATGGAACCAAACTGTGTGTTTGCATTAACAAACTTTTTGATCTTTCCAGGTCTCTCTCAAAAATTCCCCCCGCCCCAGTCTTATCAATAATGGAGGCATTGGTGACAGAGCCTTATTCTGTCACCTCACATCTCCTCCACAAATTCAGCAGCAGGCAGCCAGGGATGCTCCTCTAGAACAGATTACTGCTGGTCTGCAATATACATGAAAAAAAAAAAAAACAGCATGGCTGCCAGCGTGCTCCGGGATTCAATTATTCAGCTCAGCCAGTATTATGAGCAGAGGTGCCCTCTTTTGTTCACGTCTCAAAGCTCGTCGTCTAAGCTTACTGTCACCTCCTGGAGACCTGTGATGGACTCTAAATACAAAGACTTGGTTTTCATAATACACACAGGCTGGCTAAGTGCAAGTGTGTGGGAGTGTGAGGGACGAGTTCTCATAAAGAACAACGTCCACACAGACATCCAGAGAATGGATGCATAGACACGCACATGCTGAGACATTTAATTGCGCACGCAAACATACGCAGACAACAAACATGAAGACATCCCACCAAAGTGCCAAAAGCTAATGTGGTCTCAGTTTCTCAATGGCTATGTCTATGCATTCCACTTTCATTAACTCCATCTCTCATCGCTGTCATCAAATGTTTCATCAGCGTTGCATTTCCTCTAACTTCATACATAAAAAAGGAATGTTGGAGTGAGTAAGGAGGAGTAAAAGAAGAGATAAAGAAGAGGTAAAGATAGCCTCTCTGCCGCTGTTACCACAGCATTGGGATCAGACACATTTTCTCTGCTTCATTTCCACTACACACTACTCCAGTTTCCTAGAGAAAACTGGCCAGCGATGCCAACTTTGAACAGAGTCAGACGATGTCACCTCGTAGCCAAAGCCCCGTACCTGATTAGGAGTGACAGCGGCCTATCCCAGAGGTTAACAGCCATAAAGGTTAGGGCTAGCAAGTTTAATGATTCAGAAAATCAGAAGAATGAAGAAGAAACAGTATTATTCGTCACATACAATCATACAGTACAATGCAATGCAGCCCTTTGTTGCATGTCATTTACCCTCTCTCTCCCTGTTCATTTCTTCAGCTGTCCTATCAGTAAAGGTCTAAAAATGTCGCAAAAACTATCTTTAAAAAAAAACAAAAAAAAAGGCAGAACAGAAGTAGAATGTAGATCTACTAAATGCCAAAACAGAGCCTCATACAGCAGAGTGTTGTGCCTGGCTTCATGCCGTATGATTATGTGAGGCTGCCTCAGACAAACTGGGACCTTCTTCCTCACAGCAAACACTTAATAACAGGTCTGACTGAGCTATAGATATGTGATTATTTTTGTTTTCTTCTAGTATAAAAAGCAAAACTATCCATCTTTTTCTTGTCATGCAGTCAGTGAGCTCTATGTGGGTGTTAACAATCACAACTGTATCAATAGGTCTTGACTCCTGACAATCTTGACATTGTAAGTGGCTGTAGACAAAACTGTTTGAGTAAAACGGATGGTGGCTAACTTTGATCTCCATTTTTCAATCAATAAGTCTGTATTTTAGCCTAACATTAGGAAATTAGACACACTATAAATCATTACTGGACGATGAGGTGCAGCCTCGTATCCCGAGGATGTCCATTCACACCGGAAAATTCTGCAGTGTGAGATTTACACCCTATGTTGATGTTCAACGCCAGCGTGGGGAAGTGCAATATATAGTGAGACAGTAAGTGTGTGTGTACATTTTTTTGACAATAACATTAAAACTTATTTGGGGTTTTGCAAATTTGTCTAATATCAATGTTCCATGTGGTTTATAAAGGTGCTGCATTTCATCATGTTTCATGTTTAGCAAAAGTACCTTATTTTTTTTTCTGCTACCCAGAATGCATCTTTCTGGCAGACTGAAGGCAGAACATATTTTTTGTGGTTTCAAACATCCAGTATTCCATGCAAACATGATACGTTTAAAGGTGCGTAATGTGCCAAAAAAAGCTATATCATTTTTGGTTTTCCATTAGGAAAAAATGTGGATAGTACATGGAACTTTTTTGGTACTACCTTGATTGAGGTTTCAAGAGTGCTGAGCTGATAATAAAAGGTGGAGTTAAAACACTGCAGATTACTGATTAGTCAGAGAAAATATTCACTAGCATGACACGATATCATGCACAAACCCCTTCATTTTGGTCACCATTGACAGATCAAAAAAAGTGAGTTACAGTGGCTTGCATGAGTTTAAACACCTATCATAAAGTTGACTAAAAAGAGGATTAAAAAAAAAATCATCTTTTGGAAATTGATCTTAATGCCTTAATTTAAAAAAAGGAAAAATACTACCTTTTAGGACATCAATTTTCTTTGTGAATGAATAATGTACCATAAATAAAAAATTAAATAAATGTTAAAATACAGGAGGCATAAGTATACACATCCCTATGTTAAATTCCCATAGAAGCAGGTAGATTTTTATTTTTAAAGGCCAGTTATTTCATGGATCCAGGATACTATGCATCCTGATAAAGTTCCCTTGGCCTTTGGAATTTAAATAGCCCCACATCATCACATACCCTTCACCATACACAGAGACTGGTATGGTTAGCCTACTAGCTGGTTTGATTTGCATTGAGAGATGATCTTATGGAAAGTTCCCCCCTGCCTCTATGGGAATTTAACATAGGGGGTGTGTATATTTATGCCACCTATATTTTAACAAAGAACATGTATTTATTTACAATACATTATTCATTCACAAAGAAAATTGGTGTCCTTAAAGGTTGGATTTTTCCTTTTTTTTTTAAATTAAGCCATTGAGATCAATTTCCAAAAGATTATTTTTTATTTAAGTCAACTTTAACATGGGTGTGTAACCTTATGCAAGCCACTGTAAATCAAGCTGGGCCGTACCATCCATTGGAAACACAGCATCAAGTTCCCTCCAAATGGTGCCAAAAAGCTAGAGAAACTAAGATTTATTTTCTGAATTCATGTGTTCTGGGGAAGGATGCTATTTGAAAATTATATTTCTGTCAACTTTCAGATGGTTAATACTCCTCGCAGGGCTGATTACTCTATTTCCCTGAATTTCCCTAACACCTACAATGGCAATAAGATGGAAATGTAATTTTCAAATTAAACAAAAATGAACCTTTCCTTTTTATGGCACCAGTATATTTTGTAATTTCAGTCGCAAAAAATACACAGAACTCAACTGCAGAATGTTTCTCTCATACTAGACATTTCAATGTTCTTTGTGCTGCAGAATTGAGCTCAAATTATTTGCTAAGTGCTAGTTGGAGGGTTCAGCGTTTGATGGTTTGAACATGTGACCACTTCAAGTCACTCCATTTTGCCAGTTATTCCCATATGACCAGAATGTTATGTTACATGTCGCTCTTGCCGGAGGGGGCTCAAGCCACCAGCAGTTTCCTTTAAACTAAAGAGCTGGAGAGGAAAACTGGGCCTCCATGCTGGCTCCCACCATGGAGAGGAGAGTGCTCTGATTTTTTTCCAGGATTTCTGGAGAGAGCCCAAGTCAGTGGCAGATGGAGCAGGATGAGACTCACAGACAACCTGGGGAGAGCTTGGAAGGCGTGCCAGGAAGCAGCAGCTCTGAAGTGCTGAGCTGGTCTTCACTGGATAAAAAGGTAGGCGGCCTCCTCCATATGCTCCTCATTGCTACGCCTAATCACAACGAGGTGCCCATAGACTCATTGCCATAGTCACCAGAGACTTCAGGACAGTTGGAGAAGAAATTAGCAATTTTGCAGGCCAAAGCATGTTGAATTGTGTTTAAATCAGGAAATGGAGCCAACTAGCCTTTTGCCAGTCAGTATTAGTGCCACCATATGGGAAAGGGGAAAATAGGACAGGGGATCCTTCTTGATGCCTCTATTTAAAAGGGAATACAAGCAGGAAATATCCAGCACAGAGCTTCTCCCCATCATCTGGGGTTGATGAAAGCAGCTCCTCACGGGAGATGCCAGGACCGGCTGAGCTGTGGGTACCCTAGGGTTGCAGCCTGTATATAATGAACCCCATGGGCCTCCTAGCTTTTCACAGGAATAGCCCCCTCTAGTTGCTCTCCTGCTCAGAGAAAAGCACTCTATCATTACCCTCCCCTCCTCCCTTTCCACCTCCTCTTCCTCCCATCTCTCTCCACTCCCTGATCAATAGCCCTGCCCGACAATCAATAAGGCTATATATCACTTCATTTTCTTTTTCTTCTCCCTCTTCTTCTATCGCTGCCATTCTTCTTAGTGAACCAGAGGGAAAAAAGGATGGCAGAGTGATGGTAGTGTATAAAGTGACCTCCTCCTCCTCCTCTCTCTTTGCCTCCTTCTGGGTTGACTTGTTACTTGTGCACTAGTCCGAAGAGAGAGTAAAGAGGCAAATAAAGCCTATTACAGGGTGTCAGTATTTCGATTAGCAGCTCATTTTAAACCCCTTCACCTGTCCCACAAGCACACCCTCACACACACACACACACACACACACACACACACTTCTACACACATTTACAACAGTGTCTCTGTGTTAATAGCCCTGAAAGGTGAATGTAGCATATGATTGCGTTATTTTCAGAAAATCAAAAGTGTGGTGTTGGCTGACTATCCATCAACCGGAACCTTTCCGTAAGGCACCTGGAGGCCATAAGCTCACATAATGCACACACAGACAAGACAGAGACAGACACACAGTCGGAATGGATGGGTAAATGATAGAAAAGGAAAAAGTGCCTGACGCAGATTTAATTTTATAGGGGGCATCCAAGCACTCCTGGCTTTAGGCTTAGTATTATAGCACCACACTGCGCTGTGGAATTAATTGCCGGTGACGTGAACGTAGCACAAAAAAGCGCCACGCTTTTGCGCTTTTCATTACCATGTCGGGAGTCTTTCTGTGAGGCTTTGTAATATTTTCTCAGGGAGAGGAAGGGAAGGAGGGAAAGGATAAAACACAGGGAGGAGGAGAGGGGTGCGGAGGATAAGTAATATGGAGCTGACTGGAAGAGTGTTTAGCTCCACTCTGTTCATTTGTCTTCATTTCCTCTCTTTGGAACACTTAGCCCATCCTGACCCGCACCGCTGTGGCTCCACTACATAGCAGCTGTGTGCGCAAACACACAAGTGGCTTTGCACGAACGCGCACACACACACGCCTCAGAATTCACCAGGGCTGGACTACTATAAAATGGTTGGCAGGCTGGCAACTAAGCTCTTATTTCCCAAAATTGACAGAATGGTCACCATATTGTATTTGTTTATGATGGAATGACAATCAAAACAAATGTTTATGGTTTTCTCTCTCTCTCTCTCTCTCTCTCTCTCTCTCTCTCTCACACACACACACACACACACACACACATAACTCTATATCAAGAAAAACAAAGTGGCATTTTATAAATATAATCAACAATTATGAAATAATATTAACTAACTATATTTAGATTGAACATTATTACTGTAAGAGTCAATCTCTAATGTGGAGATGCAGCACATGATTTGAGGCTGGAAAGTGTTCTTATTTCAATCTCTTTTTAATTCAAATCCCATACTGGTTAATAGGTTTGGCTAGAAGCATGATTGTCGGTATTTATATATAGAGAGCTAAAGCTAAACTGTAACTTCCAGGTTCTGCTAAAGAAGTAAGAAAACCTATTTCAAAATCAAATTGACATGAATTCCTACAAAACCAACAACCTAACCGTGTTATGTTGTGGGGTAGACTCAATTTGTTTAGACAGGGATAATAAAAAAAAAACGCTCTTTATTTATTATTTAGCTGCATTTACCAAGCACCGTTTTCCCACAACCCTAGGGCTATGAGAATGAGCTGGAAAAGCCAAACGGTGTAAATGTTTAGGGTCAACAGAGATTACAGATAAAAATGCATAAAGGTGACATGAAAAGAGAACACTGGAAAATATCATGGATAAGGAAGTTATAATTACTCATATTTCTTACAATAGGCTATGGATAGTGAACCCCAGATATGATTCACTTTGTCAGAGAGACTGATAAAAGCTATCCCCAATGACAGACTGTATTGAGTTACATAAGCTAGCGGAACAGTGGCTAGCCCGATGTAAAAAAACCTCCGGCTCTTGATTCTGAAGCTTAGAATCCTCAGGGTGCATCTATTGAAGTGCTCACCCCTTCAGAGCTGCTAATTAACCCAATACTCATTAACCCAGGAAGAAGATTCCACACTAAAGGCAAAGGTCACATTTTTCTGAAACATGGAAAATTGGTTGTCAACAGTGCCAACCATACCAAACAAGATGGTTGATGGCAATTTTGTTGCCGGGGGGCAACGGGGGCAACTGGTATTGTCGAGCCCTGCACACATTCATATCGTTCTTTCCCTGCATTCCTCTATGTCTTTAAATGTGGCATGTGGATGCGCTTATCAAATGACACCACATTCCACTCCAATGCACATTCCCTCCATAATAAGACATGTGTTTGAACACTCCTAACTGCAGACAACTGGGCGGGTTGGAGTATACATTGGGGCTGATTCAAGAAGACGTATTTGTTTCTCTAGAGGTTGAGTGTGTGTTTTGTGTCTCATGGCATACATTTATGCCCATTATAAACAAGCTTTCACTCTGACATCTCTCCATTTAGTGCATGTATAGGTAGGTGTGTGTAATGTGTGTAATAACAATAGAGTAAAAACATTGTAATTTCCCCTTGCTGGATTAATAAAGTATACATTATTATCATTATTGTTATTATTATTAAAGTGGGGGTGGTGATGTATGTGTGGTAAATAGAGTGGAAAAGAAGGAAAACAAGGGAAAAAAAGGTGAGGAGGAAAATCTGAGCACGGCAAACGGCCTCCATGATATCAATCATGTCTGTCCATTTAATACCCTTGTCGCATGGTCCAATTTAGGCCTCTTAACCTAATTATATGCATTTTTTTCTTTTATTTTCGCCTATTTAACAGAAGAACTGCAACAAAAATCATGTATGAGGCTGCAACCTACATTTTTCTAGTTACGTGCTTGTTAAGCATGTGATTAAAACACAACGTACTGTAAATCAGCTCAAACATGGTTCAAAACTGTTTTTTTTTTGGTCCTCGTCTATAATACATCATACATATTTATAACAATAGATAAGACTTGCTTTATGCCACACTATGCAAAACACCACACATACCTTCTACTTTCAGACGTCTATGAGAGCTAGGGAGTTTTCAGTTTGTAATGTCACTAGTGGGACATTGAACGTTCCTATCCATGCTATACACCGTTGAAATGTGATTGGCTACAATCGTCATGATCAACATGTTGGGATGGCAGTAGCTCAGTCAGAAAAGGAGTTGGGTTGGGAACCGGAGGGTCGCTGGTTTCAGTCCCCAAATCAACCTGGTGAAATGGTAGCTGGAGGAGTTCCAGTTAAGATAAAAAAATGCATTGCAAAAACCTTCATTATGTAAATTTTCATTTATTTATTGTACGGGCTAAAGGACAGAGAGAGCAGAGACTGTGCACTGCTCTTTAATGAAGCTCCCTCTGAGGTGCCGTAACACCAGAGAGTGGAGGAGACTTTGCCTAATGATATCATTAAAGACATAGTCTTGTGTATGTGTGTGTGTGTGTGTGTGTGTGTGTGTGTGTGTGTGTGTGAGATTGTGTGTGTGAGAGTGTGTGTGTGTGTATACTCCTGTTCACTGCTGCCAGTAGTAATGCCATTAGATCCGCTATCTGGTCTTAACAGCCCAGTGAGGTCTGTGTACCTTTATATTGATTGATACCTTTTGTGTTAAGTTTGTCCGTCCTCTGGGACATCAGAGGACAGGCTGAGAGCAACCCTGCAGCTGTTTGGGATTCAATGTCTGGTTCAAGGACATTTCATCAGAGCAGATGTTTGCCGAGATGTCGGGGCTGCTGGTGAAAAGGAGCCTCCTTAAAGCCTCATAAAGCATCAGTACGTGTATTTGTACAAAGACATTCATTTAATAAGTGAATCTAATAGGATCTGGGTCACATATAATCTGAGGTCTGCTGACGTGAAGCTGGCCATTAAATCCGCACTGGGCAAGGTTAACTCTGAATCACAGCCTCAGTAATGTGATAACTATGTGCTCATTTATTGCTCCCTGTTGGCAAACTCTCTTATCTCAAGCCACATCCTGGAGTTGCCAGGGGTTTAGTGGCATGGTCGAACAAAACCTTATTTTTCACACCAATTAATCAATTACTTGAGAAAATAATCATAGATTAATCAATTATAAAAACAATCATTAAGTTCAGCGCTAGTCTTTTGATTGGTGAAGTGGAAAATGTCAATTTAAAACGATAGATTGATTAGTCATTTGACAGAATACTAATTGGCTAATTAGAGCATTCAGTGGGTCTCCATATACATGTTTCCTGCTTTTCTGTTTTATATGACTATAAATTAAATACTCTTGGGTTCTGGTCTTTTGGACGATTAAGACAATTAAGCTGCAAGATGTTTTTTTAAATAGTTGAAGCCCCAATTTCAGCTACTGCAGAGAATTCTGCTGTCAAAAGAAATGAAACCGGGTTCAGCATTATACCTGCAAGAGCAAATGTTATGTCTTTTATGTCTTTGTAAATCTTATTTGTGTCTTATTTTTTTATTCTTACAAATCTCAGCAGTCTCAACTGTATAACTACATTGTTATATCTGTAGAGACTTTTTTTTTTTTTTACAGTTTTCTGCAGAGAAAATGTGTTTTTCTGCAAATTAATAATTGGTGTTCTGGGAAAAATAAAACACCCATATAAAAATAAAAATGTGCCCATTGTTGCAGGATTAACAGGTACCAGCATTGAGACGGAGTTGGTAGGATTTGAGCAAATATATATATGCTTCTTTATGTGAGTGTGTGTGTGTGTGTGTGCGCGTGTGTGGGTGGGTGGTCTGATCTCGACAGACAGGTGTAAGGAAAGAGATCAGTTATGAAGGAGCAAATGCAACAGTATGACAGTTTGTGTGTGTTTGTGTGTGTGTGTACACACACACACACACACTTCCGCTCAATGTTCAAAACATTAATTTCCTAATTGACCTTCAGATGAGCAGACTACCCATATAACTCACATTCTGTAGCTATGTAGTTATATGGCAAATTTCATTGTGGGGTAGCCCAGTGCTGTTATTCTTGGTCAAAACAATCTACCAACACATTGGGCCAACGCATTTTTTAGTCTCAGTGCATGCATTGTTTTAGTTTGGTTTAAAACCGGCAGTGCCGCCGCTAGTTAGCTTAGCATAGTGAATGGAACCCTATGTTGCGTTGGCCAACCTATCTACAGTTGGGGGAGATTGTGATAAGCCCTATTTCAACAAACGCTGGCCTGTTCCTTTAAGCAGTGGTGTTAAACAACATATTCCAATCACAATCTATTCATTCATCTGTTGCAGAGGAAAGGTCATTTTACTCCTCAGCTAGGCCTGTTTTTCCTCACTCTAGAAACACACTGGTGTGGTTCACACATCCTGCTGACTGCTTTAAATTCACCATGAAAGATTTGTGGATTTAGGAGAGCTATCCAATCTTTAGGAAAGCCAACTTTACTAGCTTTGCTGTAAAGTTTAAAATAGGGTAAAGCTGGATGAAATTAAGTCAGTCACTGTGAGTAACTTTTGTGGCCGCTGTATTCATCCAACAAAATGTACAATCCAGAGCACTGCCGGAACAGAACAGAAAAGAGAGAGGATCCAGATTCTAACTGAGCAGAAGGAGCGAAGGCTAAACAAAGTGCTGGATTGGGTTTTCAGGTAAATTGGGGTCACTCCAAATGGCAAGCTTACACTTTGTTAGAAAAAAGTCATTTAGGTACACTTACCCTCAAAAATTAGCTGTCAGCAGCACCAACCATAAACTTTAGTAGTTGTAGATATAGACGTAGAGGCAATGTTACTTTGCGTTACTTTTACTTTACTTTACTCAGGGACAAAGTATGAAACTGTAAGCACAGATGAAAAATGGTAATACCTCTACCTGTATACCTGTATATATACACACCTGTGTAGACTTTACCGTCTTGATTTTGTCAATGCAGGTATGCATTTACCACTGGTATTTCAAAATAAAAGCACATTTAGGGATGGAGATTTACCCTTAACACTGCACTGGAATTCTTCAAACCAGCTTTAGAATGAAAGTCTCATATGACACACACATACACGCTCCAGCAAAGTTGCTCAACACCCTAGTGCTATGCCCTGTGGCAAGATGGAAAGCAGGAAGGCAACGTTTGCTTCCATGTCCAGTGGAGCCTTGACTGCTGTTTGTGTTTTTCTGTGTGAGGAAATGCGAATGTGTGTGTGAAGGCGTGTGACATCCCATTCTGCACTGAGACAATGCATTCCAAGGTTTGGGTGTGTGTGTGTGCGTGTGTGTGTGTTAATGGACTGGGCAGCCAACAGAACGGAGTGGAAACCTACCGCTGATACATCCTCTCTAGGATACACAAGACAAGTGTGTGTGCGTGTGTGTGTGTGTGTGTGTGTGTGTGTGTGTGTGTGTGTGCGCGTGCAACAACAAGTGAGCGCCTGCAGTGTGCTACCTGTTTGTGGGGCAAGTTTAATGATGTGTGTATTTTATCTGAGACCACATAGTGAGTGAGTGAGTGAGTAAGTGAGTGAGTAAGTGAGGTCTGATCTCAACAGACAGGTGTAAGGAAACAGATCGATCAGTTAGCAAGAGGCTAAACAATAACAAAAAACACTTAGTGTAAAATGGCTTTTAATTTTACTCCATTACTGTGTGACAAAAAAATAAATTATTAGAAATGCAACAGTATGACAACAAAACACGGCTTATTCACAGACACTGGTTCCTCTCCCTCCCCATTCCGTCCCTTTTCACTCTGAAGCTTATCTATTACGCTGGCACCAACCAATTTAAATGGAAAACACTTTTAATGTGCGGCGACAAACACATCGCCGGCAAACGAGCCAGTCTTTTAAAAACATTGCAGGTTTTATATGTTAAAGGATTTTTGGCTGAGTGATTCAGCATCTCCCAATGTTAAACACATATGGAAACACAGATAAATGCTTCTCTTTTGTCTCCACAGTCTCACGCTCGCTTTCCACGCTTATTCTGCAGCCGCCTTTTCGTTTCTACCTTTGGGTACAGAGTGGGAAGACAGAATGCGGGGAAGGTATTCATTTCTGAATCATCATCGACTCAACTGCATATGTTTCCCCCTCGGAGGGCATGCTAATGATCCTTAGCCCGAATGACATATGTGTGAGGCCGATTAGAACGCCACATCCTGACAACGTATCAACAGGGATCATGTCGGGATCATTAGTTTACCTTCAGTTAGGTAGGCTGGAGACAACTTTGGAAAGTGAGACAGGTGGAATTATATTGCAAGTAGGACTTCATGTAAGATCACAAGCAAAATGAAGCTTGGAACAAATGTACAGTAGCTTCTTGGTGCTTGTTGTTTCATTTCAGAGTATGAAAGGCATCCTGGGCTGCAGGTGAACCACACTGAGCAATATCCTGCCTCTAAACCTTCCGTTTTGTTTTGATAGGAGCCATCCTTGGCTCAGGAAAACATTATGGAATGAGTTCCTTCTTGCCAGTCTGTTGTTTTCTTTTCATATGAAGTCTGGCTGCAAGTGTCTCACGCTGCCTTCAAGGTCTCCTCAAAAAGCTCACTATTTCAAGTTCATAAATTGAAAAATGGACACTGTAATGGACTGAGTAGCTTTGCAGGACAGAGCTTACTTAGAGCTGCTGCAGAAAAACGGAAACATGCGTTCCATGTTTTCTTCAGTTCATTTTCTACAGTTGCGTAAATGCCAATGAAGACTTAAACGTACAGTATGCACATTAACAATAATAGAATCATTACACTGTGCTGTTAGACAAATATGGAAGACATAACATCTCCCCAAAAGTGAACCCAAAACATATTGATCGCCCCCTGGTGGCTGGTTGCAGTATAGTATATATATATTCCATGTTAGCAGAAAGTCGAAGCATGCATTTCAATTTTTCAGATGCTTTCTGTCATTGTAGGTAGTTCTTATCACACTGATGTATGTTCAAGTGTTGATTTCACTCATAAGTTTGGTTTCAATTAGTTTATTTATGCTATTAAAGAGAATGTGATGCCATGATTGACAGCTGTGATTGACGCAAGATTGTGTCCGGCAGGTGTATGGGCAGTACCTCCATACCGCGGCGCCAGACCCCGATCACAATTGTGTAGACTCTGGCTTCAAATTACATCATCAGCACAAAATGGCAGCACACGAATCTCCTAGCTTAGCTTCACTTTTATACAGTGGGAAGTGGGGACGCGTCGCCCATCTTTGTATCCAGTCTTTGATAAAAAACACATCAATAAATTAAATACATGATTTTTAAACATTAATTTCTGAAACCCTCTTGTCACCAATAAGATCATATCTCAGTAGCTCGATTTGGTACAAAATTGTCGGCTTGTTCGTTTGTGCTCAACACGTAATTATGATATCTCCAAAAGCACTTGAAGATGTAATAAGGTGACAACGGTATGTGGGTTTGCTGCTGCTAAACGAGGCAACTGAGTGGAGTTTGTCACTGGAGAGGAAGCCAGAACATTTCAGACGAGCAGCCTTGAAATTTAGATTGCATCAGATTCTCTTTCCATTTAATGGAGTGCCAGACTGCATTAACTTGAATCACTTATGCTAAATGTAGGGCTATTCATATGGTAAGTGGGGCCGGGTATGTGTTTTTCCAGTGTGAATTTATGGATATCTGCGTTCTAAAGATATGAAAAGTAACAACTGCTTTCGTTAGGAAAAATACCGTGGAAACACAGAGAGAGAGAGAGAGAGAGAGAGAGAGAGAGAGAGAGAGAGAGAGAGAGAGAGAGAGAGAGAGAGAGAGAGAGAGAGAGAGAGAGAGAGACCCAAGGGCCTTGTTGCCCATTATGCATTCAGTGTTTTCATTTTCATCCACGACAGCAGGAGATACAAAGAAGTAAGCTACGGTGTTAGTTTGTTTGTCTGTGTATACGTGCGTGCATGTATGTGTGTGTGTGTGCATGTATGTGTGTGTGTGTGTGTGTGTGTGTGTGTGTCACCTCTGGTTGGTGCATCCGATTCTGTGCAGGCTACAACATATTTAGTTTTACTGAACAATTAACAAGGACAATGATGAAATTGTTAAGTGCATCACAGCAAGACCTCATTGAGAGTATTTCATTCTGTTTCACGTCCACTGACCATTTCTATCCTAACAATATCCTTGTCATTTCATTAAAAAAAATGTCCCCATAGAACAGGGCTTAAGCTGCAACACATAAATCATAACCTAATACTAACCAGTATTTACAGAGTTACGTTCTAATTCCTAAATATTCCCCTGGTTTTAAACCTGATAATGCACATGGTGTGTGTCTGATAAAAAAAGTAATAACAATGTCTGAGAGACTAATGTTACTGTAAACTTGCAGCTGTAAAATATAGTACTGTAGGGTGGTGACATGTTCTTATTTGTCTGTGTCTTGATACTGTTGTAAAACTGAAAACGCAATATTTTTTTACCAGTAGATTAAATATGCCTCAAAAAAGCCTATCTTGGTTCAGAAAGAATGATTCAGAATTCAATGGCGCGTGGTTTCATTTTTTATTTAAAAGCGGAATTAAGCATTTTCTTTCAACTCTAAAGGGCAAAAAAAAAAAGCTTACTCACAGAAACACCACTTATAAACCGAAAGCTTATCAAGATATTATAGCTGGTGTGTAAGCATACACCACACTCTGGGACATGGCAAAACATTAGCAAACACTAGCACACTTGGCTAATTGTGTTGAGTTTGTTGCTGCCTGTGGTTTTATATGGGGTGGGGGTGAGGAGAGCCACAAAACTCAACCATATAGTCTGTGTCCAGCTAGAGAACAAAAGCAATGAACCAAAAGAACTAAAAGCTGCAGTGTTGGGTGTTCATTCTCAGTGAATTTGGCGAGACTATTCCATCCATCCATCCCTCCATCCATACATCCATCATTCCCATCAGGCTTTCATTGTGCACACACTCACTGATGCGTGGAATGAAACACTAACAACAGTGACAATAAATGCACCTGCATGTGCTACCACGGGGCACAGGTTGGACCAGTTAGTGATGGTGTGTGTGTGTGTGTGTGTGTGTGTGTGTGTGTGTGTGGGGGGGGGGCACAAAGGGGCAGTTGAAAGGTCATAATGAATAGAACATGAGGGTGGGTGGGGTCAGGTTGTTCAATGTCCATCACCTCCCTGCAGATGATCTCCAGCTGGCTTGGGTGGGGGTTTGTTACTGGTCAGACTCAAGTGTGTGTGCGTGCGTGCGTGGGTGGGTGCACGGTAACTGGTAGCAGGGGTTCTTCCATATTCATGCTTGAACATTGCTCATAAGTATTCAGCTCCACATGAGACCATTTACATCCTGGAAATTGGGCTGGAAATAATAAGAGGTGACATTAGGGTGGGAGTCTGACCTTTGACCCCAACTTTGTGTGTACGTGCATACAAATGCTTGATTGGTGTAGATAGTGAGAATCAATGCCCTGCTTGAAAAAACATTTACACTAATACAACACAGATGGCTTAAATAAAAAGCTCACCAAGTAAGAGCGTTTGCCCCATGTTGGCTGAGTCCTGCAGCGGCCCAGGTTCGAATCTGACCTGCTTCTCTCCCCCCCTTTCATGTCTATCCACTGTCACTACTATAATAAAGGGAAAAGTCCCAAAAAATAATCTTAAAAAAATGCTTAACATTTTTGGCGTATGTTTAGCAAACAGCTCTGTTTGAATTAAGATAAGTGATAAATAAAAACATCAAAGTACCACTGCTGTTACATTCACATCATTAATAACCACAAACAATGGTATTTTTATGTTGTGGCCTTAAAGTGGAACTACACTGTTTTCACATGTCAACTCTATTTATTAGGGATGGTGGTTTGCATCGTTGTGCCAACATAAAAGTACATGATGCAAGTGCACAGATTGCAAAAAATTTGCACCGAAAAAAATAAAGTCACCAATAACTTGATATTTAGATTGATTGCTCCTCTCTATTACTTTAGCAAGAGTGCTGTCACCCTGAATGCCAACTGCCGAGGCGCGTGAAAAAAAGTCCTGCGCTACTGTGCTGTGATTGGTTAGTACTACTCTACTCTATTGACGTGCTGTTTCAACATTTCTCACCACAGCTCAATTAGGAAAGACCTGTGTGAGAAAGGTTATTTTTAGTTTTTATTGTTCATATACAAACTGCTTTCTGCACATTGTTCATTATGAGCGTTAAGCCCATTCGTCTGCTGACAGTACTTATGGTACATTGCACTATGCTCCATTGCCATTGTTAATCCTGAGCATCCTTAAACTGTGAATTGTGTGAGGTGTAATAAAAATGTACTGTACTGTGAACTGGAAACAGACAGAGAACACTACACTACAAACAACTTGTGAAAGTGGTACTTGTTACCGACTTTAATGTATAATTTGGTGAGGAAATAAAATCAATTGATCAAATGATGTTATACAATTGAATTGCATAGCATCATTTTTTTGCATTGCGTTGTGTGTTAAATCAATTTGTGTCAAACTGCACAGCATTGCAATAGGGGTGTAATGGTATTGCATCGGTAGTTGCAGCATTTGTATCTTTAATGTATCTGATCGTGGGCAGTGCATCGAGATGTGTACCGCATCGGCCTCAGACCGGAGATGCACATCAACACAAACACACTTGCAAGTTTTGAGGCGCAAATCAATTCCCTCAGCATCCACTTATCAGCAAATACAAGGATTCTGTCAACCTTTCTGTAAATTTACATTTGCATAATTTAAAATCTTTCTCTAAAGTAAAGAGTCTGTAAACAGCAGTGGCATTTTATAGCTCCATCAAAAGCCAGCCAGCCAAAACACTGTGAAAAATTCAAGACCTATCATGATTGTTAGATATTTCAGCACATCATTTGAGGGATAAATGGAAGACAAAAGCAAATGAACTCACTGCATCACTCCAACTTGAAATATGGAGATAATGGATTCAGTATCACTGATCTGAAACAGAACCTCACTGTTCATCCTCAGGAGGGCTTTTCTAATATTCCGGGTGTCAGTGCTGAGACACTTGTCAGAAAATGTGTTGGACTTAGTTATTATCACCCCAGGTACAAGACCAGGCAGTACCAACCCCCACCCTCCCTACACACCTATACTCCAGCAGTATACTAACTGTCTCCTTTCTCTCACTTCTCTCTCTGTCTTTGACACGTCAGTCCTTCAGTATTAATCTTTATACTATTCCCTCAGAACTCTTTCAGCGCACACACACATACATGCACACACACACATACATCAATAATTGATACATTTCCCAGCACTCTGTCTAAAAATAGTCTGATCAACATTGCCTTATTCACGCTGCATTTTTCCCACAAGTTCCAAACTCAGAGTCAAGGGCAGACTGAAGACTGTGGACACACAGACTGGGAAAAGGATTCATACCCGACACACACATAGACATATATTAATCCAAAAAAAAGGAAAATGAGGAAAATGTACAATGTTACACCTGGGATATTAATAACTACGTTTCCTGCTCAGCACTGATCTCCTAGTGTGCCCTGATGAAGCAGCATATGGCCTCATCAACCCCCAAACACACATAACGCCATTGAGACTCTTTATTAGCTTATGCAATGCAGGAGCAATCCTGCATAATCCTTGACTAGCCTTGAGTCCTCATCCCACTGTGGACGATCAAGAGGTTTAAAACTACAAAAGACTCAACTCGTAGCAGAGCAGGTTCAAAACGCTGGGGCCTTAGAGGCAACAAGACCCATTTTTGAAAGTATATTTAGTGCGTTGAATCCTTAAACCTTAAGTGACAAAGACAAGGCAAATATTTCAATTTATTTCCCAGAAACAAAAGTAAACAAAGCAGGGAAAACACACTTTTAAGACTACTTTTGTCTCTTTGATTTCCTACAGGTTAACTCTCAACACTTTACCCTCCCACTTCAGCTTGCCTAGTTCCATGGTGAAGACCAAAAGTGTAATCAGTGTATGTGCGATGTGTTTATTCTTGTTTAAGGCGTTAGATAAGGTTGGTGGTGTTTTTTGTCATCAACCACTTGTATTTAATTTTAACCGTACAAGGTATCCACCAGTGTAAATGAGATGATAAATAGCACCAAGAGCACCACATTATTTCTTTTGTTGCGAAGTGTGAAGGTGTGATCACATTTACAGAGAGCTCTAATTAGTGCCTTATCGTTCCCCGTTGGTTTAAGTTGAGCATCTATCTGGAAACGCTATGTTAAGTGTTATTTATTTTTTCTACAGATTTTGTGAATTTCTGCAACTTCTACCACATGTCATGAGCTCAAACTGTAAATGCAGATGGTGTGGATGGCGGGGAGCAGATAAATCGTGATCCTTTTAATTCAGCTCCTTGATACTGCCTCTGGGTGTTCCATTGTAGCACAGTTCATACTGTATGTGCTCATGGTTGTGTAAGTATATCTCTATAATTTAGATTTCCAAGGGTGAGGCACATGTGGCTCTACGTAACCGGAGTTATAGCTTCATTTCCCAACCTGGGCCTAACGTGTTTGCTTCACAGTAGGTAAAGCTGGATAAAAGTCTCACTACATGGCAGCAGCGCAGAAAAAACACTGATTGACATGAACTCTGGTGTAGAGACTAGAGAGAATTTGAACACATAAGCATTTTTAGGCATTACATAAAGTATATTTAATATTTAATCCTTGTCTCCTATATGAGTGCATTGCATTTTTTTAATGACGGTATTGAAACTGATACTGTTGCGATTTTTAAGGCCCCGCGGTATATCGTATTTCCGTAGTATCGCCCAACCCTACTCTGGTGTCTTTCTTAGCTTAATTAGAATACAACTGTCCTGGTTAAAGAGACATTTCCTGTAGGAAAAACAATTTTAACACTGCAAACATAATGAGGACTCATCTCATGTAGGAATATGTGTTGCATATGTTGTCTCCATCTGCGGTATTTAACAATCTGGACACATTAAAGCGCCCTCTACTCACATCTTCTTCAATCAGTATAATTATTCATACTGAGGGGGAAAATGAAAAACTTGCACATCAGCATGTTAAAGGGATGTACAGTTAAGGAGGTCTGCCTGACAAAATGTCTTGATATAAATGTTTGAGGAGATGAATCTTCATAAATGTCAGCTGTGGTGTGAAATGACATTTAAGAATGGATGCTCCACCAAACAACCATTTTGGATCTTGAAGTAAGGAAGAAAAGAACAATGTAATAGAAAAGGCCTGTCAAAAAGGCATTGACCGTTTTGTATAGCACAGGAGCACCCATGTAGTAGCTGCACCCACAGCATGACTTTCAATGTAAAAGGCAAATGTCCACTATATGGCTGAGAAACTGTTCACTCTACTTTTCCAATAAGAAATCAACTAGGTGTAATAGCTTATTTGGAAATTAAACATTGGTCCCAGTTTTCATTTGATTTGGCCTTAATAGATTTTCAGCTTTGAACTAATGTAAACAGGAATTAGTTCATCATCATTTAGCCTCATATTTTTCCCCCACAGTATTGTAATAACAAGCTATAAACCCAAAACTTCACATCAAACAAAACTGTGAGCTGGCGTTATGACATTCACATCTGTTTATCTTTCAATCGTTTTAATCTTCAACAGTCTGTATTTGCTTTGGTCTTATCTACGTTGGCTTCTCTGCTGTCTGTCACATTGACCCAAATTCATCCTCTCCATCTGATCTCAAATGTTTTTGATGTATTGTGATCTCACTGTCCCAACCAATCCCCGTCAATCATTATTGACGCATCCCACCAGATAACAGATTCAACCAAAAAAATAAAACTTCCACACCTTTGCAATGGCTTGCAACCGCAAGAATTTAAAAAAAATATATATATAAACAAGGATGTGTGGATATACAGTATTTGCGAGAATATATCTTTAATAATGCTGCTACATCTTCCCAGAATCCCCTGATAAACAGCAAAATCAAGTCTGGCTATCACCAGACCATGCCAGGCTCAACAGATCTGAGACTGAGCATTGGTCTGGCTGTCTGCTCTGTATTTTCTCTGCACAAGGGGAGTGGCCAACGGGCATAGTTCAAATGACTCTGTACGCAACTGGATAGTCCATCAACCAATCACACCAACGATCCGGGTGACGTAGAAGTGACAGCGGCATTAATGGGTTGCGATGTTGAATGTAAACAAGAAGCTGCTTGGTTGCTTCTCTATTGTCATCATGCAGGTAGATAAGCCAGTTTGTGATTGGTTTCCGCAAAATTGTGAACTGAATCAGGAGAATTAAACGTGCAGGTTTCCAGACTGAGCTGCAGGGCGAAATGAAATCGCCGGCAGAGTGGGTGGGGTTTACCCAATTCAAAACAAAATGGAGGAAGAGAGATATAGAGATGGAAGCACAAGCGTTGGTTGAGCTTTTACATCTTGTCTGCACAGCCGAGTTTTCCTTTTATAGGAAGGCAAAAAGCAGTACTGTGATAATCCTGTTTTTAATTATGTGCAATATTAACTGTGTGTAATCTAAATTGAAAGCCTTTTCCTAAATAAAAAGATAGTAAGAATTCAAACAACTGACAGGTCTGGTGTGCCTATGTAGTTCAGAGGAGTGCCCTGGGATAAAGTAAAGTGCAACGTCTTTGCTGATTGCTCTCCTGGCTCATTAAAACTTTATGAAGCTGAACACTCCCTCTAAAAGCAGCCGCGGCTCTTTGACAGAGCAGGCATTGACTCTGGCCATTAGCATAATGTGTTCAGTGATAGAAATGACCAAGATCCTGAAGGAGAAAGGATTTTAAAGAAGTTAGGCTTTCTAAAAAATCGTTAAAGCAAGAAACTTTAAACAGTGCTCGAGCTTGTTTGGTTCTTCAAAAAGTTATTTTATTTCCCACCGTGTTAATACATATAATCATAAAAGCTTCACTATTCAATATGAACAATGGGGCAAATGACTATGTGTATTGGGAAGGGTGTTGCTCATAGTGACAAACTCACAAAGAGTCACCCCACTCTGCAGTATAGAGAGTTTAATCACAGTAATAATAAAGGTCCCAGAGTTTCATTACAAATAACACATTTATTGACCACTGGGGGAGCAAATCCAACTTTAGTGACTACTTTGTTAGACATGAAAGAGAACAAACTGTTAGCTGAGAGAATTAAATAATGTGTTCTAATAAAGAAAACCAAAGGTCACTTCCATTTCCGGCACGCAATATGTTCTATGAATCCTGTGCTTTTGTATGCACAATACTTATATGTATACGTACAATAAAGACGGCTACTGCAAAAATACGATGGCTATAAATACAGTAGTATCAAAAATGGGCTTTTACATAGTGAAAGACTTTAATATTATAACATGCCAGTTAATGGTGAACATTTGCTTGTTTGACTGTATGCTGTTGTGTTTTAATATTGTACTTACCAGGAATCTCCGACTGAATGTGGGGCACTGAGAGGTGGTCGTTATTTTCATTTCTGCTGCTAAAGGTTGTCTCGATATGGCTGCTTCCTGCCTTTTAATTACATAATTTCCTCTGTGACTTTTCCCCTGGTGTTTAGAGAAAATGTAAAACCTCTGACGATTGTATACAGACTGAATAATTGACTGTGTTAAATCAATGGACTACAGAGGGGAGCAGAAGTGCAGAGAAGAATTTATATGAGAATGTAGCACATTGTGAGTTTTAAAAATTTAAAAAGTTCCCTCAAAGCTGCATCTAAGAGAGTTAAATATGCATAACTGTTTGCAAAATTTAACTTCACAGGGACTCTGTGAGATCCCTTCAAAGACAACCGCAGATCCCCAAAGCTTTAAATGAATAGGCCTGGATGGGAATATAATTCACCATGTTTCACTGTTTACTCCATATGTGCACATGTGTGCAGTAAAAAGCCAATTTTGAGCTGGTTTAGTTTGCATAGACAATGTATTTGGTCAGTGAGCAGATATCATCTGCTACTTAAGTTGGCATTAAGGCGCATCCTTTGACAAACACCAATCCCTGTTTGTTTACCTGCATTGGCTAGAGGGCGTGCTTATGCATAATAATGACAGTGTGTGCATGTTTATGTATGTGTTCATATGTGAGCATAAGTGTGTGTATGTGTGTGTGTTTGATCAGTCCCTGAAGCTAGCCACCTCTTATCTTCAATTCCATATCTCATCTTTTGCAGGACTACTGTGACCAATCTAACACTGCCCCGAGGAACAGAGAGTGTGTGTGTGTGTGTGTGTGTGTGTGTGTGTGTTGGCTGCCACCTGCCCCTGCCCTGCCTCTCTGTAACAACCTAACCTATACCGCCATCTAACAGGAGTGCTGAACCTGGCTGCCAACCTTAACAGCTCCAGTTCAGAGCCACTCTAGACGGGAAAGTCACAGAGAAGAAAAAACTCTTTTATCTGATTGAAAGACAAAAATAGGACGCTTCACATCAGCACCCAAACCAATCCCTGTTCTTCTCAGCTATGATGGAAGTGGTTGAGGGGGGAAGTGATTGAATTGTAGCATGGCATCAGATGAACCCAGTATGGCGCTGAGGTAATTGAACACTGTCCCCTGCCACTGGTGCTTCTGCTCGCACATAAAAGTCTCATTTTGGACAAGAGGGAGTGTATCGCCTCTCAGGGGATTGATGAGTGTTAGATGGCTTTGAGTGTCTGAATTAAAACCCCAACCCTCTTGGATGTTGACCACATGCTGCGTTTAAGTCCAACTGAGAAAATACACCTTTGACCGGTCACTCTGCAACGTAGAGTTAAGCTCCAGATTTATTGCCTTGATTAAGCCAATTTTCATCTTTTATTATATAAAGACAACCAATGATGTTGGCCTTTGATATGACAGAGAGGAGGGGACAGCTGAGCTACTGATTTTACACCTTTTAAGTGTGCCAGGCTCTGATTGGACAAACCTGTTTTAATTAAAATTCTCTATGTACTTCTAACACACGCACACACACACACATGCACACACACACACTTAAAGGTTATAAGTCCTCCCCCAAGGCTGACATGCGCTTAGCGCCGGTGCAAAGTGGAAAGGATTTCTGGGAGAGGGAGGAAGAGAAAACGAGGAGGAGGTGGATGGAGAGGGAGTTAAATTTAAGGATAATTTCAGTTCAGGTCAATTTCTGAACGATGATAACTTAATATTCTCAGTATGCAGGATGGTGAAGTGCTTGTATTTTGCCCAACCTGCGATGACTTCACTCTCAGTCTAATTTCTTTCTTTCAATTCAACTCATTTTTTTCTAGGTCCCTCTCCCGCATATCGTCCTTTTTACCTTTTTTGTCGTCAATTCCTTCCCTTATTCTCTTGACTCATTGTGAGCATCCTGGCCCGTAGGTTGGGAACCAGTGTTTAACGATCTAACTACTGAGCCTTTCTTCTCCTCTCCTTACATACTTCCAGATAGCCTGTGAGCCAGAGTAACACATACTTCATCCACAGCAGCAGTAGTGCTGCTTTTTTGCCCCCTTTTCCTCCCCCCAATTACCATGCATGAGCTACATCCACAACTAATGGACTGAATTAGACACACTTACTCAATATACACTAGATCTCATACACATTCATGTATTTAACGTGTCCTGCAAACTTAAACACACTGGTAGGCTGTAAAACCATATTTCCTTAATTAATTCTGCCACTATCACAGCTGATTAAACACTGATTTAAGCTATCAGGCAATATCTAAAAAGCAAGAATCTTAAAACTACCACAATTGGCTCCTTTTATCAAGCTATAACATCCTAATGAAGTGGAGGTGAAATTATATGACACTTAATAAAAAAGCTACTAAAGTAACGGGAAAACGTGTCAACCTGTTAATGGACTTTTACACTTTTAAATTTAAGTGTCAGTAATAACCAACTTGTTACTGTAGGATGATGTTTTGGCAGTGTAGTGACAGGAGTCAGCTGTGGGAAATGAGAGCTGTCCGACGCCAGTGGGAAATGTCACAGTTAATGCATCACGTGTGGAGGTACTCACACTGGATGCCTTGTTCCCTACAAGATGGGTAAGGCTGAGTGTGTGTGTGTGTGTGTGTGTGTGTGTGTGTGTGTGTGTGTGTGTGTGTGTGTGTGTGTGTGTGTGTGTGTGCGTGCGTGTGTGTATGTGCGTGTGGGACGTAAGCTCACTCGCAATGAAATTCCACATGTTTGCAGCACATGTTGAGAGCATGTGTGGGGGTATATGACTGAATTTTAGTGCTTTGCAGTCATTTGATACACAACCCATTCAACCATATATCAAGCAAGGCAAATAAAACAATCTGAGCTGGGTATGGCTCTGTATTTGTGCGCTATATATATATATATATATATATATATATATATATGCGTGTGATTGTGTGTGTGCATGCATGCGTGTGTGCTTGCAGGTGGAAGGAAGGTAAAAACACAATTCTTGCAATGCAACTGTAAAAGTAATTTCTTAAAAACAAATTGCTGCCTTTAAGAGCTACTCCCGTGATACATTATTCCATAAAATTGGGCAGGTAACAAGAGGTGGATTAACACAGACCGGTCCAAATTGAAGCCGAAGGCTGAGATATTCCGGCTTTTAGTCACTAGTATGGGTCAATCTTGGGCTAGGTGATCTACCACAATCATTATCATAGTGACTTACTGTCCAGGACCTAGTCAGTAGAATCCTAAATCTTTTATTTTCCATAATGCTATCAATAGCATCTTTTCTATAGAGGTGTGTAGTACTCTGCATGACTAGTGGTCTGCCCTTTTTGTAAAATTGATTAAATGCCTATTTAAAATAAACAAAATCCATTAGTGAATGATCATTTCAAATTCCCTAAACACATGTTTGTCTTGTAAAATGTGATGGGGGGGAAGGTTTTTTAAACTAAAATGACAAAAGATGAATTTCTGAAATATCCATTAACAATAAATGCAGCAGTTTCGTCAAGTTACAAGAACGCACAAACGCACACACGCATAAAATTGTTCAAATTGCTGTCAATTCTTCACTCTATTTCGGGTTCTTTCCTCTTCTTCTCTCTTATTATGGAAATGAGCAAGCATGCAGATGTGTGAGGTTGCTGGAATACTGAGCACAATATCTACTCGTTCTCTCTTGTACACATACTCCGAGGTGTATGGCTAAAAATATGAGAGTGGTGTAATGTAATGATGAGTTAAATGCTTTGGGGGTGAACAGAACAATATACAGTACAAACAAAGCCAGCCTGGGGGAAATTAATTCCCTTAATTTACACAAAACATCCTTTTTTCTATGTAGTTGACAGAGAGACAGTAGCTGTTGTCCTCCTCACCACAGTTGCAGCCCAGCGATTGGTTGGAAAGTGTAACAACAGGGAGTGACTCACTGACCGCCTCACTGATGAATTTTGTTTTTATTTTTAAGTTGAATGGCAGGTTATCTCTTGCCGCTGACCAAGCCCAAATAATACATATTTGCGTAGTTATGAGTGTGACATAGGCCTACCTGTTCTTTAACCTGGTTCTTTATGCTATAATTTAAAATTTGTGTTTGCAGCTAAAAGCATGGAATCTGCACATGTGGAACACGTCCAGACACCCAGTTTGGTATGAAAAGAATCACACGCATGTCCACTGTCTCTCTAGCAGGGAAACAGTGTCATGGTGAGTGTCAAAACTTCCAAAAAAGAGCATTTACAAGTTAAAACGTAACTCTCGCCATAATGCAACCTTAGGTCTTTTTGGGGATGTACATGAGTAAACCTTTTGTTTAAAAGCATAATTAGGACAGAAGCGCCACTTCTAAGATTGGCCGTATTTTTTCCCTTTTCCGGTGAAAGCTGAGCGTTACTTTTATACATTGTCGTGTTTCTTTAGAAATAAACAAATGGACAAATAGAGTCTAAACAAACTTATTTGAGGGGGAAATGCACATAAATAACAAAACTTGGTCTTATGGCATGTCCAGTTTATTGAATTGTACCATGCATTGCATTTAGCAGCACTCCTCCATCATGTGTATGGATAATTGGCCACCCTTCTGCATGCACAGTGCATGCTCCCATCACATGTGCAGCCCACAATACTGTCACTGCCTGAGCCAAAAGACTACATGCATTCATATAACTTTAATTACTGTAGATCACTATATTTATATAATGAATATGTTTTTACATATTTCAGTTATCAAGCAGATAGTAGCCTAAAGCAGAGTACACACTGTATAACTAGTTATCACCTGCCAGCTTTTGCTATCTAGCCAGCTGTTACCCTGTGGGATGTAACTTGGCTGAGCTTGCTTATTGAAGAGTTTAAATTAATCTATTTCCATTCATCATTTATTGTAAAACATTTCTTTTATAAAGTAGTTTTTACACTCCAAGTACCCAAAGTAGTTTTCTCCATTAACACACTACATGGCACATTTCACGCTGTATGCATTTGATCAAATAATGTATTATATTGGCTTATGATATGGTAAAAGGTTAGTTTCTCACTGCATTACCATGAAATATGAAATGTATTACAATGCTATCTTACGATGCTGCACAAGAGGCAGATTTACTAGATACAATGTGTGTATATTCAAAGACACAACCATCTATATCATTAAGTGGGAGTATGTATTCAGCACCGTAGAATGTTACAAGGTTCTGTAAGATTGCGAGAGGCATTATTATAGAAAATTCACTCAGTTAAAAATTAGGCAGATATGTAAAATAACTATAGGCAGCATCTGAAAAGGGTTTTGTTTGCATTGTTTACCTGCTTTATGGAAATCAAAAGTCAATGTCTCTGTGTGTGGTGGCTCAGTGGCTGATATATGCACACATGAGGAAGCCATGACCCAGTGGAGGAGAGAAACCAGCAATCTCGAATTCAGCAAGTCCAGAACTTACATTACACATAATCTACATAAAGAGGGGGTGGCAGTAGCTCAGTCCGTAGGGAGTTGGGTTGGAAACTGGAGGGTCGCTGGAGTCCACATACAGACCAAAAGTATAGTGGTGGACTGGTAGCTGGAGAGGTGCCAGTTCACCTCCTATGTTCTGCCAAGGTCTTGAGCAAGGCACTCGGGGCACCTTTCCATGGGCAGCCCCCTCACTCTGACAGCTCTCCATTTAGTGCATGTATAGGTACTGAGCATGTGTGTGTAATTCAGGCCTGTGTGTAATGTGTGTAAAACAACAGAGTGTAAATTGTAATTTCCCCTTGTGGGAGTAATTAAGGATACATTATTATTTACTATTATTATTAAATGCCCCAGGATCATGAATGGATGCTATTTTAGACGTTAACAGGTGGGTAAACAGTGTAAGGTGTCTTTACCCCATAATGCTCCTGGCTGGCTCTGCACTGTAGCATATCATATGTTGTGTCTATTCACTCCCCCAGCTCCAATATATATTTGTTTACACTGAGGTAAAGAGTCGAACAGAAACATTCAGATAATAGGGATTTACATTCTTTTTCTGTTTCGCTCTTTTCTCTGTCTCAATATCTTCTGCCCTCTCTCTTGCTCTCTGCTATCATAAATCTCAGCAAAGTGAGAGGGCAGCAATCAGCACGCTATACGGACACACATGCATGTTGGTGTGTGTGTGTGTGCATCTGCATTGTGTGTGCAGGGTGTAAATGGTGTTGCTGACATGCTGCTGGGCCATGTGTCAGTGGGTTGTAATTGTCTCCAGTGGAACGAAACACACACACACACACAGTTAATACTGCAGATAGAGCAGTGAATTCAAAATTGACTGTCTACCAGACTAAAAGTATGGGGCTCCACTGGGACTCCATGGACTTGTCCACAACTAGCTGCACATCTGGTTACCATGACAACTAGGGCTGTAACGTTTTATGTAGCCATAGTCAAGGTCCAGGGGACCAGCCACATGTAGGATACACGGTATGTAGATTGATGCATATAATGTTGAACCAAAGTTCACAAGTGTGACTTCTGCCCAGAAACCTTTAGCCATACACCATTAGCAACATGTGCTGATGTTAGCACAACCAGTGGATTGGCGTGCAATGGTCAGTCACAGGCGCAAATGAAAACAAGCTGGAAGACCCGCATGTAGGTTACCGGTGAGCTACAACAGCAACAGAGAGGGAGATACGTATGACATTAAAACAAGACGTGTCAGCATCACCGTTGTAAGGTATGTAGAAACATTGAAAATGCTATTGCACATTTAACAGCATCACCCAGATGTGCCAAACACCGGGATGACACATTTTTGGGGGCTTTGAATGTTCAAATATAGCCACGGTGGAACTAATTAAAACACTGCACCCATTTAATTTTGTATTTTATTCTATGTATTTTTGTATTTTAAATTTCACAGCATAAGAATTCCTTTCAGTTTTAAAGTCTATTGTGACCTGTTACAAAAATGTATCATGCAAGGAACACACACACACACGAAACCCAAAGCACATACACACCGACGGATAAAAGTTAGTAGTAACTGTAAAATTGGATGTTTGGGGTTCTGTAATGTGTGTGAGTGTATGTGTGTTCCTTCACACAGCCTGAGGTTCAACTGCGATCTGTAAACAATGTTTCTAGCTGAGTGAAGGAAAACAAGAAGCAAGGGGTGAAATGTTCAAGGGAGTTAGTGTGCGTCTGTGTGTCTGGCAGAACGAGAGAGAACAAAAGAGCACTGAACTGCAGATGCCTGACTTTCAGAGCAAACGTTGCTTCTGCAGAAAACTATGACATGTATGGTGTATTTGTATACAGCGTGGATATTGTCAACACAGAGCAAAACACTCCAATAACTTCTGCTTCTTAATAGAGAAAACACTGACGTTGACACTGCAAACCACTTATTTTCCTCTAATTAACAACCTGACAATGAAATTTGTTCCACTGGTTACACTTCCCTGTGTGGTTATTTTCTGACATTGCCACCAAACTATTAAATTACCACCTACCCATCACAGATAAAAATGGAATGACAACTGAGTCCCGATTTAAAATGACTTGCGTCTGTGTTAATGAGAGGGAATGAGTAACGTGGCCTTTTACTTGTGCCGAATGGCCGCTGTCACCATCAACATGCGAAGAACATAGAGAGCCCATTTAAGGCAACATTAGGCCCTTCTGCACGCTAATTACTTCCAATATATCCCACAGTGCTGAGAAGGTTTGGGCTTTCAACCGTCCCTCTGCACGGCCATGCTAAGCGACAAGGGTTTGGATAAGCAGCTACAGTAGAAACAATTAATTAGCTCACATGGATTCATACTGTCAATAGGGTTTTGTTTATCACGCTAACGTCATTCTTTCCATTTCATTTCAGAGATTCGGCAGTGTGACATACTGCTACATTTTTTTTAATGTCATTGTTTGTTTTTGTAATCTCTTGCTCTACCATGAGGAAGAAGGAAATAAATCAAGCGTGGATACATTTACCGTGCATCTAACGAGGCAAAAGGAAAGCATATTCATGAGTGAAATATGTACTAAAGGCTTTACTAAAACACACATTGATAATTGATTTCCATGCAATTTGTCATAACCTTTTAACATTTATATGGCAACAAGAGGACGTTAAAAAAGCCGAAAATGAAGCAGATATGTAGTTCGCAATACTCCAGATCCCACCTCTGTCTAGTTTCTCTTGTACATTACAGACAGTCCAGACAGGCCTAATGCCAACAAAGCAGACTATGGCTGTACGAGTTGCTGGCTGACAGCTTCCAAATCACAGCCATAGAAAATCACAGCCACAGCTCAGAGTGTTGTGTGTCCAAATCATAGAACTGCTGATCCTTACAAGGTCCAAGGTCAGAGAATAACCTGCATCAACACTGGCAGGGGGGGCTCCGCAGCCAGGGGACATATCAAAGTAAACCCACGTTGCAAACTGTGTCAATAATTACTCCTTGTCATAGGGTATCAAAAGCAAATAGTGCTGCACTTTACAGGAGGATACCTCAGTTCTCTTCTTCTTGGTTGACATTTTTGTTTTTCTCTCTGTGGACTACTGCTTCTAACCTATTTTGACAGATCAATACCGGGTAAGCTGAGGTGAGGTGTGGTGAGGCAAGCCTGAATGTGAACGCTGTCAAACACGGATGGTTAGATGTGGGGGTTGACCAGATTTGGCTATAACCTTTGTTTATGACAAAAACAACTTACATACTTACTGATGCCACCAACACAAAATTAGACAGGTTACTCTGACCAAGGTGAGGATACAGAGTTCATCTGTGTAATTTAAAAAGTGTGTACTTTAAAAGGGCAACAAACTTTTCTGTTGATAAAGTCAAGGCTGCCTCCACCCCCTCCGCTCTCCCCCAGCAGCCTCCACAATAGTGGTCTAACAAGCTGCTCTCTTTAAAAAGCCGGACATGACAATTCTTCTGTGAAATCGTAACTTTACCTATGATATCTTGATGTGAGGCATTCTCAGCAAGTAACCCCGCCCCGGATAAAAGATGAGGTAGATATTTTGCCTCTGTTGTGTGAAATCTATGATGTGAAATGATTTAATTAAGATAGGCCAAGGAGCCATAATTAATTCTGCCTCTCTCTGAGTTAGGCTTACTGTCAAGAACACAGAGAAAGGCTCCAGTAGAATAAATTATGTGTGTATGTGTGTGTGTGTGTGTGTGTGTGTGTGTGTGTGTGTGTGTGTGTGTGTGTGTGTGTGTGTGTGTGTGTGTGTGTGTGTGTGGCCTGCACGATTCAGGGAAAAATATTAATCACGATTTTTTTGCTTAGAATTGATATCACGATTCTCTGCCACCATTTTGTTGACCATAACAACAAAACAAATTGGCAGTACCAGACCAAGGTTATTATAGTTTTGCATTTTTCATTAGTTTTTATTTTTGTTTTCCCTTTTTGTTTTCAAGTTCAGTTCAATTAGTTTTAAAAGTGGGTTTGCTAGTTTAGTTTATTTTTTATTTTTTGAAAATGCTTATTTAGTTTGGTTTTTATTAGTCTTGGTATTAGTTTTAGTCTTTTTTGTAATATGGGTTATTAGTCGGGGATTCACAAAAGGTCAGAGTATTGTGTAAAAATAACTCAACCAAAACATCATATAATTTTAGAAATATGTATTCAACAATAACACCAGTACAAACAATGTACATATGATGATGATGAGCACAGATCTGTAAACAGTCAACACAAGACGTCGCAGTAAGTGCAGAATGTTTTTTTTTTCATTTTTTTTAATCAAATTTATTTAAAAAAATGTATCGTGAACAGGGTGAAACGAGATAGCGATTTTATAATGATTAATCATGCAGGCCTAGTGTGTGTGTGTGTGTGTGTGTGTGTATCCTTACATCTGATGGGGTTAATGGGTGTGGAGCGCTTAGTTGCTGTATTCTCCCAGAGCTTACAAAGGTTTATGTCAATTCTTTAGGACGAGGTAGTGTTCTTCAAGTGTAAGTGAGCCTCCCGGCACTCTTATTTAGGTGTTCCACCATCTTAGCTCAAATCAGTCCAAGAGTTTATTTTGTCTGTCAGCAAGGAGCATCCTCTGGGGAGCTCCGTCAGTGACAAAAGCGCAATTGAAGTCAGGCAGGCTGTACTGGAGACGGCTACAGTCACAGAAGACCGCTGAACTAAGGCTTAACTTATTACACTTCCTTTCTTTTGAGTCTCTGGCCTATTCGGATCATGTTTGTCCAGAGTTTAGTCACCTAAGGATGTAATAGGATGAAATGAAGGATAGTTCAAGGGGGCAGTCTACAGTACACCTGATATTCCTCTGATCCTTGAGAGAGAACTAAAGACGTGAATCTAGTCTTTGTCCAAGTTCAATAAAATACTAGATTTTCCATAAATCAGATGACAAATACCTGGTGAATTAATAATCCTTAATACATCTTTAATAAAATACGACCAAAGATTGTGTCTAATTAACACTGCCTCTGTGCTATGCCCTTTACCACTGCACAAACTCTGGATGTAGACAACTGAGGGCCAAGAGCCTCATTCATCTAGCATTTCTCTGAGTCGACCCTCTTTCCAGAGTCCAATACTAATCCCTCAAGCTGCAAGTCTTTGAGCTTTCTAGTTCTGGCCAAAAGCACAACAACTAGCGTCTTATTATCAGGAGACAACAGGCAATAATGAGTGTGGCCTGAGCCGAGCAACTGCCACTTTGAGCTTTCAAAGAAAAAGCCTAATTAACGGCTGCTTTGTGACTTCTGTCACTTTTTTTGGACTGGTGATTATGGGCCATTCATTTTGGGAGGATTTGTTAGCTATTTGCGTGGGGCGCACACCATAAATATCATCTTAGAGTTTTGCTTATGTTGTGCCAAACCTGCATTTTTCCCCCAGCGAGTCCCAAGATCCTCTCGCTCTAATGTGCAGAACAAATTCCTTTACTTTCTGCAGAATGTCCTCGTGCTAACAAGGATGTTTCATCAACAGCAGTTCAGAGACAAATTAGGCTGTGTAAAAATGCAGACTTCTTGGTATCTTGTCCATGATTTCCTGTAATCAAGTACTGGGGAGCAGAGTGCCCTTGGCACTGAGGACAAGTTCAGTAGAATGAGGCCTGTGCTCTCTACTAAACTGCCCCTCCACCAATACTAACACCATGCGTCTCCAAAAAGTGGCCTAGTGTCTTATTTGGGCCAACTCTAATTGTCTCACTAATCTCTCCAGTGTTAAATGACCCAGAGAAACTGCGTCCCACAGGGCAGGCTTACCCCACTGATTGGAGGCTTTGCCTTTTGTTTTGCTTGGAATATTAAAACAGCATAGGCTGCGGATGTAAAGCCTACAGAACTATTGGAAATGTAATTAAGGGCTAGCAGCGGCTTTTAAATGCTTGACTAGTGCAGAAACAAACTGTGCCCCTCAGACAGCAAAAACTTTAATACATGGGAAATGAGTGGCTCAATCGATAAGCAGGGCGTTATTTCCTTTGTAGGTGGAAATTCAATGGAAGACAGAAATGGGCTTGCTTCACTGCCTGCACAGTTTCTCATTTGCTCAGTGGAGAGCCACATTTTATAGCAATATTTGCTTCAAAAACAAAACTTTCTGTGAGATATAATCATTTGTCAGGACAATTTCATCTGCCATTACAACAAAAAGAAATAGATGCTGTAAACCGCACCGGCTCCAATTGGATCGCCAGTGTTTTTTGATGTGAGGCACAAAAAAGAAAAAATAGACATACTTGCACAGTCCTCAGGTGTTGAGGTGAGGCAGAGTTGAGAAACGCTCCAATCAAGCACAATTATTTGTTGAAGCCAAAATGCCACAGCCATTTTGTATCGACAGTGAACAGCCTATTGTACCTTGCCAGACAATCCCATTCGTCATAAACCACCTCTAATTTGATAAATTTTTTAAAGCTGACATCTTTCGCAAACCGCTTTTCCAAACAAGCTGGCCTATGGGGCGAGTGATTGAGCCATTACCAGAAACAGATTCAGAAAAGCCCCCACTGTTGCCTTTTGTCCCTGAGATCAGCTGGCCAGCTGGGATCATTAGGAATATTTTCTCCTCGTGTTTTCATCCCTCCAAACCTCTGGCTTTGTAGCCTACACACAAGCAGGATGATACAACACCTTCAGAACTAGTAGGAGTCCATTTTTGGCTGGCTGTCAGTGCGGTATAAAGAAAATACAACACAAAAGTCTATCAAACACTGTCTCAGTGCGCTGCCTCTGATAAATATTCATGATAGCAGCTTGAAAACCAGATGTTTTCCTCCAATTAAAGCTTGCTGAGATACACAGTTTTGGAAATAAATTGTTGCTTTTTTAATTAAAAGCTCATGTTACTGGGCCAGTAAACAACAATGCAGCACCCATTTCAAAGATGTATGGGACAGAAGGAGAGCATGTGGATAATATGGTGAGGTGAAGGTTCTGCTCTGTGCTCATAGCCTACAAACCTTAGGCAATGTAGAATACCCAGAGAAAGGGGGTGTATTATCCCATTAGACCCTATCAGGAGGATGTGAATGCTGCTGTAGTAACAGGTATTGAACATCAGCCCAACTAGCCGTGTGAAGCAGATCAAATCAAGTCATCAAAAGATCCTTCTCACATCAAAGGCCAGAGCAGACCTGGCCACGTGCCTACCATACCAACTGTGTTAAAAAAAACCAAAAAAAAAGCGAAGCTGCCAAATCTGCCATAGCGCACAGACGGCTAGCCACTTCAAAGGCAGGGAACCGCTGTATGAGGTCATTATTTGCAGGTACAACCCCAAAACACCAGCGGACAATGGAGGCGAGCAGAGAGAAAACACAGAGGACTTACCATCAGGAGGCTGGGCTGGAGTGAAGTGAGGAGGTTTGTCTGAAAGAGATAAAAGAGAAAGAGAGAAATAGGTTTTTAGTTTTGGGGGAAATTCACAGACTTCCCAGGGGTACAGGCCAAGTAATTGAGTTGCTACCCTGCAGGAACCCAGCTGAGCTAATCAACAGTAGTACATTTCAGCGATAGGTATTATCAATGTTGCTATGATCTTCTCATCCCAAACCACACCGCATGCCTTTTGATACCACGAGAGCACATGAGAATGGTAAAAACACACGGGAAAGGATCTGCTTTTCTTTTGGGTTGAAAAGTGCAAGATAAGATTTGAAATTCCACAGCAGTGATCACATCGGTGAAAACATACTCAGTCCCCATCCACCAGCAACCATGTGCAGAATAAATCCCCCTTAGAATATCAAATTACATCACGCTACTCTCCTAGTAAAACACCCAGCAGACAATGACATAAGGCTTGCCGGTTTGTGGGAACCATAAAACAAGACCTGTAGTGTCAGATGACTGAGTATAGAGTAACACTCAGGGGAAAGACCTAATGAAACTGGAGTTTTGACACCTTGATGCTTGAAAATAAGGACAATCTTGAACAAGCAATGGATCAATAGTAGTTTATGTAATGTAGACTGTGCATGGAGAACATATAGTTTGAATTACATTGTTTAGCAGGGAAAGAAGATATTCTTAGTGATAAAACAAAAACCATGCACAAACAGAATACAGGCTGCACTTTACATTTACCTTTATTGTCGATTAATCTGATGATTAACTGTTTAGGCTACAAATAGCCAAAGAATAGTGAAAAAGCAATTTCCCAGAGCCTTAGGGGGTGTCTTCAAATTGCTTATATTTTCCAACAAACAAACCAAGACATGTTTAAGTTACAATACAAGAAAAGACAGAAGAGAAAAGCAGCTAATTCTAACATTTGAGATGCTGAAACCAGAGAAGGTTTTGTTGCCTTAACGACTGCTCGCCTTTTTAGGTTATAGTAGATATTTGTTTTGTTGACTGGCTAATTGATTAGACAACAAATTGTTTCAGCACTGAACAGGAAACATCAAGCGGGATATCTGCCTGTTGGTTGGCTTGGCAATTATGCATACAGATACCAAATACAAATGGCACTGAATGTGCTATAAGCAAAAGTAAGAAGACTGACATGTTAGAAAATTAAACATATCTAGTGGGGGTGGGGGAAATTAATCAATACAGATCTTGACAGGTCTGCTTGACAATACCATTTTGCAGAAATAAAATTGAAGTGATATATACAAACAGAGAAATGTATCTTTTTGGATAAAAGAGATGTTATTGCAATATATCGCAGAATATTGCAATATGTTTAAAATCGCAATAATATCGTATCACAATTTATTGATCTGGTGATTCCACCACTAATATCCAGCACCATTGTACCTTTTTCTAACACAAACAATCACCATAAAAAAAACATCAGGAAGCACAAGTACTGATCTATAGAAAGGATTTTGGTGGCATCATCATTTGCCAGGGAACTTCACCAAATGGACAATGTGCTACCTCGAAGGCCATCCTATAATACACTGGTCCCAGTGTACCAGGGTACTAAAGTACTCAGCACAAGTAACCAAACCACCATGTACACTCTCGCAGTCAACTCAGCTGCCTGGCTCATGAAGCAGAGCTCCGGTGAGTTGTCAGAGCTGCCAGCATCAAATGTGAACACCAGCACACACATTCAGAAAGGATGTGCAGCCACCCAGCCATCTCTCTGATGTCTCTGCACTGTGAGGGATAATGAGGAAGATAAAACACATCACATCAATTACACCACTAACACATTTTTCCGGGGCTCCGTCAACCACTGCGCCAAAGCCTTTTCAGGACTTCTGCAATACCAAGACACAGCTGAGTTTTAAATTTAGGCTCACTTAAAATTGCTTGTCAACAGTCGGGGCTTCGGGGGAGAAAGGGAGAGAGAGAATGTGTGTGAGAGAGGAAAAATGAGGAGAGGGGAGAGGAGAGGCGAGGCTGGTGCTAGAGGTGAATAATGAAGTGTCGGCTAAAGCTGTTTCCCAGTCAGTCATGACGGTAACTGATTTCCATCTGGGGGGGATTTCAAGAAAACATATAAAACGAGTGAAACAGAAATTGGCACGAGGAAAATATAGAACTTCTGCTGAGAGGGTAAAGGAGCACGCACAGAAACAGACATCCACAGGCTGTGCTTTCTATCGCGCATTCGTAAGCATGCAAAAACACACAAACAAACAAGACGAATCAGAAAGAGCGTGACAGAAAAGGTGGCGTGCAGAGCACAGGGCAGCACTAAACAATTTTGTCACATTTCCATAATGAAAGGACAAGATAAGGTCTTTCCATAAACATATCAGCCTTTCCCATCTTCCTTTTCACCCAGCAAAGCGTGCATGAGTTCCCCCGCCCCTGTGAATGTCAGAACATGGCCATCATTCACTTTATACTGTATCTTTAGCGAATCAATATGTGTCTGGCTGTGACATTTAGCCATGTGCATGAAGAGGAGTGTGTGTATGTATCACTGAATGTGTGTCATCTTGCCTATTGGTGCGGTTGATGTAAAGTCACACAGAATGATAAACCAAGAGTGTGTCTGTGTGTGGGTTCTGTTGGCAGGCGGTATGATTTTGTGGGGGTTACTGTGTGTGTGTGGGCATGCTTCACCCCATATGGTGACAAAAGAAAGAGAATCTGAGGTTGCGTGGCTCCTCTAACAACTCTCCTCCCTCCCCACACATCCAAACACAAACGTCATCACTACCAGCACTATCGCCATCCTATCCAGCTGTCCCTGTGGCCACATGGCGAGGGCTCTTGGCAGCATAAAAGAGCCCCTTTCATTTAATCAGTTCCTCCAACGCACATTTCTCATCTCAGAGGTGAAGATTGGCCCACTTTAACTGAGTTTGTATTGAATCTATTTGAATCTGTCAGGCTGAAATTGATTCAGTTAAACGGCAAGGTTACAAATACCATACTGCTCTGGTCACCAACATCCACCAATTAGCCTGAGACTGACAAAGATGATAGAAAGACACAAACTAGAAAAGAAGTAGACAAATGCTAAGAGGGGCATCTAATGCAGTGGCATCCTCCGGGCTATGGGGACTTTGCCTTCTACATGGCTGAAAAGTCAACAACTTACAGATTTAAGGGAACAAGAACTACGGCTGAAGAATTTTAACAAGCCTCTCCCCTAAAAGGGTCGCTCAAATTCCACTTCAACCCCAAAATGACAACGCTCAATTAACTTATTTACTTATAATGATGGAATTATGTCGATTATGTTGCTGAGTAAGTCTTGCATAAATAATAGCCCACTTTGGATAGTTGAGAGGACTTTCACCTTTAACACAGTCTAATCTGGCAAGGCACTCAAAAATAGACTTGTGTAAGTCTGTGAGAGTGGGGAGAATGAATAAGTTAGTGTTAACACAGACAGGCAAATGGTAGATGGAGACAGCTGAAGGTGTGCTGTTGCCAGTAATGTAAAAAAAAAATTTTTTTTTAAAAGATTGCCTATCTTTGGTGAGTTCATGAACTCATATTGTGAATATGAATGATACCCGACATCGGGTTTAACAGAAGGCAAACAAAACTGTACAACAGTAACTAAGCCGCACAAACATTATGCTCCTAATGAGCCACAATACTTTCAATATAAAGTGGGACAAGAATAATGCAGCGGGGGCAGATGACAGGAGGGGTTGAGGCTTTCCAGGCTAAATAATATGTTATCATCCGCCAAAGGCATTTAGTTGCCTTAGGGTTAGTTCAAAGTTAATGCCAAGTCTGGAGAAGAAATATAAGGCATAATTCTGCAAGCCTGCAGTGCAGACACAGAAACAAAGAAATGGGGGTTGAGACTTTAGGTGTCCTGATGTAGTTCAAGTGCAGAAAAGGCTGTCATGGGGGGTTTCAAAAAGGAGATTCAATGCAAAAACTGTATAGAATGTCCAAAATAATGTATTCCCAGCTAAATTCTGTCTATAAGGCCGCACCAATACTTTGAAATAGGAGTTTATAGCAAGTATTATAGCAAGTATTCTATTGCCAAGCAGTGACCCATATGTTTAGGTGTTATGAAAGTACAATTGTGTGTTTCTGATGAACCAACGTACAATTGTTGAGGAACAGGAGCACCGCGAAGCCCAGGGTAGATGTGGCCAGCAGGATCAGACAGATATTGCAGGGGATCATGAAGTAGCGCACCACCAAGGACACCTTGTGTTGATACCTGCGGTCCTGCTCCTGTGGCGGTGGCGAGGGATAGTGGCACCCGCTCATGCTCCACTCCATTGACCCCCTCCCCTCCAGGGTGGAGGAGATGACGGGACGAGGAGGGCGACGAGGGGTGCCCAAAGACCCGTTGGAAAAAATGATGGCGGCGGGTTAGAGCAGAGGATGAAGATGAAGATAAATGCAAAAAAAAAAAAAAAAAAAAGACTCGTAATGGCGAGTGTTTCAGCTGCGGTTCCAGCTGTGCACCGTGGCAAGGACCCGGTGACCGTTTCTGTCAGAGAATCGCAGTAGCAAGCTTTCAGCGGTTTCCAAGCAACACATTTTTCGAGATAATAGCATCCATTTGGGGAAAGAGGACAGACAGGGGGACAGGGATGTTGAACTCCTACAGCCCCCCACCTGTCCACACGACCTCCATTCTGCTGTGTCCAATAGGAAAAAACTAATGGGCTTTAAATCTGTGACTATGTATTTGTGTGTGTGTGTGTGTGTGTGTGTGTGTGTGTGTGTGTGTGTGTGTGTGTGTATATGTTGTGAATTGGTTTATACTTACAGTGCAAACAAGTGTGTGGTTTTAGGTGGGTGGTGATAATGGGTTTGTAACGTCAGTGTGCTTTTGGCAGTATGTGTGTGAGATAGCCAGAAGTTTGTGTGTTAGGATGTGTTTTTTTTTTTTAATTGTCAAATATCCACACGGAAAACGTCCAAGCAGGCTGACAGTAAATCCACAAACGCAATCCTCTCCTTTCCTCCCAGTGACCCTGACTGGTAATGAGATGGACGTGAAAGGGGTCTGGGAATGCAGCTTCTCAGAGCACTTCCACTCCTTTACTTGTCAAAAGCCTTTAAACACCAAGCCAAGGTCTGGTGCTCACCAACAAACATGTGTCACAAGTATTTTACCAAGAGGTGACAGCCAAGCATCTTCTTTAGCCTCCCTGTGGCTCTTGCCTGTTGGGGCAACAAAGGTTAGCTCCTCTCCTGAGCAATGATTTACCCAGAGCGCCTCTAACTCAACACAACTGCTTCTTTGTATCCACCGGAGACTGGCTCGTTTTTGCTTATGATTTTGTATAGTCTGGCACAGCTAAGAGATTCACGACCACGGCACATAAGATCCGTCCAAACCTAACACCATCACCGGAGCAACTTGTATCAGCTGTGTGATTAGCAGGATGGCTGGAAAGCAGTTGGCTGCCGCGCGCTAATCCATATGCTCCCGGAGATGGTTTGTTTTTCCTCCCCTTCTCTCCTGCGTGCCTGACACTGCTCGTTTCAATAACCTTTATTCCCGTTTATGCCAGTCTCGTGGCGAGGGTAAGTATCTGCCCCCCACCCCCGCTGGTGCGCTGGATGCTGAATGCAGGTCAGAAGAAGTGGCGGAGAGGGAGAAAAAGTTGGAGAGAAGAAGGATGGCAATCCCCGCGCAACCTGTCAGTGGAGAGCCGACTTCTCCCCCAAGCAGCTACGGATGAGCAACAAAACACAGAGACGATCTAAATGAATGAACTCATGGAAAGAAAAGGAGAAAAACATGTGTGTGATCACAAATCAACCGAGAAGCTCGAGGCACAGATTTGTTGGGCTTTCTTCCCTTGTATCAGCACTGAGACAGAGAATCCCAACCAGATAATTAGAGGAAAAGGTTGTCATTACACCCTCGTAACACTTAAGTTAATTCAGCTTCTGCTAATTCTGTCTTTCAGGAAAGAACTTGTCCGGTCTTTTCTTTCTTTCTCTGGTTCGTTGAATCTTTTTTTACACGCTTCCTCAAGCATCCAGTCCCCTTTTCACTTGGTTGTTTTAGTTCAGAGGCGCTTCAGTGTCCTGGCCGCAAGGATTTATGCACCGGCTTCTCTTCTGTGGAGATCCAACATTCACTGGCAGCCAAAACAACAAATTAGACTCCGGGTATTCATGGTGCGCTTAATCCCAAGGCAGCAGGTAGTGGTCCCAGTGTCAGCGCACTCAGTCAGCCAGCTGAAGCAGCGAGTCAATGAGAGAAGTCAGCAGACAGATGCAGCAATACAGAGAGAGAGAGAGAGAGAGAGAGAGAGAGAAAAAAGAAGGGAAGTAAACGGAGTGTGGAGTGCTGGCAAAAGGAAAAGCAGCTCCTGACACTTCGGTCCACCTTTTCTTTTTTCTTTTGGAAAAAACAGCAGCAGCGTGTTGCTGGTTTCCCAAACACTTTCCTCCTGAACGCTCCTCTCTCAGACCTCAGCCAACGGAACGGATGAGCCCATAACGAGAGAGCGAGAGAGACAGTGCAAGAGAGAGCGAGAGCGAGAAAGAGAGAGAGAGGTGGGGGGAGTGGTTGAGGGGCTGTCTTTAACAAAGGCAGAGGGGAGGAGGGGTTGGAGTTGGGTGAGGGAACGAAAAAAAAAGAAAATGAGCGAGAATTAAAGCTTTGGGGAATAGTACTCAAGTCTTGTCAGAGTGGGGAGGGGGCCAGCAACAGTGCAGCAGCAAAACAAAAGAGGGCTACGGTCTTGGGAGATGTCAACACACTCCTCCATTTGTTTATAGCCTAATCAAAAGTAAGTCTCTTCCACAAGAGCTGGAGAATTTCCACAAAGATTTAATGAGGCAAACTGAGAGAAAATAGGCCTGCCGATTGAGGGAGAGAGCAAAACTTAAATAGATTAAAGTCAATCCCATATTGAGTCTCTCCAAACAGCCTAACCCACTTGTTTTTGACCCTTTTTTTCTTACTCACTTTTATGACAACTAGGTTTAGGTTTCTTTTTCTCCCCCATGTTAAATAATATGGCAAAAAAAAAAGAATATTCAGCAGATCTGGCCAATGATCTGATTTGGACACATTTGCATCTATTTCACAGATTGTATCATTTTGCCCTTTTTAAAAGCAATGCATTGTTACTCGTCTAATGTGATAACGAGGTCAGAATAGAAGGGTGGTTACACTGTTTTAGCAAGACCCTGCATCAATATCCACTTTGAACAAAGTCAACGGCGGCAGGCGCCAGATGCAAGGCGGTATCTATCATCAATTATTTATGTTTTTTCACTCTCTATATCTGTGTCTCCATCTCCATCTTTGCCGTTCCATTCATGCCCCCCCCTCCCAACCCTTCTACACAAGGGTGCGCACTAGCATACACACTGGCATTGATGCACACATAGCCTGCATCCACAGAGGAGTTGCATGAATGCACACACAATTGCCTTTTCTGTCTGATAGAAACACATACGCACAGCAAAATTCCTTCTGTTTTTTTGTCTCTATATGATTTCAGCCTACACACAACTTGGCCACACACACGCACTACAGTACACTTACTCACATCAAACACACACAGAGACACACATGTAGGTGATCTTGCTTCCGCCCAAAGTCATTTATCTCTTTGGCAAGTGTGTTCATTCTTAGGCCTAAGCTGAGCTCTGTGGGGGAGACTCTAATACAAGGGGAGCCAGGTTTTAAGACTGCCTGCCGAGGGTCAAAAGTTCAGAGTCGTCGTCCCCCCCACACACACACCATCAGCAACACCACCCGCCCAGAAAGTTCACATCAGCTCTCACATTGCGAAACAAAACCTGATTGATGGACTGACTGAAAAGAAAAAAGAAACAGCTGCTGTCTCATTTGTTGCCTCTCTTATGTCACCCATTTTACTTTTATCTGTAACTGAGTCTTTATGATCACGCTTATTGTCTCAGCCAGTGGGAATTTTTGGTGCAGCAAGGGGTTAAAACAATTAAAAGTGCACAACACCAACACATCCTAACATGAAGTGCCAAGTTCTCCCAGCAGAGGGTGCTAGGGAGCCAGCCTGGCACTCTGCCGCCACACGACCCAAATAAGATCTTCTGTCGACATCAAAGCTCAGCTGCTTTGATCCATTTTTAATGCCACAAGTAGTGCACAAGGTTAACATCTCTCTCTCCTTGGAAGCTTTGAAACAGCAATTTCCATTAAGGAGTCAAAGGAGCTGCTCTCTTGTTTAATGGTCTGGAGGGAGAAAATAATGTGTGTGTGCGCATATGCTCACATGTGTGCTAATCTTTATGCAGAGGGTGAGAAATTTGTTAAGTTCAATAACTAATTGACAATGATGCTTCAATCAAAGTGAGCCTGTGTGTGTGTGTGCGTGTGTGTGTGTGTGTGTGTGTGTGTGTGTGTGTGTGTGTGTGTGTGTGCAACAAGTGTGTTTTTTTAAACGATTTTTTTGTTTTTTTTTCCCTTTATTATATAGTGGATAGATATGAAAGGGGGAGAGAGATAGGGGATGACACGCAGCAAAGGGCCGCAGGTCGGATTCGAACCTGGGCCGCTGCAGGTCTCAGCCAACATGGGGCGAACGCTCTTACCGGGTAAGGTAGAGGCCGCCCCAGGCGGTAAGCTAATTGATCTAAGAGAAAACAGTTGTTGGCCAATAGGATTCTCGTGTAATAAAAGAGACTGTTACCACTGACTAGAACTATTTAACCTGTTTTGCGACGGCTGAAATGTCATGCTTTTGATCTAAACAACATTCCCAAATCGTACTTTGACACTCAGGGATGTGATTCCAATTATATCTTTGGAAAGCTAACACTCTCAATTTCCTGTTACACGTGTCAGTGTGATTCTAGGCCTTACTGACAGAGTTAAAGAGGTTAGAATGGTTCGAATTTTTTTTATTTTCGTCCTCCAAGTCAAGCATCTGTAAAAATATTTAAATATATTACTGTAAACACATCTGGTGAGATACAGACAACCCAATACCATAGCCACATGTCTCAGCTTACTACAGAAAAAATCCAGTATGCATGTCGCAGCCACGAGGGAGAAGCAAGACACGATCAAAGCCCGAAAAATGAAAAACAATTTAGCTTTATTCTGTTGAAACTTGGCCAGAAACTACAAGATTGTGAGGCGAACACTCGTTTTGGATAAAGTGTCTTAGATATTCCATTTCCTTGGATTGTTGGCGAGGTATGAAAAAAATGTTTTTGGTGATCTTTCACCGCTTTGAATAAAGGCACAAGGAAAAAGGTATGAACACACACTCGACTCTAGACACTGGCGGCGCAGTACATTTCTGTATGTTGTTTAACTGCTATAAATCCTCTCATGCTTTGATGTGTGGGCTTAATCGAATCATGAGATGCTAAGCTTTCAAATTCTGTGCTGCAAGAGCGTGTTATTTGAAGATTTAATGCTTTAAATATATGAAAACGTTTATAAGTGGAGTAAACAGCGACGGAAGTGTGGCGTCCACGGCACGGTGCCTGTAAAGAATCAACTAACATCAATAATCTGCATTATCTCTACATATTTCACATACAAGCTATATTCCACTTTTGCAACTTTGCGAGGATAAATGGTATGCAGTCAACACTTTGAGTATGTTTTGCATTAAAAAGCCCAAGATTTATTTAACAGTGTGGGGTCAGTGCTCTGACCTTAAGGGGCATAAGATGTGAACATGTGTGTTTCATTCTAATTTCACTATCTAAATGTACCAAATCTCTAAAGATCTAATTTATTTAAGATTTGAAAGGTATTAACTCCAACTGATTGTATATGATTAGGTGGGTTTAAACAGGTGATGCAGGATCATCATTCTTTCCCTGTAGCCAAGCAACACACAACCAACATCTGCAGAACTCTCTGCTACAGGCAGCAATCAAAGACCTAAATATATCAAATTTGCTTTAACAACATTTTAACTGCTGAGTCACAGAGAGTAAAGGTGACTAAGCACCCAAGGAACTAATTTCTCAAAAAAACTGCATTTTCTGGTTTAGAGGTGAAATAAATGAACACAAAACAAAGTCATTCTACCTGTTTTGACAAAACCATTCTGGAGTTCTTAGCTGAATCTTCCATAAAGCAAAATTTAAAAAAAACAACAAAAAAACTTTGTGATCCATTGCTATATGCGACAACATGTCATTTGTACATTAGTGTGTGAAAAAAAGCCTGCTGATGAATACATCAACACCCCATTAGAGTGGGATTCTGTCCATTTTTTTCAAAGCAGGCACTATCTAAAGTGAAGCTGTTGCCTTCGCTAATGGCATTAGAGATCATCCTTTCCTGCTGTCCATTGTAAATGAGTGTGTTAATGATGTCGATGAAAAGAATAAAGTCTATTCAAATTTAGAACAGATTTGGTAATTGCCTGCACTAAAGCCTGTCTTCTGGCCCACTCAACTATTGCGCTACTAACTACTAACTATGCGCGCCTCATTTTAAAGATAATTCACTGTATTATTTAATGTTGTGTTTTAAGCATGTGTATGCACAGATAATGAGAGATCTGCTGCAATGAGGTTTAGTTCAGCCAATTGAGTCTCAAAGCTCAATCAGGATCTATTGAAAAGTTATTTGCTGATATGTATTTGTATGGCCCAGCTGCCCCACATTACATCAGTGTAGTGACACGTCTTATAAATGTATCTAATTCCACAGCAAACTATGTATTCAAGGCCACAAATTCAGCTTTCAGGGACATTAAGCTGACATCAGAAGGCCATGTTGAATTCTTCATGTGCATCGAGCCGTGCAGCCAGAGCGGTGGAGAGAAGCCCAGACTCCTCAACCAGTGGGCTACGGCGGTGAGATGCTAGCAGGTGGGCCAATTGTCTCGCTACGGTATTAACTCCAATCATCATAAGTCAGACTTCGGTGCAGCATGCAACAGATTCCCAGATTTCCCAGTGCAGCACTCAACAAGCAATGAGGAGAACAGGGCCTCTCGCAGCTGTGCGTGGCTAACGGCATTAACCCCTACTGAACTGGGTCTCAAGGAAATAGAGTGGGGGGGTACAAAGACAGATAATGATGAGGGACGAAAACAAGAAACTTCTCTGGCTAGTGTTATCATGACAACCAAGCATCAACACCATAACAAATAGATGAAAAAGAACTTCATTTTGGAAATACTTTGGCCAAATAATGAAATTACATTTGAAATTTGGACAGAAGCTGTAGATGGAAGACAAATTAAAAGAAAAATAAGCATTGAATAGTGTCAAATCTCCAGAGCACAAGAAGTGCTCCTAGTTACAGATTCTCTGAATCTATGAGTTTGGGAAACATTACTGAAGGAATGAACAAAATTCTAAAATATTTTCCCTCATTTGGTGTGTTGTGTTAGCCTTGCCTGTGAGGCCAGTTTAAGTAATAAAACCACAAATTGTAAGGTGCTAATGCATTGCACAGCAGTTTATAAGGTTATGAGAAAGGTTATTACATTACGATTGCCAGATTAACAGTAAAATCACCTTAAAAAGAACTTTTTCCGGAATGTGCACTCTTGTATGGAAGCATCGGCACTCCTTGTGTTTCTCCACACATTTATTTGTGTTTTTCCCTTTATTTTGCCATAAGCTTGCATGTATTTGGATCATGATAGTTATTTAATGCAATGTGGCTCTTAGCCGTGCACTACAGGAGATAAAAAAGCAAAATCAAATGTGAAAACTGATACCAGCACTGAAACATTGCACTTTTTAAAAATCAGAAGGTGCAAATGGCACACAAACACCTGCGCAAAATCTGTTACAAATGTGGTGTGACATTACTCAGTGATGTCTCCCATCATATTTTAGTAGCATTGAATATTTAATTTAAAAAAAAATCAAAACCCTGCTTTCGTGTTAACACCATTTCTGACTCAGTGGATGATGGCACTATTGTGCAGTGGTGATGAAAGTGCAATTGAGAGAGTTCCCACACTAAGTGGGCTCCACACAATGTGACTCACAATGTGACACATTGCCCAGTATGTGGTTTCAGCTTGGGTACACTATTAAGCTGAAAGCAGTGACATGCAGCCCACATCTGAACATGAATGGTCATATACATTTGGGTCATCTTGACATCTGGTATTTAGGTGCAGAATAAGTCTGTGCATGGTAACGCTGTTTAGATTGCTGGCTAGTCCTCCAGCTGATGCTGTTCAGCCATCCACAGAGGAGTCTCCAGTCAATATGATCCACCTATCCACACGTACCACTTCTTGCCACATTAGCCTCTTTCTCCCACTCCATCCCACGCCGCAATAAACTGCTTTTTCAGCCTACTCTCAGTCAGCTCTTAGCCCGGGGCCTCATCTAGGACTACTCCACTCTGGACATTCAATTCTCTCTCATACAGCGAGAATTATATATCTTGCCTCAGGGATCATCTGAAGCCAGACGGCAATCCGAGCCTGAGGGCTTATGTTCTCAGGCCTGCTGCCCCCTGAACCCCCTCCTTCCTTGTCCACTGGTCTTCTAAAAGAAGAGGAACTCATTCAGGAAGGACTAACTCATTATTAGCCATCTCCGCTCTTGCCAGCCCCTGCTGCACATCAACACCCACAACAATAATGATTACAGGATGTAATATCCTCCGTCATCCACTGCTTTGTCCTGTTTATTTAGGTCAGCGACATCAACAATTCCTCCTTATAGCCATGTAGGAAATTATTCCATCGGCACATGGTAAATTATGACAAGTAATGACAGAAAAATAATGAAATTCCAACAAAAAAGAAAAGTGACAGAAAAACAAAAGGTTGGAAGAGGAGGAAGAAAGAAAGCAAACTGGCCGCTATATGCAGAGCGAGAGGAGAGTGACACTTCTCCATGTGGCTGGCATATGGAGCCAATTGTGGCAGCAGCACAGCAAGGCTGGGAGCAGGGAATCAGAGGAGTGGTTGGCTCTTACAGTCTTTACACAGGAAAGGCAAGGCTGATGGAGCTGAAGGATGATACAGATGTCAGTCTCTGGCCAAGTCAACCATCTGGCATGGGGAACTGGCCAAGTCACACTGGCAACGTCATGCGGAGAAAGCGGCGCGACACTGGTGATGACCAGTCATTATGAGCTGGGAGCTGTCCTTTGAACATGGCGGATTCCCTAGCATTGGTGTAGACAGAGGACATAAAGACACCCTAGTAGTGCTACTGCAACATTTCTTTTTCAGACCGCACTTTTAGAGTGTGTTTGGAAAAATGACAAACATGAGAAGTTGCCATTCTTAGACTTGTTCCCTTATTCTTTAAATATTTCTTGATACGAACTTGGGAAACTTTAGACTATATTTTAAATAGTTCAATAAGTTATTTATTCAGCACTGATATATTGAGCAGTTTGCCATATATTATTACTTTTTTTTTAAGTGGCATTATTCCCACAAATATGGAGTGTACTGGAGTGATTTTGCAGTGTTTATTGACCTCAAACAGCCAATGTGACGTTGATATCTAGAAACACATGTGTAATGTGTAATGTGTGATAGTTTAAAGACCATGTTATGGTTATGCTAAGAATCGACGGCGTACCCCCGCAGATCCCTTTGTGTCTATTCCGGACCCTACGCCGTAACTCATTTCCTGGTTCTCCTTCTCCATAAACAACATATAATCAAGGAGAAGGTTAATTTTCCCTGCTATAGTTTTCCCACCTTGGTCAGAAAACACAGGGTTTCTCTCACTATGACTCACTTCTACCTCGCTCTATGACCCACTCCACACACAAACACACACACACACACACCAGAGCACAAGTATAACCATCAAGTCACTTACGTAGGCTACAGCAAAAGCTCTGCGTTGAGTCTTTGCGCAAACATAAAACACAACCGCAACCTGACACACAGTCTCCCCGAGTTGGTCAAAAAAAGTGCCTCAGAACACACCGAAGCAAGAACGACTTGAGCGTACGTTTTGCACGTGCGCAAGACGTAATATGTCTCCATAACAGCAGGCGGCGCTATTGGACAAACGCGTCACTTGGGTCTGGCTTCTCTTCTTTCTGAAAACATTTTAAGCAAAAAATAGGCCATGCAGTTGCTGAATCTGTCTTCATTTCAGATTGAGAAAGGCTAGTTTATACAATTCTCGGCAGATTTAGAGAGGCGTCGATCACGCTCATCCCGCTTGTCATTTCTGAGTTGGCACTCCACCAATCAGATTGGTCATTGAGTCTGACTGCCAGCCTTCCGACCCAACAAGTCAGCTCGGCCAAAATGAAGGCCGACGGCTGACGACGGCACAGAACACACCGAAGAGACTCGAGTCACTGACCTCGCCAGACTGTTCGACGGCCAATTATCAGGTTGGTGTGTCAGAACCTTGACCTCAAAAGGAGAAATTCCAGTTTCTTGTGTTATTTTTCCTTGTTTCTCTATTTTTATTATTAATTGTAATCATAAAGCCTGAGGATACATGTACATTTAAGATTTTTTTATTTGCTATGTCCACTTTACAACTTAATATGGAACCACCTCTAAGATTCACTTTGTATTCAGTCTGGACACACCTTAAGGTGCTGAGTATTGTAGTGGGAATCTCAGGTAGCGTATTGGCACGATAAATGTCGAAAGGATACCCAGCCTGGGGCAGATGTGAGGGAACAGAGGAGGCAGGAGAACTGCAAGGCAGCCCTGATATCACCATTCAGGAAGTTACCACTAAAAAAAAGTCAGAGATACAGGAAAGTGTAATTTTGAGCTTGAAATGGTAAGGCCATTGGGGATACGCTGCTGCCTACAGATGAGGGATGATTCCAAGACAGAAAGTTTTTGTTTTGTTTTTTACATTTCTTGCAAATAAAAGGTTTCAGCTGTTTAATGAGAAGCAAGTCTGAAGCCAAATATTTAACGTTGACTGGAAGTAGAAATAGACTCTTTTAAATTCCAGCTCCATCAAAGACCTCATGTTCTACCTTACAGCAAATCCCTTGTTCTACATCAAGAATCCTGCTTTTTATGAACATTTAATTCCTGTTGCCATTACCTTTGTTTGACCATAGCATTACAGAAGAACATATATTGCTGGGACATATTTACAAGCAGATCGGCTTTCTGACATCAAAGCTGACAGTGATAAGCCATTATACTCTGGGATCCTTTCATTTGCATTTACAGTAATGAACTTCTCCCTTCCACTTCGCTTCTCTCTCGGCCCGTCACCGGCTGCTGGCTGCACATGGAGCTGGATCCTCTCTGATAGAGGGCAAAGAGGGAATATTAATTGGCAAGCAATACCCCCTTGTTGAAATGCAGTCCATAAATGAAACAACTATAAATTATTTATATGCTAATCAGACAGCATGTGCTCAAGTTATTCTCTCAAACAAGACAGATTTGGTGCTATTCCTTTTTTCCCTCTTAGTAAATAATTCTAGTTCCTTTTGGTGAGAGTGCAGTCAGACAAGGCTGTGTGCTGGAAGTAGAAGACACAATGACGAAATAGCTTTTTTTTGGCTGCAATCACAGGCAGGAAAATAAATGACTTGCTTAGGACCTGCTATTAAAATGCATCCTGCGTTTGGAGGGTCTGATTCTGATAGACAGAAAACAGATAAAGTTAAGGTGCAAATGCACATAAGGTACGCTAACTATTAGCAACCAAGTGTGAGTGAAATGAGACTGACCCATGAAGAATGTGTGGGGATTATATAGCAGGAAGTATTCACACACATGGATTCAACCAGCTGTAGACAAATCAAATTAGTGACAGATTTTAATGTGTATACAAGCAAAGCATTTAAATGAGTGCTGAAGTCAATCAATGAGTCACCAAACTGAAACAACAATTTTGATAACTTAACAAGTCCTCCAAATTAAATGATACAATATGTTGTTTGTCTATGACCACTGGAACAGCACACAGAAGCGTTCTCTCATCTGACAACAGGATGGTATTTGTGTGTCTTTGAGTTTTGGATTTTTGGTCAAGGTTTTGACAGAGGGACTGAAAATAGATGTGCTTCATCATTAGTACAGCAATCAAAGATATCTATAAAGTTCCTGATCAATCTTTACAATGTAAGGACTGGATTTGGGTTAATACTGGACCCTCACAACCATGTTTGAATCTCTAAACTGTTCTGAGCTCATACTGAATGTTCTACCAGTGTTCATGTTGATTCCCATTGGTAATATATATAGGTGTTTTCTTGCCTTTCACCCCAAGCATGCTGGGATAGTTTAAAGCCCCAATGTCCCCTTGAGTCTGAATAAGCAGATATAGAAAAATGGATGGATGGATGGATGGATGGATGGATGGATGGATGGATGGATGGATGGATGGATGGATGGATGGATGGACCTTGAAGTAGAACAGTGCGGCTCCGGACTTACTAAGTGATAAAAATCTATTCATATTGGACAGGGGGTACATAACCACAAACAATCTAGTGTAAATCAATAGAGGTGGATATACAGTGCATATGAGACTTGTATGGATTTCTACATGTCCTTTTCTTATGGCTGTCCCTCTTCATTTTCATCAGCCAAGAATCAATCACAGTGGGAGCGGAGTACGCCGTTGTGTCAACTCGTCTGTCATCCAGAAGAGGCAGGGGTGGAGTCAGGGGGAGGCAGTGGACCTGTTTTTTTGCGAGCAAATGCATGACAATGATGAGCTTGGTGTGTCGCCATAGCAACGAGCAACCTTATCCATTATTCATGTGGGTAACATACTGATAAACGAGGTAAATGAAGAGGAACAACGGCAGGGAAAATCATGCAGACGGACCAAAAGAGACATTTAGAAGCTAGCGGCACCAGAAGTATCCTGAAGCGCATATTAATCTGCGAGATAAACAGAAAGGTCTGGACACAGGGTCAAAGCAAAGAGACTCAAAGAGACTCAATTCAATGTGGAGTAACTCCGCAGCTTTGGAAAATGGTTTCTTTTTTTCTTCCAGAAGAAATAAGCTCGAACAGACCAGGGATCAGTTACAGAGAGAATTCACATCTCTGCACAATAAACATGTATAGCAGCTAGTTCTGACATCATCAATCACCCACCTACCATGTACACCCAGCACCCTCCACATCAGACCCCTCCCCACTTTCCACAATCAGAAAACAAACTACAGCAAAAGTTAATGTACCAAACAGTTGCATCAGTCTACCAGCACAGGTACAAGAGGTAAGAACAAAAATGATATCCCAGGTCTCTCGTGTCTTGCCAAATTCATGCAACACAATCTGTACGAGAAAGGAGGGGGATGAATTATTGCCCTGTTGCTACGGTAACACCTTGTATGCAGGAAAAACAACATTGCGTGGTAGAAAAATGGTGATTTGTGAGATTTTCATTTCAAAACTAGTCTAGTGTCGATAGGAAGGAAGGGAGCGAGGAAAGTGAGAAAAACGATTGTCAGTGAAAAAGGGAGAGAAGGAAAAGAGATGATCAGAGACAGTTAGAAAAAGTGAGAGGAAGAAGGAGAAAAACAAGACAAGGCTTCACTCACAGCAATTTGCAGCAGTGCTTTAGACAATTTGGGTCACTTCTGTCACTGTATTTCTATAAGGCGAGCAGAAACACCTCATCTGCCATTCATTTCATTTCCATTCAAACACCTGCAAGCTATTTGCATTCTGTCAGTTTTACCTCTCCTTTTCATTTCTCCGCATGCCACTACATTTCCTGAATAATAACATACTGGCAACATCTACGCTGGCATAGCACGGTCCAGAACACGACACCACCTGCATTCAAAGAAGGAGGGAATGGTGAGCCCTTTTCCAATTTTGTCTTTCTCATTTTTTGTCCCTCCACCCTTAGTCCCAGTCCCCCTCTCAGGTTTCCACCAATCCCCCCCCCAACCTCTTGATTAAATCCAGATATTTGCCATCTGACCCTTATGAGTCCTTGCAAGACCCGGTGTCTCCCCGGGGACCCAAGGCCAGATTGTATGTCTCGCCTCTCTTGACTGCAACAAATGAACCAGGAGCTTGATAGCTCGCCTGATTGGCTGTCATGAGATCTTTGCCATGGTTCCTAATAGCAGAGCACCACAGAGCCACAGCATTTTCTTAAACAAGCATTAGTGGCACATTATACCAGAGCAAGCTGTGTCCAGGCAGGTTTCATCAAGTTAAATTTAAACAAAAAAAATTCAAACCCAATCAGAATGAAAGGACGTTCTAATTTTGCTACGACGAATGAATGGGAAATGGAAAAAAAGTGTAGACTAGAGCAGCTGGTCTAGGCTGGTCCCTCATGAGAAATACAACACAGCAAGAAAAACTGGTCTGAAGACCTCAAAAAGAGAATTTTAGACTTACAGGATGCAGAACTTTAAAAGCTATACTTTGAGGTTTTATAATGCATGAATATTCATGAAAATGTGAAGCAGCACTATGCAATTATTACATACTGGTAGCCCCAAAATGTCAGAGAGATGAAACTGTTTTTGAATTTTGAGGATTAAGAAAATGTACGGAGCACGTCATGTTTACCGATCAGGCCGGTCTGTGAAGCTCTGTACCAGAGGGATAAGAAAGAAAATAAGGATCTAACACTGGCGAATCCTGCTTTCTTAAGACGGAGCACTTGCCCACTGCTGTTTGCCACTAATCCTTGAATTTCTTTTTCTGTCTTTTATCGTTCCATTTTGAAGATTGCTGTCATTTCTGTAGCGCCAACAGTGTTTCCATTATTTTTCTTCTTTGTCTGTTCAGCCTTGGTGACTATTACTGCAAATGGTAACCAAACACTCCTATTCTTACCACACAAACCAAAAGCACCAATCAAACACCTGTGCATCTGATGCTTCCCCTGAAAGATTTACCAAACACTAACAATAGTAAATGAAAAAGAAGGTAAAATCATTACTGTGTTCAAAAAGTGCAGCTAAACACTCCTGTATGTGTATTAAAATGTTAGTGGTTATGATTTCAATAGGCTGCAAATAACAAATATTTTCAATATCTACCAATCTGTGGATTATTTCTATTAATCAGATAATCGTTACAGCTTCAAAATGCTTGTTCTTGCATTTGCATTTCTCAGCTGTTTTATCTAAACAGATGAGAAATGCTGCCCTTTGCTGCATTTCATTTCCCCTCTCTCTCCCCTTTCATGTCATCATATGTCCTGTCAAACAAAACATAAAGACTGAAAATGGCCAAAATATATTTTAAAAAAATGCTTGTTTTTCTGACAGTCCCAAACCTGTAATCAGATAATCATTTTACAACGATATAAAGTCGGGAAATAAGCAAATTCTCATATTTATTTGAGGAATAGTTCGACATGTTGGGAAACTTGTTAAACTTATTTGCTTAGGGCGCCCGGATAGCTCAGTTGGTGGAGCCCATATTTAAAGGTTTACTTCTCCGACCTGCAGAACTTTGCTGCATGTCTCTCCCTTTTCATTTCTTCAGCTCTCCTGTCAATAAAGGCCGAAAATGCCCAAAAAATAATCTACGGGAAAAAAAGTATGTTCCCATTATGTCAAACTAACCCTGTAAGATAAAATCAGCAAGGATGCAGCGAAATCAATTAACGACTTTACTGATTTGACAAAGTTATTCTTACTCACGGCCCATTTACTTTTGTTGAGCTTTCAACTGCATCTCACAGTTTTCATCAGCTGATGATCTCATCTTCCTGCATTGAGAATGTAAAATGCAATTGAGAGCTTTAGAAAAAGCCAGCAAGTGGACCTTGAGCTAAGATTATTTTGTCAAACTTTTCCAAGTTGATGAACAAACTTTCACACTTAAATCAATTACTTGATTATCAAAATTGTTTTCAATTAATTTTCTTTGTCAAAAAGCTACTCAGACCACTAATCTTTTCAGCACTACAACTTATCTTTCACTTTGCACAGGTTTCCAAACATTATAGCGCACTCTCATTTGACTAACAGTGCATAGACAGTCTTCTGCGTTGCACCCCAACTTTCTGATTTCGACTGATTAGACATGTGTATTCTTTTGTTAATAGCCGTGTCTTGAGCAGCTTTAAGATGCTTTTAACATGTGCACATACTCATGGAACCCTGTGTGTGTGCTGTAGATGCCTGTGATGAAGAAACTAGGGCAAACCCTTTAAGTGAAGACACGGGAGAGGGTGAGAGATCATCAGAGCCATTACTGCGTGATAAATGATTTGCTAGCTGGGGAGTTGCCCTGAGGGAAATTGGGGGGGGGGGGGAGTGAGTGAGTGTGAGTGTGTGTGTGTATCCCATGGAACCCAAGTCCTGCTAATGCAATCTGCTTCATTGCAAGGGGAACGGAGAGTTAAAGATAGTCTCACACACACACACACACACACACACACACACACACACACACACACGCACAACTGAACTCTAACTGTATGAATACACACTTTGTGTCTCTCTTCTTGAACACACACATGCATTTGCACACTTTCTATCACAGAAAGGTGCACACACAATCAAACTTCTTTACACACTCACACACACACTGAAAGCAATCACATCTCAGAGGAGAAGGAGCTGGACTGAGCTCAGAGGAGGAGGCAAATGAAAGTGTAAAGCTGAAAGAGCAGAGTGGTAGATGAAGAAAGAGGGAGAGATTGGGGAGGGGTTAGCGCAGGACAGGTTGGTTGAATAGGCCAACCGTTACAACAGGGGGAGAAGAAGTGTGTGTTTTGAAAAGGAGAAAGGTGTGAGTAGAGAGATAGAGAAAGATAGAGAGATACTAAGAAGATTCAAAAAAAAAGAGGGATTAGATGTTAAGAGCTTAAAAGAGGTGAATGAACACAGAGAGAGAGAAGAAAACACGGGGGAGTTGGAATGACAGCAAGGAGTTGAAAGGGAGAGACAGCTAGTGGGTAATGGCTGGTGGAAGAGGTGTGAGCAGCTCTTGCCAAGATAGAGGAAGAAATAGAGAGGGAAAAGAGAGAGAGAAATTGAGCAGCGTAACCCTCAAGACCCCGCTGTCTGCAGAGGAGAGCGGTGTGTGTAGGTTGATGAATGCAAATGTGTGTGTGTGTGTGTGTGCATCGCCGTATGGCGCACACTGCGCTGGCAGGTCTGAGAGGTGGTGTCAGGCTACTTTGCTTCTCTGTGGTTGAGATACGGCGGGAGGGATTTCTGCTGCAATAGCTCCTAGGGGAGCTCTCTTTGCTGTGGTAAGACAGCCTGCCTACCTGGCTGACCGGCCAGCTCCAACCTATGGATGAAGCCCAGGAAGTAAGAAGAAGTTGGATGTGTAGCAAACATCACCAGCCAAAATATATCCTGAAGTGATATGTTAACATACAAGTGGGAGTGTGAGGAGATGCATGCAAAGTTCAAGATATTCATTTTGGATTCTGGATACTTTTGATGGCCATTCTTTCATTTATTTCTAAATTATAAATGGATTAACAGACAGACCAACTGTTAATGAAACTACGTTCTGCAACCTGCCCCGTTTGTTAGCACTAACGGAACTCATGTCTAACACTTAATACTGCGTTTCATTTACATCGGAAGTAGCAAGCCGCAGCTGGGAATGACATCACACCAAAGTTGACCGCATTCCATTAAAACAAGTCAGATTTCACTGTTGGGTTTGCTCCATCTAGGTTAGCCGTTGTTAGCAATACCAGTTGATAACAACGCATTAGACTGTTTTTGTGCATACAAACAGCGTAACAACATGGTCAGCAATAGAAACTGGAGAGTACTGTGTTTAAGACTGATTTAATGATAATGATGAAATCAAAATTCCAAGTACAAATGGATTGCACCATTACACTGTAATGCTTGCTGATATTCAAATATCTAAAAAATTATTCCGATTGATAATGATCATGCAGTACATTCAACTCAAACTAAATTCTATCATAAGACAAGTTATCCAACCTAATACAGTAGTTGCCTGGTGTTGTGCTGACCTTTTTCCAGCATTACTTTCCCCTTTTCTTCCACAACTTTGTGTCGCCAAGGTTGGGGTATTAACAATGATCCATGGCTTAGGTGCCAAGAAAGCACAAGGACCCATTACCACAAATTGCTCATTTAGAGTCGTGCTAGCTCAGGTGAATGTGCCTGTAGGCACACTGATCCAGAGTTTACAGGAGGTAAAAGCACTTTAGACTTAAACTGTCTCGGTACCAGATATGTTATGATGATAACATATGCTTTGTGTATTAGTTCAAAGAGGGTACTAGTTTAAAAGCTTCAAATAATACAAAAATATGTGTCATATTATATATATATATATATATATATACATATACATATACACAGAGTTATCCTTCTCATCCAGATCCAGTGCTACCACATTTTAAATTACTAATAGTCCTTTTGGTGCCTTATTCCTGTTTTGTCTTCTCTTAGCTAACTGTAAAGACAACTAAAAGCGAAAGAGGGGGTAACGCTAACGGAGATGTAGCTAACGTTACAAATGGCCGCTGATCTGACTCGGGTGCCTGGGTCTGTTACCCAGCAGTTCAGTAAACTGCTGCTAGCGTCCTTAGCACCGGAGTTACTGTAAGTGCTGGGATGGCTGCTAGCTGGCTAGGGGCTGACTGTGGATGTGTCCCCGGGCCGGAGCTGTGGTGATATTGGATGGTTGCTAGCAGGCTGGTGGTTGACTGTGGACTGGATGTGTCCCCGGGGCTGTTGTCAGCTCTCATCCCGACTGAAGCCTTGCAGTGCCGGGAGACTGAGTCAGAAGACAGGGGTGTGCTAGCTAGATAAATTACCATTAGATTAGTTGTCCTATATTAGTTAGTTGTGATCTATACATTTAACGTTACTGATGAATTTGTGGGTTAGCCCAGAGTTGTTAACGTGGTCAAAACAATCATACTAAAAATAAATGAGTGTGTTGAACAGTGTCGTAATTTTATGTTCTCTAAGAATTACATTAGCATTAGCTAATTGTCAACCAGCACCTTTACAGTAGGTACCAAAGCACTTTTCCTCTTTGTTCCCCCTACAAGTTGGGAGCGGAGTTGTCCATTACTGTTACCATTACTCTTATGTCTCATTACAAGTTAATGAATCACTGAAATGATTTTGGAAACATTATTTAAAGGTACAAAAGAATATTTGGTGTTGGATCGATCGATATTGAAATCAATAAATAAGGTCTCTGTATTACTGTGTTGCAAAGTGGGATGCAATCAATGACAAAACGATGCCATGTGGCAGAAAAATGTTAATTACATTTACTGAAAAAAAAAAAAATCAAGGTTTGTCGAATCGAATTGTGGGTCGAATTGTAGCTATGTTTCTCCCATATAACAGTGTCTGAAAAGCCCAGATGTATGACCTTGGCTCAAAGCAGGATTTAGCTTCAAAGCCCAAATAGCTGATAATGCAAGACATAACTCAGAGTAAGCTTGATCATGCCTTTAGCAGAGTTTATCTTTACTCAATCCCATATTCCCAGGTCAATAATGCTGAGTCATCGACCACCCCTTCCTCTGTTGTTGATAAAGCATACTGTAGCCTTGGTTCCGTAAAGAAAAAACAAAGCAAATGAATCCCAAGGACTGATCAAAACCCGGGTAATATGCCATAATAATGCCGATAATAAAGCCCCATTCACAGGGCTAAACATTGCATATTTCCTTGTAGCGGTAAACTCACAATAATCGCGTTGGCATTTACCCAGAAGGATAAAATTTGAAGGGGGATTAACAAGGCGAAGATTTGTAGGTGGAAGGATCGAGACGGCTGCCGAGGTAAAGAAAGAGAAATGATTTGGTGGGCTCCTGCCCTTTTTTTAATGGTTCTTTTTCTCTAGTGATTCGTGCTTTGCTCTTTCCTAACATTGCCCTCTCTATCTTATCGATTGGCAAATCAGCTGCCTAATAGACAGGTAGCGCTCAACACCGTGCGGAAAAGCCTTGAGGTGAAAGAGTCACTGTAACAGTCCAGAATATTGAAATGGCCAATTAAAGCAGTCATTCTTGGAAGACGCGGCAAAGGACAGCCTCAGAGTGACACAGGTCTCTTTGGGAGGGAGAGAAGATTATTGTCTCACCGAGACTTTGGGGGCACACAAAATAATTCACCTGGAAATCAATTTCCATCACGTCTATTACAGACCATTGACGGACCGAGAAAGAAAGAGAACGAGAGAGACAGACCAAGAGAAAAGCTCATTTCCCCTTTTTATCCTTGTTGTATTTTTCTTCCTTCTTTCACTGCCCAAACCATTTCCACAGCAGAGTGCACTGGCCACAAAAAGACATTTGCAGTCGATCATGATAAACAGTAAGTATCTCTCCCATTTGTTTCCCTAAAAACCACAGAGCCGCATGAGTAAAAGCTACAGCTGCTGCATCTTCATGGAATGCTTTCTGCATTAAATCATGACGCAAGGAATAATAACATTGGTACAGATATCTTAGGAGAGCAACTGCTGATTCATTCATGCCAACGTCATTAAAGACACACTAAGACTTTGATTTAAAAATGCATCCATTTTGTTAGACAAATTGCAAAATGAGACTATAATGGAGAAGATAATCTTATCTTTTTACCAACACCCAGAAATTATTCTTGTTGGGAGGCAAAATCCTTGGATAGAGCATTTAGACGTTAATTTAACAATTAAATTCTCCCCAAAAACAAACTAATGAGACAAAAAACTCTTACACTACTAAAAAATTCTAGCTGTTGGCAAAGACAACTAAGATCAGAAGTGGACAATGCTGTTTTCTTTTATTTAAAATAAAAGATCCCTTTTGTAAAAGATGTGGAGTGGTTGACTGAAGGGAGAGTGCATAAAGAGCATCAGGTTTACTACTTGTTTATAACCTAAAGAGCCCCCTTTTATTTTTAACCAGAGCACACCCCACCATACCTCATTTTCTATTTAAACATTTCTTAAGTTTTCCCCTGCCGAGTCCTCATTATCAAGCGAAGAAAACAGTGCTGGTGTTTCTGAGTTTGTGTAATTGTGGAGAGGGGAAGGGCTCGATAGAAGCAGAAGATATGAAGCAGGAGAGGTGATGGGTGTGACTGAAGAGGGGGGGGGCCGTCAGCCTTTGTAGGTCAGCATAAATGTTTAATGCGTTAGTTATGCTGATGAGCTGACGCGCTCTCTCTAGGTTCTCTCTGGAAAGATGCACTCCAAGCTCCGTTGATCGCCGCCGCCACTCACACAAACATGATTCCCATACATTTGCAAGCATAAGCCACCCACTCCTGAGCCCCTGCTTATATTCTCCCCGATCTCTCGGCACGCCAATTAAGCAGTGCATGTGACAAGACGGTCAAAAGTGTAAATTAGGCCAATCTACCTCTGCCACATGTCCACTTATACCCAGCACCCTATGGTTTTCCCAGCAGCAGCTCCAACCTTCCTCTCCCACTGGCCCTTAATGGATTTCCATGCCACTATATCTCTTCCAACACTCCTATTTACCCAAGTTGCATTACCCTAGAGAGTGCAAATAATGTAACTTTAATAGGCCTACTTTAACATTCAGTCCAAAAGCAAGGGTAAATGTTTCTTCTTTGAGGACACAGAATTCTTCAGCCTGGAGTTAATGTCATAATTGAAAGGGTCTGATAACAATGTTGCCGTGTAACATGCACTACATTAAGAAACTAGGAGACGGAATATTGTTACACTACAGAGTCGAAAAAAAAACTCAATTCAGTTTGCAAGGTTTAGAAAAGAAGCCCCCCATAATGGCCTGTTTATCTTATCAATTAGGGAACCATAATCTTTTTTGAAATGAGAAATGTTGCTTGCCGCAGGGCACAATCACCTCATAAATAAGGTACGTCCTAAATCCCCAGACAAATTTCTTCAATTTACCATACAATGGATTATAGCTTAATTGTAGCGATAATGGGAGTAGACACTTGAGGAAATTAAAACGGAAAACTTTAAATTTCACAAGTCGTTTCGAAATGACCCCCAAAGATGGGAGAGAATCGGATGGAGGATTTATTTAAACAACACACAGTTTTCTCTAAGACAAATACGGTTTAGTTTTGGAAATGGAGTGAAAGCCAAAGGGCACCTTTTGCCTTTTCTTTCCGTTTGATCAACAATCATTTCCAACACTGGTGCAGTTCTAGACCCAGTTTTTTTAACACGTAGTCATTAAGGATTCAATGGAAGCCTGCTTGTTAATGGCTTTTAGATGCTGCCTCCCACACCCTACTTGATGGGGCATGCTTTCCATTAAAGTGAAAGTATTTTGGATGCCTACAGCTCGATCATAAAGCCCCATTTGTTGCGTTATTTCCTCGGCTCTATCACAAACAAGCCTCCTCGCTGTTACAGCGCAGGGTGACATCACTGCGTGAAAGCCAACATGTCATATTCAAAATTCATCACTGTCAATGATGGTAATTGGTACTGAAATTGAGGGAGGGAAGGAAAGCATACTCTGTGCTACTGAGGTGATTAAATGCATTACGCAAGTGAGCTTACGCAGTCTGTTACTTACGGCAGCTTTTTCCTTACTTTTGGTTTTGAATGTATCTTATTGTTCAGATGTCAAAGAAAATCCATTAAATTAAAGCACACAGTGCAGAGAGTGTTGGACCATGTTTGGGTGGTGAATGGTGTTTGTAGAGGTTTAGCAGTGCGGCATGGCCTCCAGCACAGCCTGGTGTGGCAAACAAGACAAAACTGGGTCCTCTACACTGGGTGTGGCCTGGATTCACACAAAGCCCCTGGTGTGTCAGCGCCTAGGGAGAGAGTCTGCGTATGGATGGATAGATAAATAGATAGGAGGAGGAGTGACAAAGGTAAAGCAGATGGATATATGATTTTTTTTTTTTTTGGAGGGGGGCCGCATTTAGATAAGTAGGTTATTGCTCTATGAAAAAGATCTCAGGATCTATTTTATAATGTGACAGCAGACACATGACATCAAAATGAGGCAAAAAAAAGCATGTGCAACATATATTATTGTATCATCAGCCAATATCAATATTGACATACTGTTTATCATAATTACTTTTTTAAACTCTGAATATCAATTTTGTCCTAAAAAATCCAGTATAGGTCAGGGTCTTATTCACATTTCTGCCACTGCACCGATGACAATCTATACCTGCGACAAACAGTATATCCAGTGATTCAGACTGGATGCCATTTCCATGTGGAAACATACTTTTACCCCATGTGGGCTGAATGTAAATCTTTGCACTTTAAGCTCCTCTATCCAAATCCATAGCTGACACCATCACTTTTAACTCCCGTTGTTCTTCAGTGCAGGTCTATGAATACAACACCACAGCCACACATCAGGGACATTGACTGCTAATGGACACCTCACCCCTATGCCTCTCCCATAAGGCCGTCTGTCCTGAGGAGAAAATGGGGGTGACGAGGAGGGGCATTAAGTGAGGGAGGAGGGCATGGATGTGTGTTCTGGCCTAAGAATTCTGGGTCAGGGACTTCAGCGATGGCCTCTTAATCTGTAAATGCACAGGGTGGGGTGTGGGGAAGCTACACACACACACCAGATGGGACCCCCCCCCTCATCCTCATACACCTACTTAGCAGGCCCCTGGGCACGTGCTAACAGACACCCTTATCCCTTCACTGCAGCCCTTTGCATATACAGTTGAAGCGATCATGGGTGAAAGAGATTATATTACCATAACCTAGATATTCTAACCCCCCCATGACCCACTGGGTTACAGTATAATGGAGGCGCTGTCCTTGGCAACACAACCCCAGCAGAGCACCACTGGCTAATCAGTCACTAGAATGACAAGAGATGATGCAACAGCAGCTCAAATGACAGATTAAATATGGATGTGCATGTGCCTTCCTTTCATTGTTTCCCTCCTCGTTGTCTCTATCTTTTAATGATCGGAATCTATATGATGTGCATAATAATTCTGGTTAAAATCCATCTCACAGCCTCCCCCTCTCATTCCTGTTTCTTTTAGGTTCTGTTGTTCTTTCTAAAGAGCAGATGCACTATAAAAAACCCTCATTAAACTAAAATACCTCTGTGACAGCAGCAGCTGTCTGTCGTGAAAGAGGCAAAGCAGCGGGTGTGGAAGAAGTTCGGAAAAGACATGGAGAAGGACTTTCGGTCAGCACCAAGGTGCTTCTGGAAAAAAGGTTGGCCACCTCCGGAGGGGGAAGCAGGGAACCATCCAAGCTGTTTACAGTAAGGATGGGATGCTGTTGACCTCAACTGAGGAAGTAATAGTGCAGTGCAAGGAGCACTTTGAGGAACTCCTAAATCCAGCCAATACCCCCTCTGTGGTAGAGGCTGAGCTGGAGGATGATGGGGGATTGTCGTTAATTTCCCTGGTGGAAGTCGCTGAGGTAGTTAAACAACTCCACAGTGGCAAAGCCCCAGGGATTGATGAGATACGTCCAGAAATGCTGAAAGCTCTGGGTGTGGAGGGGCTGTCTTGGTTGACAGGCCTCTTCAACATTGCGTGGAGGTCTGGGACGGAGGCCTAGGGTGTGGCAGACCAGGGTGGTGGTTCCCCTCTTCAAAAAGGTGGACCAGAGAGTGTATGCCAATTACAGGGGTATCACACTTCACAGCCTCCCTCAAAAGGAGGGTTCAGCCGAAAGTCAAACCTCGGGTTGAAGAGGAACAATGCGGATTTTGTCTTGGTCGTGGACCAACGGATCGGATCTTTACCCTCGCATGGATCCTGGAGGGAGCCTGGGAGTATGACCAACCAGTCTACATGTGTTTTGTGGATCTGGAAAAGGCGTATGACCGGGTTCCCCTGGAGATACCGTGGGAGGTGCTGCAAGAGTTATGGGGTAAGGGGGTCCCTTCTCAGGGCCATCAAAACTCTGTATGACCAAAGAGAGAGCTGTGTCTGGGTTCTCTGCAGTAAGGCAGACTCGTTTCTGGTGAGGGTTGGCCTCCGCCCAGGGCTGCACTTTATCACCAATCCTGTATCGAGGCGTAGTCAAGGTGGGGAGGGGTTGCAGTTCGGTGGGATGGGGATCTTATCACTGCTTTTTACGGATGATGCGTTCCTGATGGCATCATCGGCCTGTGACCTTCAGCACTCACTGGATCGGTTGGCGACTAGGATGAGGATCAGCACCTCTAAATCTGAGACCATGGTTCCCAGCAGGAAACCGATAGACTGCCTTCTTCAGGTAGGGAATGAGTCCTTACCCCAAGTGAAGAAGTTTAAATAACTTGGGGTCTTGTTTGCGAGTGAGGGGACAATGGAGCGGGACATTGGTCAGAGAATCGGTGCAGTGAGGTGCGGTATTACATTCAATTTATCGCACCGTTGTGACAAAAAGAGAGCTGAGCCAAAGGGCAAAGTTCTCGATCTACCGGTCAGTTTTCATTCCTACCCTCACCTATGGTCATGAAGGCTGGGTCCGAAAGAACGAGATCCAGGGTACAAGTGGCCAAAATGGGTTTTCTCAGGATGGCTGGCGTCTCCCTTAGAGATAGGGTGAGATGCTCAGTCATCCGTGAGGAGCTTGGAGTAGGGCCGATGCTCCTTCACGTCAAAAGGAGCCAGTTGAGGTGGTTCGGGCATCTGGTAAGGATGCCTCCTGGGCGCCTCCCTAGGGAGGTGTTCCAGCGTCCAGCTGGGAGGAGGCCTTGGGGAAGACCCAGGACTAGGTGGAGGGATTATATCTCCAACCTGGCCTGGGAACGCCTCGGGTTCCTCCAGTTGGAGCTGGTTAATGTGGCTTGGGAAAGGAAAGTTTGGGGTCCCCTGCTGGAGCTGCTGCTCCTACGACCCGATACCGGATAAGCGGACAAAGATGGATGGATGGGTGGATGGATAGATGGATGGATGGATGGACCTTTGTGACAGCCCATTTTGCCAAAGTTGCAGTTGTTTTCATGTAAAGTATGTAAGTCTTTGAATGATATTGTCCTCAGACTGCTGTGATTCTGTTATTCGATGCGTTTATGAGTGGGACACCAGAGAGGAGCAGAGGGAGGAGGGCAGATGGAGGTCTCAGCTCAGGTTTGGAGTCTCCAGATTCATGGATTGACAAGAAAGAGGAAAGGAGATAACGAGCTGGTAGGGCAGCCTCCCTATACTCGTTGTTGGAGCATTTGCGCCCCCTAGTGTACCTACATGTACTTGCAACTTCAAATTTCAAATTGAAATACTCGTACATGCAGCTTCCTCTTGTTTGACACAGAATTAAGATAACACCTGATCAGTTTAAGGTCAAGCTAACCTCTTGTGAAATCAGTGCTTCAGACTTTATTTCAGTAAAAATTTTGAAGGAATTAACTATTTCTCCGTGTTTGATGATGGGAAAGTAACTGCTTTCATCTTTTAAGCCGTGTAAAGAAACATGGAGGTCTGTGTCAGCTATAGATCAGCAAACTAGATCAGGTGCAGATTCAGAGTCTTGCATGTAAGCAGGGCTTAAACCTTGGTCATCAAATCAAAGAAGAGCATGATTTAATAATCCAAATTCTTATTGCATTACTGTAGAAAGAGAGATTATGGATACATGGATAGTTCCAGGGGTGAGAAGCAGAAGTGCCAGAGAAAAGGAGAAATGAGAAAAAAGGCAGCAAGGGAGACCCTTCAAACACAAACAGATGTGTTTCAAATGCCCTTGACTACAAACAGTAGATGAGGTATGTTCTAGTATGGAGAGAGAGTTGGACATTTGCAGTTTAGCCCGCGCAAATTAAACTTGGGTCCGCCAAATGGAATAAGAAAAGCTGACTTGAACTACAAATTAATTACTGTTGTGACCTACAGCAACAACAACAAAAAGCAGAAACACTGCAAATTCCCTTTAGAATATCCAAAGTGAACAACAGGAGGCTGGACAACACAAGACATTCAACTCCAATTGACTTACATTTACAGTATTGGTTTTTTCTGATTACAGTCACATAGATATTACAGTAACAGGTAAAGTAGCAGTACAATGGAGGAGCAGACATTTACTTTGTATTGTGCAGCAAGCAGCCATGAGATGGCAGCAGATGCAAAGTATAGCCCCATTTTGTCCATTCATGCTATCAGTGCCAGGAATAAGGACTGCCGCTAAAATCCTCCACAGGTGGGGGAAGAGTCTTAATCACTCCACAGATCTCAATCTCATTCCCTACATCAACATTACTCATGCAGTAATACATACAATTGTGGGAAACCTATGAAGTCCATTAACTACAGTATAGTCCATTAACTGAGTACAGCTGTCAATATTCTGAATGTGCTGTAAACTACATAAATGACATTTTCAAGCTTTAGTGTGTAACTTTTTGATATTAACAAACATCCGTTACATTCAAGCCATTGCCAAAGGACTTGCTTCAATGTTAAAGACCATCAGCTCTACACAACTCCCTCTGTATTTCTCAGTATGGCTATGTTCAGAAGACTGTCGTCCGGGGACTTTCCGGCACCGAACCTTGAGTGAAGATAATTACCTCTTCTGAAGAGTCCATCATGTTTTGTTTTTTTAATCAGATGACAAAAAATCCTCTGTGTCCTCCTTGGCTACAAGCAACTCCGTGGAGGAGGGGTGGGGCAACGAGCGCGAACACAGAAGGCTGGACGCACGACAGTTTTGTTGTCCTTACTTAGAATTCCTCATGGGGGTGACAGAAACTACACACTATAGCTTTAAGGAAATTGTCAATATATTTTCTGCCTCATATATTTGTGGTGATATCTACAATAGATTTACACCATTCATAAGATAAATTCAGTCAGGTTACTGTAAATATCAATATAACCATATAATGATAGGTTAATCAATGTGGTGTGAGTTTACTATCCACTATATCTCTGCTCATTACTAGCAATCGTTTACTTGCAGCATAAGCAGTGAGCCGTTTCTCAAACCAGCTTGTATTATTAACTTGCAGTGGAATTAATTTGGTTGTAATATCAGGGCTGCTTGGAAACTTAGTGAAAGTAGCTTTAGACTAGGCACGTACTGATACCACAGTGGAGTCAGCTGTTAAGCTAATAACCAAAGTTAAACTCACTACAAAATGGAGTATTTCTCAAATAATTATGGAGGTACTTTAACGGTAAAAGAGGAACTGCAATGCACCAAAACATTTCACACACCGATAATATGGCTGGAAAACCGAAGCTGGCAGATGACCCATAAAGTATTTCCATATGCCTTTGAGCCATTTGGATCAGCTGCCTCTTGTAGGTGTGGTGCTCTGCAGTGATGTTTACATTGACCGCCCACCAAGGCACAAACCATACAGAGGCAATTATACACAATGCAGAAAAATCCCAGACTAACGAGCTTGGCCATGATGACAAAAAGTTTAATGAAGAGTTTGCATATGAATCAGAAATCATTGTAGAGGAGTGAACTGTAAACACAGCTGAGATGCTGCCTGTATCTAGCTGTAGCAGGAGAGGGTGAGGTGGAGCAAAGAGGATAGTGTTCCGGCCTGCAGGGGGAAAGAGTGGCCTGGATCACTGCAAGGACCCTTGGTCATGTTCCAACCAAGTCAATTTACAGTTACAGCAGTGTGTGTGTGTGTGTGTGTGTGTGAGAGTGAGAGAGGACTTTTGGAGCTGCCAAAAAGAATATGTGCAACTCAATAAAAATGCCTCTGGGCACCAATAATCTTACACAAGTCAAAGCAAAGCACAGCTGTTAATCAGGAGACATACACACATAAAATCCAACTACTATAAATTCTTAGATTAGTATAAAACAACATCTACATTTTGAAAATTAGAATGGTCTGATAATGCTTAGCCTCACAGCAATGGTACCAATCCGCTGTGGCAGCCATAACATATACTACAAGTAAATGTTTTGTTTTGTTTTTGTCTTGATGAAAGCCTAAATTGTGCTTATCACACAATAATGATTTTAAAGTTATTCAAAATATAGCTGATATGCAATTGTAAAACCTCAGAGATTACTGCAATTCTATTTACATTTGTACAGCATTTGTTTATAACTAATATTTTTAAATGATGTATGTGTACTGGGAGAGCAAATTGAAATTGCAGTCATGAAAAATTAAATGTCCTACTAATAGCTATCTTAATATAACTTGACATTTGGAGTTGTCAGCCCTGACTAGCTTCACAGCACTAAACATATGTTGCTGAGAGCATTTGCTCTCTATATTCACTCACACACATTTGGACATATGGGCTTTTTGAAATAAACACTAAACTGACACATAAACCTCCAAGACCCAAACACCTTCAAATGGAAACAACACATGTAGAAGATAAACTGACTAGCATAAACACCAAAGGAAAGGTGAAGTAGACAAAACATTGACCAACAGTTGAAGACTTTTTGTCTTCTGAAATGTATCCGCTAACTTTATTGCCATGCATGTTAAAGAATTATATTTAATTGGCAAATGAGGGGCCATATTATGCTCATTTTCAGGTTCATAGATGTAATTTGGGTTTCTACTAAAACTTTATAAAATGCTTAAATGTTCCAAAAATACTTTATTTTTCTCATACTGTCAGTCTCAATATCCCTGTATTCCCCCCCTCAGTCTGAAATGTTCTGTTCATAACAAACTTATACAAACTGAAACCAACGACTGCCTGGAAGGTAGGACATGTATGGTGGGGAAAATAGTCTGCAGTAATGTCAAGTAGAAGCAATTCATGGTTAAGGGGCTGAACAATGAAAAACCACTAGTATGGTGCTTGAAACTCCTGTCTATTTTGTGAGCGTGTCAGATCCTTATCTGAGGGAGGGCTGATACAGAGGGTCAGGATGGCCATGACTACAGGGAGGGTTTTTTGTTAGACTGATGAGGATATCTCCGATCCAAGGCTGAACTCCTGGAGGGGGGCCGGGGGGCTCGCTCTGAACTCAAGGAAAGAGACAGAGAGGAAGCCAAACAGGAGAAGGAGTGAAAGGGACATGACAATGGGAGGCGCTGGTGATAAATAGTCAGTGATAACATATGGGGCTGCGGTCTCAACTTTACTCAGAGAAACATTAAAAAAGTCTTGACAAAAATGAAAATAAACCAGTAGTCTCAATTAACTGTGCATGGAAGATATTGCAGATCTACAACAAGCCAAAGTAGCTATTAAACTTTAATAAATAGCAAATCAACGAGTATGATGATCATTAACTGAGCGGTCTGGGTTTGGACGATACAAGGAACACGTCAAACATTGTCCTGACATCAAGGTCTCAGCTGAGAGTCTATTTTAGACTATTTACACTATTCAGAGATTCACTATATTCCCAAAGTGGGTCTCTAACTCTCTTTGACATTTGTCATTTACTTTCAACCCTTGCATGTCGATCTCTTTGAATTAAACAACAGCCTTAAAAGACGGAAAAGGGCTAGAAAACCTCCAGTGCTTTATTTAAAAAGGGCAAAAGGAAGCGAGAACCTCTCCCTACACGTCAGATCCTTTAACTGTCAGCTGTCAGTCAGAAAGTGTGCCTCTGCAAACAGTCTAATGGGTAATACAAGTATAAGATGTGCAAAGGTGAAGGATTTATGTGTAGTGGCCACTTATCCACACCAAGCCGGATAATATGGAGCATACCGCTTATCATTTAATATGAATGACACCTACCCTCTTGGGGACAGAAGGCTAACGAGCCAGAAGCTACAGGCCGTCACCCTCCCGTCCTGATTACTTGCACAGACTGGCCATCCAAACCAGACAGCCGATAATTGTATCCCCTTGCATTTGAAAGTCCCATTAAAGGGCTGGTAATGGAGTTCTGGCTCAGAAAAAAGGGGATCACTGAAGCGGACAAAATGAAACAACGGATCGGTCTTTGGCTAGCGAAGGAATCTGTGAAGGTATCTGCTCGATTCATAGCCGAGCCTTGAAAAGATGTCCTCTCAACTTTTGAAAAGGGCCAAACTACCTGTACCTTGTTGAAAGGGGGTGCTTGAGGAAAATGCTGGAGTACAGATAATAGGGTCCACTGGTGATGTGACCCATGCACCTAGCAGAGTGTGGTATTCAGGTGCTGTCACGCACTGCGGTGGACTGACAATGCAGAAGTGACAAAGGTCACATAACTCCTTAGCCTGTCCTTCTTTTATTGACCCGGTCTCAGCCTGGTCCGGAGGTTCTTCTGGGCTATGTTGATTTCTCCTCCTGCAGGTGCTTGTGTGCTGGTGGAGGACGGGTAGCCTGTATAGCGGTTAATGAGATCCCCAAGGAAATTGACGCTGAGCAGGTCACAGACAGTTGCAAGCAACAGAGCCTTTATACGCCCACCATGCATGACCTTTGACCTCACCCCTACTCTTATCCTTGCCACATAATCTTATGAAAGTCTAAATCCTCACTTGAAGGTTGATACCACACACAGTCATGCACAGGTGTGTACATTTTTAACACCCACACACACACACAACTAGAGTGATACAGGGCATTTTCAAATTCCCAACTCCGAAGATGTGCAACGCTGTAGGCTGCAGGCTCATACTAATAAATATTTGTATAAATAAATAAATAAAGCATATATTTAAAAAATATATTTTAAATATATTTGTTTGATCATTTTTCATGTTGCCCAATATAATGAGGTAGATGTAGAAATAATTTAATTTATAGAATATATATTTTATAAAAAGACTTACTGTACGTTTCTCATTCTTTTACAGCTGTGTGTAAGAAATGAATTGACTGCGAGCAAAACCAGCTTTATAAGGCATTAGGGCTCTTTCACATTAGGCTTCTTAACTTGCCATAGCAGGGAAGGCACAGTGTTTCTAATAACATTAGTTATTAGATATTAGTGTCCCAGTGAACCATGATAGTGAGCCTGCATGCAAAACGCTAGGACCCTGAAACTGATGCAGCTAAGTGGAATTCAATCATCATTAATTGTATTATTTACCCCGTGCCTTTCCAACTGTGACAGTATTAGACAGGTAAGAGTTAAACAATTGAATAGTTTTACTTCAAAATGTACCCTCACTGACTGAAACATGTTTGCTGCCATAGTTTGCCCGCTCTCTGCAAGCAGCTTGACACAAATGTGGCACTGCTGTGATAGATGTACTTTGGCAACCCTAATTACACCACAACAAATTACATACATGACATGAGACTATGGCACTTAATTCTGTCAGCAAGTACAAGCAAAAGGGTTCCCATCTCAAAATCTTAAAGATATTTTTCATGCATTCAACAGGTGAACACTGTCCCAGCCATCCTTCCCATTACTTATTAAATCACACACACACACATTAGGCCTAAATAAAGAGAGAAAGATCTTCAGATATTTGGTCTAGTTTAACCAACTATGCAACAGGATACAAACTCTCATTAAAGGGTATGTGGTTTTTCTACAACGTTGATCAGGGCACATGAAGATTAACCACCTGTTCAGCAAATTGACAAATCACTGAAGAACAGTTTGGTGTGCTTACCTGCAACTATATATTTGTGAGCTTCAGTAGGCAAAGAGGGAAAAAAGAAGAAAGAAAGATGGTTAGTTAAAGTTAGATCTCAAAAAAGCACAAGAGACACAAGAATCAGAATGTGTACAACTTTGGAGAAAGAGGAGGACTGAAGCGGAAAGAGACGGATAAACCTGGAATGGATGAGCGACCGGAAGTGGATAAAGGAGGATGATGAGAAGAAGTGGTGATCACAGACGAATGGAGTCTTTTTCACAAGTAATAAGAAGTGTATCTGGCAAAAAGGTTTGCATGCCAAACTTTGCAAATTTGAAACACCCCCCAACTAAAAGGTTTCAATATCTTCAATAGTTTCAATCACTTCCATCTACAATATTTAAAATATCACTGAGGTAAAGAAAACAGGATGATAAAAATGATGCACTAAACTTTGGTGCCTATAAGCAGGTTGAATTCAATGGCCCAAGGTCCAGCACCAACCAAACACTACAATTATGAAGATGGTATACCTGACCAAACCTACCCACCTAAAACACAACAAACACCTCAGACCTCTATCTCACACACAAAGACCAGTGTTTGCCCAGATGCAGATTGATGGTGAAAAATGTTGACAAGGCATAGAAGAGACTCATCCATAAAAGATGGGCTGGGACGGCAAAAACTGGGAGCTATTTACCGGCGAGTAGCACAGAACCTACTGAGTCCTCTTCATCGATTATTAACCAGGCACAGATGGAGACTTTCAGTCCGTGTTCTGCATGGCCATTTTGCACGGAGACGCATATTGCCATCAAATGAAATAATATTATCTGATTATCTGATAATATTATTTGTACCAATGTAAAGAGTAAATAGAGAAAATGGCCTCATTAGCTAGCAGTTATAACTTTAAAAAAATGACCCTTGATTGTGCTTTAAATCTGGTATTGCAGTTGGATGTTTGAGGACCACACTCAAAACATCCACCATCAAGGCATGAGCCAGTATCATCATTCACAATTGTTTTTATTAAAACCTATTCAACCACCCTCCCCAATAGCAGGCAACTATGAAAAAAAAAAAAAAAACAAAAAAATCCAGTAGTCATTCCACACTGTCACTCCCCAATGTAAGTCGAGTGCAGATGTGAGTCGCGCATGCGTCACTTTGCGACAAGTAGCCTACAAGATGCTAACGAGAGACTTCTGTAATGTCAATACAGTAAAAATTGACCTACTTAACAAAGTTGGTTCACTGCGGGCTACAAGTTAGCATCAAACACAACAAAGGCTGTCACTTGAATGGCGTTTTGAGCTAACGTTAGCAATCAAACTATCATAGACAGCCATTTTTTGAAATGATTCCCATCTTCTGTTATTGTTTGTAATGAGAAAGGTTTATTATTTCATGGATTTCAGAAATTTCAGTATGACATGTTATGCTGTAAGCCGTTTAAATCTGAGCATGCGCAACACACATCTGCACTCGACCAGAGCCGGTCGGACTCGACTCATCGGGTATGACGCGTTATGCCGTAAACCGTTTACATCTGAGCATGCGCAACTCATTGCACTTGACTTACATCGGGGGGTGAGACACGCACATTACATCACCCTGACAAAACGCCCTGGTGTTTTGGTGGATTTTGTCCCAGGGGAGGTATTAGCCGAATGTCAGCTCTCCTTTTCTGTTCCACCCTCTTGCATTTCTCTCGAACCTGCTTTCTCTGCCCTCGTCTTGATCATCATTATTTCACACTGGGGTCTTTGGGGGAGCAAACGGTCTATTATCCAAAGATGGAGCTTAAGACAACTTAAAGCTCTGGAGGAGTGGCTTTGGGTTGAAAGACAGAGAGTAGGAGGGAGTGTGTGGCTGGCCTGGCGTTCCCATATCACTTAGGCTAATGTGATTAAGGGTGAGCGAGAGGGGGAGTTCATTTAGCTTAGAGTGTGTTGGTTCTAAGTGATTCATGTTAGGGACATTGAGGGAGGGAGGGAGAGGGAGGGATGTGGTCGGTCATAGGACACACACACATAATAATTTATTAATTATCACAATTTTAACCAAAACCCATTTTATCGTCACATAGGCTATTTATAACTGCTTTCACATCCATATTACACTACATTCCTCTTATGTTGAAGTTGTATGTTGTATGCCCGTTATCTACCAGACGAAATATCAACACGGATTTCGGTACCTCATTACGGTGCCACTCAAACGTCTGCGTTGCTCTCTGATGCTGCAAAACAGACGTTAGAGGCAACAGAAACATCGCTGTATGTCATGCTAGTAAACACTAATAACACGTTACACAGCAGGTAATGTTAACGTTAGCTACAATAGTATCTGGATTAAAAACACGTAACCGTTGTAGTGTGACTGTATTTCACTGTAGAGGATTCCAACAGTGGGACATACAACAGCCTGCTGCTAAAGCTACGAGCCAGGGCTCCAGACTTATTTTTTTTGCACTAACTTTTTTATTTAGGTGCACCAGCACAAAATTTAGATGCAAGCAAATTTTTACTTGTGTCGCCGTTAACTATTTCAAAGTCACCTTTTAATTATGCTCCACATACATTCATATATTATGTAAATGATTTTAAACAAGAATAACATGTAGGTAAATGGCTAAACCAGCTTGCCACACTCCCTAGCATCAAATCCTCCAAATTCCTTTGAATGTTCAGTTTTAAGTCAACAGCCACTTTTCACAAGCTCTTTTATTAAAACAGATTGGGATTAAAATAAAATGAGAAAGCTCCTTCACTTGTTTTCAACAACAATAACAGAGTGATTAAACGAGATAGGGAGAGAAAATGAGTGCGATGGACTGAAGCGTCTGCTACTCACAGAGTGACGGCTGACTCATTATGAATGGTCCAGCAAGGGTTGAATGGCGGGTCAGTGGAGTTACACACGTGAAATGTCTGTATCGTCACTGCGCTGCATTTTTATTAACTATGATAGTCTGGCCATGGGTCACATCTCTCGTCCAGGTCCAGCAGGCTGCATCCCACACGCTATTACTCAACGAAGTTAGTTTCATTCAATAACTTCTTCTGTTTTTCACCGTGGTGGCCGCAATAGCAAAGGGTTACCAGCGGAAACACTGGTACGAATACAGGTTTGCCTCTCATGCTTAACAATATACAGCTGTGTTAATAACAATTGAAACTGTAGCCAAATGTTGCTGTGTCTCTCCGTGTCGCTGGGAGCTGTGTGTGAGTGAATGGGGGCGGGGCTGCGCAGAGAGTAAGAGGAGAGATCCAAACACAGGCACGGCTTTACAGAAGAAATAGGTCATGTAAACGCATGTAAAAAAAAAACATTCTATGATCGGAATGACACTTTTAAAATATTGCTCGATCACGCAAATTTGATCGTGGGAAGCCAAAATCGTGATAGTGATTTAAATTGGATTAATTGTGCAGCCCTATGCTTATTGGTAAATCCCAAGGTCAGAAATGAACACTACACACCTAGGAGGTCTATGTCTGAATAAAAAGAGTGAGTGAGTGAGTGTGTGTGTGTGTGTGTCAGTGTGTGTGTGTGCATATGCAGGGCCTCGAACATGGCAGATGGACCCATTGGACTCTGAATGGCTTTCTGCACGTTGCCACCCACACACACTATTATCATACATTATATGGACAGATGCAGCATGTCAATGGCACTTCAAACCAAGTTCTCAAACAGCAAAAGCTCGTTCTCTACATCAGAAGTTATCTTGAGAAAGTTAAAAAAAAAATACAAAAAAGTGAATGAACACAATTTCTTACATAAAAGAAAAGCTTCTGGTCTCAAGCAAAACAAAACAGACCTTAATGTGGGTCATACTCAGCAAAAGCAGCTTTATGTTCTAATGATGTTAACTTTTAAGATGGACACAGGTGAAAAGTAAAGATTTTATAAAAAGGGAAAGGGGGTCTTTGTTTGCAACTCAATTGTATGCTGACTGTAACCCCCCCCCCACACACACACACACACGCACGCACAGGAAGTATTTTACAGACAGGAAGAAAAATGTGTCATCCCTCCCTCCCCCTCTCTAGCCCTATTATACACTTTCAAATACCTCCCTGTGTTTTCACATTGGTTAAGGCTTTAAGGGGACTCAGTATTTGCAGAACAGTGGTAAGTCAGTCTGTGACTGCAGTAATCAACCTACTCCAAATGCTTAATAGCCGAGTCATATGTGTGGTTGTGCCCCGGCACAAACCCACTTTGTTATCTGAGTTACAAAATAAACCACTTTTCCAAAGGCTGTCGTCCCGTTGTAAACTAGGAGTGGACATCATCAGGAGGCAGAAAAGCAGCTTTTTCAGATCCCTGATTCAAAAAGAATGTATGGGAGCTTCACAGAACACATGTGAGTCTGGACTGGAGAGCCTTTAGGTCATCCACAAACGGGGCCAAGAACTGAAAGGGGGGAGATTTCTAAGGGACTTGGACCAACTACTGCATTTTCTCACACGCAGGACACTGAGGGTTGTAAAAAGTCCTATCAGTTTCCAGCTGTGAGGTGTATACAACCCTTTCACCGTCCCCTCCTTTTCTCCACCACTTGAATAAATAGAAGCTGAGAAACGGGCTGGAGGGTGAGACAAGAAAAAGGAGAGAAGGATCCTTTTGGTACTTTAACTCGACGCAACACATCCTCCACGTTGCCCCAATTTACTAACCTTAGCAGATTTTGCCTATCAACTGCTTGCCATAAAAAAAGCAAAGCTTGCATTTGTTTATCTTCCTTGTGGTGGATTTTCCTCAGCTGACGGGAAACGGCCACGCAGAGTCTCTGCCTGTCCTCGTGCTGGAACCATTTAGAATTTTTATTTATCTATTTTCTAAATAGTGTTGAGTGAGGTTGAGAGAGAGGTGAGAGGTGAGTTGGATCAGGGTGTCAAGCATGTAAGACTATTTTCCCATGATTTTCCCGTAGGAGTGTGTGACTGTGTAAATGAATCGGTAAAAGCTAGCATAATCTCAGAGCATAGCGGCCACTTACATTTCGTAATGACTCATTTGCATATGCAGTGTGGTGGCACCGGGATTATATAGAAGAGAAGATAGAAATGCAAAGAAGGTTGCCTTTCGCTCAAGCAGAATCTTTTCACAATAGCGTAATTTCACGCAACGCAAATCTGCAGCTCCTCTGTGAGCCTGGACCTGCCTTGATTAATTTAGTGTGAGGGAAGAGCAGCAGACATCAAGATAGACAGTCAGGACTGACTGAAAAAGTCACCGCTATGATACAAAAACTGTAAAATTGTAACTTCTATATGAGGTGACTTTTTGCTGGCTTTGTTCAAACACATTTTCATTGTCTTGCTTAAATGAACGTATCAGATACTATTAAATGACCTTTTCAGAGTCTGGTATCAGAAATACTCATATAAGGAGATTCCTGACAGAAATGTCTAGATGAATAAAAACGTTTGACTCTCCAGACGCCTCAAAGGCTCGTCTCTGAGTGTTTTGACAAGAGGGCCTTGGACCCTTCCTCCCACTCCAAGTCTGACAGTCATTATTTAGTTATGTCAGTCTCCCCACAGGCCCTGCAACAGTCTGCTGTTTTGCCCATGTTGAAAAGTCAAAAGGTGGGAGCTGCAGTGATATGAAGGGGCTCCATGTTAGTGCTCATCCTCATAAATCATAAATTTACACCAGAACTTGCAACTGATGACATTATGGGTAGGTGTGAAGCTGACGGCCCCCACGTTCCTGACATTCCAGCCCAGGCAAGAGAGATTATGTTCCTCCTCAAACCTCCACACAGTATGACCTCAAGGTGTGTGTGGAGCCTGAAACCATGTCCACACAGCGCTAAAGCATAAAATCTAAAAAAACGCTGATTTTGCTTTTGGCCATGTTCAGCAGCTGGCCTTTATAAGCCACTATTTTACACCTGTCACTATATTATACCTATTCAGTTGTACAAAGTGTGAAACATTCTATAAATTCTGATGTGAAAGGCGATAAATTTATTGTGAATCCATTCTGCAAATGAACAATGCACACCGGTTTAGAGACAAAACACCCAAAACTCTTTCCTGATCCAATCATTCACCTTCAATTGGCTGCTTTTGCTGTCCTGTGTGGCCAGTGGTGATGACTCAGAGAATTAACAAATTATGTGGACTAGGCTGATTGAGAAACTCAACTTACCCCTTATCTTGTAGTGTCATTTAATTTTGGACACAGGTTTCATTGTTCAAATGCTCATTTCTCACAACAAAATTTTGTAAAAAAACAACTCCAAACATACACACACACACACACACAACACACACACACACACATATGTTTCTCTTACAATAAGCATACTATTAAAATAATCCACGAAAAAATCCACTGAGCCCACATGGTTCAAAGTAGAAAGTGAAACATGGCTGTTAAGAGAACACTAGATCACTCTAAAAAGTGCCATCTCATATTAAGCTTATCAAGTGTTCTCGGTGGCAGCTAAGCAATGAAAAGTTTCTCCCAAACGCATTCATCAAATGGATCTGGATCTGGAGTCTGCTGCCAATTCGGCCTCGCTGCGTAATTCAACCAAGCAGTTAATGTCAGCCTGGTCAAAGTCAAAGAGACACCAGAACCATCCATAAAGCAATGAGTCCAGTCATGCATCCCTGTGCCACCGATGACATCACTGAATCCTCTGAATGCCCCCACCCCCCCACCCCCCGACCACCTTTATTTGATGGGATCTGCCTCTTCCCTTTAGATTATTTACACCCCTATCAGAAACACTGCCTTTCCCCCCTTTTAGCCAAACAGACTGATCAATTTATTCTGATCCATTATTTTAGGAAATGGCTTTTAATTTTGCCAATTAACGAGCTCGTAAATTCATCACCCGAGCGAGATTCACAGAATTAAAGAGCAGGAATGAGGGAAAACGAGGGGGAAGAAGGGACCATCGGCTATGTCATGCTGCACTAATTGTCACACATTAACAGAGGATCAGAACATTCTGTTGGAATCAGGCAAACACTTTGATCCAGTCATGAGAGATGTGAACTGATGATGAATGCAGGTTGAAGCTATTAGCCAGAAGGCAGAGGACGTGCAGAGGATGGTAATTGAGGAGTGTAACGTCCTTGGCTGCTGATGGGTACACACACTCGACAGATGAAGGATGTCGTGATTTGAATCATGTCCGCTGACTAGCAAAGAGGACTGTGAAATCAGTGTGGGGGTTAATGAAGGAGCAGCAACGTGAATTTAAAAAGCAAATGTCCATTTGCTGTCCAGTCTGGATTCTTACTGAAACTAACTGGGCAGGAAAGACAGTCTCACCCAAAACTGAAGACCTGTCTCTACAAGGAAAGTGGAGTCTTTCACCTGATAAGATAATGGTGGGTCGTAAAAATATAAGCAATTAGCATTCTTCCCTAGAGCCTGACCAATATATCGGCATTAGCCATTAGATAGGGACTTTAGGCAGTACCCGAACTATCATATCGGCATTTATAATGGCTGACAAAGAAAAATTTAAATATTCATTTAAGGAGCCATTATCTTAACAAGGCATTTAATCTGTTCTGCACGCCATGCTGCAAAGCAATAGGGCGATAGCTGAGCAACTGACTGAAGCATTTAAAATGAATGATTGACAAAAAGTCAATCAGCAACATTGTGATAATTAAGTAATCCTTAATGAGGTTCTCATTTCGTCATTTGTCATGCATGAATGCAAAACTGCAAACGTTTCTCTGTTTTATATCTTTGGGTTTTAGGCTGTTAGTGAGAGAAGCTTTTATCGGATTAATGTTTTGTACCAAGAATAATACGATTTTTTTCTCAAAACAAGTGAAGAGCTCCATCAGTGGGGAGATTAGTTGTCATCTTTTCCAGAACAAGACTCAGTAATGAGTAATCAGACTTGTTGTTGAAACTGACATATACTTGTTTAGACACCTAAAACCAGTGAAACAGAATTTGAAACATGTTTCTCAACAGAAAAACAAATTTCAACATGCAGGGCTTCATTATGTAGATGGAAATATTCTGAAATGTACTGAGGTTTGATAGCAGGTATTGTTTCTGCTTTCAATGAAAGCAACGCAGCCCTATCTGAAGCCGAACCGACATGTCATTAATATCCATAAACGTCAGGGTCTTTAGTCATTGGACATTGTCTCTCTATTCTTCACTGGAAAAACAGAATGGGATGTGGACAAAGCTGCTGTTTTTGTCTTGTGTGGGCCAAGATAAAGCACCCAGTGAAAAGGTTGCCATCCATCTTCATCTGCCTGGCATGTGCTTCAGCTACTTCCGCCCGCAATGTAGCCTGTCTTTTTCTCTTCTCCTTTTGTGTGTGTGTGTGTGTGTGTGTGTGTGTGTGTGTGTGTGTGTGTGTGTGTGTGTGTGTGTGTGTGTGTGTGTGTGTGTGTGTGTGTGTGTGTTGTAAGTGGCATTGAGGTTAATGAAGTGCATCCACCTCTTATCCTTCCCAAAGCAAAAGAGACTTTATTTAAGCAGCCTACTGACTGGCTGCCTTTCTGTCCTGGTGCATGCACACATACTCATAGCTGTACACTCAGGACAATGACAGAGATGCCTGCACAGTCAATCAGTCCTGCCACCTTGACCCTGATGGAAAATGTCCTACATTTCCATATTCTCTGTTAAACCAAATCTACAAATGTTCCTGATTAGTTTTTCTGGATTCCACTCTAGTTTAACTGAGCACCACCAGTGATTGTTGATCAGACAGTAAACATTGTTAAATTCTCTGACTGTCCTTGTCTGGAATTCACCTCCCTAAATGCCAGAATTTCCAGGACCAGTGGGGAATATGTTTAACGTTGCTGTCTCAGTTGACCGGTCAGTCTGACCACAACTGGTGCTGAACTTTGGAAAACCACGAAAAAAATAGAAAATAGAAATCATGTCGCAGTGGAGATATCAGCTTGTACTGACTCTCTGTTCTTCTCCCTCTTCACTTTCTTTCACCCCTGTACTTTTTCGCTCTCTCCACCCTTTCCTCTCTCTCTCTACATCCTTTCATCTCAACCTCCCACGCATTTCAGGTCGCCGGGGAAGCAATCGTCTTAAGTGTTCTGGCTGACAATGAGAGCTGATGAAACACCTAAGTGTTAGCTGGCTAAGGTAAAGTCCTGATCCACTCAGCGCTGCATAAAAATGCGGGAAGCTCATCTGTGTCTTCTCTTTTTCTTCCTGCTTATACTGGAAGTTTCTACCTAATTATAAATCCCTCCACACAAGACAAATAAAACTTACAAAGGAAGAGCCAATTTGCCTAAAATAAAGGTATAGATGCAACCAACCCGAGAGACGATTGATGTTCTGAAATGCATTTTGCGGAAATTGGTCTATTGAATTTCCACTTTAATAAAAAAAAAAACAGGTCACATAGTTAAGGTTAGAGTCCATGTCTATGCCAACATATATCCCTCACTCTAATCTCTCTCCAGCCCCCTTTAAAGAGCAGGTCATTATATGTGATAGGAAGTATCAGCCACAAAGGCGGGACATCGCTGACTCGGCACACCTTTCCCATAATCCTCTAGGATGAAATGGTTCAGCCATTTCATCTAAAACAAAGGGCGACAGAGGTTGCCTCAAGCAGGAGAATCAACAAAACCAAATCTGGGAAGGTACAGAGCAACTTTCCTGCAGCAGCTGCTGAACAGTTTGGCTTCCAGATGATTGATTTGTTTGATTGTACATCAACAGTCGTCATTCATTTGTCCAAACCAGCTGTCGGAATTCCAAACTACCACGAGCAGGAATCTGTAGCCTCCCAAACTGCTTCGAGCATGACTTCACTTATAGACAAGTCCCTGCACAGCTAACCTGCAAGCATTACGCATAAATAAGAACTCCACTGTATCAACTGTGGTCGCCGGAGGATGTGACACACTAAAAAATAATGATACGTATGACAGATAATTCCTGCGGCCTGTAACTTGATGAACTTATAGTTACTTGATGGTGGCATCAGCAAATCAATCTTGGCGGTGCTTCTTCTCACTCTTTCATTAAACAATTGTTGGGTGCAGGCAGACAAACTGAAGACAGCAGTAACGTACAAATGAGTTTTCACACATCAGTGCCTTCTTCACTAAGTGATTTCAACATCATCACAATGCATTTGTTTTCTAAAGTTGCTGTTACTATAAAGTTTATACGTGGTTTTTGATGCCAATTTTTCAACATGTAGGAAGCTCTTTAGAATCTCCTGCAAATGTTTCTCAATAAAACTTGTACAAAAGTGGTTAGGTTACAAAAGGGTTAAATCCTTTCATTCACTATAGTGTTAATGTGACAATATTGCTGACTTGTTTACTTTTACATACTTCCGTAGACTAATGAGGGGTTTTATACTAGCTTGGCTAGCAGTGATTTTTGTGTTTGTTGTAGAAATCTAGCGCTAGCATAACCTGTTGTATAACCTCAATGGTTGTTTTTGCACAATGGTGCTGTAAATCAGCTGTTAAACATACTGTAGAATAGCTAGAGCTTAATGGAATTTGGCTAAATTAAAAAAAGGAAAGTGTATAAATATAAAGGCTTCAGGGCGGTGTAATAAATGAATATGTATTGTTATTTCACACAACCCCGCCAGGGTTCAGTTCTTTATAATGGTTTATTTTTTCTCACTGAACCAACTGTCTGTAGCATGTCTTAACCACAGACCTCATTTTATTTAACCAAAACTCCGTTCAAATCATAATTGCATTTCAGCAGAGAAAACCTGTAGCTGAAAAAAATTAAGCTATCTCCCTTCTGGGTTTTCAGACTCCAAACCAGACCACTTTATTAGCAAACGTGGCCAGCATCTTGTATAATGAATCAGGAGTGGGGCGTATAATCAGGGTAATTGGCTCTTAGTGGATTTAATAACATCACAGAATAGTCATGTCACGAACCACTAATTAAATGCTGTAATCAACATGCTGCCTCATATACTAAGTAGGTGTTCAACAGCCATGCCTGGGGGTTAGAAGGAGAAGGGTGTCTGTCTGTGCAAGTACATATGTAGCTCTTAGAGTGTGAGTGTGTGTCTGTGCGTGTGCGTGTGTACATCCCTTGACACTATCATCAAGGGCTGTAGCAGGTGTGCAGGCAGGCACCATCTGATCTATTTGTACAGATCCACTGAGGCGGAAAGCCTACAGACGTTTTCGTCCGTGAGAGGATGTGCTTTGTCAGATAACTGTGTGTGGTTGCTAATGGCTCTGGGATTGATGAGCTTCTGGTCATCTTACAGCTGCTGTTAGGGTAGAGTCCCTATTCATTCCATGGCTGCAAATAATAATTATTTAATTACATTATTTTTTTTTTCCAATACACAGCAGTCTATCTATTATGTGTTTTTATTCATTGTATGAGCTATTATTCAGTCTCAATTACATTTCCAGAAGAGTCTTTTTTTTTTTTGTATAACGCCCTATTTTCATCTATCAACAACTCGAATAGTGTGGCTTGAATTTACGATGAGTGAAAAGTGAAACAATAAGAAGGATGGTTTCCCTCCTACTGTTCACTACATCCCTGGAAGTATTCTCTCAGGGGTAAATGTAGTTTATTCTGACCTAAATAAACTTCCAAAGAGGAAAAAAAGCTCAACAGTAAATAGTTTTGTTAGAGAGAGGACGTGTATGTTGTGGTGGCCTGCCTTCTTACAAAAGAAAAATGCATCTTCTGGGCTCAAATTCTTGTCACTTTCGGATGCAGGTTGTTTTTCCTATGAAAAACAGCACATTAAGTCAATATGAAATGAAAGTAGAATGATGTATAAGCCCTGTATCTCCAATCTCTCGCCACCAACCTTCAACCTTTAACCTCCTCGGGGTTAAAAAAAAAAGCACAAAATAAATCCTTGAAAGCCAGTGTTGACAATACAGTAAAAATCCATCGCTGGCCTCAGCCAAGTGTTTTGCAAACTTACTTTGTGAGTGATGTCTGTGGCCTCTAAGACTAATGCTTAAACATAAATGTAAATGTGCTGTATTTATATAGCGCTTTTCTAGTCTGAACGACTACTCAAAGCGCTTTTACATAGTACAGGAATTCACCATTCACACACATTCATACACCTGCTCATCAGATAAACATACACACACATTCACACTCCGGGTTCAGTGTCTTGCCCAAGGACACTTCGACATGGGACTGCAGGGCCGGGATTGAACCACCAACCTTCCAATTGGCAGGCAACCGCTCTACCACTAAGCCACAGCTGCCCATAACTGTTGGAAAACACTGTATCCATCATAATGGCAGTAGCACACTCGTAAATTAGAATTGGAATAAGGGCTTGGCTGAAAAGAATCTGCTCCACACAGATAATTCAATTAATAAAAAGGTGGCTGGGGTGTGTGTGTGTGTGTGTGGAGAGGGTATTACCCTGCAGAACTCCAAACACACAGGCCAGTGAGCCCTGCTGCCCCAGTATTTTTGGGCTTCTTTCCAGCTTTACCATCAGCAACTCGCCTCCATCTGCCCGGGGCTCTGAGCACCCAACAATAGCAACCTATGTTCTCACAGGGAGAGAAAAAGACATGCCGCTAGGACCACACCACACACACACACACACACACACACACACACACACACACACACACACACACACACACACACACACACACACACACACACACACACACACACACACACACACACACACACACACACACACACACACACACACACACACACACACACACACACACACACACACACACACACACACACACACACACACACACACACACACACACACACACACACACACACACACACACACACACACACACACACACACACACACACACACACACACACACACAATATTTCCATGTGGACCTTGTCTTGTATCTGCTGTTTGTGAATGCATGCACCAAGTTTCCAGCCAGCATTAAACTCTCCCAATATGACGTAACTCCACACACACACGCATGCACGCCTCCCACCACACCCTGACTTTCATGAGGTGAGATTTTTTTTTTTTATAGACTGGGCACAATAAAGAACCCAGACAACACCACCACTGTAACCACTGCTGGTGTTTTGTGTAGGGTTATAGTGAGCAGGATGAGGTTCTCTATTACGCTCACGTCTTTGACTCAACAGCAGACACAAAGCAAAGGGAAAGGGGAGCCGTCAAGACTTTGCAAAAGAGGAGAAGTGGAATTCATTGCAGGATTGCTCTGATGCAGCCATCTGGTTAAGCCATTTTGTGAGTAGAGGGGTTTGGTTACATACCAAGTGTCCACAGGGGGGACAATGTAAGAATTACAATCCATCTATCTACTAAAACAGACAGAAAGAGACAAGCTGAAGTAGAGTACAGGCAGCATATAAAAGGGACAAGGACCCACTCAAACACTTTGATGAACAATGTACTGTATAATTGTTATGTGATTCTTGGGGAGTTTTAGGGAAGCCTTCCAGGGAGGTTAGAGGTCAGGAGGGCCTGTCACAGACCAGTAGGGGGGAGGATGTCTTATACATGGACACTTCAGCGTTTATGCTTGATGACAGGAAGATTTAGACCTCAAAGCTGGTGTCTTTTCAAGATGTCCCGCCATCACCACTAAGTATTTCAGCACAACCAATCCACAGTTATCCACGTATTGACTATATGCTGGCAGTGCTGACAGGCACTGATATAAAAACAAGGTTTTTTTATTACAGCCTAAAGATAATTTATGTAGTACTTTTATTAACACTCATTAATATTGACAGCATTTTTACGGGGAAGCTTTCGAGCTTCGACCTACTTTAGAAAAATGTAGGTGCAAGGATGCCAGGCCAAATTAAATGCCTAATGTATTACATTCATGCCATTTGTTGTCTGTAGGGGAGTTTTATAAAGTTTTTTTTATAAACTCATACATCTGCATCATTCACATTTTCTGGGTGTTGTATGGGTGAAGTCAGTTGGAGGAAACTACATTCTCAATAAAATAAAATCTGTCAGAAAGGACAACAGAAATGTATCTAATTCATGTCAGAATTTTGGAAAAACAATGTAAGGTATGAACATGTTGAACAAGTGGCACTTCCTATGGTATAATTTATTGCAAAACGTTGCAGCACAATAAAACGTATGGAAGAATTAGCAGAAAGAGGGCATCTCATTCTTTTCAGTCCAGCCCATTTTTTACCTTGCACCTCACCGGTGGGGATGTCTACACTACTACTAAGGCTCTTCGTATTACCATCCCTCGAGCCACATCACTAGAATTTCTAAAAGAAGAGTTTTTTTCAAGATGATGGAACTAAAAACAAAAGTTTGAAAACTTTGGTGAAGATAATACAGTATTTATTAGAAGGATAACCCCTTGAATTTCATGAATCTCATTTTTAAGAAAAATAATAAATGTTTAGATTTTTCAAAATATATCTTGATGTTGCAGTACCTGTTTCTGTTTCCTATACTGTAGACAAAGCATTCATGTAATGCTGCCCCTCACAGCTAAAAGAGCGGGGGTGTTGGGAAATGCGTAACACATCTGTGGGTGCAGAGAGGGAGAGAAGGAAAGATGAAAGAGCCACTGAAAGACTGAAATCCACATCCATGTCCAAGTGATTAGCTGCAAATCTATGCCCATTAGGCAAATGATGATTATTGGCTGCTCATTATTAGGCTATTACAGCGTCATTAAAATGACATTATGAGCCCATTTTTGTGCCACGTGCCATTAGCCACACACAAACACATCAGCGCCACACATGAGTAAATTCTGTCTACCAGATTCACTAGATCCTAAGAAATAGCATTTACACACACACACAGTTTTTAATATCTTTACATATTTATATCTAACATTTTTATTAAAATGTACTTTTTGTTTAATATTGCTTCACTTTTTTTTTTAATTTGCCATACAAATAAATTTTATAAAAATAGTATACATCCATCTTAATATTGTGTTAATGTACATATAACTGTTTACTGTGTTTTGTCTAAAGCTTTGGCAACATTGTTATTGAAACTTTCATGCCAATAAAACCCCTTGAATTGAATTGTGTGCGTGCGTGAGTGTGTGAGTGTGTGAGTGTGTGAGTGAGTGAGTGAGTGAGTGAGTGAGTGAGTGAGGAATGTAGGTGCAGGCTGACACAAGATCAGCTTCTGACATGTATAAACTTGTTTCATCTTTTCTCTATAGGTTTCTGCCTCTCTTAGCTGCACCATTCCTACCTGACACCTCTACTCTTTGCTTAGGTGTGCCTTTCATTCCCTTTTCTCCCCTGACTCTCTCTCTCTTTCTCTCTCTGAGAGCTTTGAAGTCAGTACATCGTTTCCACGTTTAGCTGTGAACCGAGGAAGAGGCTCTGGGAAAATGCCAGAGAAGTACCATGTCGGAAGTCACCCATACTGGGACTGTGTGTCTCAGGAGGGCCAGTCATTACGGGTGAATGGACAGGATGGGACTAGAGCTGTCACGTGAAGGGGCTCAAGTTGCGCGCACACACACACACACACACTAAAGTAGGTGGGCGTCCTAGTGCCTGTCACCGTGTGGGTCCCTCTACTGCACTGGTACAGAGGCATGCAGCATTTAATACATGTGCATGCACACAAACACACAAGCAGTCATGTCATTGGTGCGTTTACAAGCAGGAATTAACATGAGAACACACAAACTGTTTTCAGGAGTTTTCTGCGTCTAAATTCTATGACACCTGATACCCGTTCTCTGGGCATGACATTGATTTCATGTGTTAGAAAGCACTGGTTAGAAAGGAATAGGGGAAATGGTGGTCTCTAATTTTGCAGGCCGTAATAAGTGTACAGGTTTTTTGTTGGAGCAAACCATTTACTACGCTGAAATGCTCTTAGCATTCCACACAAGAGAAAGACACATGGTGGTAGACCTGGGAAGGAGTTACAGGCCGAGAGACTTACATGGGAATGGAAATACATTTGGTAACTGATACAGTAAAACTTGTATCAACATTTGTAAAATATCTGTTCACCAGAAGTCTCCCATGTACATGTTGCTGCAATTTGGTATCATAACTTTTTTTGCATGTCAGCGTGAAATGGTCAATGGTCAAGTTCAGCAGAAGCAGATCCTGTTGAAGGGTTTGATGGATCAAATGTTTCCAGGAGTCATCTTGATTTTTGTTACTGGCTTGATTTATTTGTTATCTTATCATTTGGAACAAATGGAAAGGTTTGTCTGTTTAACTTATATATTGTAAATAGACATGAAAAACAACAACTTTATTTAAGGCCTATAATTTATTGTTGTTAATCTATTATTAATTTCATTGGACTAATCCTGGAAAAAGAAAAGACAATGTACTTTGATACTAGCCTAATTGTAGGGAAATGTGAATATTGTTCTGATACAGTAAACTTAGTAAGTCCCACCTCATTTATTAGAATTTTAGGAAAGAAACATGAAATTGTATAGTAATGAAATACTGTGACTTTCCAGATGAATTTCTTTAAAAACCTTCTAAAGTCTTAATGACTGGATCAAGTGACATATATCCAAGTAAATATTAACTAATTAGAAGCCTATCTCTCCATATCTGTATCAATAAAGCTGTAAGCCTGCCTGTAGATGCATTTCCCATTTTATACTAGTAATTCCCATTTTACCCTAAAATCAAGTGTCACAATGTACATTTAGATCATCTCGCCAAAGATATTTCACAGATTTCTGGATTGTTTGTTAAGCAGCTAAATTAAGAGAGCAAAAGAAAGAGCAGCGTATCGATATAGGTGAGCTGTCCTGCACCAGGTCTCTGTGTGAAAGCAGCAGAGGTCTGGACGTCTGGAATTCTTCCCTTAGATGGCACGTCCTTAATCTCATTATCTGGGAGGATATGAAATCTGCATTCCAGCCTCCTCCTCCTCCTCCACACACACACACACACACACACATCAAATAGCTCAGTGTGCCCTTTTCATGTCAGAGGGACCTGCTGTGTGTGACATGGTGGCCAAGACCATTGACGTTTGTGGTGGTGCTATGGCTCTTCATGAACATTCCTGCACACACACACACACAACACACACGGCTACCTCATCTCAGGGAAGAGTTCCAACAAGATGAAAAAAGTAAACTTGCGTGGATGGTTGAAGAGGCCCTTTTAAGAGCTTCCTCCTTCAAAAACATAGAATTAAGGAATAGATGGGGGTACTGCACTGAGTGACAAGCGGACCTCCCACTTTAACAGGCACCATGATGAGGCATGACCACTCCTGACAGGTGTTTTGTCTCACTCAGAGCAGCGTGATGTGGCCATTGTAGTGGCCACTTCCAATGAAAGGCCAGAAGAAATCCCACACCAAACAGGGAGAAGAGCTTGGCGTGCTACAGCAAACATGGTAGCTTCTGCCTTTACAAACTAGAGCTTACATAGAACTCAACATCAATCAATAAGGGACGGAAGGGGTCTAAGGGGTATAAACAGCACTAAAGGGAAATTCTACACATCAAAGCCATGGTCTTTCCGCAGTTTTTGTACTTCCAGGTGTGTTTATTCCTAAAAGCTGGTTCAATTTGCAAGGCAGCTCTGGAATTTAATCAGCAGAAATCTTCTCTGAGCCACAAAGAGAAAGCACTAAAATCCTATTACGGTGTACAAAGCCTCCACTGTTTCTCAGTAATGCTACAGCACACTGCAAGGTACTTAAATGCTAATGCTAACTAGCACCAGCACTGCCTCCTTAATCAAAGATCCAAAATCTTTTGATTCAACTGCTGTAGAGAAGGAGCAGTTGTACATGTTCATGTTCTCGGTAATGTCTGGGCTTCCGCTCACATTAGTCCAGCATCAGTCACTGAAAGATGACGTAGTTTCCCTTAAGAAGACAACTTGCTGTTGCGTCTGACTTTCTATCACAGATGCACACTTGCAGCTATGAATGTCTCGCAGCCCATCAGTCCACGCACCTCAGTTATATAAGCTACTTCGGTGGACTTGTTGAATCTACAGAAAAGGGGCTTGGCTAGGACTGCATTGAACAGGATGGGGAAGGTCCCTGAGTGGGGAAAACATGAAAGGAGAACTCCGTCATCTGCAAGCTTTAATGACAGACTGAGCGGCCTTGTTTTGACTGAAGATCTCTTTTAATTTGCATGACAAAGGACATCCTTCTGGGACCTTCCCCGGCAACAGCACCCAATCCCCTCATAAACGTCTGTTGTTTCTGCTGCTGCACTTCATCACTTCATCGTGTCATCGTCAGCGGTGGTTGAAGTTCCATCGAAGCGCAAAGACATCTCCCTGAGCAAAACCTTCTACTTTTGAAGGCCCATCCAGTTCTTCAGCTAGAGATCAGCGCTCTTCATGCACAATGAAGTCAAAACAAAAGGGTAGACAGTTCAGCTGCCGGGCCTGCTAAAATGAAGCACTAGGCTTTTATTCACTATAATCTCCCCTACTTAAATTATACAAAGGTCTTCACTCCTCTTTCAATGTCCTTGTCTGTTCTCTTACACAACACAGCGCTCCAACTGGGCTCGATGAGCGCTGTTGTGAAAAGCACCGGGCACACGCAAAACAGAAGACAGTGCACTCTCATTTGGCAACCTCTTTTCAAAAACACATTCAGTGCTATAAATGATTTAACAAATTCCCAGTTTTTCTTCTAAAAACACCATGAACTGACTCATTTTTCATGCAGAACCATGTCAAATTCATGGGAGCTAATGACTACATAGAACATGTCAGAAAGGTAAGTAGGGCAGAGATGAGCCATGGGTTAAGGCGGTGTCTTCTTCACACAAGATGGGCAGGAAATGAATGGCAAAAAACAGCTATTGGCCAGAAATACACTAGAACCTGATGTTCTAATTGTAAAAGGTACTTGTGTGATATAGCAAAAGAGGGTAACCAGATATGAACAGTAATATATCTACAAAGTACGTAGTGCATCAATTTAAATATTCAAACATGTCTGACATTTGTTTCCAGAAAATCCAAGCCACCTTCTATGTCTACAGATCCGGTGGTCCTATGGAGTTATGATGGGGTTGGGGGCGTGGGGGATGGGTTAGCAGATGTGGTTTGGGAAAAAAGACCATGGCCATTATGACAGGGAGATTAAAGTAAAGGGAGTGGTCTTACCTGGTAGGGCGTTGGCAGGACAAAAGAGGAGGAAGCACATGAAAGAGAAAGACAAGAAAACATTAGACACTGTTTGCCTAGCTTAAGCCACATATCAGCACATGTGTAGGGTGTACAATAACCACACTGATAAAGGACCGTCTAGACAGAGGTACCTATACGGTTTATGGGGGCTCAAAACCAAACTATTGCTCCAATCAACATTTTGTCTGGAAAGAGATGGTCTTTCATCACACTGCCTCTGGGAAGCACTTTGAGTCAAGACAAATAACAGTAGAAATCATCAATCATCTTCATATTTCAAGGTTATGTATACTTGTGTTCAGACTGGTACTGCAAGCATCTGCCAAATCACAACAAAATTACATCAAGCCCCTCTGACTTGGGTATTGTAACAAAATAAGTATTGATTTTTCCACACTAGATAGATGTTTTCGCTGATGTATTTGGATTGGTTTAATGTCTCCAAAGGTTTTTATGTTTATTTATGACAATGTTGTATTCGAATAAAAAAAGAAGCAGCACATGGCTAGGCACACACACACACACAATAGGCTTTTCAATATGTCCATGCAGCAGCTTTTAAGGGGTCAGTACACCCGGTCAGAAAGGGTTGTGGGACAGCACACCTTTCAAAACGTTTTCTTTTTTTTTTTACTTTCTGAAACCAACAATCCAACATTCACACCCATAATGCAATTGAAAGCTACAGAAAGAAGCTAGCAAGTGGACCTTTTTTTGCCATGCTACTTTTTACTATATTAGGTCAAGAAAGAACTATCAGGCTTTATTTGTTGTCAAAAGGTTTTAACATGGTACCAGTGTGTGTTCTAATAATACCTCTAACCTACCTCTACTTTATAGGCAGGGTAACTATTTCCAATATATACTATTTGAAATACAGTATATTGCTGGAAATGTTTTTTACACGCCGACTGCAATAAATAACTTATAGGCTTTGAAAAAAGAGCGAAAAAGATCAGTCATCTGTAATCTGTAATCCTGTAAAAACGTCCACCAATCCCTGCCTCACAGTCCGCTTGGTAAGAACAAATGAAATGCCTCCTTCTCCGCGGCGTGTACTCTACTCCTCCCGTGTACGAGCTTGAGCTCAGTGTGCATTGTCACCGCATTGCTAACAGCAGTCATGTTTGCATAACAGAGAAAGAGACGTGAAGTAAAATCATGGTCCTTTCTCTGCTCTGGTCTGAAGCAGCACTGCCGTCAAAACATTTGTATTAAGTATCAGAATTAATCAGTATCCAGAAACAAGTCCACCAATAAATATTTCAGAGATAATAAGTGTTTGCGGTTTACAGTCAGTGAGTTTGTGTCCCAGTTACAGAAAGTATGTACTCGTCCATAGCTCCCACTGGACATGAAAAGTATTAACTAGAGCACAGAGAAACTCCATCTCCATCCCATTCTACTCTTTGGCGACCATCTGTCAGCTCTGTGACAAGCCCTGAAATATTTACAGCCTGAGGATTAGTTCACCAACAGGTTCCACTTGGCATTACGCAGGAGCCACAGCGGTCATCTTCCTTTTGTCATCCATATTTCAGAAAGGCATTTGGAGCACTGCAGAGGCAAGCTTGCTGACCCAGAATATGAATGAGAGCAGAAAATCATACACAGGAAACTGGTCTGATAAACCTTCAAAGCAGGAGGTGGGGAAAGAATGCAGCGTTGAGAAAAGAGCCATGTTTGGACAAATCATTTTCTCATTAATGTTTGATCCAAATCCATGTATCACCCCTGCTGCCCTTGCCTTATTTGGTGATACGGTATCAAAGTACAGTATGTCACGTATGTAATCTTTTTAGCTTGACCTGGGACCTAGAGTTAATGATGCATGTAATAGTGCTAACTAGTGGAGCACAGCGTAAACTCCATCAGGAAGACTTCTAAACTTAGTCCCTTTTCTCTCTCTGAACAGCTGTAAGAGGCAGTCACTTTTATTTTAACCAATCAGAAGCGGCCATGAATTTCCCGAGCCAGTCACAGCAAGACATCCCTGTTTTAAACCTCTCTCTCTGCTGCTCAGTTGTCATTTCAGGCTAAGAGCACAACCCTCCTCCTCCCCTTGCTCCCCCGGTCTTCATAATGCTCGGCTCCTGGGTCCTCCTCCGGCAGGCCACTGCAGTCGGCTCCTTGGTTGGTATTCAGGCTCCTCACACCACCATCAGTGTCTAGACTCCATCGGGGGGATTATCTTTCGGCTTTCTACCCCTTTAAAAAATATCTGTACAGACTTTAAAGACTGTACATTTCATATTATATGTACAATAAATCTTTGCATATCTGTAACAAAGTCTCTTCTGATTGAAAGATTTAAATGGTGTGAAAAGGGTTCCCTGAGCTTCACATCTCTTTTATGAAAATACTTAAAAGAAGATGATGGAAGGAAATGACTGAGAGAAGAAAGAGGGAGAATAGAGATTATAAGAGAACCTCTTAAGTTTATCACGCAGCCTGGTGCCTTGATGAAGAGATACCCTGCAGTGGGAATAGAGCTCTAGACAAAACAAGACTGCTCTCCTTTCTGTGTTGACGCTCTCTATTCCAGCCAGGAGTGATATCCATCCCTATCCATGTAGTCTGGGCCACAAGAGTAGCGGGTAAACACAGCAGGTCCCTAAAGCCCCCTCTCACCCAGGAGAGAAGAAGGGGTAAAGTGGGCTGTGAGGTAACTGGGACAAGTCTACTTTATCCTTGCTTAGTACTGGCGGAAGTAAAAAGGAACATGGGCCATAATCACACTATTAGGCTTAGAGTCAATCTTCTATTGGGGCTTTCGGAGGTAAAGCCACAAACAGCACCAATGAGAGAACCTAGAGGTGGAAATCTTGGCTAAGAAATAAACTTGGAATTAAGTTTCAAAAATAGATTTCTTTAACTGAATTTCACCATCATAGACTGTTTTAAAAGCACAGATGTAGACACCTTCATCAACAGTTGGACACTTTTTAAACTGGAGAGTGCAGGCTACTGTAAAACACACATCCCAGACAGAAAGGAGACACCTCAAATGGAAACAGCTTCTTAAAAGCTTGAGCACGCTCTCTCTCTCGAGCAAGGTCTGAATTTTTTAGCTGCAAAAGTAGCAGCATGGCAATGTTTAACTCAAATAGTGACACTGAATGGCTCGTATGAGTCACAGTGACACTTTTAGTGAGTTGACTTCACACGAAAAACATGTCATGAAGAAGTGTCTGTGAGGATACAATAAACCCCTTTCGGCCAGTCCTGTTACCATGACGCAGTTTGACTCAGCACACACAGGCTGAAATTATAAAGCACCCCCATTTTTAACAGGACATCCATATATTAAAGTAGTCAAGTAATGGCCCGTACAGTGCAGGGGAAATTGCCAAGACCAGCCCCTTCAGTTCGACGGCACTAAAAGTAATCAAGTTCCCGAGCAATCTTCATTACACAAAGAGCACTCAGCTTTATTGAGATTCAGGGAGCGGGAGGTTGCTAGCGTACAAAAAGGATTTATTGATTGCACTTAATGCAATAAGCATGCAAGATCCAATGCAACAATTTCATTAAATTTGCCTTTACAGCCGAGCAGTGGATGCTTGGCAGAGGATGACGACCAGGGAACCAGGAAAATTTCTCAAAGTAAGGACAATAGGACAAGCTTACACCCACACACACGCGCCTTAAAGGGGTACATCACTCATCACCAATTTTATATTTACTTCTCAACCTGTGAAAATAATAATCCTAAAGAATAAATCTGAGGATGTTATTATCTCGAATTGAGCGTTGGACTATAAAATAACTGTAGAAAGTCTGTAGCACAAACTTAAGAGCGTGGAGTTTGAAAGATGTAGGCATTTACAAGGCAGGGATTGTCTAGCGAAAGGCCCTACCGAGTTGCAAAAGGAGTAAAAATCAGGCCCTTGCTGCACAGATTTGGACCATTCCTTTCTTATCCGTCTTCTGTGAGTCCTATTACTTAATGAAATTGCTATCCTAAATCTTTGAGACGTTCGTAGCTTACACATCACCTTTGCAGATACAACAAATTACTCAGTCCAAATAATTTCCAATAAATTTGGTGCCAATATAGTGCCAACTATAAACTGTACATTTTTAAAATCAGACAAAATTCAACCATGCAAGAGTTCTTCCAGGCTAACAGGAACTCAGTTTCATTACATGTCCCGTTCTGCATTGCAAATGTATCTCCATCTAATTATCGGCTGCTGAAATAACTCTAAGGCAGAGATATGTAGCGACTTCGTTGCTAGATTTAGCAACTTTTCAGACCACCTTTGATACTTTTTTCACAAAAGCGACTAGCGACAAATCTGGCAACTTTCTGTAGAAAAGATAGTGTCTTTCTGTAGAAAAGTGTTGTCCAGTGAGCACCGAGGTATTTCTCTCCTGTGGTCGCCTCTCTCTGAATCAGTTTTGTGAGGAGCAGGATCTTTTTCCCTTCCTTTGTAGAATTCTTTTTTTATTTCAAAGATAGGCTACCTAAGTAATAATTATAAGGTCAAATAATTCCTTTTTTGAATTTGTAATTATTTGGCTAAAGATTTCTATTTCTGTCTATCTACTTTGCTGATACAACCACTAAGCTTTATGCAAATGATTGCGTAATGATGTCAGAAATATGCAAATGAGTGTGTGGCGTCATTCCCCCCCCCCGCCACAAATTGCTTTCCAATCTGTGGGAAACACAGCAAGTTTAAATATGAATCCAACATATTATTGGCAAATATAAATCCCCATTTATTATAGGCTTACTGGCCCAGGAAGTAACTTAGATAGCAATCCACAGAATGTGTTTAACATTAAAAGATGATATATATCATGCTGGCAATTATAATTTGTATAGCTTAGTATTCTATGCAATAAAAAGGTATGTGTACAGGTTTTAGGCTGCCCAACACTTTATTGTAGGCCCAGTTTAATATGTAACTTAATATGTAATATTTAAAATATTGTATACAAACCCTGCTCTGTCTCTCTTTCAATTAAGGGGTGCTTGGTTTAAAAAGCATTGAAGACCCCTGCTCTAAGGTAATCAATAAAATTCTTAAAGCAGACTTAGGTTTGTGTTTTTAATAATAAATCAAAAACAGACTGAAAGAGAAACCCGTCATCATCTATCCATCCATTGAAAACAGATGCAGGGGTTTGTCCTGGGTGACAAGATCCACATGATGAAAGAGGAGCCCCTCGGGTCTGACGGGGTTCAGTGCTTTGTTAAAACATCCAGTGTTGGCTTGAAAAATAAAAAAAAATTGACACCCATTCTTGGTCTAGTTATACAAAGTTGCTGGCTTGGCAGCTTGAGCTGCATTTGCCGTCTTTTTCTCATTTAAATCATCTCTATTCTCATTCAAGGCCAGCTTGCTCTCTGCCCTCTGCAAACCGAGAGAAAGGGAGATAAATAAACAGATCTGGAGGAGAGGAGGAACAAGCCCAGGCTGTTAGCCATGTGTTCCAGCTGTTTGGTGTACACCCCACACACCCCCCCACACACACACACACACACAAAATCAACATAAACCAATAGCAAGACAACCCCCACTGACAGTTCTGTCATCTTTTCGTCCAACCCTCCCAACTCCATCCACCCACCCTACTAGTCTACTAGTCCCCTCCTCGCTGACCCTTTACTTATTGGGTCAGGGCAATAAATACTGTGTGCTGCTCTCTCCAGAGGCATGTTGACTTCAATTCACCCAGACACCTGTGCAAAGACTGAGACGTGATGCTGCTGTAAAAACAGTGAAGATTTGAGCAAATTAACAGAACTCAGAGATCAAGTACAGCAAAATCACTTTTTTACTCTTTTTTTTATGATTTCTGGAGCCCTCCTTGTTTTAAGGTTTATAATTCTCCGGTTGAGTCATATGGGGTTTATAAGAATTAAGACAATTTCCAAAAAGCTTGTGGCCAGGGGGCATTATGTTTTTATTAACTCATTATACACGGGGTTTTAAGACCCTGACTACATGAGGGGAAAAGGAAAAAGGCGGATGCCAAGTGTTTCATCTTTCATATTCATTAAGTCATAAATCTCAATATTTGGGGCTTTTTTCAGCTGAACTGTAATTAAATTAGTCTGACAACAGAAGCTCCCAGAGGGCTTTGTCAAGAGTTCTCAGTGCAGAGTGAGTGACAAAGGCATTTATTCTTTTTTAGGTCCAAATTTGCACCATCAATCACACCATGTGTGGTCCCCTAATACCATATCTGAAGTCTCTTTCCCAAAATCCAGCTTCAGTGCAGAATTACAGCCACTAGAGCCAGTCCCACAATGAGCTTTCCTTAGTATGTGCCATTTCTGAGTCTGTAGCTTTTGAGGAGGATGGAGGGGGGCTTGACCAACTGCCACTTTGCTCGTTGGAAAGCCATGATGTCTCTCTCTCATGGGTGGGCCAAATTCTCTGGGCGGGCAGAGCAGAGAAAGGGGAGATAACCTTGACCCTTTTGAGGTCATAAGGGGCAAGGTTACCTCCCCCTTCCAGATCGGCTCATCTGAGCTTTCATTTTCTCAAAGGCAGAGCAGGATACCCAGGGCTCAGTTTACACTTATCGCTGGGGGAACGCATATTAATGTGAAAAACTCAAAGTGAAATTTTCATGCCATGGGACCTTTATAGAGGCATTTCACACTGGCAGTCAGTAGCACTTTGACAAATAAATATGAATGCCTTATTTCAATTCCAAATACGGACAGAAGAAACAGTACTTGAGTCTACCGAAAGGAGTCTGTCTCAAATGTGTTCCAGTCAAATTGTGGTCCAGTGTTTTTAACAGTAAGGACGCAATTTCCACAGGAAGAAAATTCATGTGATCATGTCCGAACAAAAATACTAGTTAGAACCTGAAATGTATAAGCAGAGAATAACCTGGTTGAGGTGCGTTTGTCCTTTCTTACAGTCCATTACAGTGGTCGCCCTATTCCTCCCTTTACATTGTTCTGTACCTGCATATGCAAACTGACCACAGAATGAAACAATAAAATCAAGTCTGAAAGTCATTAGGCAAGAGGACAATCGAACTTTGGTAGAAAAAGTCTTTTTTGAATTTGAATTTCATGGTGTTTAATACAAAGGCAGATCATGTAATATTCATTCTACCGCTGGTCTTGGGTCATCCTTCATTTCCTCATGTGGCGTCACTACAGAGGCTCTGCACTCAGCTGTTCTTGTATTTATCAGCCTTGATTGGGCTGGCAGGAGCATACTGACCTGTACTTGACACTCTCGCACAGCATATGTGCCGAGTGAAATGAATGGATGGATGGTGGGTTGGTACTACTGAGAGGGACGGACTCAATTCATTTGGACACTGAGCGCACACACACTGAGGGTTTATTCTCTTCTCTCCCTGGTTATTGCATTGACTGTTTTGTTTGAGTTACCGTGGAGCTAGGCATGAATACAATCAGTTCCAGATCATGTCACAGTAAGCCAAGCTTATCAAACAGCAGGTGTGAAGCCTTTTGATGTTTTGGGGTCAGTGCTCTGATATGTTATCATTTATAAATCACAGCCATGTTTGTGTTGCAGAAGGGAGGGATTTCCACCGTGGTGAAGATCTAAAAGGAAAAGCCTTTTCAGGGGCACCGGAGTAAAACATGTCGACCTTTCAACACAAAAAAAATATTTAATCATCACACGTGATTTAGATTAATGACAATGAGATGATGAGTGTGTAAAGTTTGAACTCAAAAAAAAAGAAAAGAAAAAGAAGACAGGTTGTGGTTGCTGTTCTGAGAGATAGTATGCGCTCCTGATTGGGCTGATATCCGGATTATGACTAAATCAAGAAATGCTTATAACTTCCAAGTAGGAGGATAGGGATTGCTTAGCTGAACATTTGCCGGCAGATTGTGAGCTGCCTTGCTGTCTTCTAGGGAACTGAACCCTAAACTGGAGCTAACTTTAACAATAGAGGAAATGTAATGTAATGTACTGTAGGTCTGATGCATTTTAAATAAAATTACAGAGAGATGCCAAAATGCATGAAAGAAATAGGATACCCACCCCTTCCTCTCCTTAAACAGTGAATGCTATTCAACTCCAAACAATAAACTAAAGCACAGCTTAGCCTACATTGCAGACAAGACAAAGCTCACAGTAACAGTGTGGCTAGGACAATGTACTTCATCTTATTTAGCCTTAAGTAGAATGGGGAAAACACATCCACACAATGTATCATGATTCAATCCAATTTGGCTTTTAGAAAGCAGCCCAGCTTCCTTGATATATGAATCACTTGAGACTGAAGTGTTTGACACAAATGCCGGGCTAAAAACATGAATAGTGCATTAAGCCAAAATGGTTGGATTGATGAACAAAGACTTCTTGTTTCATTAAGCTTTTTGGCTGGTGTTGGCAAAGTCTAATCCAATTAATATATGTGTAATACTTGCTTGAAATCTATAGCAGCAGTTTAGTTTAATATATAGCATGTATTGTTTTTCTGTGTTCATATATCAATGGATATGTTTCATTCCAACTGCAGACATGATTACAAAGTTAACAAAATTGTGTACTTACTTACTAACATGCAAAACAGAAAACAATGCATGTTGAAAAGCAATCTTGTGTTTTCACTGTCCTGCATTATACAGACGTGCAATGAAAAATGTTTTTTTCTCTCTCTCTCTCTCTCTAATTCTAGATGATGGGGTGTAAAACAAATGGGAGGGAGACTTCAGCAGAATGTTATCTGCCTCTAGTATAGTTTTGTCAGTATCTAATTCATCCATTCTGACGTGCTCCGTTAAATGGAGCTGGCAGCAATGTATGAGCGTTAGTATGAGGTTTGATGTTATGAATTATTAAAGTGGGGAAATGTCAGGATCTCACAGGTGATTACAGCTGGATTTACCTTTTCATTTCACTGGCTAAGTGTGACAGCTATGACTCATCATATTTCTGCTTTACACAGGTAGACCTGCAACGTTCCCTAAACCTCAAACTGCCCGTAGAGAAATAAACCAGCCTAATGCTCTGACAGCACATGGTGATGCGTGACACTAAAAAAATAAAGACACATGACCTATAACCAAAAAAAAGAAAAAAAGTGTAATTTATCTAAAAAAAATAAAATTTATTGTATAATCCATTCATTATTTATTAATATACACCGCCTAGTCTCTGAATGTGCAATTTGCGTGTTATTAAATCTGTGTCAAGTCCACCCGGAACAAAACTAACTAAAAACCGGTCATACCCCTCTCCTTTCTTCCCCAATGTTGTTTCCTGTCTCTCTACACTACACATTGCCTGAAGATGAAAAAATAAGCTATTATTACATGAAAAAAAATGGTAAAATACATTTGCTCCATATGTTAAAAATTTTAACTGAAAGTGTTCTTAACATTTCACAAACATTGCATGAAAAGAAAAGAGCAAGTTATAACATAATTAACAAGAAAGAGGTCAAGACATAATGTTTTCACATTTGTTGAGCAAACTGTTGGGAACATTTTTCGTTCCAACCTATTCTAACAGTAACCACTTGTTAGTGTTGTGTGGTTGTGTGTGTGTGTGAACGCGTGTGTGTGTGCTCGCACATGTCCCCACACACACATGTCCCCAACCTATGGTTCCCACAGTCAGCCATTCAGAGACTACCTGACTGAGGCCCCAAGCCTCCCCACCATTTCAAGGCTGTCACCCTTGACCTCTGGCAGTGAGAACTTGCATGGCTCTATGATCTTGATCTCTCTCTCTCTCTTTCTCTAACTTAACTTTAACTTAACTTTGAATTAAGGCTGGCTCCGTTATTGCCTGCAAACAGGACCCTTTTGAAGCTGTGGTGGAGAGGAGGTCACCGAACAAACTGTTATCAATCATGGATATCTGCGACCACCCTCTTTACCCCCCCACACTGGTCCAACGGAGGAGCAGCTTCTCTAAGAGGCCCCTACAGCTTCGTTGTTGCACCGACCACTACAGGAAATCATCCCTACCACAGGCAATACAACTTTTAACACTTCATCACTGGGTGCTAGATAAGACTGATACATGCCAATACTTGCACAATAGGTTTATCTACATATTTATCCTTATTAGTTCAGAAGTTGCACATTTTGGTGCTTGTATATATTCAAATATTTGTTCTGGTTTGTAATCCTATTATTATTTAATGTATATTGTATGTATGTCTTTTGTATCCTAGTATTTCATTTATATGTATATTCTGTGCTGTGTGACTGATATTTTGTTGCATTAACACTAGAATTTCCCATTTTGTTGGGATCAATAAATATGTATTTACCTATCTATCTATCTTAACACATACGCCTTCACTTTTTATCCTCCCCTCCTCCAGTGTGTGTGTGTGTGTGTGTGTGTGTGTGTGTGTGTGTGTGTGTGTGTGTGTGTGTGTGTGTGTGTGTGTGTGGGTAGGGAAAAACTCACAAATCCTCAGATAAAGGGTCTATTTGCTGGGGCCAATTTATATCTAGCCTGCTGGTAACGGTTTGTTACAGCCAAACCCTGGGAAAATCTAAAAACACTAAGACCAATGTTTTTTCTGTTTTAGATCTTTTTTTAATAAAACATTAATTAATTTAATTAGCACCCACAGTCACTGTAGTTTATGTTGAATCTGAAGTCACATGACCAACCCAAATTGGGTCAAGTTGGGATGGTAGACGAGTATACCTCAGTCATGGATTCCCGCAGCTTGCATTATTCAGAATACAGCTCCGTCCCCTATACACACAGCGGAGTGTCTCATCAGAGCAGCACTGAGCCTCTTAGAAACTCAATGAGATGAGTGAGTTTATCAAACAAAGAGTTTCCCAGTTAGGCAGAGGTGTAATTGAATTTGAGGTCAGATTGGGAGGCTTGTCTGGCATTAGACGCAGGTTCCCCCACTCCTGTTCTCACCTTCTTAGATGACTGAAAATTCTCAAACTTTGCCGCCCCAGTAATTAAAAGTTCTTGATATTTACTGAGATTGGCAAAACTTTTGTTTCCATGCAAACCATTTGGGAACATAAACGTATTTAAGGGTGTGCTTTTATTTTGTACTAGTAGGCCTGTTTTTTTACATGTGTAGTGCTGTCAGTAGCAAGACAAATGAAAACAATCTGTGCAGTCTACACCGAGTTATCCTCCTGCTAGATTTTGCACACAACAGGCTTAAACAGGGCAAGTTTTAAACTCAAAGTCATTACCAGTGCCTAGCCATGTGCAGTTATTCCTTCCAAGGGAACACAGTGAATTTGACTGCAGTAGATGTGACAGAAAGGCATAAAGGTTGTGTTGATCCATACCTCTGTTTATTTCCTGTTTTCCGGTGAAGTCCACACTAGCCTTTCTGTCACATCTACTGCAGTCAAATAACACGGAGGATAACACGGTGTAGCTACTGACAGCACTACATATTTAAAAAAAACAGAGCTACATGTTGAAATCTCCTTTAACCCTGTACCATAGCAACAATAGTGCCAGGTTCTACTCACAGTCGCCGAGTGTGTTTACATGGACATGAGTATCCTGTTTATAACTGAGTTTTTGAATCCCGTTTTTGTGTTTAACCATGTAAACGTCATAGTCCAATTCAGAAACCTGGATAAGCCCTTGTCCCAGTTCCAAGAAACCTGAATAGGCCGGCTTAAATATTCCGAAAGAAATCGAGATACAGAAGCATGTATACATGTTACCCAGGTCTCTGAACGCCGCCGACAACCTGCACAAGCGTGTCTTCGGCCAAGTGAGGTAACAGAAACACAAACAGGGGCGGCAGCGAAATAGTCGCACTCCTGGAGCGATGAAGAAACTGAGTCGTTGAACTCCATCGCGACGACCCTATTCCGCCAGTCACGGCTGCGTATCTTCCTCCTTTGCTCCTTCGTCCTAAGGATTGACAGTGACAGACTGACACTAGACAAGATGGAGAACATGTCTAATACTTCCTGTCGCTCTAGTCTTGTTTGTTTTTGTAAATATTACAGGCGGCTGCGCAAATAGCAGTAATCAATAACCAAGACACTACTATTTATGTATACAGGGATATGAATAACAAAGAATTCTCTTCATCCCATATCCTGAATATGATGTGAACCAGGATAAGCCTCTTAACCAGGTTATTCGTATGTATGTTAAACACTCTCATTGTGGTATGTGTTCTAACTTAACAATGCTCAAACACATTTCATTTGCTGGTTTTGGCTGATCCCTTCTGTCCATCATTATTGTGCTGTCTAAAAATAAGCTGTCTGTTTAATATAAAAACTGTCTGAAAAATAAACCTGTACACAGATAATATTCAGCTATATCAGTAAGGACTATTTTACTTTTTCCAAATGGGGCAGGGCAATCTCAATTCAAAGTTATAAAAAATGAATCTACAACTCTGTTCCACAACTCTTGCACTCAAGAGGGAACATGTCTACCATTACAGTGCAGCCCTGTGAAGAACAAGTATGCATTAGTATCTGCTGTAGAGATTATAGCCTGCGGGAAAGAACTTCAGACTGTGAAAACACACAGAGTTTATACAGAAACAACAAAAGGCCAAACAGAGGAAACGTGAGTGAACTTGCAGTGGCAGCGTAAGCCTCACTGTCGACCTGCTGAAATATCTCACTGATATATCAGGATTATGTCCTGTATGTGTCAGTGTCGAATATGTGCATATTTGTGTGTGTGTGTGTGTGTGTGCATGCGTGTGTGTGTGTTTTTGTGTAGCACTGCCAGTAAACTCCCCTAAATGAGTTCCCGGTAGCATGCCACAAATCTATCAGAGAGCCAAAACAACTGCCTTAATTCACTGCAACTGCATAGTCGCATTTCTTAATATGACATCTCTTGTGCTTACGGTTGCACTGGTTCTGGATTTGCAGTGAAGCAAATGACACTGACCTTCACCTACAATAATGAATCACGGCAAAGCTGAGAGGTCTTATTGAATGTGTCGACGAAAAAGCCTGCCTGCAGGGCTCTCAGCGGGAAACAGAGTGAAGGAGGGCGGAGGGGAATTTGAAAGGATCCCATTGTTGCAAAGGAACTCAGAGTGAGGAGGCACTCTGACACAGGTATTCTACTAAATAAGGCCAGCATTGTACAGAGAGAGTATGCATACTGGCAAAAACTGACAGGAAGGGCATGTGTGGCTTCAGGTACCTGCTTGGATTCTGACCTTGGTACAGTCCTCAAAATAACTGACATGTTGGCTGTTTTGTTATTATAGATTGAAACATATACAGAGTCTGTACTTGAATTTAAAGGCAATGATTGAAGGAGGTGTTAAAGTATGCCAGATTTGAGAGATGCGGTATTGTTTAAATACGGAGATACAGGACACATATTCAGACAGCTGCACTCAGTTGTATATACAAAAACAAAGTTGTGTCAAGAATAAAAAAAAGAGAGCTTGAGAGAGAACTTCAAACTGCTTAATTTCTTTACCCACACCTGGCCAATCATGTTTAGTTGTTGGTTTTGAAAAGTTACAGAAATAGTGGGACATATTCCCCCCTTAATCTTTCCCGAAGCTATTTGAATACCTGACAAGCACTTCTGATTGAGTATACTGTATAGTATACTAGTGTCCATTAAGGACAAGTAGACAGCATCAATGTTGACAATTGTCAAACAATACCAAGCCCAAACATTTTGTGGTTCTTGGCACAGAGACACATATTGACATATAGACTTAAAACACAAGTCTTATTGATGGTTGAATTTAACCAAGACATAATTGAAGGAATGTGACAGAATACAAGACTAGGTGGAGGGAGGAAATTTCCCCATTCTCCCCACGAGGTCTTGAGCCACACACAGAAGACAAGAAAGAAATCAAATTAACCTATCCACTGCGTATTTTACGATAGCCCCAGGCAGTTCTGAAAAGGCACGTTGACACCACGACACCCAAAGGAACAGTTTGAAGCTGCTCTGGTGCCTCCATTGCCCAGGTTGCTTAAGCGTTTCCATTAAAGCATTCCATTCACCTCGTTGTCCCCCCCCCCCCTACCAGGCAAATGGACATACAGTGGGATTGATTCATTTATTGGGGGCCCAATGTGCTTTTATCTGGATCCTCAGCAAGTGGTGGCTGCAATATAATTACCAGTGGAGAGATGACGCACTCTCGGCAAGCACAGATGACGGGCCCATTCTTCTTCTGAATAGAAAAGAAGGCTGATGCTCACATCAAGTCAGCTCCTAATCACGGAGGAGCTGAAACTAATGCAAGAGCGCATTAGTTACAGAGATGGCCAGGGACGATGGACTAAGCAGCCTTAACAAGGAGCCTGTATTGATCTCCATCAGCACTTAAGAAAAGCAGCCACTAGATTGCTACAGTCTCTTTTCCTCTAGAGATGAAAGTCACCCTCATAGTTAAAGGTATACAAAAAGCCTCACATCTCGCCCATCAATTCAACTTTTCCTAGGAAAACCAATCTCCTATTGCATATCGTCTTCCAGAACTAGACTGGAGAGGGATGGCCTCTGGCTAGGCAAGTATCAAAGGTCAAACATGCCTCACATGTCAATGAGACATGTAACAAAGCCTAATATATACAAACCCTGGCCAAGTCCATGTCACACAAAACACTCCACAGCCACTGTGGCTGCATTCCTCTGGCTTGCCTCAACAAACAAGTATGTTCACCTTAGGAAACGACTTGACCGGCTCAAGCCAAAGTCCGCGCTCACAAAATGCTTTGTCTTGCCTCTTTTACAACTGGGACAGGACCACACACACACGCTGGTATTGTTAACATGGTTGCTAAGGTGCCTTGGAAACAGTGGACAGGAGGACAGTAGATGGCCACAGTTGTTTAAAGCTAATGAATGGCCTCTGTTCAACCTGCCATCACTGCTGATAATAGCTTTACACTGGCTGGATGTTTATAGGGAACACAGTTGTTTGTAGGTAAAGGCAAAGTTTTGAAGAGAATTCTTGACAAAACATTTACACATGCACTCAAACCCCTCTTAAGATACACAGTCAACACAATTTATTGGGCCGTTTCCCGATTGCTGTTTGGAGCAGAATTTCAGGTACGATTACATTTTACAGCAAAATATATCACTGCCTCTAACAGACATCATGCATTAGAATCCAGGCAGAATCATTCTCATTAGGTATTCAAATGAAGGGGATTATATTCAGAAGCCTTTGAATCAAGTCAAGCATGTAAAATGCTTCTAATCCTTTTGTCAGACACAACGCAACACTTGTTTTAATAACCAAACTCATGATGAATCTGTCAGCTTGTATTATGACTCTGCGGCGTAAAGACTTTTGTGAAGATGATTTTAACAAACTAAATGGCTGAATGAAGCCGTCAACATAATTATAAATGAAATATTGTTGAAAATGCTTAGCTTGAGTGATGATTCAAGTAGTTCCATATAACAAACGATTTCCCATCTAAATATATCTTGAAGGGACATTTTAGAGGACGTGTCTGTTGGTCTCATCTGGTAGTGTTATCTTGGACACTATGGTCACACACACTTGGAAAGACAAGCATGTCCATTTCATTACAAGTTTAGAAGATTTAAACTTTGCTGAGAATGTAGCACTCCGAGCAGCTCTTATTAAGTCAGAGAAGTCAAGGAAATGTCATCGTAAAGAAGTTCCAGCCACATTTTGACCATGTTTGGGCCTAAAAATTAAGACACAAAGTCTGTTTTGTGGTACAGACTAACCAATAAACACAATCTACAAGATGAGCATGTGTAAAGCAGGCTTCAGGTTGACCTCACTCATTTACAGTCTGAAATAACGAATCCCAGATGCCAGAATTACTGCTAATTTCTAATATCATTAGCATCATGTCTGCCAGTGTCAGGTTAATGAGGGTTTAACATGACAATGAGGTTTTCTAAATGAGCAGCCGAGGGAAATGCAGCGCTCAAATAATTACACAGCAATGGGTTGCGAAGCGACTTCACCCTGATCTCCAGCATTATGCCTGTCATGGATTTGTAATTTATACATTTCATTTCATCATTTGTAATGTGTTTTCATGTTCAAAAAGATTTCCACCAAGCAGAACAGGCTCTACATTTTGTTTTTTTGCTGCATGTTTAATTTAAATAACTGTTCCAGATGAGTATAATTAGATTAGCATATGAAAACTGCAATAAGGGAAATGAATAATGCAAATGGGGAGAACTGCACCAGTGTGGATTTTGGCAATCAACCAAGGCCAACATGTTTCCAAAACCTTTGCAGAAACCCTCTGATAAGGAGGAGAGAATGTCGCTATGATAAACGCAAGCAGGGCTGACAAATAGGAATGAATGAAGAGTTCATAATAGGCAGAGGAAACTTATGATCTGAGGGGATAAACCCCACAGAGATCTGCTTCAGCGGCACCGTGGACACTGCCGTCTCTTATCTGTCTTTTTGACCTCAGAGCTGTCTGAGGGTTTGCTGACTCCAGCCACAGCGAAAGACGCCAGGATATTTCCACAACGCACTGCAAAAATGTCCCTGACAAACAAGCAAAATATTGTAAATTCTAGAGAATCCTTCACTGGAGTACAAAAAACCCCCACTATTTTTGACTCGAACATTTTGGTCTCCATTTTCTTAAAAGGTGAGCACTTTTTCATGATATTCCAGAGAATCATACTTCCGAGTCCATTGCACATTTTTATAAATGTACGTTGAAATGATTGGCTAACAAATAATACCTGCAAAACGCCAAAACAACAAAACCAGAACAAAAACAACAAAATAAAACAGATTTATAAAAAAAAGGAAGAGGCAAGGCGTGCACTTTCAGTGATCCCATTGAAATACATTGATTTAAATCTGATGTGTATTATTGCTGCTACTTTCTTTCATTTTAAATCACTATTTCAACATTGGCGAAACATCTTATTATGACTAAGAGCATGTGGTTGTTAAATCATTCTGTACATGTACGTTACCCTCAACCTGGATTAGAAACATATGGCTGAATTACAAGCTATAGGGAAAGCAAATAGATTGAAACACAATCTCAACAGCTGTCTGTCTCCACAGCAGTTCAACGTAATGCAATAAAGCTGTTCAAATGAAAAACTAACAAAGTGACAGGTGCTCCTAGACCGCTTTCATAAGCTGGAAATACAACATTTCCTATCTGAGCTCTGGGGGTTTTATCCAGTGGGACCAAATGTTTTAAGAATCTGCTTCTTATTAGGTATAATGACTGCCAGTCTATACTTGGCTCTGGTTTATAGTGCTTCCAGCCACTCGATCATTGAAGTACAGAGGGGTAGCATGGGCCTACGACTTTAGGTTGACACCAGCTGAGGTACAGCACTACTCTCATCCACAGCAGCCGGGTTAAGCCCAGTTCATGTCAATAATTTGCGACGAGACAAAACCAGTTTGGAAAGTCGCAGGGAAAAGTTCCAGCGGTCTGAACCGGGCCCATCTCAGCTTGACTCAAACCAGCTGACGGTGCAACTTAGCTGGTCGAGTCTCCAGAGGCTAGTTTTAGAACGCAAGGGACGTCAAATGTTTCAACAGCCAATAGAGAAGTCAGCTGGTCAAGTCAGCTACAAACTATAGCAATAAAAGATCCATAATCCATTTTGTTTGTATGTAACAGACAGCTGGTGGAGTTTTAGACGGCGCTTCAACGACCGCCTGAAAGCACAGAAATGTTATATGGTCAAGCGACCTAGAGAGTGACTGAAGAGAGAGAGAGCCCAGCGGCCTTAGAACAAAGCAGTGAGAAATAAAACGTGTTTTTGCCAATTCATCGCTAGAAAAGCAACTGTAGTAAACATCCACGTTCCTAATTAGAAACAACAAATGATATATCCAGCTACAAAAAAAGCCTAACAGTAGGAAGTTAGAACTGAAGTACAAATAGGCGTTATGGAGATGATACGTCTTATCTCGTCTCATTGGTGTGAACTGGCAGGTTTTAGAACGCTGCAGACCGGCTCGTTGCAAGTTTCAACTCGTCTTGTCGCAAAACTTTGGTCTGAACTGGGTTTTACTCTTGGCTACACTCACCCCAAACTGCTTCTTCTCAGTTTCCTTTCACATTTGACCAAGCAGGTAATCGACTCGACCATGCAGAAATGAGTTGTGGAGTTGGGGTGAAATTGGCTGGGATGTCCACTGGCTGGGCGCCAAGGTTTTCCAAACCTGCAGGCCACCTCCAGATGAGAAGAGGGAGCACTTCCTGGGTCAATGGAGAGGATGTGGTGGGAAGGAGCCACTATACGCCAGCTGTCAAGAACTGGATCCTGATAGACTGGGGGTTAATAAGGCTTGGCAGGGGTGTTCCCATGGTAATCGCCATGGTTACCCAAGGCGTTTGCCAAGAGACGGCTGCAAGGGAGGTTGAGTCAATCTAGGGGAGAGAGCTGAACCATGGCAGATCATTAAGAGATAGAAATTTGATGTACTCAGCATGTCACAAACTGTACAGGCAATTAATACTCCTGCCAATGTGGAGAGCTTCAGTATCTTTATGATCTAGGACCTGTTGCTAGAGAGCCTTGCGGGGTGTGTTTTATTTATTAAAACCAAAGTTATGTTTCATTTTATGAGGAGCCACAGTGATGGATAACTGTAGTTGAAGGAGCAAGAGCTGCATAAATAGCTACTTATAGAAGAGGGCTGTTAATTAAATGGCTGGGATATTTTGCAGGAGAACAACTGTGACTTTGTGAAAGTGTACTTTCCAGGGCAAAGGATACTTTGTTAATGTAAAGTTTGGAGAAAAAGACGAACAGACATTTTGATCATATGTTTGTTTTCGCTGGATACCTGAACAACATAATGTCTTAATGTCCCATGCAGCATAGGAATAAGGGAGTTTAGTAGAAGATAATGTTCTACATCAACATTCATGACAGACAATACTGTCGTTCCTTATCATCTTCATCATCCTCATTATGAAAATGTATCCTCATTCAATCTTGAAAAGCTCTTGCTCCTGCTATTGTAACCACAATTATTCTTCCCACAGTTGAATGCAGCAAATACAAGTAAATTCTCTGGAGGTTGTAGAAAGCCATTTTGGCAAATGAGGTAAGTCATGAACAGAAGTAAACAAAATGATACACGAGTAAATTAGAACACCTCATTACAACCTTACTTCTGGAATGTACTGATCATCATAAACTGGGATCTGACGCTGTGTCTGAGAGAGGATATTTCCCGTAGGCCTTTATAAAGCTATGCAGTGTTTTATCCTTTGGAATAAGAATAAAAGCACAACGTTCTGTCTCATTATCTTTTTGCATCGCCTCCAAGCACAACTGTTGAGCTTTTAGTAAAAATTTGCCAGAAAAAGGTAATTTGAGTGAAAAGATGAAGACCACAATGATATTACAGTTCACACAAATACTGTTGCAGAGCTTCCTCTAGTCCCATAAAATGCACAGGAGAAGAGATGCCTCGCTTTCACAAAAAACAAGTCTAAACCTGTGTGAAATTGAAGAAGTTTTTTGTGGTTTATTTAGCTGGTTTTGTCTTTTGTTCTACTGAACATGTTGTGATTGTAGCCCAGGGGCTTACTGGACCGCAGGTCATTCTACTGTCTAGGCTACAGTTCAGGATGCTGGTGGAGGTGGTGGTGGTGGTGATGGTGGATGCTCTTGGTTTGGGCTTTAACCTCTGTGGTTGAACCTGAGCCCTGCAGCAACACAGTACTGTGCAGTAGAAGTGCTGGGATTACTTTATAAGTTTTGAGAAAGTCAGGAGGGATTCTCTACCCACTACAAGCTAAGCAATCTAGTTACGTCAACAGTAAGCCCAGGGACACACGGCTAGCCAAGGCTAATCCCAATATCCTATTTAAAATGTTAAGAAATGATAACCAGATGTCAAAAGGCTTATGTGTCTGCCCCAAAGTCCAGTGGGCTGCAAAAAAAAGAGGTTATGGAGGACATTAGAACTATCTTTCCAAGTTGGACCCAACTCAGTATACTTGCAGGGGTTAGGAGTTGTCCTATGTTCCAAAAATCCCTTCACGTGGATTATGATGCCTCCGTGCGCTGCTCTCTGGTGCTCAGAAACAGACAGAGGCAACAGAAGCATCGCTGCACATGATGCTAGTTAAAAACTACACTTGTTAGCAGTTAAGGTTAGCTAGTTAGCTAGTAGCTGGCTTATACATGGTTAAAATGCTGACAGCCAATAGTAGTTTAGGCACCTTTTAGGCAACAGAACGATACCCAACCCTATTGTTAGTCAAGCGGTTCACAAACAGTTGTGTGGCTGATCAAGCTGTTCCCCGTCCTTAACATGTGTTGTGGATGCATTGCATTCTGGTGTATCATATTATTATCTGAGATATCTCAATGGTATATCTGGTTTCTCTGGTTACTTTACAATACGTTTCCCCCGTCGTGGTTGTTGAACACTGATGCAAAATGGCCACTCTAATAGAACGTGTTCAGACTGAACCCCCATATGAAGCTCATGGATAAAACAGATTTATAAATACTGGGGGGAAAAAATCTTTTTTAGATAGCTAAGACTTCCTGCAATCAAACTGATGTTATAAAAAATATACAGTAAAACAACTAAACTGGCCTAGAAATCTATGTTGCTATAGCACTAATGCCTGCTTGAACTTCTGAGTGTTTAATTATGCGACACATGGACATCCAGAAATCTGAGACAAACAAAAAAGGCTGTTGTGATTCACCCTCTGTTCCTCGTTCCAGCTCACTAACTCTGCTGAGTGAATTTCTCAAGCTTCTGTAAATCATTAGCAAGCTACTTTAATGAACAGGTTGTTCACCTCTCTCTCCGTCTCTCCCACCAGTCCTCTTTGCTTCTTATCACCCCCAATTGACAAAACCAAATGAGCAAACACTGAGTCATTGCACCTGCGTTTCCAACCTTCAATCACAGCAACTTATCACAATAGCCTCAATTCAAACACTGCCTCCCACTGTAGAGTAAGCAAGGAAGTGAGAAGAGGCCTGCTTGACCAATCAAGAACAACTAACTCAGGTAGTAACTCTGAATGAAACAGCCTTTACACAGCAATATCCTACTCTAATTGGTATTTATCTTTTAACAAAGCAGTGCGATTTAATCTGCTGTCAATAATCACCTAATGTTATGTGTAAAGAAAAGCCTGCAAACGAAAATGTGCCACATGAAGTGTAATTTGTTCACACCCAAACTTTTAACAGACTCAGATATCCCCACACTTAAGAATCCCTCTTCCTCCAGATGTTATTTTTCTCAATTATGAGAGAGGAGCTACAAAAGCAGGTTATATAGACTCCCCTGTCCACAGACTTAGCCCCTAATCAGAAAGAGCACTTTTTGCAGGTTGCAAACCAAAGCCTACAATTATTTAATGGTCAATGGGTGGGGAAAAACACACACAACATCAGGCGCTTTTCTACTGAGTTTCAGTTTTTCTCAGGGCACTCCTGCCCAGGTTCATAAAAATGGTTTTCCCAGTTTGGTGTGGAACTAAACTGGCCTGCACAGAGACCTGACCTCAAACCCTTCAACACCTTTAGCTTCAAAAAGAATGCCAACTGCAAAACAGGTCTTCTCACCCAACATCAATGGCTGATTTCTGACAAATTCTCTTCTTAAGGCTGAATGGGAGCAAATCCCTCTAATGTTCCGAGATCTTGTCGACATCCTGAATTAGAACCTGTGGAGAGCCAATGTTGTGATGTGAACAATGTTTGGAGGTCCACACAGTATTGGCCATGAAGTGTGTGCTACAATTCCACTGACTTTACATAAAAATAAAAATGAAAAATGAATAAGCCTGTAGTGAACGACTATGACTATGTAGCCGTTCAGAGATATGATTCCTGAGAATCCCAATCCAGTTTGCTGCTTTATCGCCTATTGTTGGCACAACACTCTGCCGACTCACCCTTCTCTGTTTGCCTGCACAATACACTCCCTTGACCTATTCAGATTGGAGTAAGACTTTTGTATATTGCTTCCCACATGTAACAGGTGAGGAAAAAGACTGAATTTGTGTTCTTTGACTGAATATTTCACCCTAAAAATGGTACCTCAATCTCAGAGATCTCCAGGCTCAATATTGTTAGTTTTCTCTCACTCACGCCCTCGTCACAATTCTTCCCCTTCTCAGTTGCTAAGAAAACACTTGTGTCCACAACACAGGTTTTTGTTAAGACCTCCATGTTACAGGTAGCAATTTAGTGAGCATGCAACTTCAACAAATTTCTCCTATGGCGTTTGAAGTGGGAAGAATAAAAGGTGTGTGCTGGCCATAAGGGCTAAGCAGACAGTTCAACTAGGGAAGAAATAAAAACACAATGTAAGGTGAGGATGGGTAGAAAAACTGTATCAAGTTCATATTTATTTGTAGTGGCCATTTTGCAACATTTTCCTTCTTTTTTGTTTACTGCCCAGCTGTAAAGAATATTACTCATATCAGTAGTGCTAAAACAAATAGTTGATTAATTACAGAAAATGAATTGACTACATGCTTTCTGGCTTCAGCTTCTCAAAATGAAAATTTGCTGCTTTCTTATTTTTCTATATCATTGTACATTGAATTTGTTGTTCCTGGCTGTCTGAACCTGTCAGCATGGTTGCCTGGTATACAATAATGTCATTTTTTGTTTCATAAAACGTCCCAGAATTCACAAATATGTAGGAAATTACTACAAAACGGCCTTATGTTCTCTTATGTTGTCTCCTTCGGTTATTTATTAGTCTTGCATTACCAGAGGTACACAGCGCTGTGGGCAAACTGAGTGGCTGTAAGCAAAGGCTGTAAAACGGTTTAATTTCCTATAAATTCACAATAATAATCCCGTTATTTTGCCATTTTAATGCTTTTATTATAAAGCAGCATAATCAGGAACTGTTGGGTCTTCAATCACCTAACACGACTGATACACGAACATGAAAAGTAAAACAAAGCAGATATAATATAGAAACTAAACTTTCTACCACAGAGATTCAGTAAGAAGCTACAAACATACTGAGAGATGAACACAAAGAAACCTTTAAAAACCTGCCACCTCAGTAGACCTCCTTATGTCAGACTCAGCACACAGACTGTGGGCAGCGCTTTTTTTTTTTTTTTATTTTCACTTGATTTATGTGAGAGTAACAACTGATATTTATAAATACACACAACCGGCCTATATGAAAACGGAAATGATGTATGTGTTTATTTGCATATTGAACAGGGAAATGAGAACAAAATGACAAGTGGTCACCAGGTCGGAACAGGGCCATTGTCATGTCAAGTCAATCACCCGACCCATTAATTGGTAATGACAAAGCATATAATTGTAGCACTGTGTAAATGGAATTCAGAGAATTTCCCAGTGTGACATAGATAATGACAGATTTGAGTGCAGGATGCGCTATATTGTTGGAAGCTACACCAGAACAAGGCCAGTGGTGCACTGACACGTGACGAGAAAACATGAATGGAGAAAAGAATTTGAGAATTTTAAGTCAACAGAGGCGCAGTTACTCAACTAAATAGTCTTCTTAGGTTTCATTGTTAACATTCCTTATTGCAGGAACATAATCAAAGATCTCAACATGCCTGGCAGTATCCACAGACGTGGTTAGTAATAAATGAGCAGGCAGGTGAGATACTGTACACAGTAGTCTTGTTATGGCTGGCTAGTTTTTGAAGCATGAATGTAGCTGGTGAATCACTGTGAGGTCAGGACAATGCTGGGAACAAAAAGTAAGAGCAAAGGTCATAGATTGTGGGAGGCCTAAAGGTAATGGAGCCAAAGTGGTGGCGGAAGCTCTGAAGATAATGAGCAGTATGGAAGTTGAGCAAAAGGGGTAGGACGTCTGTAGGCGAAAGAGAAAAAAAAAAAAAACTAATGGGCAGAGAATTAACAAATGAGGAAGCTGAAAGAAATCAGAGGAAGAGAGGAAAGGGAGGACAGGAAAACAGCAGCCAAAGCAAAAAACAACAATTTTTGTAATAACTAATAGCCACAAAGTCAATTCTTAAATAACATACCAAAGGTGGGCTTTCAACCTGCCCCTTTTCATATTCTTGAGAGTTGTGGAAAGAATGCATTGTAAGTGGACTAGTCAGCCCCTTCCTCAGGTGATGGATCTAAGCCAGCAGCAGCAGCAGCAGCCTTGCCACTTATTCTCCTCCAGCTCCCCGCTATGTGCTCAATGTGCACTTGGGCCCATCCCCAGCTCTCTCGCTTGCTCTAGTTCCCATTCCCCTCTCACTTGGCCCCACTCTCTCAGTCCCAGCAAAATCAAGTGCCCCCGTCAGCGATGGGCATTTCATTACCTAAGTGCCAATTCCTTAGCAACCAAGCAGGTACTAGAGCGCATAGCCACAGGATGGCAACTGAATTCTAATGTAAAAGGCTCATGCTAGTGCCTTAACCCTCACTCAGTACATTTACGTGGACATTATAAAGAGATCACTATGAATATCCAGGTTAGGGTACTGGTTTGATTTTATGTGGTTTTCTACTACATCAGTTTTCTTGACAACTTGAGTTTACATGCTATGTTTCATGTCTGATATGAGAACCAAAAACCATAACACGTCACACTCAGCAACATGCTAACACTTTCTCTAGTTCTGTGTTGTCTTGCCCTAAAAATCAACTTCCTACCAATTCTAGTGCTACCGATAATATAGATCTCTCTCTGTAGTTGTCAATGTAACCTTTTTGGTCCAATCAAGTCACTTAAAAAAGCCAGACTAAGCTCTATAAATGCCACAGTCATTTAAAACAAACACAAGTAATCGTCTCTCTTAGTTAATCAGGTTTGGTTTACTCCAGCTTTGGATTATATAACCTAGTGTTCACAGAAAGGTTCAAAGTTTGGTCATAGTCCAATTTTAAACGTTAATGTGACTCCATGCTTTCTTCTTCCTGGACATCGGCTTGCTAGTTCAATGTACATTGGAAGAGAATCTGGAGCATTTTATAGAGGGTGAATCAATATGTCTGAGTGGCCCGCTTAAATAGGTTCAATGTCTTTCTGGGCTACTGCCAGTACTTTGAAAGCTCAACGTTTCTCTGCCTGTCCATTTTTCCCATGAATGCCCCTGTAAGTTGATTAAACATAATTGATAAGGACACGTTCTGTGTCCCTGGCAAAACAGATGAATCTGTGTGAACGGTGTACTCAAGACTGATGTTAACCCTTCAGTGTTTTTAAATATACACTATATTTATTTTTTAAATCATTCCTGCAAAAACATTCCTGCAGTTGGAAGCAAAACCAAGAATTCATAAAAGTAGTGATACTGAGCCGTCGTGTGGTGTTGTGGTCTTCCCTCAACTGAATGATCCAGGTTCAACCATATGTATCAGTGAGCATAGACCCTGCTGCAGTGTCTTGACACTAAACAGTGAAACTAGCTTCACGATCGCTGTGCTGCAACTAAACCCTGAACTCTGACCTCAGAACGGGGAGGGGGCAAGGTAAATAAAAGTCCTCAAATGGGGCAATAAAGTTATTAACAAATTATCACATTAACAGACCAGATAACGGGGCAGATGTGTTTCTTTCACCACCCAATTCGTATCCCACTCTTGCTGTAATGAAGTAATAAATGGTTGGAGATATGGTAAATTCTGCACTCCAAAAGGTACTGTGGCTTTCCAGTCGAGAGGAACTTCTCAAACAACTCCCTTCCCCCAGGCTAGTTGTGCGGGAAATGGCCGTTGTCAGGTAAAATGACCCTTAATGCCTTGTGAATAGAGCGGCTAACTTTACGCGGCCAGGTCATTAGAGAGACAAAAGGGCAGGCCAAACAGCAGGAGAAGAGAACAAACTACAGATAACACCCCCCCCCCCAGTCAGAGAAGAACTCCAAATCTAGCCTGGCTGTGCCCCACAAACACTCGTCCCCCCGCGATTCTCCTCGGGCCTCTGTGAGCGACAGAGCAGAACAGAACGCTCCCAAGTTAGAAAGTAATGAAGGAAGTGGATAAATCTGGAATGGAAAAAAATTAACTTGGATGTTTGCATTTGGCTGCTGTTCAGCTGAAGTCATCTTAAGTACTGATCATAGTCCTGGGCAAACATCCTCCACCAGTCATCGCATCAAGTATGTTAATAATGTTTGCAGATGACTTGGAGGCCAGGAGGGGACTTGAAGGACAACTGGGGAGGAGAAGAGTTTGATAGACAGGAGCAGGAGTTTGTGTGCATTTCCCGGTGACATGATGTACATGAATATAAAGATTACACACACACACACACACACAACTGTCTTCCAATGTTGAATAGACATCAAAGTGGCATGGTGTTTGTGCATGCAGGCACTTACAGCACTACTGAGTGACCACACACACAGTACTTCCATACACTCACAGGCCCACAGCAAGGCCGACAGCCAGGCCTGGACAGAGCAAATACCCAGAGCTACTCAACAGCAGCATGCAATCCCTTCCTCTGAGGACTTGAAGAATGTGGGAAGAGGGTGCTAAGTTGTGCTAACTGGGAAATGTTATACCTTGTGGTTTCCGCTTTCCTAGTTTTGACAAATGTGGCTTTATTCTACCTCTCAATTAAAACAATCCCCCCCCCCAAAAAGTACTGACTTCACAGATGTACTCAACACAAACATTATCACTGAAAACACCAAGTAGAAAGTAAATTTTACAAAAGTGATTTTTGTTAATACTGAAAGTCCAAGTAAGAGGCAAGTATTTGGACAAGGAAGACAGAAGAGCTGATGCTGCTGCACACACCTTCGCCATAATAATACTCCTTGAAACTTAAAGTCAAGACTAAAAAGGGCTTTTTCTTTGAGTTGAGTGCCTGTTACGTCCGGGGTCAGGTTACTCTGCCATGCAGGCCAACAAAGGAAAGCAGAACAAAAAGGAGCAGCTCGAGCCCTGGCAGCAGCTTCTGAAAGAAACGGAGAGCAATAACTTCACCTCATTTAGAACAAAATCCCCGTGAATAAACTGCCGACATGAGAACCCGTCTTCCTAACCCAGAATGGGCAGGATGAAGTGTGCTTGGGTGAGTGCATGTGTGTGTTGGTCTTTCTGACTCTCCCCCCACATCTGGGTGGTAATGTTAGCACAACCACAATGGCTGATGGTGCAAAACATGCTAACACTTCAATCAAAGGTGCAAAACAGTGCTGATCACACTTGACCCCCCAACACACACACACACACACACACACACACACACACACACACACACACACACACACACACACACACACACACACACACACACACACACACACACACACACACACACACACACACACACACACACACACACACACACACACACACACACACACACACACACACACACACACACACACACACACACACACACACACACACACGCACGCACTTGTTAACAACCCCTAAGGTTATGCTTTTAAGAGGGTAAGATCATAGTTTTGGAGTTACAGAATTAATTTAAGAGGCCTTAATGTGGGCACACAAATGTGTGTGTGTGTTTGTATGTGTGTGATAGGACAGCAGTATACCTATAATACCCCCTTTCCTCTTTCAGAACTTCCTTTACGCTTTGATGAGCAGGATGCAACAATACCCTGATTCTTCAGAGCCACCATGGTCCCTCTACTTAATCTAATCAGTTCCTCCTTACATGAACTTGAGCTTGCTGCTCCAAGGTGGGTCATTCTATTTATTCACCTTTCCTCCAAAATTATTTTTTGTTTCTGCTCATCTAACAATAAGAAACAATGGAGGACAGCATAGATCATATTCAAGTGTGCACGTTGAGCTCAACTTCACAGCTTTGACATTCGGCCATGATGGAAGACAGGCAGTTGGTAAGGGAAGGTTCAAAAAGACAAGAAGTCAACAACAAAGGCTGCCCCCGCCCCCCTCCAAAGCCTCCACACCCCACCAGAAGCCATCCTCCGAGCCTTTGTCAACACTGATCTATAAAGAGAAGCTCTGGCGGTGGCCTGAGGGTGATAATTTACAATCTGCTCCAATGCTGAGCGGATATTCCACAATCCTCACGAAACACCGCACTGGCAGACACAATAGGAAAGAAAATTCCCCCCACCACATGCTAAACTCAATCTCCTTTTCAGTGTTTTATGAATGAGGGAGTCTGATAACAGTTTGGTCTCAAAGTTTGCTGTTGATGAAAAAACTTCTTTCTTCTCTGCACATTTCAATTGGTGTTAATTCCACCCACCGGCGGCAGAGAGGAGCGAAATTAAAAAGCAGTCTGCTCGCTCTCAGGAGGTTTCATACTCTGCACTGGTGCTTGAGAGGAAAAAGGCTGCCGCTCCCTAACATTCATATGTAAACACAGAACAATATGGATGTGCACACAATATGCAGAAACACACACACTGAGACACAAAAGAATCAGGACTACACATCAGCATCATCACAGGCTAAAATGGAAAAAGGTAACTCTTGGGAAAGGGACTTCAGTTATCCAGGGAGAGGAGGTGATGAAGTATAGCCCTTTATCGGGAGTGTCGTCGTTTCATCTCAAACCAACCAGGTGATTTACATGGTGGATCTCATTGCGGCTTCTTCAAAGGAGTGATGGTGGGGCTAAAGCGAGCGAATCCAAAACACAGCGCCCATGACTGACTGCAGGTAATCCAGCAACTGTAAACCTTAAGGCAGAACGCCTCTCAGCCCACATGCGGCTTGGTGGCCACCCTTTCTATTTGTTATAATTTTCAAATTGAGGGATAATGTTAAGGCGTCAAATGTCACAGGGAATAAAGCCTGGGATGGTAGGATGAGGGACTCAGACGGCAAGATAGATCATTCTTTACATTACATGAGCTGTTCAGTATTGAAATACTTAATGTGAAACTCAACCTCTTTTAAATACAATTACTTTGGCTTAAATCTGCAATCAGCAAGATCATCACTCTCCCAAAGCAAAACCAGATCATAGTATATGTATTATATACTATGATCATGTGTGGTGATAGTATACTGGTCTGTCCTTTATTTGTTTGATTTGGACCTTAGCTCTAATTAGCTCAGTTTCTCCAGAACATTAGTATCAGTTACAAGGCCACCATGAGATGTGCTACAGATGTGCTCATTCCTTATTACTTTTTAAAAAAAAGTATTTTTACAGTGTAAGTGCACCATGACAGGCCTCTCTACCTAGCTGTCTCCTTACATACAATTGTAGTCTAAATAGCAATTATTATGCTGAGTTAGTTTTAATAACAGGCTGCTGCCTGATATTTGTGAAAGTTGAGGATCAGTATTTCAAATTTGATGTTTGACACCAGCATTGATACCAAATGATGATTATGCTAATTGACACTACTGTGTCATGTCATATAGGCACAGGGCAAGAAATTACAGGCAGACGGCATGACAGCAGGCTGGCGGTGCCATCAAAAAGACTGTGTGTGTGTGTGTGTGTGTCTGTGTGTGTGTGTGTGTGTGTGTGTGTGTGCGCACTGACAAGTGTGTGGAGTTCATTATTAGGAGGGCTGTGTCCTCAGGATCACAGATGAAGTCCAGAAGCATTCAGTTTAGTCAACTCTCCATCCTTTCATTCTCATCTCTCAAGACAACCATCTTCCCAAAAACACAATAAAGAAGGTGGGGTGGGGGCTTTTGGCAAAGACATAGAAGCAGAAGGAAAGACGAGAAAGAGGAATAGGGGGTTCAAGGAGGGGAAACGAGAGGAAAAAGAGGAGAGGAATCGCCTCTTAACTCCCACCATTGTTTAGATGTAAATTGGAGCTGATCAAGATTCAGCTAGCATCGTAACCAGCAAGTTCAATCTGCACAGACTGAACAGAAAGAGAGAGAGACATACTGAGAGACCGACAGAAAGACAGAAATGGAGAACAGTGTGTTTAAGAGTGACTCACATACAGCAACAAATGCACCACTTTACAACCAATAAAGCAATGAAAAGAAAATGAAGGGGGTTGAGGCACTTTAGGGCAAACACACACACACACACACACACACACACACACACACACACACACACACACACACACACACACACACACACACACACACACACACACACACACACACACACACACACACACACACACACACACACACACACACACACACACACACACACACACACACACACACACACACACACACACAATATGGCAAGCTGATGAAAAGAATGTGGATTTCTGCCTGATCTGGGACAAGGAATGTGTCATAGGTTTCTTTGAGTGGTGTCTGACCCCGCTTTAACCCCTCAAACCCTAACCCATTCACACTCCCTTTGGCCTCAGGTAAAGGCTAACTAGGCTGACCTGTTGCCTTTCACTCCTTCCTTATTTAACTCTAAGGAGACGTCTGGATAGTCCTGCACCAGCCTGAAACCCGCCGGGGCCAGAATTAGGCCCTGGAAGTCAACGGGTGAAAAAAAGGCCCTGGGGGAAATTCCAGTGGGAATGTTGTATCTGAAGACTGATCAAGATCAAGTGTGTGTGGATGAGGGAAAATAAAATCGGTGTTATCAGTGTTGGCGGAGTTCCCAAAACCTGCACATTTCTCAAAGATATAAATTTATTGCTCACAAGGGTACTCAGGCAGAAAAATATAATTAAATCCAGAGGACTTCACTGCACCTTCGGTAAAAAAAACTCTACACCAGAAATACAGAAAAAATGGGTTTGTTCAACCTTTGAAAGTCCTTTAGACTCCATTCATCTGAGACAAACCAAAAGCAAATGTTTGCTGGGAGCCAGAAACACACATGACATTTTACATTTTCCCATTTACTTAATCACATGCTGGAACTTGTCCTGAGTAACATTGCACTGATGACCTCAAGTTAGTCAACTGCAGGAATCACAGGAGCCAGTGTGTATTTTGTCTTGTGGCTTAAGACAAATCTACACCATTAATGGATCCAATTTTCTTTCAGGAGTTATTCAGAAAGTTTGCCCGTTAAAATTCTCAACCAAACAGCCTTTGACTTACTCCTCCTGGATACTCAGATATGTTCAGTAAAATACTAAACCAATAGCTAACTGCTAATCCAGTGACCCAAACTCTATTGAATTTCTATCGAGCTTAAAGAGGTCTAGAGAATTGTGTGGTGTAATGAGGTTTGTAATTCCTCAGGCAACTATTCAATTGGCTGTCCTTTGGGTTTGTTAGAACCAACACAATAATTCAATGTCAGTCTTCCCCCCCACAATATCCACTCCTGGTAACTAAAGTATGATTAACAAGGTTGCACTGAGCCTCCAATCCTTTCTAACAAGCTTGACTTTCAGCCGAATTCTTTTAACTTGACAAGACTAATATCTGGCTCTATAAGATGTATGTTGTCATTTACAAAGAAACATTGCAATGCACCTGAAAAAAAAGTAGAAGTTTGTCCTGCGGGGTGCAACCTAAAAAGGAAAGACTGATTTATCTATGCTCTTTCTCTGACACCCTGTCCAAGCAGGCCACATAGCCTGTTAAAAAACTAGAACTGTGCAAACCCAACTCTCCACATTCAACGCCTCCATTTACTGTATCTCAATGATCATATATTTCTTGAAGGGCCCTTTCAAACAGGTCTGTTTCAAGAACTCTCTCACAGCATGCCTCTACCCACTTACAGCACAGCGGAAGAAAATTATCTCCTTGAAAGATGGAGAAAAAAAAATTGTTGTACTTGATGCTTTTGTTCTCGTGGTCACAAGGTAGATAATTCAGTACAAGGGGTTTCAGAGTGACAATAAGGGGGGATTTTGAAAGGCTGGTCTGGGCATTCCTCTGGCAACAGCTCGCAGCCTGTGATAAAGCTCGTTCCCTCAGGCCAAGCCTCTCTGAGGCGCCATGCTTCAGCTGGAAAATGCCGAAAGCTGCCTCATGGCACATGCGACAAGTCTGCTTCCCTTTTTTTGTGTGGGAGGATCCAGCAAAGTGCAAGAGTTAAAGAGACGATACCAATAACCTACTTTCCTTTTACTCTATTTCCTCTGTTAATACTTTTCCTTCTTTTCTCCCCTTTTCCCTGGCTGGTTCCAATTCTCCATCACTCAATCTCTTTAATCTTGGACGTCACCTCTGTCATTCCTTTCTCCCAGCTGTAGTCTCGAACTGTGAACAAAATGGGTTCTACAGGAGCACCGAAAATAACACAAAAAACCTTTATGGTGCTAAAAGACATTAAATGCATGTATCTTTATGTGCTAAACATTGATCAGAGCCTATTATTATAGTATTAGAGCTGTTGAAGCTTTAACATTAAAACAGATAGCAGGAATGTGCAGTTTGTTACGGTCACTGGTTGCCACTTTCTCACCTTTAAAGTGGACATATTATGTTTTTCCTTATTTTCTGTCATATCTACAATGTTATAATGTCGGATTTTAATGATAAACATGGCCAAAACTTAATAAGGAAGGAATAATGAGGGAAACATATTTTAGAGAAAATCCCCATGTTAAACATTGAGATTTCCAACTGTTCTGAACGCTCCGGTTTCAACAGTTGTTTCTACTCTCGGCTAAGTGTTACGCAGCTCTAGCTGTAATCATGGCGACCAGCGCTGGTCATTTTCCCCCAAATGTGGGTCACGTTACTGCTGGGACATGTCTGGTTGTGTAATATTTGCTTTAGAAGCCTTTATTGGTGATTTTTCACAGTAAAGAGTCTGCTATATACACTATATACAGAAGCTCTAGGTTCAACTAGTGAAACAACAGCGGAGGCCAATCTGAGCAGACTGGGCTTTTTTGGGAGGGCTTAAAGAGAAAGGTGCTCCTACAGAATGTCTCAAACAGAGGGTAAATAGCAGCCATGGCCAGTATGAAAAAAATAAAGTGTTTTTCCAACATAAAAGCATGTAAACATTAGGGGTGTATCGTGATTCAAGCTCTACAGATTGAAAATTGATTCACAGAATTCCAAAATTTGTTGTAATGGCGTGCACACTATCACAGGGGAAAAGTACATTTACATATTGTGAATTGTTTTTTTTTTAAATTGAGAATCGTTTTTTAATCGAAAATCAATTTTCAATCGAATCTTGAGCCTAAATCCACATTGAATCAAATCATGATATTTTCTAAAATGTGCACTCCTATGAAACATGTTCTTGCGCAAACACAAAACTATAACTATTACTATTACTATTACTACTACTAAGAATTATGCTGAAAATGCTATATAATAGTTGCCCTTTAATACTATCGTTTTATTTTTTTTAAACAAACATGTTTCATGCATTAATGTTGGGCTACTACCACAAACTCCAGACCCATTGTTGAACCATTCCTTATCTGTGTGCACTGATTACTACAACTCTGTGAAGTTGGGAGTTCAGCTATTACTTTGGAGACTTTTATCATTGTTGAAAGAAATCACAATGCCACGGCTATGTCAGATACAGCGACACATTCTGCATTAAGTTTATTAAGTTTACTCATTCGGATGGGGAGATAGTAAAGCCTGTGTGTGTGTGTGTGTGTGTGTGTGTATAAAGACACATGCGCAAGCCAGTGAGACATCCTCTGCCACATATCTCTATTTGTCTCTGAAAGCCATCACATCCTTGCCATTGTTGGCTAAAACAACAGGGCCAGGACGAGTGCCTCCCTCCAGCCAGATAAATCTGTCAGCCTGGAGGGCAAGCAGAGAGGGAGAGAGGAAGATTACAAAAAAGGTTTCATCTCCCAGGAGAGTTGTCATCTTAAGGGTTTGTCAGAAGACATGGTTACAAATTCCATCCATGACTCAAGAAAACAAAGAAAGGTCTAACATCTGAGATGGCATTAAATTTCCAATTTTCCAATCTTGGTTTGGAAAATCCCCAAAGCAGCTCATGAATGCCAAGTGTCTTGACAGACTGTCCATGATCAATACACACAACATCTATGATTTATTTTCAGTCAGTTTAGAGAGGTGCATCTTCTGAACATCTTGCAAGGATAACTTCAGTTTACTACAACTTGGATCTCATTTAAAAGAGTACGCCATTGATTTAGCAATATACTCTTATAACACGTCATATTGTTCTGTTTTAGTCGTAGGTATCAAAAACAACACAGCAGAACCAGAGATGTTGTCATTTTTATTCCATGCAGTCATCTTCCTATTTAAAATCTGGCACCTATGAGTTCTAAAAAAACAGCATCACCTAACTGACTTTTGTGTTAGTTCTTGAGGAAGTCAAGAGAGACACAGAAAGATGAAGATGGAATTAGATCAGAGAGGCTAGTGTCAGGTCTGCACAAAATGCACCTGGTTGTTGGGACTATGACAGCTTTACAGAGCATGGGATTCCAGTCTAATTACAGGTAGAACCACTGTGGGAGTAGGAAGATGACAACTGTGAGAATAGAAGGCAGCCGGGTGCGGGAAGACGGGTGGGGAAACAAAAGAATTGAATGTGTGTTTAACATGAGAGTGGAGACATAAAAACCAAAATGTGATGGGTCAGCTTTCATATATTAGCCCTGCCTGCCACAAAAGTGCAAGAAACATCCCAGATAGCCAAACCAAGACGTGTCATAAGCACGGGACACTTCCAAACGCACACACAATGAGAATTTCATCATCAGAAAGTGAGAACGTGATTAAAGATGACATGAAAAATAAAGACATGATGGCAAACACAGAAGGAAAACGGGAAGGACAAGTCACAAGGGACAGCGGGGTGTTCATCTTAAATTTACTGTGACAACCCATTGACAGAGAGACGGGTGAGGGGGAGGAAAGGAAGTAACAGAGACTGGGCTGTAGTCTGAGGGGCAAAATAGCTCTGGAAGAGCCTGTACATCCCGTGATTTGTTTGTGTACGTGGGACCCCCAAGTGTCAAGTCTCCCCTACATCCTGTATGTGCAGCACTGTAATATAATGAGTGTGTTAAATCAGGCAATGCATGGGATTACACTCAAAGTATGGTTCAGCAGCACTTATGTATGTTATTTACCATTACTATTACCCTTGTTGCAACAGTTTGACACCACAAACCCTATCCCTAAAATTACCCTTAAACAAAATCCTGCACAGAGCCCTGCATTCAACCCCATCGAACACCTTCGGGATGAACAGTACCCGACCTCTCTAATGCTTTTGCGACTGAAAGAGAGCCAATCTTAAAAGGTCCCATGACATGGTGATCTTTGGATGCTTTTATACAGACCTTAGTGGTCCCCTAATACCATATCTGAAGTTTATTTCCCAAAATCCAGCCTTAATGCAGAATTACAGCCACTAGACCCAGTCCCACAATGAGCTTTCCTTAGTATGTGCCATTTCTGAGTCTGTAGCCTTTGAGGAGCAGAAAACCATGATGTCTCTCTCATGGGTGGGCAAAATTCTCTGGGCAGGCAAAGCAGAGAGAGGGGAAGTAACCTTGCCCCTTATGACCTCATAAGGAGCAACATTCCAAATCGGCTCATCTGAGCTTTAATTTTCTCAAAGGCAGAGCAGGATACCCCGGGCTCAGTTTATACCTATTGCCATTTCTAGCCACTGGGGGACCATAGGCAGGCTGGGGGAACGCATATTAATGTTAAAAAACCTCATAAAAGTGAAATTTTCATGCCATGGGACCTTTACGTAAAGCTTGCCCAAAAGAACAGGATGTTTTGCAGCATACATGTACACATGGGTGTAATATGGGTGATTAAACAGAATTTGTTGGGGTCCTTATTGAAGTATTGTTAAATATATATAAGCCTGTCCACATATAGCTAGAGAAGCCTGGAAACAAGTATACCAGCTTTATATAATTAGCCTCATTGCCATTCACCGGAATGGTGGCATGTAACAGGTGCGTCCCACAAGACAACAGGGAGCACGATAGGTCTAATATGCCAGCATATCTCCAGCTCACACCCAGAAGGTGACAGAATGTGATTAACCTTTGAACCAAGTACCGTGGGGTAATTTCCATAAACTATTCACAGAGTCTCATCTCTCAACCCAGACATTTCTGTTCTCTGACTCTCAAATGTTTTTTTTTTTTGTTTAAGGCCAAAACCAAGTTAATTGTGAGAAGAAAATCACAGCATCTTAAATACTGCTGGCAAATGCTGACATACACCCACCTAAAGCAAGCTGACTGAAGTGTTTGCTGGGTATATTCAATTATCTGCTTCTTATTAAAAGCAGAATGTTTTAATAGTGTTCACCAAGCACACTTATTGGACATTATTTAATATTTTTTTAGTTTGTCTAACTATTTCCAGAGGAAACTTTTATCAAAGAAGTCCCTTGTACCCAATAACAAAAAGAATTTACAGGGCACAAAAAAAACATTTTTCATTTTCTTCCCTTGTTCTTCTCTTGATCTGAGCCGCACTGTAGTGACAGCTGAGCTGACCTAAATACAAATCGCATTAGGGCTTCTGCTATCCCCCTGGTATCCCACCAAAACCCTTTTCTCTAAACCTGATGTTTTTGGCGTGCTGACAGTAAGTAGCCACACTTGCCACGGAAGCAGCCCTGCCTTAGAAATGTGGTCTTGGAGCTAGAATTTTGTCACGAATCCAGTTCCCCGGAGGGAACCCCATCTCATGCAGACTGCTGCTCTGAACTCTTTATGTCTGGAATAGAAGAGGGAGGTTTCCGGGTCACTGTACATCTAAGTCCCTGCCCAGAGCCTCCTAGGTTCACTTTCCTGTTCCTTAACTAAAGAAGAACTTAACTGGGACGTTGACACAAGCTAACTTTACATCGTCTTTTCAGTTTTGGGAGCATCAGAATAACACTGCTTGTCAAAGACCGTTACCTTTACCATCAAATGACTTACTAAATAACTTAATCTTGATGCATTTTAGCATGAATTTGGATCCAACCACAGCAGGAAGAAATAGGCCATGCTGGGAGACCTTGTGCAAGTCTTTTTCAGAAATACTTCGGCTGATGGCTTTTCAACATCTTTTGCCCTTAGGGTAGTAAGCTAAGGAGAAAAGCCGGGCTCTGTGCTATACAAGGGACATCATACAGGTATTTTATCAAACCAAGGAAAAAAAAATCATGTCTTATCGCATTGAGCAAATATAAACAAATAAATGTCATCAATAATTTTAGACTTTGCCTTATCACAAGACGGACAATATAACTGGACAGGCTAGATGTTACACAGTATGTCTATACTGGGGGAATGTTAACATCTCACTGAAGTGACAGGCATGTCACTACATGTAGGTACCTTTGCATACTACAGTATCAATACCATCTTTGATTCTTATCTGCATGAGAGTGATACACTCCTGGTTCGGGCTGGGATATGAGCCAAGGTGAACAGACTGCGGTTAAGTGGTCCGTTCCTCCCTTCCATCTTTCATGGCTTTTTCATTTCACAGTCCTTTATCGCTATGCCAAGCAGGCTCCGCTCCCGCATTTTTAATTAAAATCTAAAATGTGCCATAACTCTGGAGACTCTGGGCTAGCTGGCAAACAGGTCCATTGGTCTTGTTTCTCCCTTCAAGCCTTTGTTGCTTATTTCATCAAAGCCTTCCATCAAGCCTTTCTATATGTCCAATTCTGTTCACTTCACTGCATAAATGCTTTGACATAAGCCACAAAAGAGTACACCAATTTAACAAGAGTACACCTTTGTAGAAAAGAACTACACCAAGCGAATGAACTCTCACTGTTAGACTATAGCCTAATCCCGTCAAGGACCCTGAGAAAAATCCAATCCTTGAAGTCAGTCTTTTTGACTTCTCCTTGCTGTAGACAAAAGGCTGCTTGTGTAGACATGGACTGGATAAAGACCCCAGTGCTTAAGTTCAGTCAGCTGTCTGCGTAGAGTTCTCACACACTTCCCAGAGCCACAATACAATAAACTTCCTCTGCCCTTTGGAATTACTCATTAGCCATGTTTTCAGAAAAGTCAAATGTGAAGTAGGTTGTCCTGTTTCACTGTGCACTAGTGATGTTCTGTCTCTAGAACGTCTTGGTAAGATTAAAACATGAGCAGGTGGTAGTGGAGCCTGATATTTAAATTATAGGGCAACCAACTTGTTGCAAGATTTCCCACAGGGTTTTATAGTGGAGGCAGACCACCTTGCCTGAAATAAAGACTGCCCCCGCTAAACTCGGTAGAAATTATTACACTTATGAAATAAACCTTGTGGGAAAACAAGCAGAGACGCTACATCAGATAGAAGAAGCCATTTGGAGCCATATGTTTTAGAGCTGCAACAATTAATCCATTAGTTTTCAACTATTAAACTAATCTCCAACTATTTTAATGACAGATTCAATCGATTTGAGTAAGTTTTTAGTGAAAAAAAGTAAAACATTTCTGATTCCAGCTTCTTAAATGTGAATATTTTCTAGTTTCATCACTCCTCTATGACAGTTAGCTGAATACCTTTGAGTTGGGGACAAAAGAAGACATTTGATAATGTCATTGTGGGCATGTCAACATTTTTCAGCATTTTTTGTATTTTGTAGCCCAAACAACTAACTGATAACCGAGAAATTAATTGACAGATTAATCGACAATGAAAACAATCATTAGTTGCGGCCCTAATATGTTTAATAAGAGAGGCTACTTTTTTAGATCTCAGCTCAGTTTAGAGAGCCACCTCTGAAAAAGAGAAATCTTGGAAGTAAACCTGGGTTGGCCTATCAACATACTTTCAACATCGCATGAGTGTCTTCCAGGGCTTTGAGTCACTGATTAACTTCTGTGAAATGACCCCTGCATTTTGTAGTAAGTCTTTAATTGTTCTAGAAACATATGAGTCAACTGCCCTGTGGATGATTGGCATTTAGGTTATGAAAAAGTAGATAGCATGGCTGAGGCGTTCACTCCTCTCCATTTTGCCTTTATCATTCTATCATTATCTTCTCACATATCAAGAAGGTGAGAAGGGAGGAGGCAGCCAGGTAGGAGCTTGTGCATGTTAGGAATTCCTGCCGATTCCGGTCCTCCTCCTTGCACAAATAGTGGGAAAAAAAGCTAAAGGTTTTCCTTGAAGCCTAGGCTCATTGGATGAAGGCGAGCTGGAGAAAGGGGGAGGTGGGGGGGCTCAAACAGTCATCCCACATCCCACCCACCCCGATGAGCATTCCACAGGACTGTCTGCTCGCCCATCATTAAGCAAGGCCACCTGCTGGCAAATCGGGACTCCCATCATGTTCTCAGCAAGCCTGGCTAACCCCATTACCAGTGAACCTCTGGACTGCTGTACACACAGACCATAAAGAGTCAGTGGTATGTTGTGCAGTGAAATGCTGCTCATTAACATCCCACAAGGACTTTTGATTGTCCAACCAGTAGAGCACACTAGCTGCAGTCAGTATTGCATATCTAAATAGATGCAGCACAAAGGGACAAAGAAAAGATCTTTGATGCAGCTGTTGCATGACTATGCACTGACTTCTGGCTGGCTCATCTTTCCCCTTCTACAAAGAGAGATAAAAAAGGGAAGGAGAGGAAGATATGAAGACAGAAGGAAGAAACAGCCCTTGTTGCTGTTCTTCGTCTGCGCCTTGAGGAAAAGACTCTGGCATCAAGTCATCAAGGGCTGAAACAAAAGCAGCTGATAAACAGACCAAGACGGATAAGATCTCCCTGTATGTTCAACACTTCTCCATCAAGAGGGCTTCCTCTCTTCCAAACCCCCCTCCCAACACCTCCGCCTTCTCTCTTTGTTGCTATAAACACAGCATTGGGAAAATGGAAATCATAACAAACAACACTTTTCAACTTCTTCCCTTTTACAAATTTCAGAGGATAAGGCGTTGGGCCTTGAATTTCCCCCTTCACCCACCTTTACAAAACCATGACTTCATTTTTGTTTCCAAAGATGCCGGCGAATGTCTGTGTTTGATTCGGATACATTATCTGTCAACTCTGTGCACAGCACAACTGACATTTCCCTGAATGGTAGCTGAAGGACCAAACAGAAGGAGATTCTGTGCCAAAGGCCCATGCTTATCTGCCCTGACTAGTTACAAATCCAGCAATGCAGATGGTACACCAAGTTACAATTTTTTGCTATTTCACTTATTCCAACCCTGTGGTTATGCATCGGTAACTAAAGATATGGCATCAGGAAATAAAAAAGGGGCATTCTTTTGCACGGTAAATATGGTGTACAGCATTCTAAGAGTTGGTCTGCACTGCAGAGTGTTTACTGAGATCTTGTAAACACTCCTGTGGGGAGGGCCGCTCTGTGGCAGATGAAAGTCTGTAGCCAAGTGATCGCACACATGGACCGAGTGGCCCCGAAGTGCCACCACCCAGTGTGAAGAGCACAGGAGTAGAAAAAGTGTGAAACATAATCCCTGAAGGCATCTATCTTCACGTGGCACTGATCCAAACTGACAAATATGCCACAGCAAACACAACATCCCTCACGTTCCGCCTCCTAACATGTAAAAAAAAAAAAATGTTCCTTTGTTTTTCCCTCATTTTACATCACTCATCTTATTTTCCTTCGTGTCCTTCTCAGACAATGCACCTCCCCGCCTAGCTCTCTGCCAGGCATTCCTGAGTCTATCCTAGCTATCGAAAATGTCAAGAATGAGGAGAAAGCAGAGGAGGGTGCAATGAGTACTGCGGCAGGTAGAGTCTTGTCCCGCTGCACTGACATCCCACAGTCTCCGAGGGTAGTGGTTGCACAGAACGGATGGGATCTGACTTGACTCTCTTAATTAAAACTCTGCGCTGGAACAGGCCTCAAAGCTCCTTCTCTACCGGATGGAGGCATGCAAGTTAATAATCAACAACAATTTCACTCCCCTTAAAATAAATACACATTTCATTATGGGGCTGAACCTGACAATTGTCCCAGGATATTACTTATTGGTAGGGCTGGGTACCGCATTCAATACTTTTTAGGCACCGACCGAATTGCCTCCTTAGTATCAAGTACCAAAAAAACGCCTTGTCATTCAATACCATATTTCACTACCTAAGGAGCAAATCTCATCAGCGTCATGCAGCATGCTTCTACCACTACCAAGATCTTATATTGCTGGTGATTGGCTGTCGTTACACGTTGCAAAGATATGCAGGAAAACTATGTTGCGCAAAGAGACTGGGCTCACAAAATAGAAGAAGATTTGTGCCCTAATGCGTAATGTTGTAATTTATTTTTGGTCATTTTTTATTTTATTTTAAATTCAGTATCATTCAGGAACCGGTATGGAAATCCCAGTATTTGTATCAATACCCAATACCCTACTTATTGGACAGTCAATGCATAAGACAGATCTCTAAAAGGTTTTAAAACATGATTTCTGTCTAACTTTTGCCTGATGACTTCTTAAAGTATTTCCTTACCGCTATTCCTTCATCTGTAAGGTGATATGAGAAAATCAGGTTATGTGAAGTAAACCCTCTTCAAGCACAAAGCCCCGAAACAAAAAGGGCACATTCTAGAAAGTTTGTCAGAGCCAAGAAACTCCCTTTTCCACAACAGGAGTCCAAAAGGAAGAAAGGGGGGGGTGAATTAAAAAGGTTAGCAGTGCAGTGTTTCGTGCCTGGACAGACAAACAGAAGAAGTTTTATGTGTGTGCCAAATGCAACTTAACACTGCAAACAAGCTCCATCCATTGGAACATCCTGCCACCCAGAAATGTTTAGCTGAAAGTACCCAGGACATAGACCCTACAACTCTGAAACACTGATTGCCCCAGAAAGCCTTCAGTGAGGTGATTCATGCTCTGATTCATTTCGCCCCGGTGCTGCCGGCCGGTGTAAGTGTTTGATTCAATATTGTCAAGCACCAGTAAAAGTTAAACGGGAGCAAGCTTACTGCTCACTGGCAATGGGGGCAGAGGCTGCTACAGTCTCACAGTCGCGGTAGATGCTGAGATGTATTAGTCATGGCTTTATGGTTCTGACAAATTACTTCCCAACCAAAAAAAAAAAAAAAAGGACTAAAAGTATTTAATTCTCTCTTTTAAATGCTAAAGGTCTGGTACAACAACACATCACTCATCCCAAATTTAAAAGATCCTTGAAAACTATTTTTTAAAGCGTGTGTGGGCAGGTTTGATCCGTCCATTCATCGCCTGCTTCTGCTGTTTCAGTCTTTGTCTCTCTGGAACCTGCGTTGTCCCGTAAAGCTCCCACGTCATGCAGCATGTGTATGCAAGTGTTTCAGTTTTACACCTGACTTAATAAATTGGCACACCTTACAGGGTGCAAAGGTTGGGAATCATCTCTGGAAAAGGTTGGAGCTTCACCATGGCAACAAAGCTCCTAAAAATGACTCCGATGTACTCCGGTTTAAGTTCTGGGGAAACGTTAACACTATGGAGCCTGAGGCCATGTAATTTCAGCAGCCACCGGTGAATCAAATTCTTGCTGCTTTAAGTGAGTTACAATTGCTGTAAGAAACTACAGCATGAATCCTACACTGAATTTCTCAGGTAAGACTAAATAGAAGTCACAGCAATTTGATTTATCAAATAGCAATGATAAGTCTTGATAGGCTTAAAAATTAACTCCCATACATGTTTATGGTATTTAGAATTACTTTTTTAGACCACAAATAAAATGTGCTGTTTATTCCATCCCATAAAAGATATAGGTCTTATTCCAGTCACAAAAAACCTGTCTGCTTACCTTCCACACAGTGCTCCACGTCCTCCAGGTTGCGCAGGGTAATCCTCATCAGACTTGAGTTGAGCATAAGTTCGTTCTTGTGTTCTGGACCCATGGCCACTGGGGCAGGGTTGAGAAAGAATATGCGTGTGTCGCCCGTGGCTACCTGGTTGTCGCAGATCCCGGGGTTGCCAAAGCCGCCTATCATCAACTTGTTGCCACCGTCCAGGAGAATTTCGCGGTTGATGTTGGTCTTTCCTTTTAAGTAGCGCCACACCCTGACCTTCAGATAATGACAGAAACACAGCACACTCTTAAGCATGTTGTCAAAACCAAAAACATCACATTTTTATTTTAAATATTCACAAGGGTATGTCCAGCCACTTGAAAAGGTATCTAAAACACTGCATGCACTCACAGGTCATAGTGTATCACAGGAAGTGCAGCAAAGTCTTCTTTATGCAAAGTCATGACAAAGCTAGCCCCTTGCACTACATGTTAGCCACCTTGTCTTATTTCAAGGCGTTGTGGTGGTTTCCGTTTCCAGAGGGAGAGCTGTGTGCCTCTAATCTACTCCGCTGATTCACCGGGAGCATATTGCTGCTTAGGCAAAGAGCAGCGAGAGAGCTGACCAAACACCAGTTGTTTATTTTTACAGATTATAGAGTGGTCTACCACGGATCCATGATGATGCAAAAGTTAGTTTCATGATAAATGGCTATGGGATGAGGACAGAGGAAGGCTGCATCCTGACTGAAAATGTGCTTATTTGTGGAAGAGTGGATGTTTTTTTTTTCATTATGCGCTATTATGTGGTCCATTAGTCAGAGACATAATGTTCTTGTGGCAATGAGAGAATGGGAAAATTTATAGTTTCAAGTCTATCACACACAGGTTTCACATGAGTGACTAATGACTATACATCTGTATTGCTTTGGGCACACATTGCAGCACTTCAGTCAGTCAGTGCTCTCTTCTGAGATTGGAAAATATGTTATTGTCACCTACAATTACAAACTACTGTACTGGGTGCTTTAAGTGTTTCTGTGGTATTTCAGTTATCTTATTACATGTTTTTGGACTTTTTAAATCGCAATGGGGCATCAGTGTTATAGTCACAAGTCACAAATCTCTAGTTAGGGATGGCACTTGTCAGCAATCATGATTCAGAATACCACTCTTTGCAGCCACTGGCAAATTAAGTTACATGTTTTCAACATTTATGACTAGAAATCAAGTGAGAGCTACAGCCAGGGGCCACTCTCTTACTGCAGCATGTTAGGCATGATTACAAGGTTAGTTATGCCTCCCTTGTAGCTATATAATTGGTAAGTGGAAATAATTAAAAAAAACTATCAATTTCGGAAGGAAAAGTGGATTTACTGTCAGAGTCCATCTAACCGCTGCCAAAGTCTTCTGGATGAATGAGTTTGTAAAATGTTTTTCAGGCAAGCTGTTGATGCCTTTGAGAGTGTGACTAGAAACTCGGTGGTAATGGCTTCCATCAGCTACACGACAGTAAAGGTAACGTTAGGGCCTATTTAAGGGATAATGTGACTTCTAATAGTCCACTTTAACCCTATTAGTAGTTTTCGTGCATGGAGCAGGTGTCTTTCACTTGAAGCGATGCACTCTTGCGGATACTGCACTTGATCGTTACAGAAACTACATAAAATGCCTTACCTTGCAAGAATAGGTATTATGCACCGGGTCCATGTTAATTATTTCGTCCACGGTGCCGGTCAAAACTATGTTGGCCTCCTCTTCCCTGTCCTCCAAGTCTCTCTCCGGGCAACTTGCGGCGCTGCGGTGCCACAGAGCCACGAGCAACCCCGCCAGAAGCAGCGCTGTCCGGCCGGACGCGAGTGTCCGCTGGCATCCCATGACCCCCCCAAAAAAGTTAACTTTCTTAAAATTAAATTTAACCGCTCGGGTCGCCCGAGTACAAACTCCAAAGTCTTTAGAATGCTCCTTTTCACAACTTCCCTACGGACTATCACTGTCACTTTCACTCTGCAGCCCTGTTCCCCGCATCTGCAGCCCGGGTTGAAAATCCCTCTCTGCCGCCGCCGGCTGAGAGACCAGGAGGGAAGAGAGGAAGGAGGAGGAAGGGGCAGGGTTCTCTCTCCAGGAATGCAACGGCACGTCTCTTTCCTCCTTCCCCCCACTCTCTCTCTCTCTCTCACACACACATGCACAGTGACGCTCCTGGATTTGCATGCGATCTGAATTGCTGATCCACACAAGTGAAGTGAGGGTGAGGTGGGTGGAGGTCGAGGGGAGGGCTGCGCGCTGGGATGCATTCAGAAAGTGGCTGTCCAACGTCGCCCCCAGTCGGACAGACAGTGTCTTTACCTTCGGACCTCATCAGCTGTAAATTGCTACCCACAGATCTTGCAGATGAACAAAGCAGAAGCAGGTGGGAATTGCATATGATAGCCTCTAATACAGATTCACTGCAGTGTTTATTGTAAATGTGATATCCATTAGAGGGTCATCATCAGTGTACAGGGTATGTAGGCTGGTCATAGCTATGCAGGAGCCTACCTCAAACCGAAATTATCTATTTCATAAGGAACTGGTGGTTTTTTATTTAAGGGCTACCGGAGGAGGTATGGGGTCTTTAGTCAAAAAATACTTCACCCTCCCTTTCCCAGTAATACCTTTTTCTATGACCCTCCAAAATGATTGGAAAAAAAGGCATGACCCTCTTGGAGAAGTTATTGATGCTTTCTGTTCTGGTTTGCGCTTGGCAAAGACGTACAGATAGCCATTGTTTTTTACAACCACGACATACATGACTTAACCCAGGGACGTCGTAAGGCCTATTTTAGGGGGGAAGCCAAAATGTTCCTAAGCACACCTAAATGATACTAAGTGCCTTTTCATCACATACTGTCTATAGTATTAAGGGAACGTGTATGATTGTGATACGATTCAAAACGTTATTGTTCATCAGACGAAACAAAAGCATTTAAATTTCACATGCGTGTAGGCCAAGAAAAAATAATATACATTAAAAAAGCAATATTCAAATAGTAATTTTAGCATTCGAATAGTATTGATTTTTTTTAATATTCAAATTATATTAGAATTTTGGAATTCGTTTCAACAGCCCTACTGCACTCATCAATAGTTTTACATTTACGAATGGATCTATTGAGTATATGGCAAAACTGTTGCTCATAGTGAGAAACTACACAAGGAAATATGACCCAGCTTGGCCATTCCGCTCAGCTGTAGCGTTTTAGCATCTTTCAGCTGATTGTTTTGGTTTTACAGCATGCAAAATTACTGTTTTGTTCACTCGCGCAGCTTTCATCTACCTCTTTCCAAGCAAAAGCAGGTAGCTGTTTTAGGAGCTCTGATAAGCACCAAGCAGTGGACAGTTTGCAACTAGCTTGTGAACTCAGTGGAGCACTTAACAGCTAAAGAGGCAGCTGTTTTCTAAGGAGTTGGTGGAGACCAAAAAATAAATATTGCACCAGACACATGACTTCAAATGAATGTTACTGTGTGCCTGATGGATGTGTAAATAGGGAACTGTTTGCTGCCATAAGGCAATAATATGTTATGTTAAGATTACAGCTTGTTTCACTGACTTTCAAGTTGCCAAAAAAATCTAAGAATGCAGCTTTCAATCAACATTGCATACTCCAACATTTAGACTTGAATTTGTCATCTAAAGCCCTAAATTTGCATTATCCAATGTCATACCATTTGAAAACGTAGGCTTTTAGCTTAAACCTTTATCAGATGTGTTTTTCTCATTTCAATTATTATTAAATAGGATTGGATAGTGCCTGAAAATCCATGTAGACTGAACTCTACAGCCGAATAGGCGGATGCTAAACTCACGATATGTGATATATTATTAAAGATTACCCTTATATTGTAAAACTTCCCACGTTTAAATCAGTAAATGTTACCATATGGCTATTTTGTTTGAGCTCCTATTTAAAAACAGACAGTGCGTAAATTTCCACTCTTCAAAAGCTGTAATTTTAACTACCCTTCTATTCCTGGGGAAATGACAGGCTTGGTTATGCACAGTTGCTAGAGAGGATAGGCTATTTGCAGAAATTTGTTGAAGTAGGCCTCAGCTTTGACAGCTGAGTTAACCCAAATAGAAAACTTTGAATGAAAAGATGTTTGTCAGTGCAGTTTTCATTCAGATGACGTGAGAATTAAATGTGTTACTTAAATTATTACAAGAGAACACTGTCATCACACACTATTTCTACGGGCAGGTACACTGAAAATCAATATTATTGAAAACACAAATCTCTCAAATCAACAAATGACATAATCTGTGACAATAATTTGGCTGTACGACACTGAAAGTAAATGTCTTTGACTAACTTTGTGGTTTTAAATAGCATTTTCATTGGCTTCAAAATCTAAATGAGCTAAATGTTATAGCAGTAATGACTAGTTTCAACAAGAGTACATTCAAAAACCACAATATTTTCACTGCATATTACAAATCATTTTTAATGTAGCAGTATTTTTTGGTATTGCTGCTGTCATTTCTTTTGACAAACCCAGCTCTTTTATTGTCTGTGGTTTAAGAAAACAGTAATATGATGTAGCTTATTTTTGTTTATTATTATTTACCCCTTTTTGTTTTTTCTTTTTTGTGTCTAACTGGCTTTTTGTGTCTAAAAAGCTATACTAATTAGCTAAGAGCTAATAACTTGTTTACATTTCATACATTGGATCAAAAAACTGTGTACCACAAAACGTAGCTAACTGTTAGGCTTGTAGTTACAACCCCCCAGGTTTGCTTTACTTAGCTTTAGCATCTTTTAGCTCATTGTTTGGATTTTCTGTCCCAGACATTTGCTTCAGTCTCTCCCATCAGCCCTATTTCCCATTAGTGCAGGCAGCTATTTTAACTAAAAAGCTCCTTTAAATCCATCATACACCACCTGTCCAGCACGAAACACCAGACAGACAAGCTAGTTGCTAACGTTAGCTTCTGAAGCAGTTAGCAGCTAGCAGCTAATCAACATTTCCCTCAAGAGTTGGTGAAACGGAGCAAAAAAAGGGATTTGAATGTGAAACTTACATTTATCAGGCGACCAGAAACACGCAAGGTTGTTGACTGCTGGATGTGTAAGACAGTTGTTTGCCATGACAATTTTATTACGTTAGCTAGCGGTTAAGTGATGTAGAATTTATAGCTTGCTTCCACTGCCGCACAGTGGCGAAAAAAAAAAAACTGTTAATGCTGCGGTTGAATGTTAAAGAAGCTGAACGTCAAGTGGAAGTTTGCGTCAGTGTTTGTCATAGAAATAGAATGAGAGTAGAATGGACATTGAACTGTTTGCCGTGGTGATTTGTTTTTTTGGCGGCTACAACTCATTGTTGTAGTGAATAAATATGAGGCCAAACAAGGTAATCATCTATTTAGCGTGACTCAGCTCCCCAACCCCATCTTTATAACCCAAACCTTAACACTTTATAGCTAACTGGCTGTTAACTTAAGTGTTGAAGCTTCTGCAGTATGCCAACTTAGTTTGGTGACTCATTTGATGAATGTGATCCATCTACCCTCCTACTATGTTGATTTAAATGGAAATGTCCGTTCTACTCTCATTCTATTTCTATGTTTGTGTCCTGCTCTTTGCTCCCTACTTCAAATTATACAAAATATATAACTTATACAGCTTATAAAACATGTTTTATTCCTTTGGTCAATATGTGTATGAACCATTCAAAACATATACAATATCATATACATTATATATAAATAACATACAGTAGATTTTAAAAATACATATGCAGACTAAGCATTATTGCATTCCGCATTTGACTCTGCATTGCAAAACAAGATTATTGTAACATCTAATAATGTGAAACTCACCAGAGCACAGGAACGTTCACGTCCCCCCAAGTCCGGTTATCTCCTGACAGCCCTCCGCATCCCACAAATATTTTAACAGAAAAGCACAAGATGAATGAAAGAAGACATTTCAAAGGCTCTTTGTTAAAAGACATATGTGACAAGAGAAGTCCAAGAAAAATAATACATACTCTTTTCCAGTACCTCTCCATGTCAGAAAGTTAATCCCCTCTAAGAAAATGTAGGTTCATGTCTTTGCTCCCCATTTTCTCTTTATCTCCTGTAATTGCATCTGCCTACACCTTGATTCAACAATCTTAGTTGGTAAAGAACCACTTGATGATTTGTAACAACACATTTTTACAGTTTCTGCAAAGCTAGTTGGTCTATAAACACTATTTGGCGAGAGACAGTGTCATACTGATCTTGGCCTCAAAAACCCCATAGCGGTCAATCTGCGGTACTTTTCACAGTTATGACAATGATGGATCCAGACGAAGTCTTTTATTATAATCTATTCTGATAAGTTATACTTATGTTGTTGGCTTACATAGCACCCATCACAGCTGGAAAGAGTTGACTGTGTTTTCACACGTGTCATTGGAAAGAAAGAGGTGTAACCCGAGATGCAACATTAGCAGCCAAATTGTATGCAACGCCCGGGCTGTACTTCACCAAGAAGCAGCTGCATGGTTGCACCCGTGGGTATCACTGCATCACAGCCAGTCAGAGAATCACTATGCAGTGCAGTATTGAAAATGTATCCAATCTTTGGGCTTGTGTTCAAGTTATGTACGTGATACCTTACAGTGTGTGCTACATAAATAATGCACCACTCCTGCTAAAGATATTCCACGTCTTGGCCTTCAATTGTATCCACTGTTTCAATATCCTTTGTCTTGATAGTGTCTGTTCATTTACAATGGTGTGATTTACCTAGCTCTTATAGATAATGTGCAGACACACTCCTACTAAGCCTTTCTCAACATGCAACACCCAGATACACTACTGTACACTGAGACACTGAGACATTCCAGCGTTATCAACTGAGACTGCTGTGGCCTTTTTCCAGAGGACAAGCTCTTTTATCAGGTATAAGCATGAGAACAGAGGAGCGAGCCTCGCCTGCCTGGCATCTATCTGCCTCTGACCACAGACATGGTGTCCAGTTTCCTACAGTACAGCCTGCCCTCTCTCTGATGTCCCTGTGCGACAAAACTCATCTGCATTTTGAAATGCAAGTCATTATAGCTATGTTTGTTGTTTGTATATATAAGATGTTAGGCTATGTTGAATCCATGCATGCATGAATCCATGACAGGGTTGTTTCCTAACATCTTTCATACTCCATGCAGACACACATTTGCATGTGTATTATATCTAATTTTGTAAACTAACAAATTAAATTATTATTATTATTACAAAACCACATGCATTTAAATTGTCAAACGCATAAATAGCACTGCCTTATTTGTGTATGCATTATGTGGCAAGAATAATTCAATAAAAGGCATTGTGTTCACATTAACCCAAAGGACCCTTGGCGGCTCCAGGACCCCTCCAGTGAGCTGATAAAATAATCTGAGGCCAACACTGGACCTGGTTTCCTTCAATCTTACCCTTTTCATATTAAAGCAACAACTGGGAGAAAAAGTTTGCTACTGGTTTAAATGGGTCAACACTAGTTACCTGACCTGGCTTCACAACCAGTACTCAACACCATAACATAAAGTTTTACATGAATGGTCAAAAACTGGATGAACACTGGTTTATTGTCAGGCATCAAATACAGAGTTTGCGTGTTAAAGTTCTATACAAAGAGGAGCAGGGAGGTCTATACAGGCCAAGGAAAACGTAAATATGCTGTTCAGGATTTGCTTGAAGCCGTCCTCGGTTTTATGAAACAGAGCAGGGAGAATACAATATGAATAGCTTTAGAGTCTGTATTGGTTGTCAGATGGTTTTTACTTCTGTCTTTATTATTCTTGCCATAAGGGCAGAAATTAACATGTGCTTCTGTGTCTGAGAAACTGTAGGAATTTCATCAGGTCCATTATAAACCGCCATATACAAAATGCCTATAGCAGCTCACTGCATTTGCATAAGAAAATTGCTTTTTCAATTTTGTGTTCCTGCACATTTCAAATCAGTTTTGGAGATATTAGACCGTCTGGTAGACGGTTCATTCAAAACTGACTGGTTTTGCAAACAAGGTACGGTTTGTCATTTACAGCATTAGATTGTTCTAGGCATTGCACATTGTTTGCTGGACTCATTCATTGTAGATGTGTTTAGTTCTGCTATTTATATCTTAGGCATTGATGCAACTAGTGCAAAGCTAGTATTATAGCCATCTATATTGTGGAAAAGAAGAGTCTAAAGTACAGAAACTTTAGAGCATTTTTATTTCCAAATGCAACTTGTGTCATCTTCATGCTGTGTGCTTACATACTCAATGGGAAGTTTACGGTGAAAATGAGGTGTTTTCCTGTGCTAAATTATATCCCTTCAATTGCAGCACCACTTTCCTGAGACAAATAGTAGAGGTAGAAGAGCTGCAGCAAACAGACTGTGTTTAGACACTTTGCCAGATGGCCCTCTGCTTTGCGGCGTCAAGTCTAAACAGGAGAGTTGGTTTCACACCTGGTTTTATCCCTGTGCATTTAACTGGAATGTCAGATAGTTCAATGCCCTGTGGAACATCTCCTCCTTATTTTTCTCTCTCTCCAGCTTTCTTTTTTGAAAGTCTGCAGTTTGAGCAGACCTGTCAACAGCGGTACACGTCTAGCAGCATTGGATGTGGACTCATGGAGCAGCCATTTCCAATAAAAATGTCAACCTTATGGTCCTTGATGTTCTCCAGCACCATCAGTATCTGTTGTATTTGAATGGATTGCCAAAGATAAGTTTGAGTGGAGACAAGATAAAGCAGTGTCAGTGAGCAACACCATGTAGACTGTCTGATTTATTATAGATAAGGACCCAGATAAAGTCCATTCATGCCACACATGGTGATTGCCTCCTAGAGAGTGTTTAATGTTGCCACACAAGAACATAATAACATGAAAGTAGAATCAAGGTCAGATGGAATTTTCTAAACTTAAATAAATCCACAGAATTGGGGTTACAAATTGTTAAAGTCAAATGTAATGTGTCAGTATAAATTTCCTGTAAACTATGTTTGAAATCAGCTGTGAACTGTTTACTGGCCATATAGATGGCAGGGTAGCAGAGAACGATAGCGAGCCAGCTTCCATTACTATTAGTTGGTTACGAGACCTCTCCATCCATCTGCTTCTGCCCAGCTCCTGCTCAATGATGCAGAGTGGCCACAATTAAGTGACGGCTATTTTGTCTAATGGATACCATTAATTAATTCCAGTCTGCTCTTTAGCAGGCGCTCCCCAGAGTCCATTAAGAAATTTGTCCACTGCGAACGGCCAAAACAACGCCACTGCAGATGAATGGCAAGATCAAAACCTGTCTGAGTCCAAGTGATTTAGTCGCCACTGTTGAGCTGATTTTGTATTCTATAAATGTTGGCCATACAGTTGTTAGATGTGTAATGAGATATATTTTGATGCGAAATTGACTATTCCAAATTCACCATTAATGTCATCTCCTCTCTGCTTGACATATTGGATCTCACCATAACAACAGGATTACCTAAGACAGTGGCCTGTTGTAGAAATCATAAGTAACGTCTCCATGGAAACACCAACACCATTTTCAACCAGAGGCGTCAGGGCTTCCTGATTGAAGACTTTTTGATGTTCAGGAACTCAGTGTCAGAGAGAAAACTAATCTCCATAGGCTGGCATTAGCTTTTCCTGCATTGTGATTCATTGATTGGTGATCCAAAAAAAGGAAACACAATCAATGGGCGTGTGTGCGTGTGTGTGTGTGTGTGTGTGTGTGTGCGCATGTGTGTGTGTGTGTGCGTGCGTGAGTGTGTGCATGCTTATGTGTGTGTGTGTGTGTGTGTGTGTAGCTGCCCTTCTTAAGTCAGGGGGCTGAGTACTGTGCCAGAAGACAAACTAAGCACTGTGACAAGAAAGTGCAGCATCATCATGGCTTCCTCTTCTGCAGACTTCAAGAAGACCCAAAGTGTCTGTCCAGTTACATTAGCTAATTGAAACCCCATAAATCTGTCTCTGAGCCACTTTGCACATTTTCATCTGACCATGCATACCGCATTCAGGCAATGTCTGCAGAATGAATGGGAAACCTCCTGCTATCCTGACTTGGGAGCAGCCATTGTTAACCTTAGTCACACCACATTATGAGTCTAGATTTGTTATTTTTACCATGTTACATTAACTTAGTAGAAGCAGATGCAAACAAATAGTGTGTGGCTCCTGTAATGATTAGCTGAATAGCTTGTATTAATGTTAATTTAATTTAGATGTCACTGCCAGCCGCTGGCTAAAATTACTTTGCCACAGGTTTATTAACACATCTGTAGTTTGGTGGGAAATATTGTAGCTTTGAGGTATTCTTCAATGGACACTTAAAGGTCCCAGGGCACGAAAAGTTCACTTTATGAGGTTTTTTAACATTAATATGCATTCCCCCAACCTGCCTATTGTCCCCCAGTGGTTAGAAATGGCGATAAGTGTAAACTGAACCCTGGGTATCCTGCTCTGCCTTTGAGAAAATGAAAGCTCAGATGAGCCGATCTGGAATCTTATAAGGTCATAAGGGGCAAGGTTACCTCCCCTTTCTCTGCTTAATTTGGCCCACCCATGAGAGAGAGACATCCCCCCTCTCCTCCTCAAAGGCTACAGACTCAGAAATGGCACATACTAAGGAAAGCTCATTGGGAGACTGGCTCTAGTGGCTGTAATTCTGCACCAAGGCTGGATTTTTGGAAAGAAACTTCAGATACATTATTAGGGGACCACTAAGGTCTATACAAAAGCATTCAAAGAGCACCATGTCATGGGACCTTTAAATGATATCCAACTCAAAAATGGCAGGACAACCATCACCAACTTTTTGCCATACTGAACATATCCATAGGCTTGTGCAGGTAGGTAGATTAGGCCAGGATACAGCGCTGGGTTGTCGCCAAGTAGGGGATGAGAGCCGCCCCCAGCATCTAGAAGCAGATGTTAGCTCATGAATCCTTGCCCAGGAATCTGTGACTCATACCAAATTCCTCCTTCTGCTTCAGAAAAATCTTTGAGAACCTGTGGAGTAATGAAATGGGTGAAGGAAAAGAACGTGGAGTGGTGGAGGGTAAATCATAATGTGCGTGACAGAGGGAGGGAAGGAAGAAGGTGGGAAGGATTAACGGATGGATGGTTGAAAGCACAGGAGTAAACTTTCCTTTACAACCTCCCTACTCTCTCCTCCTTCAATCCAGCTAGGATGGCAGGCTCCATCACATCATAAGGGAAATATTTCAAAAGCACAGTTGAGTGAGGAAGCATAGCAGAAAATAAACAGGAGTGACGGCAGAAGAATCAAAGCCTCGGACTGATGAAAGTGCTCCCAACATCCTGTCTGTCACTATGCAGAGGAGGCCGGCTGCCTGTTAGGACAGGAGCTCTTTGTGGCTGTGGTACTTGAGTGGTTTGTGTGTGTGTGTGTGTGTGCTGAAGTCAAGTGACTGCATGTGTTTTTTCATCTCCCAAAAAAGCACTCTCCCCCTCCCTTTTTTGTTTCTCTCACTCACACACTACATACACAAACTTTCCAGTGAATGCGCATGTCTGAAAGAAAGGTGAGTGTTGACTATTGAGTGAATTGATGTCTCATCTGTGAAATATGTCTGGCTCGGTCAGTCCTGAGAGAGGGGCCTTTGGGTGCAAATGTTCAAATCTGCAGCCCTTCCTAGCATTGTTACTTCACTTCCCACCCCCTCACCTTCTCATTTTCTCCAGGTTAAGTCCTGTAGGCCTGCCAGGCTCTAGTTTAGCTTCTCCTCCTTCTGCAAAACCACATCACACATGCACACATTAGCACACACATGGGATGCACACACTGACATACACTGCTGCAAGCTGTTACTGTCTCAAGCGGATTAGAGTTTAATTAACTTTATGTAACTTTGTTAATTACCAAAACACACACCAATTAAATCTGCAATAACAACACTTTTATCTAAAGCAACCTACAATAAGTGCATTCAACCATGTGGGTACAACCCCAAAAAGTACATCAACTTTATCAAGTATGCTGAACTGCCTCAAGTGCTCCATATAATTCATTTATACATTGTATTTAAAAGCAAAAAAAGACCCATTAATCTGAAGTCCTCGGAGAAAGATTTACAAATAGGTTATTTATCTACTAGATACAGGGGTCAACAGAAGAAAATCTTAAGAGTTTTATCATTTAATAAACACATTCATTCACAATATTCATTACCAGAAGTCAATTTTACTGTGCATGTGTCAGAGTGATTTTAGTCTGCCATTTACTTATTGAATAGATCCAAATACAGGTTATTTCAAGACTACTTTAAACCAGATGCTTGTGCGTGGTTCGAACCTTCATTTTAAGTGGTAGTCTTTTCTATGGAAGCGTGTAAAGAGAAAATTTGACTCAGCTACAGTTTTAGTTCTTTAAATCGCGGGCTCATCAAACTTACAGTAAATGGTGCTCTGTGTTGCTTAATTCAGTTTAAAAAAACCCGTTTTTGACAGGGTCCCAGTAAGAATATCTTCTGCTTGACTTACATTCATTTGACAGCTTTAAGAAAACCTTTTATTAAACCAACCGTAGCTTATATTTGATCTATCTTGAAATTAAACCACTCCTCCTTTTGCGTGGGACCTCCTGGTGCGCCCTAAAGGACCACACCTGTTCTCTAGACCCCAGGCTGGGAACCACTGGTTAAATAAGTTGGTGAAATGTTTTCTTACAAGAGGAAACATCTATCACACATCTATCACACCATGACCTCAGACTAATGATGTTAGGAATGTAAAAGACAATGGTAATTATGTTATTATAATTATAATTATGGTTCCTTTTGATGGGGATGAAAATGCATTTGACATTTAGGTGCTAATTTCCGACAATTGAAAAAGATGAGGGTACGGGTCTAATTGGTATGTTGCAGTGTGGTAAATGTCACCATTCAGACACAGGGCTACATGCAGTCAGATGTGTCCATTTCAGTAATAAAAGCTGGTTAAATACCTGGACAATGTCTCCCCCTTGAGGTTGAAAATCATTTAACTATTTGTCGTAGACAAGTACAATTATTTACTTATATAATGAGTGAAAGTATTTACTTATGTATGTAAAGACACATTAGCAGGACAAAATGAACCTGCTAGTTGGCCTTGGGTTAAAAATAAGATGCTGGGCCTCAGTTTATCCCCTATTCCTCCTACTTTCTCAGGTGTTCTGTGTGGTTGTTCATGTATTTAATATGCACATTTAAAGATACAATTACACTTTAAGTCTTAAATTGTTCAGATTTAAGGAAGAGATTGACTTTATTAATTCCTCTTAGGGAAAATAAATGTTTGAACTGTTTTTATTTTATTTTATCACATACACACACACACACACACACACACACACACACACACACACACACACACACACACACACACACACACACACACACACACACACACGCTATAGTTTGGAGAGATGTCAGAGTGATGGGGATACCACTCTGCAACTCCAAACATTGCCTTGGAAAATGTTGGTCCTGTCCATAATTCCTGATGTGGGCCGGCTTCTAGGGCCCTTGGAGTTCTGTACTCTGGTTCTTGGCAATCCAGCCTTTATTATAGACCCTTTTCACAGCAGACATTTTGACATATTATAGCAGGAAATGCACGTAACAGCACATAACACAAATAATGGTTCCTTTGCAGTGTCTCAGAAAGCCATGTCAGAGTGAGAACACCCAAATGGAATATTAATAACATGAATAACACTTGTGCTTTTTATATTCTCTGAATGCCTTGAAAAAAGGTCTATTAACTATGGCAGTTTCAGGCTTTCAATTGGGTGGTGTGGTGTCATTACAAATCATACAAATGTTAAAGTAAAGTGTCTCAATGTACTCAAGGACATCTGAGCTATGCGTTCAGCTCTGCGCAGGCAACTCAACGCAATACAACGCTTGTGAAGTTCCCTGTATGTACCCTGCTGGAGACTGTCCAACTCAACAGAGCGATACCATAGCTAGCTAGCTAGCTAACATTTATCTGTGCTAGCCATATAGTCGTATAATGAGAGATATTCTGCAAGAGACGAATAGCAATTAAGTGGCCGACATATTAATAGAAACACGTAAGTGTTACAAACCAACTTTACTATCTTGCTAACGCTTAGCAATAGCTAACATTAGCTAAACAAAACCAGCATGATGCGCTCATGATGCTCTGAAATAGCCTATGTCTGATTTACACCACAGGGACGTTCCGGTTTTTAACTAGTGGCGTAACGTTAGATGATTTATTTTTCTAGTTCAGTGTAATATCTCTGCCCGGTGTGTTTGTAATTAGCAAGGTTGACAATGTTTCACAAGCTAACGTTAACCAGACACAATAACTAGCTAGCTAGCTGCAACGTCAGCTAACAACAACATTGACCTGTGTAAACAACCCAGGACAAATATACTTTCTTTCCAAGATATGGTCTTTATGTCATCTTTTTCTTTGTTGCAATTTTTTGACAACAAAGAACGTTTTCGTGAAGGCATGTGTTATTTGACTCTTTGCAGATTAGGCCATCCAAATGGTAATCATGTCAGGCACAGCCACTGTGCTGCAACAGTTTATCAGTGGGCTGAAGAGTCGAAATGAAGACACCAGAGCAAAATCTGCCAAAGATCTGCAGCATTATGTGACTACAGAGCTCAGAGAGGTAACAGCAGAAATGCACATGGATGTAATAGAAACCTGCCATGAAGATATAATTTCAATATACTGTACACTGAATGAGTGTTGTTTCCCAAAAGAGCTTTTTACACTTTCAAGAGTGGATATGGACACCTACTTTTTTTTTCTTTGTCTTCATTGGTTCAAGTTGCTGTCACCAATTTTACTTTGCTATTGATGTATATATTTTTTTGTGATACTGGTTTTGTGCTTTCCACAGTTAAGCCAAGATGAAGCCACTACATTCTATGATGAGTTAAACCACCACATATTTGAGCTGGTATCCAGCTCTGATGTAAATGAGAAGAAAGGAGGGATTCTTGCCATTGGTAAGCCGTAAACATTGACATGCCAAATTTACTTAAGTATGATTTACAAAAGGTCTGGTGGAATTAGCTTGAGATAAGTTACTGCTCTTGATATATGTCACATGGAAATGTGTAATAGTTATCACACAGTATGTGTGAAACAGTATATTACTATGACTCAATCATATGTTCCAGTGAGTCTGATTGGAGTCGAGGGAGGCAATGCCACCAGGATCAGCCGCTTTGCCAATTACCTGCGCAACCTACTCCCCTCCAGCGACCCTGTGGTGATGGAGATGGCCTCTAAAGCCATGGGCCACCTGTCTATGGCTGGGGACACCTTTACTGCTGAATATGTGGAGTTTGAGGTGAAGAGGGCCCTGGAGTGGCTGGGAGCAGACAGAAATGAAGGCAGACGCCATGCTGCAGTAAGTGATTAACAGAGAGCAGGGACTTCGTTGTTTGTTGTTGAAATACCACCACTTCTTGGCGGTGTTTGTGTGTGGTAAAGATGAGGGCGTAGGACAGTTTGACTTTGTATGTAGAGCAGTACGAGGTACATTTGTGGCTGGTCTACCTTTTCCTGGATGGAGATCTCACTCACTGCTGTTCAGGAGGAGACAGTGTTGAATATTGCTAGTAAAGGATAAATACCCCCCTACCTAATTTTTTAATACATAATTTTTGCAGAAAGACTTTTCGTCAGTATCAACTTAGTTTTTGTCTTTGTCAAAATACAAACGTAACAGTTTTAAACCTATCTTAAATAGGCTGGAGGAGCTCAGTCCATTGGTGGCTTGGCTTAGGAACCGAATGATCGCCAGTTCAAGTATAGAGTGTTGACTGGTGCCAGTTCACTGCCTGGGCACTGCCGAGGTGCCCTTGAGCAAGGCACTGAACCTCTAATTGCTGTCACAGCTTAAAAACTCTTTTACACCGAACAAGAAGATGTGGATGTGTTTGAGCTTGTCAGTTGTTAAACAGTAGATGTGAGTGATTAGTTAGTTTGTAACACACACATGTACTCTGGCCTTGTTTATCGATTCTCTGCAATTAGGAGCCTGTTATTAAAAACCCTCACCAGGGAAGTGATTCTAAAATAATAAAATCAAATGTAGTCTTTTTGTATTGGATTTTCTAACTTAGGAAATTTTCAAATATGTGAAAATAGTTTTTAGATGATACAAGAATGAGTGTCAGGTTCTGAAAAAAAGATTGCTGATGTTTTTGTGGACAGCCATTCATGCTGACTCTGTGGTGACATCAGAATAGAAACAGAATTTTAGTAACTTAATAATATTGTTTTGGTGAAAACAAATTCAAGATGATTTTATCAGCATGGAGAGGAGAGATTATAGTTGCCAAGCTTGCTTTAGGTCACACAATGCCAATTACTTAATTAATTATGTTATGCAACATTGCATAACATAAAACAACATTTTTTTAAGTGGTGAACTTTAGAGCTCGGAAATAAAACAAGAACTGCTGAGTGATTTCTGACATCACAATTTTTACATATATTTACATTGGAAAGAAATAAATCCAAGAAAGGCAATTTATAACCAGCCATAAAATGATGTTCTATCTTTTCTAGGTGTTGGTGTTGAGAGAGCTGGCTGTGAGCGCACCCACCTTTCTTTCAGCAAGTGCAGCCCTTCTTTGACAACATCTTTTATGCAGTATGGGACCCCAAGCAGGCCATCCGAGAAGGGGCAGTATCTGCATTGCGAGCCTCTCTCATACTCACCACACAGAGGGAGACCAAGGAAATGCAGAAACCTCAGTGGTACAAAGTAAGACGTTCCACTCTATCGTCCTAAAGAAGTATTTTCCCTACATGTATTTAAGGTAAAATGTATGTCCTTGTAATAGGCAACATGAGTGTTTGTCTTTACTGTAACAGCAAACCTTTGAGGAGGCAGAGAAAGGCTTCGATGAGACTTTGGCCAAAGAGAAAGGGATGAATCGTGATGACAGGGTCCACGGTGCTCTTCTGATCCTAAATGAGCTGGTTCGCATAAGCAGCATGGAGGGAGAAGTAAGGGCTCAATTTACCGTGGAAACATTCTCACATCCACAAGCAAAACATTCCTCTCACTGTCTTGTCTCTTTGACAGCGCATGCGTGAGGAGATGGAGGAGATCACACAGCAGCAGTTGGTCCATGATAAGTACTGCAAGGAGATGATGGGATTTGGAGCCAAGCCCCGACACATCACACCCTTTACTAGCTTCCAGTCGGTGCAGCCACAGCAGTCAAACGCCCTTCTGGGCCTGCTGGGCTACAGCACGCCTCAGGGCTACCTCAGCTTTGGAGCCACGCCGGCACCTACCAAGAGCTTGCTGGTGGAGAGTCGATATTGTCGTGAGCTGATGGAGGAACGATTCGATCAGGTAGATTTTACAGAGGTCTGGTTTTTCCAGAATGCCATAGTTGTTTTGTTATTGCATGATCTGACAATTATTATGTTAATAAATAGATTGTATTATGTTTTTGGGTTGTCTGTCCGTCTCATTCTCGTAAAGGCGATATCTTACTAACGCCTTGAGGAAATTTCTTTAAATCTTTGGTGTATTTTAGACCATAACGTATGGTGTTGTTATCTTGGCATACATCATTTTATAAAGTTTAGTCCACTCCTAATATATAACTTTGGCATGATATGATTGTTTATCAATATCTTAGTCTGTGACTGTTAGAATGATTGATTGTTTTCAACACATATTATGTGCTTTGTCCAGGTGTGTCGGTGGGTGCTGAAATACAAGACCAGTAAAAACCCTCTGATCCAGATGACCATCCTCAACCTCCTTCCACGCCTTGCTGCCTTCCAGCCAAATAACTTTACAGGTGGGACAAGTTAATGTTTAAATGTAACCCAGTTGAATCCATCTTTAACACAGTAACATTCAGCCATGTATTTTTACCAGCACTATACCAACAAGGTTTTTTGGTGTTTATGGAAAAGAAGGTAGACAAGGTACAAGGTCATAACCAATACTTTTTTAGACTCTTCTGTCCTGATTTCAATGGGCTTTACAGTAATACACCAGTCATGTGTTGCAGCCCTTACGTTTCCCTACCTCTGTGTATAACCATTTGTACTTGTTTCATCCACTGTGCAGACCAGTACCTCTCAGACACTATGGGCTACCTGCTGGCCAGTCTGAAGAAGGAGAAGGAGAGAACGTCAGCTTTCCAGGCTCTGGGGCTGCTGGTAGTGGCCGTCAGGGCAGAAATCCAGCCTTACCTCACAAAGATCCTTGAAATCATCAAGGCTGCCTTGCCACCCAAGGACTTTGCCCACAAGTCAGTATTTAAATGCAGGACATTGGCTCTCTAACAGTTTGTAGTCTCTGTACACTGTACATAATATTTATTCACATTCAGATATTAATGTTTGATTTGTCTTTTATTATTTTGTTGTATTTTAATAATACTTTTCTCACTAGGCTCTAATTCCAGTATTGCTTCACATGTTTTAAGAATCATTGTAGCTATGTTTTTGTGTTGTGCAATATTGGTAATATAAGTGCTAGTTTATTAAATACATACATCTAAAGTAAATTTAATTTAAATATAAAGTTTAAATAATTTTGGGATACTGTCTATGAAAAGAAAAGAGACCTACCATGAGAGCATGCTTTTTCATTTTACCATCTTCCATGTATGCAGGAGACAGAAGACCATGCAGGTGGATGCCACAGTGTTTACCTGTATCAGCATGCTCTCCAGAGCCATGGGTCCCAGCATCCAACCAGACATCAAAGAGCTGCTGGAGCCTATGCTGGCTGTAGGTCTGAGGTAGGACAAGGTTTTACTATTGCCTAGAGTGGATTTTTGGGCTGGGGTTATACAAGTAGCAGGGTTTAAATGGAGAGAGTTTGTTCATAAACACATCACAACATAGTTATTGGTCTTTTGATGTTAGATCTTGTCCTTTTTGACCTTTTCATGTAGTCCTGCGCTGACAGCAGTGCTGTATGACCTGAGCCGTCAAATCCCCCAGTTGAAGAAGGACATCCAGGATGGCCTGCTGAAGATGCTTTCCCTGGTGTTGATGCACAAGCCGCTGCGTCACCCCGGCATGCCCAAAGGCTTGGCTCACCAGCTTTCCTCGCCAAGCCTCACAAACATCCCAGAGGCCAGTGACGTAGGCAGCATCACACTGGCCCTACGCACGCTGGGAAGCTTTGAGTTCGAAGGCAAGAACCTTGAAAAAGACACAGCTTTAAAGCAGGACTATCATATTCAATTTTTATATTTATTTCTTAAGAAACATATGGAGGGGAAAACCACACTTGGTTCTGTCAGTGGGAAAAAAATTATGATTTTTCAATGTAGGCATTACAGCCCGAGAGAAATCATAAAGCATGGTCACACTGCACAACTGGACAGGTGTTATGAGTAATTCAATATTTTTGGCTCCTTCTTTGTAAGTCTGTTGTTGACAGACTTACACTGGAGCACACCACCAGGCTTTTTACCAGTTTAGTTTTGAAATCCCAAACCAATTGAAATTGAAGCCTTCTACACGCATTCTGTATAACTGCCCTAATTTGCCTTAAACCACAGCACTCTAGCTGTAATGCTAAATCTCCCAGTGTAGGGATTATTCTAACTCTTTGTTCTTTCACCAGGACACTCCCTCACCCAGTTTGTGCGCCACTGTGCTGATCACTTCTTGAACAGTGAACACAAGGAAATCCGGATGGAGGCAGCTCGGACCTGCTCACGCCTTCTTACCCCCTCCATCCACCTCCTCAGCGGCCATGTTGTTAGCCAGACCGCTGTGCAGGTTGTTGCAGATGTGCTCAGCAAGCTGTTAGTTGTTGGCATCACTGACCCAGGTAACATGAACATGAAGGGGTAAACAGAAAGTGGAGGAAAGGGGTAGTAGTACCATGTGGATTTATTGAACATAGTTTCATTTTGAAATTGGTGGCACTTACAATAAAGGTAATAAGAAAGTCAAAATGTCATACTTTTTCTTGTTTCTGTTCTCCTGCAGATCCAGACATTCGATATTGTGTGCTGGCATCTCTTGATGAGCGCTTCGACGCTCACCTTGCCCAGGCTGAGAACTTGCAGGCTCTGTTTGTTGCACTAAATGATGAGGTGTTTGAGATCAGAGAGCTGGCCATCTGTACAATCGGACGCCTCAGCAGCATGAACCCTGCCTTTGTCATGCCCTTCCTACGCAAGATGCTCATTCAGGTAGGCACTACAGATCTCACAGTAGGATTGGTTTAATGGATTATTGTGTTGAAGGTTCTGTATGGTTCAAGTGAACACATTGAAACATTCCTTCTCTCCTCCTTATTTGCTCATTTTGGCATTTTTGTCCTTTACCCGATTTGGTACACTGACATGCCCAAAAAGGTCCACGCCAGATGTTTAACAGCTGTTGTACAAGTGACAAATTTTCATTATTAAAGTTCAGTTTGGGGTTACAGTCTTTCCAGGCAGGTTTTTTTGCAGGCATGGTGATGTACCAACATGCGCATGGAGGAAAACAAACCTTCTTTCCTAAAAACTTGCCATCTGAATAATTTTAACTATGCTACTCACTTAACAAATCCACATAGAGGCTTTTAATCCGATTTAAAATAGAACGTTTTTTAGTAGTTGAAATCATCATAACATTCTCTGTCCAAGATATTTGTGACATTATGTTTTTGTTTAAAATAAAATAAACATGTGTGGTTATTCCTGTCAATGGAGAAGATGTTAGATAAAAGGAAAGGATGTTCAATATTTAGATTTTTACCATCACGCACATCTAAAAATGTTTGTTCTACTTGAAAAGAGCACTTGTTGTCTGTTGTTTCAATTGGACACCTTTAGATGGCAGCAAAGGCTGTGGTATTATGCACAGCTTAAACATCTAAAGTATTCCTCCATAAGACCTAGTGAAGTTTTCTTTTTCAGTACATTGCTCCCATAACACCACTATGTACACTATACATAATTAATAAGATGTATTCCAGATAGAGAAGACTCTATACTTGACACTGTTTTAAATTGTGTTGCAGATCTTAACAGAGTTGGAGCACAGTGGTGTTGGCAGGAACAAAGAGCAAAGTGCTCGTATGCTTGGCCATCTAGTCTCCAACGCCCCCCGCCTCATACGGCCATATATGGAGCCCATCCTCAAGGTACAAGTCTGCAAGTTCTCCATTGTGAAGGTGTATGAGTGTATGAATGTAAACCAGGCTGTTACTTGAAAGGAACATCTGTACTCAGTAGGCTTTCTCTAAATAAATAAAATGAGATCTCCGCAGATTTCACACATCAAAGTCTGTTTACAAGTCCTGGTGAGTTGTTCTGCATATGTGAAAAAAGTTGGATAAGCCCCTCATCTCTGCTTGAGGCTGCCAGCTCGAAGCTCTGTTAGCCGCTACGAACTGTCGGTGTGGGTCATGTAGGTGTTTTTGACAAGGAAGAAGAATGTGAAATAAAAAAGACAATGTTATAGGAGTCTAATGTAAAATATGTGGCGGTCCTTTTATGTCCATTACCAACTAATTTCCCGAAGCTCAAATTTTTTTCTGAATATTAAAATTATGGGGAGCACTGTGTTTCCATGGGTTAAATGACACTGCTACTCCTTACTTTTCTAGGCTTTAATCCTCAAGCTGAAAGACCCAGACCCCAACCCTGGAGTGGTCATTAGTGTCCTGGCGACAATTGGCGAGTTGGCCCAGGTAAGGTTGATTGTTTAAATTACTTGAAGCTTTAGGAAGACTGTATTATCCTGTGTGTCATATTCATTTTCTAGCTGCTGCTGATTGAAACCCAATTAATCTGAGCACAGTTGTTTGCCCTGTGCACAGTATTGCAGTTTTTAAAGTCTTACTTTAAAAAAAAAACGTTTTAATGGAAGCAATCTGAGCATGTCCTTTTCTGAGCTGTAAAGTCAAGAGTGTATGTGTGCCTTGCTCCCACAGAGGAGTCAGGAAAGCACAGGTAAAGGCAGGCAGACTCTGCAGCAGGTAAGAGTGTTGGAGGTGCTCAGGTAGACCAACTTTTCACAGTTGTTTCAGTGCAGGAAGAGGCACAAGCCCAGCTGATCAGGAACCAGCACAGGAAGAAACGAGAAGGGAATACAGACAAGAACCACTAAATGCAATGTCAACTTGTATGCTTCATTTGCTAAAAAAAGTGTATACAAGCTTAAAGCCACAATGTGTAAAATAAAATAAAAAAATGGTTAATTGTAGTGGTAGTATAAAAAAAAGACACTGTAGTAAATGTTGTAGGAAAGCACCCCCCCTACTCTAGTCTCACATTGCCAGACCTATCTCCACAGTGCTGTTTAGTAAGGTCTACCTACACCACAGATACATTCTAGGATAGGAGGAAAATACGTTCTGGATTGTTTGCATTTCTTTAGACCAATCACAGTCGTCTTTGGCGATGCTAAATTCCGGACGCAGCAAAGGTGGCTCTGTAAAATAATCCTGGGAAAGACACTTGTTTTGGTGAACCATTGGCAGCCCACACAAGAAAATGTCACATTAAGTATTAAATGAAGATAACTGTTCACACAGTACAGTAAGATGAGTTATTAAACCTATACAATCCAACCAAACAGGCCTGCCTGATTGCAAAAACTTACAATTTTCAGTGTGTAATGTTGGCTTGCTACCTTAGGGGTTGTTCTTGTTTTGCGTAGCGAAGAGATTTTGAGATTTGTAATTACTCAATCCTTTTTACATTTTAAAAGATCTTACTGACAGAAAATTGGACATAATAGGAGAGTTTTGATTGGTTCTTCTTTGCTGGCCTTCCCAGGTGAGCGGCTTGGAGATGAGGAAGTGGATGGACGAGCTTTTTCCAATCATCATGGACATGCTGCAAGACTCCTCGTCATTGGCCAAGCGACAGGTATGCAAAGAACATTTGTGTCTGCTTCATCTGTTTCTAATTTTCTTTTCTCATTTCTCTTCATCATTACTCCATGTTCTGAAAAATATTTATTTCTTGTAAACAGTAAATACACATCTGCTTGAGTAAACAAAACTGGATGTAATTTCTTGAAACGTTTTAAGTCCCTCAGAAAGCATTTTTTATGCATTGTGCTTTTGGTTTTTACCGTTTAAACAGCATTATGTGCCAGGACTCGGAGCTAACACAGGGAAGGATCATTTATAAGTATTAACCTCTGACGTATCGATTAGGAACTGAAAAGAAGATTGAATTGATGAGACAAATGGGAATAATGATTGGCATTTTTATTTACTCCTGTTAATACTGAATAATATGAACAATAAGAATACAACAAAATCAAAATATAGTAACTGTTGCATTGTTTAGTAAGTAGACATTTTGTTTCAAGGATGGTGAAGTAACAGTGCAAATGCAAAGAAAAGTACATCCCAGACATGCGTAATGCTTCTTTTATCAGTGGTATTGTTCAAAGAGAATCTGCTTCTGACTCTCCACCAGGTGGCACTGTGGACACTGGGCCAGCAGGTAGCTAGTACAGGTTATGTGGTGGAGCCCTACCGCAAGTACCCCTCCCTTCTGGAGGTGCTGCTCAACTTCCTCAAGACGGAACAAAACCAAGGCATAAGGAGAGAGGTATGCACTCTTCTTTTCCCCACTGTTTTCTTAGTAGCAATGTCCACCCAACCCTGTCCTTCTGTGACTCATTATGTGGCCAGAAACCCTACCTGTCACCATATAATAAACACATTAAGGTCTGTTTAGATGTATTGGCTTTGACTGGTAAATTATTATCACACAAATACATACAGTATGAGCCTATGCACATTTTCCATAGTTATAAGGAACTTTTCCTAAGTCTTGACCTCTGATGTAAGTGATAATTGTCAACGTTTCTATCCTCGTCTTTTACATTGCTGTTGTTACTGTGTTTGGTGTGTGGTACTTGGACTTTAGCTCTGGCTCGTACCTTGGATCCACTTTTGAATGAATCTGAAATCCTGTTGGATGGCAATTGCTAGTCTAGATTGACTACTATTGTACTCTGTGCCATAGCCTCTGCCCTCCTTGAAGGAACAAACTACAAACATTTTACAGCAAGCATTTATGTTGAGTGTTAGCTTACTTTTTTATGTTGTCATTTTGTTATAATTAAGGAATACCCCACTGAAAATCAATCTTTTGAGTATTAAAAACTCTCATTCTACCCACTACTTCACAGAGGACAGCAACTGTGGTCAGCTTGGATTAACCACAGACTTAAGAGATTCCAGTGGGGTCTCAAAAGGGAAAGAGTCACTGAAAAAAAGTCATAATATCCACTTTGGATCAATGAAAGTACATTTCCTGGATAAAGCCAGACATCCAGCGTGTGGCTCACATACTGGGTGTCTGCCAAGTCTTTGTGTTGCTGAATTGACATGCTGAATTTGGATAATACAATAAAGCATACCTGCTTGGTTCTTTCAGGGAATTGTAAAGATTTACAGGGAATATGCTTACGGCATGTACTATCTAACCTAGGTTTTCCAGTGGAGGGCTAACATTCAGTGGAAGATAGCTAACTGTGTTTGTATGTTTGGATCCAACAGGCTATCCGTGTACTGGGTCTTCTCGGAGCTCTGGACCCCTACAAGCACAAGGTGAACATCGGCATGATTGACCAGTCGCGAGATGCCTCTGCCGTCAGTCTCTCTGAGTCCAAGTCCAGTCAAGACTCGGGTAGGCCACTATTACTAATCACTGTTTTGGGAAAAATTGTGGTTGCAATTTTTTTTACCTAGAGGCAGAATATGGATTAGTTTAACTTAACTGTTGTAATTTTGCAATGGCTGGAAAATCTCTAAATCAACATGAACCTTTTTAAAATCTCACAGTGTGGGTGTAACCATTGGGGACATCTGGGTTGTTGCTCTGACAACAGCATGTCTGATAGTCTTGTAAACAGTCTGTACATGGAGGACTGGGTATGATTTTGGCCTTGCATTTCTTACATTCATCCTGATGATTCTTCAGTCGGCCAGATAGCAAGGGGCATGTAAACCACAAGGCAGAGGTTATGTTTCCACCAAAGCATGAAGTATAAAAAAAGTTCTATTTTGGTCTCATCTGACCACATGCCTTTCTCCCATGACTCCTCTGGATCATCCAAATGGTCATTGGCAAACTTAAGACGGGCCTTGACATGTGCTGGTTTAAGCAGGGGAACCTTCCGTGCCATGCATGATTTAAAACTATGCTGTCTTAGTGTATTACCAACAGTAACCTTGGAAACGGTGGTCCCAGCTCTTTTCAGGTCATTGACCAGCTTCTCCCGTGTAGTTCTGTGCTGATTTTTCACCTTTCTTAGGATCATTGAGACCCCACAAGGTGAGATCTTGCATGGAGCCCCAGTCCGAGGGAGATTGACAGTCATGTTTAGCTTCTTCCATTTTCTAATGATTGCTCCAACAGTGGACCTTTTTTCACCAAGCTACTTGGCAATTTCCCGTAGCCCTTTCCAGCCTTGTGGAGGTGTACAATTTTGTCTCTAGTGTCTTTGGACAGCTCCTTGGTCTTGGCCATGTTAGTAGTTGTATTCTTACTGATTGTATGGGGTGGACAGGTGTCTTTATGCAGCTAACAACCTCAAACAGGTGCATCTAATTTATGATAATAAATGGAGTGGAGGTGGACATTTTAAAGGCAGACTAACAGATCTTTGAGAGTCAGAATTCTAGCTGTATCATATAAAATAAATAGTCAAAAAATCATACATTGTGATTTTTTTTTTAGATTATGTCTCTCACAGTGGACATGCACCTACGATGACAATTTCAGACCCCTCCAGGATTTCTAAGTGGGAGAACTTGCAAAATAGCAGGGTGTTCAAATACATATTTTCCTCACTGTATGTCTCAGAATTTAATCTTGGACAATATGATAATAGATTTACAAGTTTGTTCTCCGATTAAATTGACTGTGACTGGAAATGGAAGCTGTACATCTGTTGGCAGATTTGTCAGGGACAGTGTCTGAAACACTAGCAATATTTGACAGCATGTATTTTGTTACGTCACCTGACAAACGAGAGCAAACGCATCACTACAGAATGTCAGGGTCATAAAAACTGATGAGTTGGTGCATAGTCCCTCTTAGTAAGTTGCTGTAATTACATCTATTATTATGGCTAAGAAACAGTTCAGCTTTTTTTCTACACCGCTGAGGCCTGAATTACTACAGTACTGCTGCCTCACTGCTACATTAATTCCTGTTTGTGGGTTGTAAAATACAGATGTATAGCCATCTATCACCATCATTAATCTAGACTTGCTGAAGGCCCAAGTAATAAATGATCCAAATCTACCCTCTTTAGCCTGCGTTTTCTGTGCAATCTGTTTTGTCGATGGTCCAGAGTCTTCAGGGAAACAATTGGAGCAGCTGAAACTGTACTCCTGCAGAAGGTGAAACGCTGAATACCAGACAGCTGTATTCTCAGATGCCTTGTAAAACTCAATAGCACTGTAAAAATAAATGGACATGCTGACCCCATTCAAATTGCCTGTTACAAAACACATTAATAAAACTATTTATTGAAAAGATATACTGTTTGCTTAAAAATGTTTAAAAGACCATTATTGTTGCTTGTTTCTTTTTAAGAAATACATAAAATTCTGGGCATGACTGCCGAAACCCTCATGTGGCTCTTTAGATTCTCCTGTACTTAATGCTGATTCTCAAGTGCCTTCTTACAGATGGCAACATGAATATTATAAATTTTAAGGTAAAAGTGTGAATTACTGGGTGCACAGTTTGAAAGAAAAGCAAGGGGCAGTGTTTATGGGTGAAACACGGGGCAACAACAAGGCTTGTTGAGTGTATATATATATCCATGTGTAAAGGTTTATCAGACACCCAAAGGCTCACAACTTTTTAAAATGTGTACTATGGGACAGGATTTTTACAACACGTTCTTCTTATCTTCCGTTTTGACAATTGCGAGGCCATCAGAAGTATTATTCTTCATAATTTAACAATCAGGAATGTAAGTTTGCAATGATGTTGCATTGTGTTGTGCCAATAGTGGACCCAGCTTTGATGTTTTAGCTGGATGTCCTGCGATCTTTTGCTGAAGCCCTCTGCATTAGGTTCCCCACTGTGCTCTGTGCAGCGTTCTTATTTAATTAAAGGGATTCTTTGCCGATTTGAATCCATCTTTGTGTGGGCAATATGTTAAGTTGAACAGTGTTTTTCTTCCCTCCGGGAGCAGCCGAGGTCTGCCGAGGTCCGCTGGATGACGTGAAATGTGTTGTTTCCGTCCTCCGCTGCGGCCACGGAAGGAAGATACACACGTTCATCTGCACACACTGCCCTGACACAGAACTGGAAAATCAGCAAAATATCTCTTTAATTTTTTCCACACAGTGCTTATCTGACATCAGCCTTTGCCCTGTGATTAATGTGAATTTTATGTAGCATAGAGCAAACATGTTTGATCATGTATTCCTTTTTATCTTATTTGTAATGTGCATGCATATCCTGTGCTTAGTGTAATTAAATTTGTAACTGATCAAAACCTACATAACCGTGTGAACCCATATCATTGTGAAAAACAAGAATGAATGTGGGTCATCTCTTTCTCAAGAATGTGAGATGTTCAGATGTCTCAAGAAGTGTTGTATGATTCATTTGTAGCAAACATTTAGTTAACCTTTTCACCAATTTTTCCTCTTCCTTACAGCGGATTACAGCACTAGTGAGATGCTGGTGAACATGGGCAACCTGCCCTTGGATGAGTTTTACCCTGCAGTGGCAATCGTCACTTTGATGCGCATCCTGAGAGACCCTTCACTCTCCAACCACCATACTATGGTGGTCCAGGCTGTCACCTTCATCTTTAAGTCTCTGGGCCTCAAATGTGTCCAGTTCCTGCCCCAGGTCATGCCTACTTTCCTCAATGTCATCCGGGTGTGTGATGCCAGTATCCGAGAGGTAGGAAGCACTACAGAATAAGAAGAAAGAGGATGTCTGGTGATTTGTTTACCTCTGGTGGTCAGTTATTCTGAAAGCAAGTCTCTTACTCTTTTTTGTTGTCCAGTTCCTCTTCCAGCAGATGGGAATGGTGGTGTGCTTTGTGAAGATCCACATCCGCCCTTACATGGACGACATCTTCACCCTCATCAGAGTGAGTAACTGTGTCAGCACGCACTCCCCTCTTAATTTTCCTGTCAGGCAAACTGCTTTAAACTCTTAATTGCACTCAATTTTGCTCACTTCCCATATAAGGGGTAATGTGTTCAGGGCCCCTGGATGAAGTCTGGCCCTCTGTCACACAGCAGTTCACCTCATGTATGGTGTGGTACTTTAAAGCAATATTAAACAGGCTGCGGGACAGGGAGAGTGAGAAAAAATGATTTGGGTAATATTCTTTTTACTCTTCCTTTATGGCTGATTGTTTAAAATTACACTTTCTAACAGCAGATCATCTCCTGTTGTCCAATTCAGAGAAATCTGGTGAGGACACATAATGTGGCAAAACTGCTAAAGCCATAGCCCTTGCACAAACACACTTGTCTAGCACATAATCATAGCAAGGCACAAAATATCATATGACGGTCCACGTATCGGAATCTTGGTAAGCCTGTTACCGGCACTTTTGCAATGGCGGTAACTCCTCCTGAAGAAAGTAATTGAGAGAACTGGACCACTGCGCCTCAAGTCCTTCTGAGTTAATAAATGGTGAGTGAAACAAAGAATCTATTCATTTTTACTCCAGCTCAGCTCCTGCATCCAGATGAGGGGGCTGGAATAGCCATTCAGGATGTACACTCACTTGCTCTCTAGTCAGCTGCCACAGGCAGGGAAAGCAGGAAGTTGGGGGCTGCTTAAGACTTCTGGTCACTGACAAAACACCTCTGTCAGATCTCACAGCTGAAGCCCATTGACTGACGTATTGCGTGACTTCAAGTCCTCCACCTTAACTCCAATTGTGATTATCTCTAATGTACACAGTGGCAGTGCTGAGATTTTCCAAAACAGTGTCATAAGCCACACAGACGTGATGTCAGTCCCAGTTGACAGGAAATTGTCTCCATTCCTTGCCATTCAGTATCATGACGCTCCTTCTCTGCCTCTGGCACGTGAAAGCTTTGTATTTCCAGAAGGAACTCTGTCCAAATGTCCATCTCACAGTCAGCTCATTGATGGAAAAACATTTTGTCCCAATTCTTTAGACCTACAAAACATTAAAGGAGAGTAAGGTGGATGAGGTAGTGGTTTGTACTTAGTGCTTTGGATGTACCTTCTTAATATTAAAATTTTATATTCAGAATTTGGCCTTGCAGGAATTGAGGTCACTCTTATTTAGGACTAACGTATAATTTAGGACTAACGTATAACTTATGAACAGTCACATCTGTCTGTTAGTTTAGGGATTATTAGTTTTGTGCATTTTTTAGATCACACTGTATATTTGAGGATAGTTTTGGCCATGGGTTTCTCTACACAGTGTGACCTCTTAATATTATTTAATTGTTGTTGTAAATAGTAAAGTCATTAGGTAAGAGAGAATAATTATAATCTAAAATTCTGTAGTAGACATTTGCTTGATATTATAACAATCCCTTTAAGAGCTGTATAGTAGCAGAATGTGTTCTGCTGGCGTGCTACATAAAGCAAGGACATTATTCCCTGAGTTTATCAGTTTTTGAATAAATAATACATATGATGGTGTTCTAATTCCTGCCAACATCTTCTGCTCTGTCCTATAGGAGTACTGGACACCAAACAACCCCATGCAGAACACCATCATCCTTCTGATCGAGCAGATTGTGGTGGCGCTGGGTGGAGAGTTCAAGCTCTACCTGCCTCAGCTTATCCCACACATGTTGCGTGTTTTCATGCATGACAACAGCACCGGCCGCAGTGTTACCATCAAGGTCAGTGCAATGTGTAGTTCAAATGTCAAAATCACCAATGCTGCCGTGCGATTATAGGCCTACACCTGGCTAAAGTAGTGTATCTTATTATGCTTCGTAAATTTAAAAGTACATGTGATAAAAGGGTACACCAAGGTTACAGCCACACGAAGTAAATGATAAGCTGCTAAATATAAGCTGCTGTCACTCCTAATAATGCTATATAACAACTCATTCTAATATATTATTATTGTATAAGGTTTATTTAGCAGTAACACATATTAAACACAAATAAATAAAATGGATTGTTTTGTTAATGATAAAATAGAAATTACAGGTTAAGCCTTTAACTGGGACACATGGATGATTTACATTAGAATTACAGATCGAATAAGAACTTCAAGGTGAAATTCAGGTATTGCAGCAGTAAAACTTACAAAATCAATCCAGTAAGACTAAAATTGTGTTCACAGAGCCCCCAGCAGAGGCTCAGCAAAGACAAAAGAAACTTGGAAACAGGTTAATGCTACCATGAATATGAATAACCAGCAATATGAGCAATAGCAAATATAAAAAAAGAAATTGAGTCATTCAAAAATACGTGCAATAAAACCAGACCAAACTGCCTGCTGTGCCCAGTGCATAGGCTGTATTGTCATCGAGTGTGTGTACTTTTCAATGATGCATGTATTGCATCATATTCCAAGTCCTCGAGCAGTGCGTCATTTTCAATTTGTACAGTCATTTGTTGCCTTTAACATAATTTAACTGGTGGTCTCGGTTCAAAGAGTATGTCGAACTCTCATTTTCAAATTGGCATGGATGGCAATTATTCAGTCCTACTTAGATACATTTGGTAATGCTCTGAGAAAACCTATAGTAGCCTAACATCTGTAATATAAATGACTGAGCCTGTCAGTGTCAGCATGTTGCCATGCTTAATTTGTTACTGTTAGCAAATTTGGTGGATAATATCAGGTCCTCCTCTATTTGATTGATCACATTTTAATATGATCCACAAAGTGCTGTATGCAGTACAAAATGTATACATTCCACAAGTAACAGGTAAATAATCTGAAGAATCACAGTCAGATGAAGGTAAAAAAGATATATATGGAATGATCTGAATTGTTCGTACCATTTAATAATCTGATCCAACTAATCAATCATCCTGTCATTCTTTCAACAACAAAAATTACTGACTTGAGATTTAAAAGTACCCTGTGTACTTTTTTACCACTAGCAGCACTTTTGAGCAATATATATATATTTTTTTATAAACGCGTCCCCGTACGAGCACAAGCACGCAAGCTTCATGTTACACATTCCTGATGACAGTGTAACTTTATGCTACTAATCAGCAGTTTGTAGCAGTAATGCACCAAGAAAGGTAGCAATGCATGGAGTGTCAGTTTCATCACTCTGAAATCTCTGTACAACAACATAATGCATGTGTCTAGGTCCCGTGTGTGTAACAACGGAAATAAAATAGAATTTTCTGAAGAGAGATAAAGTTTTTTTCTTCTTGTTTGACAAAATGTGTGTTTTGATAAAAAACAACATAACAAATATGTGGACTGCTGTTGTCAGCATGCTAGCTTCAGCAGTTTATTTTTACAACCTGATCCACACTAGTTCCTGTTCCCCTTGCTTTTTGCCACACCACCTGAATAAATTTTGTCAGGCGGATTTTGGCATAACTGTGCCGTAAGAATTCTCCAAGTAAGACAAACCGCCTTGCAAAAGAAAGATTTATAGGAAAGATGTAGGTGGGAATAAAGAGTTAAAGTTTAGTGTCGATAAGAGTTGACCGTTCAGCTCACTTTGATTCTGTACTCTGATTAATGGAGAAAAAGTGGCAAGTTTTGTGTCCTAAATCTGGTGGAAGAAGTGCAATAACTAGATTGAAAAGATCATATTTCAGATTTGAGTTGTCATTTAAGTATATAACTTAATTTTGCTAGCACTGCCAAGAGGAGTGTGTGTTTTTGTAGTAACCCCATCACTCCACACTTTTCCAAAAGGCACAGGAGCTCAGCCCACAGTTGACTTATTGGGGTGCTTTTTTCTATTTGCAGTTTCCATCGATATCCATCAAGACCATTCAGGTCCAAGCCATTCACTTACAATGCAGCAGTTCAAAGAGCATTTACCTGTAGCTAACACACTCTACCGTTTAAGCAGCTGTTGCCAGTAGTGGTCTGGGTTTTCCCTCAAAACTTAAATCATTGTTTGGGCATAGACCACAAAGACAGAATCATTAGAAACACGGTCATCAAGTGCTCTCTCCTCTGGTGCTGTTTTGTCTCAGAGTCTGCAGTATTAGATAACCCAGCAGCCCACAGTCTGGATAGTCAATAACTCAGGCCTGGTCTGGAGCCTAATCTTTAGCACAGGCTGGGGATCACGAAGTGGGGGAACTGGGAATCGGGTTACGCTCTAGTCCAAAGGAAAATAAAAGAAAAACAAACTTCCATCAGGAGCTGTTCTGTTCAGCCACCTCCACCCCCCAGAACACACTCACACTTGTACTCCTCCACCTTGGCTTCCTGCTGTCTCGCCGTGCACAATTTAGACATGGGGGTGGAGGTGCGATGCCATCATGTGGTCATGGTGTGTGTGTGTGTGTGTGTGTGTGTGTGTGTGTGTGTGTGTGTGTGTGTGTGTGTGTGTGTGTGTGTGTGTGTGTGTGTGTGTGTGTGTGTGTGTGTGTGTGTGTGTGTGTGTGTGTGTGTGTGTGTGTGTGTGTGTGTGTGTGTTGGGGGCTGGGGTGGTTTTGTTCACTGCAACATACATCATCCTTTAAGACCACCATCTGTCCATGGACACTCCTCACACATGGTTCACACAACATGACGTGACCATGAGATGAAACTACAGAAGCCTTTCTCAAACAAATAAACACACAGCTAAGGTTATACACTTTATTTAAGATGTGTTGACAATAAGCTGGCTTCATGGAGGTGACACTCATAACATCCATTGAGCCCTGCTACACTGATCCCTTTTGTGAATTTAGAAATTTATATGCAGACATGAATCTTAATCTTTCTCTCATAGCTTCTTAAAGGTGGTTCTCATGAATATGTATTTGTTTTATGTGACATATGTGTTTTTTTATTTGTTATTTTTCATCACAATTGTTTGGCATTTTTCCCAAACAAAAGCTTAAATGTGCTCTGAAGATGTCGAGTGGTAATCAAACCACAGACATTAAAATGACATAGTATACATCTCATAGGATAGTATACGACACAACCCACATGGTATGTTTCTGTGTGGAGTTTTTGTACTTGAAATATGCTATATTTGTAGCTCTATTCCGCAGGATTATATTTATGGTCCATGGTGTGTAAATGACGTACATAAATAAGATATTTGCTCATTCATTCACTCAAAGGAATGCAGAATTTTCCTGGAAGGCTAGCATGTCTGCTAGTACCTTCCTGAAATAAAACACCATCCGGATTTTCTTGGGATTCCTGAAAAAGGCCATTTAGCCACAACAAGCTCATTAAAATTAACTGCTTATGGTAAGTGTTACGGTATTCGTGACTGAGTAGTGTGTCTCCTTTGCAGATGCTCAATGCCATCCAGCTGTTTGGTGCCAACCTAGATGACTACCTGCACTTGCTGCTGCCACCCATTGTCAAACTATTTGATGCCTCTGATGTGCCCCTGCAGGCCCGCAAGTCAGTACTCCACACGGCTGTCCCTGTGCTCATGGAGTCATAGTTTTGAATCCAGTTCAAATCCATTTATTCACTGGATCTCACACTTTTCTTCTTTGTTGTATTATCTAGTAAATTAACTGTATTTACACTTGCACCACAGATATTTTTTTTTATTTTTACAATACTAGACCTATGATACCAAAAAGAAGAACAGGGGTCCACTGATAGTATTCTTTACAGCATACCATTTTTATCTGCACTTTTGAGTCTTTTGGAGCAAGTCATGTCTCTCTGTCCTACTAATGTTTAATTGAAGCTGAGCGTTTTGTGTTTATCGGTTTTTCCTCTGTGTGGCTCAGGGTTGCCTTGGAGACACTGGACCGGCTGACAGAGTCCCTGGACTTCACAGACTATGCTTCACGCATTATCCACCCGATTGTTCGGACACTTGATAGCACGCCTGAGCTTCGCTCCACCTCTATGGACACCCTGTCCTCGCTAGTCTTCCAGTTGGGAAAAAAGGTAGCTATAGCTGTCCCCAGGGGTCCCTTAGTTGTAGCTATTATTCAAAAGACTACTTCCAGCCTTCCTACTGCTGGCTTTACATGAACAGCATTTCAGTAACCATCCACCCCCCACAGTCTTTATTACTTCCTGCCAGACTGCTGACGTCATTGACCATTTGGTGGTGGGGGGTGGTGTTTATGAGAGTGGATGAGGTCACATTCACCCCTCCCTTTCCTGTCAAGTTTTCCTTTCCTTATACTTGACCCCTCCTATTGTTTGGGGCTTAACCCCTGAACCACCAGCCCACATGCAGCCTAGTCTGGCAACAGATGTGCACGGCAAGCTTTTGATCTGATAATCATTGGGGTTAGAGACAAGTAAAGGATACTCAGTTATTTGGCTTCTGGTGTGGGGAAAAAGGTAGCCAGGCAAAACCACATAAAGCACACATACACCCTTTTATTTCTCATTTCCCTCTTATTTTCAGTACCAGATCTTCATCCCCATGGTGAACAAAGTGATGCTGAAGCATAGGATCAACCACCAGCGTTATGACATACTCATATGTCGTATTGTTAAGGTAAGTCCCCACAATTTATCCAGGTGTTCTCAAAATCTTATTAAAGCAACATGTCTTCTAAATGCATTGTTCTTTGCCTCTTTGCCAGTCAGACCCAAACATTATAACCCTTCATGATACAAAGTAACTGCACATGGTCAAGCAACGAAGTACATAATCACAAATAAACAAAACTTTTTTATGTACAATGCATCATAAGCAAGTCATTAGCATGCTCTGTTTATCAACATCCCTCAGAAAGGAAATGCACTTCTACGTTCATAAAGCATGATTTATGGCCTGACTCAACTGTTTGTCTGTGGGTGGCCTTGTGTGTGTGGGTGTTTGTGGGTGTTTGTGGCCGTCCATTATAGGGCTATACTCTGGCTGAGGAAGAAGAGGACCCTCTAATCTTCCAACATCGCCATCTTCGTGGTAACCAAGGTGATGCTCTGGTCAGCGGGCCTGTAGAGGCGGGGCCTATGAAGAAGCTTCATGTCAGCACTACTGCACTTCAGAAGGTCAGAAGGGATAATTGACATTCTACTTTAAAAACGTGTTTTTGAATTATACTTCCATAGTGAAAAGTAGCACACACAAGTCCAGTGTTGGTTTCACTGCCATGGTTGTTGACTGTACCTGTTGTGATTGTGCACCGTAAACAGCCCATAGTTTACTTGTAGTGATGACATGAGGACCAACAGACCGGTAATGAATTGAAGATAAAACCTAAACAAATGAGCTGAGAAACACACTGAAGCCAGATGCTTAAATTCAGGGCACAGGGGGTCACTGAATATGAAAATGATGTGAATCATATGCTATGACTCATGGTTGAATACCCGTGAAAGATTGACAAGCAGACTGTTTTGGACAGTGTTCTCCACCACCATCATCAAAGCAACAAATGAGGCAATATTTTGGAAAAACGCGAATGTGATGACTAGTAGCAAAAGATTTATGTGCACATCTCAGCCAGATCATCCCACACACATTACCTGTGACACTCAGATCTGGAGAAACTGTGTTGCTCCCACGTAGTTCCCAGTGACTTCTAAGATGGATGATTTCTTTCTCTTCACAGGCTTGGGGTGCTGCCAGAAAGGTGTCCAAAGATGATTGGTTGGAGTGGCTGAGGCGCTTGAGTGTCGTGCTACTCAAGGAGTCGTCCTCCCCAGCTCTGCGGTCATGCTGGTCACTAGCACAAACCTACATCCCTCTCGCCAGGTACACCACTTCTTTAGGGTCTACGTTTTCAAGCTCACATTCTCCTCCCTCTATAAGGAATAGTTTGTCATAGTTCTTGGTGTTCCACATTCATTATAACTGCTAAAAACATTCACATAATTGCCATATTAATGTAGAGACATAGAATGTTAGAGCAAAGAATGTAAAGCTCTATCTTTCTAATTCATACCTCTAGTTTTAGGGCCCTATTTTAACGATCTAAGCGCATGGCGCAGGTGCGTTTACGGCGTGTCCAAATCCACTTTTGCTAATTGGTCGGCAGAAAAAAAGGGCCGGGCGCATTCAAAAGGGTTGTATTTAGTGTCTTCATTAATTCATAGGTGTGTTTTGGGCGTAACATGCAATAAACCAATCAGAGTGTCATCTCCCATTCCCGTTAAAAGCCAGGCACGTTTGTACATTGGCGCATTGCTCTTATGATGGCAGATTTGCACCATCATATTTTAATTTGTAATCTTTTGCAGGTGTGTGTGTGTGTGTGTAAGTGTGTGTAACAAGCATAGTGTGTTCGCGCTGTGTAAAGGCGCATTTAACTAATGCACTGTTAAAATAACAATGAAATGCTGCACTATTGACTTTAGACCATTGTTGGTCAATGGCACGATCACTTCCTACTGCCTTAAGATAGTAATATGCCAAGAATTCACCTGAACACACCTCCTTGTAATACCAGCACGCCGATGGGCGCAGGTGCATTTGTGTCAGTCTTAAACTAGCAAAGACATTTGCGTCGGGCATCGTGCTGCGCTGCACTGGGTGCAAGACAGGGCCCTTAGTGTTAGTGGACAGCCACTGTTGAGCAATGCAATGAAACAGATTTTGTACTCATCCATGCAGAGCTTCTCAGTTGCCAGCATTAGCTTCTATAGTTTTCAGATATGATTGATTGTAAATGTAATGAATGTCATTTAATAGTAAATGTGAAGCAGATTTTTACTGGAAATAAAACAACATTGGACCTGGCTATACAGTGATCATTTTTACAAGCTATAGAATAATTTAGCTTCTTTTGGATTTGCTGGTCATCAAAACTCAGTTAAAGCCTGCTTATGCAAAATATCATAAAGGTAATGTAACACATTGTGATTATTCATTTTAATGTGCAAATGCTGTGTCTGTGGTCCACAGGGACTTGTTCAACGCAGCCTTCCTGTCTTGTTGGTCTGAGCTGAGTGAGGACCAGCAGGATGAGCTCATCCGCAGCATTGAATTAGCTCTCACCTCCCAGGACATCGCTGAGGTCACACAGACTCTGCTCAACCTGGCAGAGTTCATGGAGCACAGTGACAAGGTTAGCATTGAACTGCAGCTGCTGAATTAAACTACTACAATTTACACGAAAGGATTGTACATGTCATGTTTTTATTTATTGCAGGTGTATATCTTCCAAATTGGATATTAGGTAGGGCATTGACGGGGTGAGAGGTAATCCCAAACCACCCATCATAAAGCATTAGATGTTATTAATTAGTACCAATGACTCAACTATAACTTGTCCATTTTTAAGCTTTTTATATAAAAACTGTCCAGCCACTTTGTGGAACAAAATGAACATGCTATTTGGATGTCCATGACACAACATAATGTTGAACGAACATTTGAAATCAGGCTGGCAATGCAGCATCATTCAAATCTCATTTGTTTTAATCTTGTCTTTGTGGAAACAACGATGATGGTTTACTTAGCTCTGTTAATTTTATGCCTTTCTTTGTCAACATATTTTTACACTAAGTTGTGCATGAAAGTATTCAATGTTTTAAATATATGTATCTGCTCTAAAATTCAAATGGTGAACCAGATGCAAAACAGAGTTCATGACTGCAAATAACAGAACCTACATATAGGTGCTAAGTAAATGTATCAATGCAAAAACAAAAGAAACCACCCAAGTCTCCTCATTTGCCCACAATATGCTTCTCAACAGTAACATTAATAGAGAGAGCGGATCAGAAAACATTGCTATCATTGCAACATGGCTGCTATCATTGTGATAAAAATCAGAACAGCAACTGTTTTGAAGGAGTAAACACTTAACCACAGTAGTACTTTTCCCACCAATATTGCAAGACTACTAAAACATTAACAGAGAAAGCTTTTCAGGATGGCCCTTTTTCCCCTTGTGAACTGTTTGACCACACGTGTTGAGCTAGTTAGTGATGGTACTGTTACGTTGAGGGCTGAGACCATCATGGCTCGGTCATAATAAAGCATTTCAGCAGGGTTAACCCTGCTGTGAGGCTGCGGTAGAAACACATATTTTAAAGTGTTGTATTCCGGGTCAGTGGACTTTTTCTGCAAGCTACCAGACACCCCTTTTTACGGTAACTCAATTGCTACACCAGACAACCTTATTTCAATCCTTCACAGTAATTATGTAATAGTGTACATTAAATATTACAAGTTAAAATTACAAATTGGTTATTTAATTCAATGTATTTCCTTTTGCAGGGCCCTCTGCCCCTCAGAGATGATAATGGCATTGTGCTGCTTGGCGAGAGAGCTGCCAAATGCCGTGCCTACGCCAAAGCTTTGCACTACAAAGAGCTGGAGTTTCAGAAAGGTCCTTCTCCACTCATCCTGGAAGCTCTCATCAGGTAGGTGGTCTGAAAACCTCAGAAGCAAACTTTTAGTCTGAGAAAAAAACATGTCCTTTAAAACTGTGAGAAGTTGAACTTAGTCTTTCTTTATTACAGTATTTGACTAAAAACCGCAACACCTTTCCTTTACATGAACTTATTGTATGATTGTGCAATTTCATCTTTTGGCCCAAGTTTAACAGTTTTTTTTTAATTTAGATTATAGTAGAGTCAAATTAATATAATAGCTTCTTTCAAAGCTGTATGTAGCTTTTATCTAGGTTTGACAGGTCCTTCTGTGACAAAGAGTTATTGCATTAGAAGTTATTGCTTAAAGGCAAACATTAAACTATTCTCTCAAAGTCAATTTTTATTTTAATAAATACACAAACATGTATACTACACATAATCCTCCCATAAGCCTTTGATATCTTCTGTCATCTTTTCCATCCTCTTTTCTCATCCTTTATTTTTATGCCTTTGGCATGGCATGGAGAAATCTGTTTTCCAGGCATCTAATTGGACGCTTGCCTCCTTTTCATCTGCGAGTGTCTGGACTTGTGTTTCTCAGGGGCCTGTTTTCAATTTCTCAGGAGCCTTGATGATGATGAATGATGGGAGCCAGCACTCTGGTGGTTTCAATATCCCCATCTGGTTCTCACCTCTCCAGGATTTCCCATAAAAGATCTAGAGACTGGTGTGCAAAAAGCACAACGTAAACCTGGCTCTACTGAGTTGTTGCTGTATTTAAAAAAAATAATAATAATATCTGCTGCACACTTTTTTAAGATGAGGAGGCATTCTTACTGCTACTTTAGTACCTGATGAGTCATGGTGTTTGTAGATTAGTTTGTGATTGTTTCAGGAATTGTATGCTATGGAAAGTCAGTCAGTTGAAATTTAGGGTATTCAATCTGAATTGGTGACATTTATAATGGGGCATATTTTCTGTTCTGAATGATGTGTGAGGGATTTTGAGAAAATTAAAGTATTTAGTTTGTGGTTCGACTATATTCTCAGGCACCATAGTTTTGGAAAGAGCCAGGAAAGTTGTCACATTTTCCCTATTTTTACCAACAACAGAGGAACATTGTTAATTGAGCATGCAGCCTATGGTGCTGATGGTACATCGTGCAGTGTCATTAAATTGGATTGGCCATTTGTTTCTATTTTGTTTTTATTAAATGTAGTTGAATTTGACACTCTAGTGGAAGGAATTTTAATATAAATAAAAGTGTATATAGCAGAATAGCAATATAATGCAATCCATATAGTTATAGTAATTAAATAGTTTCTATGATTCTTTGGATTTAACATCTGCTGAAAGAGGAGTCCAGAGGTCACATTCACCTTTACACAATATGTTTAATAGGATTGCAGTTATTTATTGTTTTAGTAATAGAGTATTCTACCAATCATTACATGAATCGAGTAATCGGAAAATAAATACTTTTGCTTTATAGTAAATAGCAATAGTAAAAATACAAAAGAAAGGTTTACCACCTATTTAAGGAGCCACCCAGCCCTTAAAATAGGTGGCTAGGCGTACATTTTTGCTGCCCCAAATGTAAATCTTTTTGGCCCCCCTAACCCCTTCATAACTCTGGGTCTTTACACTGCATGTGCAAAAAAAGGTGTCACTAAGCCCAGGATAATGTGACGGTACAAAGCTAACAGCAGGGCTGTTTAACTATACTGTTCAGGAGGACACATTTTCAGAAGACTGATCTGAGTGAAGTTAAGAAAGAATGAAGACTAAATGAATGAAGACGGCATGGTCTGATGACGTCATTCACGTGCATATTAAGTAGCCATATGCAGGAGGCACTGGTTAAGATAGAGGGGCTCCATAAGCAGTTTTCATTTTAGCTTGTTTTAAAAAAGCTTGCGGAGTAGCATGCTGTAGTTGTGTAACACGCTGGACCAAAGACTGCATGCATATGTTAATGTTACCTTGTGTAACCTATCTGCTCCGTGACACACTGTATAGAGTTTTCTTCTTTTTTTTTTGTAGCTTAAAATAATCCCAAAGTTTCTGTTGTTTTTTTCACTTTTCTCTTCTCTTAGCCCCCTTACTATTTTTGCTCACTTCCTTCATTTTGTAATTGCGCTGTCAGTCTCCAGCAGCGTCAACCAGTTTTGTCTTCATCTGTGCAAAAACGTTAGTTACGTTGTTTAAACGAAGCTTTAAGGTGTAGAATTTTGCATCAATGGTTTTCAGTAATCAAATTATTTGAGTTACCCAAGGAATTGTTTCAGCCCTAATATTTATCAAATAACTTTTGGCAGCCCTATTCACTAAAGTTGAACTCTTCAGAAACATTACAAAAAAATATATAAATTACTTTTGTAGCTGTTGGGTTTCCTAAGTAAAGCTTGTTAGTCATTAGAATTGTCTGTGCCGTCAATAGTAACTGACCTCGGATAGAAGCAGTTGAACCAACCACCACTGTTCAAGGTCTGCTTTTGTTGTTGGATATAGAAAGACCTGGTTATTTATCACCACCAAAGGTCCCCTTTGGCTGTCCTTCATTCCACCGTGGTCATCTTTTCTAAAGGGCAGGGATACATGTCCAGCTTTAATTAGACATTTTCTCACCTTGTAAAGTGAAGAGAATTTCACTAAGCTTACCACTGAGCCTGTATAGGCAGTGCTCCCTGTCTGTAGGTATTTGAATGCTCAAAGGAATTCTTTGTTGGTTCAGAGCGTTGCAAAACGGTGTTATTGTTTTATGGCAGTCAACCTAGAGGCATTTAAGTTGACAGGCAGAATAGTGCGTGTGGTCCTGTGGTTCCTGTATTTGGCTGAGGTGCCCTGGGACCTTTGGCCAAGATGTAAATGACCCAAGAGTCAGAGGGTCAGTGGTTCAAGGCAAATATGTTGCTATTATTGGCCAAGAATGAACACAAAACCTCCATTGAGTTAGTCATGTTTCAACTGTACTATTAAACGAAAAAACAGTTTGAGATGGGTTATACCACTTGTTTCTTTTAAAAAATATGTTTATTTTCTATCACATAAAACAACATAATTACAGAGCTGTACACATTTTACATATCACACATTGTCATCATCACTGGTTTAGGTTTTACAATAAAATGCAGCGTATTTCATAGGAAGTACCTTTGGTGGTTATTCCCATTCCAGCAACTCACAAAGATAATTAGTTCCTACCAGTTTTTAATGATTTATACCTGAACCAGACCAGTCTGGACTGATTCTTGCAACTACCCATAAATGGCTTGTGTTAACTAGAACTTACATCCTAATGCTTTCAAGACAAACGAGAGAAGGAATCAAAATCCAGTTACCCATACGGGACAGTGGTAAAAGAGCATCTATCAAAGCTTTTGAAAAATAAAATATTTTACTGATAAATACACTAAATGAACTACAATTTACAATCAACCACAGCAAAAACATTACTCATTCATCTGACTGAAAGTTAACCAGACCATCACAGACTACATTTTCATTCCTTTTGCAGTCCTGGCAAAGCACAATTTGGTTGAACGGGTATTAGTGAGATCTCTCAGGATTCATGCATATGATCTTGGTCCAGGACACACAGCTGAAGCACTTATGGTTGAAAATCCACTGGCCGGACCTTCATCTCCACTTTCTTGAGGGAGTAGTTGGACCCGTGCCAGCCATACCAAGTGATCCCATCTGCGTTCTTTGTTATGTGCTGACCGTAGCGGTAAAAAACACCATTCAAGTTTGAGTCAGTGCAGCAGTTGTACCAGTAACCACCTGGAAGGAGATGAAGGAAAAATAAATAGACTTAATGTTAAGTGGAGGGAAATATGTTATCTACTCTGTATCTACTAATGACTGCACGGGTGGATTTCGGTGGGTTTCTGTGTCATTAATAATTTACCTTTGCGCAGGGAAGCGCAGTCATCCACACATTTGTCATTGTCCTTGTTGACGGTGCTGAAGTTGGTGTTGTTGTGGTAGCGCAAGGAGTCTCCAGCGTTCCCGCTGTAGTTGGCAAGGAAGAGCTTGTAGCTGTTTAGCTCATTACCCACGGTGAAAAAGCCATACTGGGCATAGCGTGTCTCTCCATTCCAGTCCTGCATTGGAAAACACATATAACAGGATTTGGAGAGGGACACTTATAAAACCTGAGAATATTGTTTGTCATGGTCTGCCTAACGTCTCTAAAAAGAAAGTTGGATTTATTATTAATTTTTTACGATCAGTACCCATAGAAACAAATTGGTTCTGTGTTTATTCCCCTTTACTTTTGGTAATGAAATGGGCTGTACATGCGTTAAAGTTTACATGGGTGCCATGTTTTGTTCCAACACGTACCTCCATCTCAATTCTGAGCATACTGGGCTGCCTTGTTAGACGGAAGATGTTGTCATTGCCGAGCCAGAAGTCTCCGCGGATGGATCCAAATCCACTTTTGTACTGCTTCCAGTCACGGTTGAATGATGTCAGGCCGATTTTGCGCCTTTGGATCAAAGTCCAACCACCACCATTTGTCTCCATGTCACAGAAGACCTGAAATGTAATATAATGCGATGCCTCACTATCACCTTATACACCTAAAAGTACACAACACTGAAATACACAATAATAATAATAATAATAATAATAATAATAATAATAATTATTCTTACGTTAAGCTCTGGTGTACCCAGAAACTCATCTTTAGGCAGTTTGTACTCGCCAGAAATCTTGTAGTTCTTGCTGTACAGGGATGCACAGTCATATGTGGCATCTGGAAAAAAAGAATGTCTTCAGTTATGATAAAACCATATGCAGTTTCTTAAATGCCATAAATTCTAACAGCTTTATGTATATTTGAGTGATTGGGCAGATGAAAAATTGACCTTTACCCACACCAAAAGCAAAATAGATCAAAACAGAGGGGAATATGCACAGCATGGCTCCCATTTTTGCATAGTTCCCCTCCTTTACTCCTGTTGCAGTATGGTGATGCCATTAATAGGGCTATGTGATCACTATGGAGCAATGAGCCCAATACTTTAAAAAGTCTGTGTAAAAGAAAAAGAGATGGAAACCTTCCACTTCTACTAATCTTTGCAGCTCTTCCTGTCCTGCTCTCTAATTAAAAAAACAAGTTTTTAAAAGGCCTCTGTGTTCCCTTTGCCAGTGACATAAATGTGGCCCTGCTAGACCACACAGTTAAGGTATTGAAATAATAAACTACGTCATGCCTGGTTAACCTCTCTTCAGCAGCCAGTACTGATTAGTGGTCTGTAAAGTTCAAATGAATGTCGGAGCTGATTTGGCTTTGATGGAGCTCTTTATGGACAGCCGTCTAGATGGGACTTCAGCTCCAATAAGCTCAGATAAGTGTGTGCACTGTAATCTACCTCACAACCAATTCACAGTTAACAGTTTTCTGAGACCCACAAAGCAATGAACAAGGCTGATAATAGCTTTTCATGTTAAGATATATCTATATAGTGTCTTGTGTGTAAAATTGTTGGCCTGTTAAAGGACTGTTTTTCAACTTCTTGTAAATTATTCAAACTCAACTAATAATTGATTTGAAAACTAAATTGAGACAGGTTGAAAATGTTGCTAGACAAACAGTACATCATAAGTCATATCTTAAATATTTGTCCATGTGTGGAAATAATTTTGAAGACCAGGAGTGTGAATTTGACACCAACTGCTCAACAGGCTAATGAGAGATGATGATGAAAAAGAGTTGTTAATTATGCACAAGATTTAATTCAATTACATTTTTTTATAGTGTCAAGTCATAACAAGTTATCTCAAGACACTTTACATATAGAGTAGGTCTAGACCGCACTGTAATTTACAGAGAGCCATCAATTCACCTGAGAAAGAGTAACTGATGATGTTAGAGTCACGGATAGATCTGTTTTACCATGCTTGAAAATTTTACAAACTCTTTAGGACTATTTTGTTAATGTAAATTGCTTTCATTTGTGAATTCATTTTGGCAAAAAAAAGTTAAACATAAACTAATATCCGGCAATTTTTGAGATGTTAGCAGTACACAGAACGTTGGTCAATTCCTACTCTATTAACAGCTGTTAATAAGTGTTGATGCTCACCTGATGAAGTCTGAGTAGCAGACTGCACGGTTTGTAGATGCATGATCTCCACACGGTTGTTGATCTCTGAGTACTTGCCTTCTGCCTCCATGACCCGGGCTTCTTGCTGCCGATTTTGCTTGTCCAGCTCTATTATTTGCCTCTTAATGCTCATCAAGTCTGTCTCCTGCTTGCGATTCATCTCATCGAGGAGACTAGTCAGATTGGCCACCTGAACCTTGAGAGAGCGCACCTCATCACAGCACTGAGCCTTGGGAGGCTTTGGAGGTGCCAGTCTCTTCCTGGGATTCTGGGCCCATGTCTCAGCCAACAGGAGCAGTGTGACCCCCAAAGCCACTATGCTCAAATTTACTTTTGACATTTTCTAGATTGTCACAAATCTTTTGATCGCTTTCAGTATTAAAGAGTAGTCTATCCCTGTAGAAAGTCTTTGCTGGAAATATCAAACAGACAATAGCTTTGGCTGACCAGTTGAGTTGGAGCTCCTCTATGACTCTGTCTTATTTCCACAGTGAAGCCCTCCTCTGCCTGAACATCTTAAATATTTTGCATGTGGGTCCTCCCCCTCTCTCCCAGTGCGCACCAGTCACCGTGCTGACCCTCTCCAACCTTCAGGGTGGAGGACCTTTCCAATCCCTTTCGAGTTTGGTCTTCACATGCCAAGAGATGTGTGAAGTAATTTAAGTACTCTTAGTTGTAGGTTAAACGTTCTATTGATGCTACCTTTTTTGGCAGACCTTGAAACATGCATGTTTTCTGCAGAGCATTTCAGCATCAAATTTCAAAGGGTATTGGTACAAGGAGAATGGCTTAGTAAAACCTCGAAGATAAAATTAGGCCAAAATACAGTTTCCATTAAGTGGAAATAATTTGTTCAGGAGAAGACAGGCAGAGTCTGAATATGCTGTCTATATGTGTAAAGGCTTAACATTTTGCCACCACACATGTGCTGCATTTTTTAAGTAGCTAAAATGGTATACTAGAGAACAACAGAATGAAGTGGTATTTTTGTAGCTTTGAATGTTAATCTTGCATTATTATGTTGCAAATTGTAGTTGCATTCCTATTGCATAATCTACACTTTAATAATTATTTAATAGATTGGGGAAATGAATGTAATTGGACAAATATTCTCATTAATATTCTTTTTTAAATGTCAAGTCAATCTTTTATTTATATACCACCAAATTACAACAGAAGTTATCTCATGACAGTTTTCATATAGAGCAGGTCTAGACCATACTCTTCTATTAGAGCTAAAATATTAATGGAAGATAAATCAATAATTGTTTTTCAACCTTTAGTTTATTCAGGAGAGTTTAACTGAGAAATTGCCTGTTAACTGACAAAACAGAGGCTCTTCAGATCAATGAATCACTGTCCTGCATAATCACCTTCCATCTAGTGATTAATACTGCTGCTCTTAGTTTTTTGATGTGTAAATAAATGAGTGCATATGTGGACTCACTCATAAAAACATTGCTCCACAGTACTACAAGCAGTCAAAACTCCACAGGGTACATATGAGGCAAATGTATACATTTTCTAAAAAGGACTAAAGGAGCTCTGCACAATAGTTTAGTGTTTTTTGTAATATTGTACACTATTGGAAAGAAAGACTCATGGCACATACAATGGTCATTGTGGTTGGAGCCAAATTTGTAACACCTACAATTGTGGATGGTACAAAGCAGCCTTGTGCCAGTGAAGTGGTTTGAACCACTATTTACAACCTGGTGCTGAATGTGGTGCGTTTGTGTGGCTAAATGACGTTTGCAAAATTCCTGCTTTTGGGTCAGTTTCTCTTTTAACATTTCTACCATGTCAATTGCTGTCTGTGGGTGAAAATAACACCTTTGTGTTGTTAGATGTCAGAAGTTTTCTTGAATCTCCAATATGTGGAATTTCTAGCTCATCCCAGCTTCCCTGAGGAGCTGCCAGCCTTGCCAACTTAGAGGAGACACCTTTAGAGATTAAGGCCAAAGTGGTGGTTGTGGGGTTTTGGGGGGTGTATGCCTTGTGCATTGAGACAATAGATCATGCATGACTTTTATGATACTCAGCTATGTGTGATCATTGCTGTGCAAAATAGGTGAACTGCCATGATGAAGTGCCAGAGTATGCTGTAAATACAGGGAGTTGTGGGTAACAATTTTAACTTAGACATGGCTGAACCAGGACATTCCTGTCAGTTTCTACTTGAATTTTATGGCTTTGCACTCCTCCACATGGACAGGAATGGAGTGAAAAGGCAGGGATTGAGGCGTACTGTATATGTATGAAAGCACATACATGGAGTCTGTGACCACTCACACTCAGTAGCTCTGTGGAGCAATGTTTTGTGAGTGGGTCAGTATCTAGTGTATGTTCACATGGATGATGCGAAACACATTCCTGTTGGGTCTAAAACTTAACATCTGTAAGTAAAAATATTTTTACAATAGCACTATTTGCAATTCGAGACACCATCATCCCCAAACTTGTATCCCTATTTATGCCATGGCTTGCATTTTAATTTCTTGTACTGTATATTACCCTGCACTGTACAGGACAGCATCAGACTTACTAATCCTGAGTAAATTATATAAATGTACTGTATGTAACCCATAGAAGCACAAAGCTTGGAGCTGAGGGGCATATAGGGTTGACGGAATATCACCACTGTGCATCAAATATAAAACTTGACACTCTGTCCTCAGTCTCCCATTTTACTACATAATCTTGCATTACTAGCAAAGACCTTGTTGGTGTTTATTAACCATAGGCCTTTTGTGTCCTTCTAGCTGAATTTTGGCAGGCCTCTCTCACTTTTCCACACTTGGTCAAGCAAACAAATAAAGAACCACTTTTGATCATTATGCTCTGCATCATCTTTGTATCATGGAAACTGCGGTTCAGAGCACAAATTGCCAAATATTACATACTTAATGGTCTGTTATTGCTTTGATGTTTCACAGTGTCATAGCTAAATGTTTGGATGTGTATAGCTCCTTTAACTGGATATTTTGATCCTTGAATGTTGCTGGCCACTTTTTACAACTGGTCACCGCGTTGCAATTTCCTTGTGCTTTTAATTTCCTGGAATTGTTTTGATTTGTAAGATGCATATGGGAGTAGTAATCTATTTGTCGTCTTTATATAAACATAATAGGTTGCTTTCATGATCAGTTTGCTGCAATGTTTTTAAATGCCAGAAAAATTCTGTACTCTGATTAGATCATAGGCATGACCCTCCTCTCGATTTTCCCCCTTTGTCAAAAAAATAACAACAACTTTCCATAATGTCATGATCAGCCCCAATATTTATGTGGCTCAGTCACATGTATCTACTGGTGCTTGTAGCATAAAACCACAAAACAAATTGGATGATTGTAGGGAAGGTCCAGTCACCACATGATGATCTCCTGGATATTCATTCTTGCCATTATATTTTAAAATCGTCCTCTGATATCTACCAGAGAGAAACTACTTAAAAGTAATCCATGTAGAATAAGTATCTTTACTATGATATGTTAAATATAATTGAATTGCATTTTAAAACTAGTTCCAACTCTGCTGCCAACAGCAGAAAGTTTACTGGTCTGAATGTTTGTTCTATTTTTTTAACTTGAGCTTCTGTCAAAATATTATCAACAGTTGACAGATGTTTCTACCTAATAATATTGCAAAATGTAATATATAATGTAATGTTTGATGGTGTGTAGTGCCTGTTGACCTTACTATAAATCTTAACCTTAAAGGAGAATTCCGGTCAATTTTCAACACGTAGCTCTGTTTGTAAATGTGGAGTGCCGTCAGTAGAGAGAAAACGAAAGCAGTCGGTGCTGTCTACACTGTGTTATCCTTCTTCTAAAGTTGGTACACACCAGGCTTAAACAGGGCAGGTTTTAAACGTGTTTTTAGCCTTTTAACATGTTCAAAATGTCAATTAAAGTGCCTACCCATGTGCAGTGATTCCTTCTGAATGAACACAGTGAATCTGACTGTAGTAAATGTGAAGGAAATGCATGAAAGTTGTACTAATTCAGCTGTGTTTAGTTCCGGTGTTGAAACGGCAGTTAGAGAGCTTAGGGAAAGTCTACAAACTACAACACAGAAAAGAGATTAAAAAAAAATACGTAGGCTATCAATTTTTATGATTAAATAAGGTAGTGTCTCCGAACTTAACTCAGTTATAACTTGTCTCCTGCTAGTTGTACTACAGCACTTACTTTAAAAAAAAAGAAGCATTTGCATATTTTTGAAAATATGTTTCTATCTCTTTTCTGTGTAGTAGTTTGTAGACGGTCCCTAAGCACTCCTTGCAGTATCAACACAGGAACTAAACACAGCTGAATAAGCACAACTTTTATGCATTTCTTTCACATCTATTGCAGTCAGATTCACTGTGTTCACTCGGAAGGAATCACTTCACATGGGTAGGCACTGTTAATGACATTTTGAACATGTTAAGAGGCTAAAAACATGTTTAAAACTTGCCCTATTTAATCCTTTTGGGTGCTTACTCTAGCAGGATAACATGGTGTAGGCAGCACCGATTGTTTTTGTTTTTCTCTCTATTGACAGCACGCCAAATTTACAAACAGAGCTATGTGTTGTAATCAACCGGAATTCTCCTTTAAGTCATTGATGTGCGCCAGTCTCTTGGAAAAATGTGGATAATTTGCCTTCCTGGATTTTCTCATTGGGAGTCACGTCTCACTCTCCAGCCACGCATCCCAGCGGCATCATTTTCCTCTGGTCCTGGACTCTGTCATTCAGTGCTTGTACAAGAATGTCCAGATGGATGCTGTTTTATATGTTTAGCATCACGCTGTTTTCCCCTTCAAAACAGCTTCTTTAAACAGCATTTACCCTCTATGTCTCACCAAGCTCTTTGTGAAAAATGCATGGCTCCTCTTCATTAGAGGTATTCACTAAGTCTACCCAAAGACGCCTTCTTTATATGACTTCCTTGGGAAGCCCACAAATTTCATTGAACAGATTTTTTTCCTTTGCCCTGTAAGACAGGTTGGACATCATGCTGTGCTTTGCAGCAGTCACCTAGCTTTGATAAGTGCGAGCTGACAAAACAAAGTGTTGTTAGTCAGAACATTCTCAAGGCTTTTGTGTCCCTAAATATAGTGGAAAAAACGTTTTGTAATCAAACAGAGTCCACCGGGGCATGGCTGTCAGCGGAAAACGCATGGGTTCAATTACAGGAAAGGCAGGAGGTAAAAGCAGGAGACAGTGGATTCCAGGGCCTCTATCTCAAAACTTTGAATTACATAATCTTCATTAACTGTAACCTATTCCACCTGTCCGCGTAGATCCTCAGTTTGAATTCTACAAATGTTATTGTTTTAGCTTATTTGAAGGCATTATATTTCCTTGTAGGGCTTACACTCATTAATATATTCTGTGTTTAGATAAACAAAACATATCTAAGGATGGAAATTGGAAATGGGCTCCCTGTGATTTACTTTATGATCATTATTTAGTTTTAAGAACAATTTTTGTTTTTTGTTGGATTTATTTTACATTAATAGATACTATTGGTATTGGTAGTTTTTAACACACAGTCTAGCTTAATTATTAGCAAAGTTTGAATTGAAATGACATGCCTACGCTATGTTAAAATGACTGTGGGATGGATATTATGTTTTATAAGACAAGTATACCTAGATTACCATGTATTTTTTAAAATAATACATTGCATAATGATGTGCATCTCAGTTAAACCTGGTCACGTATAGGGGTGAAATAAACTGTTCCATATTTTCCATAATGAAGGAGACAGTATGCACCAGTGTATCCAGCTCTTGGAGTGGCAGACTTGATGCCCTGGCAGATCATCAAAAGGTCTGGTGGCTTAAGCTGGAGATGACTACCAGGTGGCGTCTCGTTGTCGCACATCGTATGCAGGTCAGGCAGCGGCCGTCTGCTCGCAACCCTTCAAGCCAGTAGCTGGGGCAGACAGTACAGGAGGGTAGAAGGGTGGATTAGCCACTATCCCTATATAAGAATTCCCCCTGCTTTTTGTAAGCACAGTTGGCCATCTGGCACTTCTTCAGAGAGATGTTTCGTGACACTGGGATGTAAAAATTGTGGGACAAAAAAAACATTTGTGCCAGTATCTAAGGATCCCACTGTTTTTAGCTTTGTGGGTATTAGAGTGATCTCAGGCATTTAAGTAGGTCTAACCATTAATTAAGGTGTGTGTGAAAATGCAAAAAAAAACTCTTACTTTGTTTAATCAAGCTGTATAAGCTTTAACTACTTCTGTATCAAGCTCCATGCGTTTAGAATTCCTCAATAAATATGAACACAGTGTAACCAGCTCAAGTATAAAAACTACAGATATACTAAATACTTTTGCCTCTTTGAAGAGCTAGTGCTTTGCTGCTTTATGACTCTTTGTGAGACAACTGCACACACTACTTGTTCCCATTTGTTTTGGACAAAAATCAATTATAGCACGAGTCAATGGATCAAAATAAAAAAGAAATATCAAAGAACTGGCATCTTTCATAGATAATTCCACTTAAAAAATGTAGTCAATATGTCACCCGCAGAAACCAGAAACATAGTATACAGATGTCTGTGTTTACATGGCAACAGCAGCATTCCAATGAGGTAGCTGTAAGGATTTTTTTTTTTGGAGGCCACTGGAGACGCTTTTGTTCTGTTGGCCTTTTGACCTGAAGGTGAGGAGCCCAGGAGACACATTCTGCAGTGGTGTCCCAATGTGGTGATACTGTGGTGTAAACAATGGTGGAATGGTTTCTCTGGCTGATGTCTCAATGGCCTCTTAAAAGCAAGTGGTGAGATAAAGAATGTCAGTATCAAGGAACAGTATTTTTTAGATAACTCATTTGTACAAAAACAAAGCAAAAGGCTTGTCCCCAAAAGCATGTTGATTTGTCTTGGTTTGAAAGGAATAAATCAGCCTTTCCTTAATTTGCCTTCATTCGTCAACTGATTCACGTGCCAGTAGTACAGTATCATTTTCTTTCAAAGCTCGTCTTGCTGCTAAAAACATATCCAGCTGAAAAAAGGAATGTTTTGGGCCCATTAATGTCAATCGTATTCTAATTGCCCATGACTGATGTCTGACTGAGATTGTCGGTGCAACTTTTTCTGGACGGAGAAGGAAAACAAATGTAGTTCATCCTACACTGGTCACTGTGATAAAATGAACAAAGGAGAATCGTTTGATTCAAGACTAAGCAATGTATCCCTCAATCTTGCAAAAATGCAAGACTTGCTTTAGTTCAGCACTTCACAAGCCGTGCGTGTGTCCATGTGTTTTTAATGGATTTTCATACTTGTGCCACCTGAATAAGAGAATTGTTTTGTGAAACGCGTTGTTGTGGTGACTCCCGCTTGACATGTTTTCTTGTAAACATGAGGTCATCTTGGATGGGCCTTCTCATGCCCTGTTGTCTTGGGAAGTGTTTGTTTCAGAGACAAGCAGTGTAGTTAGTGTTGTCAGCAAAGTTCCAACTCCACACGTTTCTTATTTGTAGTCTGCTCGGACAATGCGTATGCAATGGAAAGAACTTGCCTAAGGTACTAGATAGTTGGATTTGTTGTGCCTGGGAGTATTGTTGATTGCATTTTGGCTGCCACACAAATGAATGTTTTTTTAGGCACAAAGTACAATGACGTGTCAGACAGCTAGTTTCACTTCCTGCAATGGAGCAAACGTAAAGCTCAGTGGTGTGAAAGACCAGTCATTGTAATGGACCAGCTAAGCAGTTGGTGTTTCGGCTTGCCTTAATCACATGTAATTATTTGTAAGGACCAAATCAAACATTAACCAAACATTTTAAATGTATATGGGCAGCATTTTCTCTCTTGTAAAGTGATCAAACTAACTTCTTGCCCAACTCCACTAGTTTGTGATTCATATTGTGATTTCTTTAATATTTACCTCTACATACAGTTCAACTCTCCTACATATTTGAACCATTTACTAGATTTTTTTTGTGTGTGCATGCTTTGACAATGCAGTAACTATATTTGGCAATTCACAACTTGCATTTAAAGAGAGACCAGCAGGACAGGTGTCAGTGCACTAGACTTTGGTGATGAATTAATGTACTTCCATGGAAAGCCTGTTGATAACATTTGCCATTATTATATAAGATGTTTTTATGAAATATCCAAACTTACTAATATGTTTACAGCATTTAAACCCAAAGTGAACTGATTCGTTCAATGGACCTTGATTCAGCTTTTCCTTGAACAGTGATTAGATAGCCCTTCCCATTTCAAACTTATTATGTTCAATATTATGGAATGGAGTCAGCACTTGGCAAACAAAGGGCCCAAAAATCAGTAAGGATTAGGTGGATATCTTCCTAAATAGATTAAATTAGGTCCAGTAGTAAGGCCCAATTTTTCCTTTCTGTGAGATTCACGTACATCTTACCCTCTCTGGGGGTGGAATATATGCAATTTCCTAAGGGATCACGCTCTCTCCTCAACGAAATAGCCAAGCCACTTTAGAATAGTTGAGATGGGGATTATGGATTATTTTAGTAGAGTAGAAGGGATTTTGTTTCTATGGTTTTACATTTGAAAAGAAAATATAAATTTTAAATCCCACTTGCTGCTTTCTGACCCAGGGTAATCATAGTTAAATGTATTATATTAATCAGAATCTTATGTGCTGTTTTAGAGTAAGCAGTGTAATAAATAACACTGCTAACTAAAGTGGTTTGTTTAAAATTGAACAGCATGCTTCTACCTAGGTCCCGCCTGAAACATTCAGTCAACATTTCTGATTAAAATGTGCCAAAAACATACAACATCACTATAAATCTTTATATTTTTTAAAGCCAAATACGAGGCATGAGTCTGTTTAAGGTGATTGTTTTTCTTTCTCCTCTGGTCAGAAATGTTTAAATTGCAATGATGCAGTGCTCTGTTTTTGTAATAGAAGGGCCAATAAAAAAACGCAGTCATAAGGTAAGATGAAAGACCAACTGTTCTTTCTGTATTTGGCCAAATGTAGGTATAGGGTCTGCATGTGTCCTGTCAAATATGTGATTTAATTCACTCTCAGACTATTTTGTTTTGTTTACATTATAGAATATGACTGGCCTTCTGCATTTTAGAAGTATCCGCTATCAAGGATGTTCTCTGCTGAACTTCTGTGGAAAAGAGCTGCATATTTACCTCATTCAGGGTTTAGAATCAGACCACAAAGAAATCTGATTCAGGATACACAGCACATTTTTCTAAATTTCATGGCATGATTTAATAAATCATGACGGTTTTACAATTGTTAGGACTTAAGCTCAAGTTCTTTGCAGTGACTTGTCAATGTCTCACATGAGCAAATCTGAGAAAAGTTCCAGTTAGGAAGTGAGACTTGTGACCCTGCACGAGAGAGAGGCTTGACAGTGGTTTCAAGAAGTTTTCATCTTGCCAATAGTTTGATGGAGTTTTTACTTGAGGAGAACGTTGCATGAACCTTGTCATCTGGATCTGTTTAGACCGCGTGTGCTTGGAGCTGGCAGCCAGATGACTTTAGCTGAGGGACAATGAAATCTCCTGGGTCCGCAGGAGAGAAAGCACTTATTCTGATTTGTCTCCTCAGATGAAACCACATCTGGGCAGCTTTAGCACATACCTCTGCAGCTTGTGTGTGTGGTGTGACATGGAGGCCTTGTAGTTATTTGTTAATTTGAATTTGATTATTTGACAACAAGTAGTAATTTGTTAGTCCAATTTAAATTGCCAAGTATACATAGCATACCTGTGTAATATCGTCAGAGAATAATGGATAATAGTTGTGTTCATTGAAGACTATGGGATTGTTATTTAAATGGTTTCTGAAAGAGTGCATGGTACTCTTACCAAGCCCCATGAGGGTCAGAGACAAATGGTAATTTACTAAAATGAGCTCACTTTCTAATGTTATGCAATCACAAACTTAGTCTACAACCTGATTTCCTTCAGGTTGTAAAGTCTTGCACCCTCCATCATCTGTTTACACCAGGATCTTTTGAAAAATCACTTCAAAAACTAAAGGGTGTGAAAGGACAATGTTCATTGTCACGCAAGACCAAAAGATATGAGGGATATCCTGCATCACTGTTTGGTGTAGTTTGTGATAGATCTTAGAACGTATCAATATCAATTCTGAAATTTTTGTTACTGTAATATCATTTTATTTAAAGAACACTCGAACAGAGCTATTACTTTTTTAGGAAGTTTTACTTACACAATCAGTGTTACACAAATGGTGCAGTGATTAGAGCGTTTAGCTGATGGATGGATGTTGCATGTGGCAGACAATCTCTCTCTCTCTCTCTTCTCTTTTTTTTAAAATGGCGTATGAGATATACATGTAGGGCTTCACTATTGTGACAATACACATTTGTAGCACACCTGCATGATTGAAGCTACCCCACATGGTAAAAATTGTTCTTGTTGCATACAGGTACCAAGGGAACATATAAAGAAGGAAGAGTCATACGTCATTTGAATTTTGCATTGGTGCCAGACTTTGGTGCCAGCATTGTTTTCTTTGTTATTGATCTTGACACAGATCATGGCTGTCTCCAGCAGCAGCTAGATCATGACATCGTGATACGTGAGCAAACTGGGCAGGTCCGACATAATTATAAATGCAACACTTTTGTTTTTGCCCCTATTTTTCATGAGCTAAACTCAAAGATCTAAGACTTTTTCTACGTACACAAAAGGCTCAACCAAGTGAGCTAACCAGGCGCCCCCCATAATTCAGTTTTATAATGTGGTTTCCTGACTACCAGACTCACAAACACCGCAAAACTTTTGCCCCCATTTTTCATGACCGACTTTTTCTATGTACAGTGGGGATCGAAAGTTTGGGCACCCCAGGTAAAAATTTTTATTAATGTGCATCAAGAAGCCAAGAAAATATGGAAAAATCTCCGAAAGGTATCAAATGACAGATTAGACATTCGTATAATATGTCACAAAAAGTTAGATTTTATTTCCATCATTTACACTTTCAAAAAAATGGCGTCTGCAAAAGTTTGGGCACCCTGAGTTAATACCCCCTTTGCCCCCCTTGGCAAGTATCACAGCTTGTAAATGCTTCTTGTAGCCAGCCAAGAGTCTTTCAATTCTTGTTTGAGGTATCTTCGCCCATTTTTCCTTCCAAAAGTCTTCCAGTTCTTTGAGATTTCTGGGCTGTCTGTCACGCACTACTCTTTAAAGGTCTATCCATAGATTTTCAATTATGTTGAGGTCAGGAGATTGTGAAGGCCATGGCAAAACCTGCAGTTTACGCCTCTTGATGTAATCTACCGTGGATTTTGACGTGTGTTTAGGATCATTATCCATTTCATAAGCCATCCTCTCTTTAACTTCAGCATTTTCACAGATGGCATCAAGTTGGCTCTAATACAACCAATTAAATTCTGTGCCCTTTCTTCTCCAAATGTACCTTTGCTCATTCCGGCCAAAAAGTTCTATTTTAACTTCATTGGTCCACAGAACTTGTTTCCACAATGCATCAGGCTTGTCTACATGTTCATTTGCAAACTTCAAACGCTGATTTTTGTGGTGAGGACATAGAAGAAGTTTTCTTCTGATGACTCTTCCATGACTGTACCATATCTGTACAAGTATCTCTTTATAGTGGAATGGTTTACCACAACTCCAGTGTCTGCCAGGTCTTTCTGGATGGAACGTAGGTTTGGACTTGCTTTTCTCACACTCCTGCAAGTTTTTCTGTCTTCCAGATCTTGCTTTAACTTCCACTGTTCCTGATGACTGCTATTTCTTAATTACATTCAGAACAGAGGACATTGGCATCTGAAAACGCTTTGCTATCTTCTTATAGCCTTCTCCTGCTTTGTGAGCGTCAAATATTTTCAGTTTCAGTGTTCTAGACAACTGCTTAGAAGAACCCATGGTGCTGATTGTTGGGGCAAGGTCAGATGAGTCTGGATATTTAAAACCTTAAAATTGACATCCCCTGGTCTTTCCAGACGGTGATTGAGAACAATTCATGACACTAGGCTTGTTCGAGATGAACTGCGCCTCGCCTGTAAAGTAGACAAGAGCAGGCGGCAGCAGCAGGGGGGGGATAAAAAGCTGTGGTAAAGTCGGACAGTTTCCAGCCGTTTTCAGCCGCCTTCAGGCTGAACAGGAAGTGACAAAAACACTGTGGTGCAATTCCGATTTAATAAAATATAATCAGACCCACATATCAGCTTGTACACAGTTTCTAGTTGTTTTAATTATAACAGAGTAGCTCTCAAAATGTTTTACATGCAATCTGTTGCTGATTTTAATTAACAGACTGTAGATGATCAGTGATCTGAACAGGTTTAGTCTCTCTGACTTCTTAATATCACTATCAGCCACACAACTTGTGTTCTGTACAGAATAAGCCTTTAAATCAGACAAATAGCAATTAAAATCCATCCGATTCAAAAACAATAAAAAGTTTATATAAAACTTCATCATGTTCAGTCGATTGTGAACCAATCAGCTGTTAAATCAGCTGAGAAGCCGGCGTTTCCCAGCATGCTCTGGGTCCGCCTGGCTCTTGCAGTTGGTGAAAAGCAACTGCGCTGCATGCGTCTCAGAACTGCGGCCGCCTTGCTCTCGTGAGATTATCGTTGCTCACGTGTGCATGACGTCAGAGCAAGTCGGGATCAAGTTGGACACAAATGTTACCGGCATGGAATGGGCACCGATCGCCGGTGATTGATTCTCTGGATTGATTGGATCAACTCGAATGAGCCTACTGTCAGGTCTCAACTTTCCAAAGGGGGCAGTGCATGCTATAAACTCTGCAGGGCGCCCAAACTTTTGCAGACGCCATGTCTTTGTTTTCTGTTATTTTGAAAGTTTAAATGATGAAAATAAAATCTAACTTTTTGTGACATATTATACAAATGTCTATTCTGTCATTTGATGCCTTTCAGTGATTTTTCCATCTTTTCTTGGCTTCTTTATGCACATTATACAAATTTTTACCTGGGGTGCCCAAACCTTCTAGCCCCACTGTATAAAACAAAATTTGCCTGAATATTATTAAATATCACTAACAGTTTGATGGTTGGTTAGTTATAAATAACAAATATTCTCTATTACAATCAAATGCATGTAGAATGCTGAAGGCTTGCCATCAATGATGTACCAGATGCAAGATTAATTATGGAATCTTGTAGCAACACTTATAGTTAAAAATGATTTTAACACAGAAGATTTATCCCAATCAGGTCCACACAGATTATAAATTTTAAAAGTTGAAACAGCGCTGGTATTGGTATCGTCACTGGTGTCAGCATTCTGTCAGTACTTTGAATTTGTATACCGGAATTGGTATCAGGAAAGAATCGGCAGGATTGTTGTCCTTAGTTGTATTAATTTTTCTTGCGACACATTAGCACGTGACTAGCAACACAGAGCTTTGAGTCCCTGAAGGCAGCAAATGCTTTTTGAAAGTTATTTCCAGGTGTCAGATTGTCTTCTGTTTTTAATGTACAAGACAGCTCCTGTTGTGTTTTTTTGTTATTTTACTTGTCATCATGCAGGCCCGTACCAGCAGCTCCCTAAGCTTTCGCATGACCACTTGCTGTGCCATGTCATCACATTTTGTGGCCTTCACCTTCAAAACCTTTTACCTTTACACTCTGTCAAACCAGTTTTCTGACATATATCTTCAAATATCCTTCATCAACTTTTGCCTGCTGTCCTCAGGAACTCCACTGCATACCAGCTCTTTTCAAACGCTACATTTTACAGATGTATTGGCTGTGGCTGCACACGGGTTTTGCAATTGAGGAAATATAATAGACTTGTGGGTCATATGAGTGTTTCCAGATGTGGTGTCGTTGCGAGTGAGTGGAAGGTGTACAAACTGGAATTGTGGTGTCTTGACAGATGACTCATCATTTGTGAAACAAGCGTGACAAATGTCAATAGGTGCATTTACTTTTTACAATAAACACCTTGCTGAAAGAGTAAACATATATTCTACATTGCCAAAAAAAAAAAAAACTCTCTCTCATCCCTGGAGAAAACAGGGGTAGTATTTTCACTGCCTTTGTTCTGCATTCTAATAATAACAGTTAGCTGTGGGTGGGAAGCCGGTGAAGACAAACTAGACTGCTAGAGTTCAACACAGGTCCAAATATTTGTGCCCAAAACAGACACAGAAATATATTACCTGGGAGACATGGCACCGATTTGACAGGTGATTGCTACTAACAAGTTAACTTTAATTTACAATTTGTCAAATCTGAAATGTGTGTCTTATCTAATGTAACGTAATTAGCCATCTCCCCTGTGCCTGGCCAGCCTCCTTGCCCGGAAAGTTGGTAAAATACATCCATTCTGGTTGAAACAGCAAGGCTAATCTACTTATTATTTTAGTTTAAAAGTCCACTTGATGTCATGGTAATGGATCATGACAAACACGGCTCGTTAAGAATAATCTTAGCAGTTTTGTTATTTCTAGCATATTAAAGATAACTTTGGCCGTTTGACTTTTTAAACTAAAAAACAATGTCTTGGGGTGTTACCAGTCTCTCTGTTGACAATTACTTTGGTGCCCGTCACTAAGGACAAAGCAGGAAAGGTGGGAAGTGTGGATAATTATAGACCTTTAACTAGTGTACTATCAAAAGTCTTGGAAAGAATTTTGTTAGGTTGTGTGTTTATTTGTACAGTTCAAATAACCAGTTTTGCTTCAAGGCCAGGCATGGTACTGATCTATGTATCTATGCACTAAAGGAAATGGTAGAAACCTACAGAAGACAAAAATCCTGTTTTTATTGGTTTTATTGATGCCTCCAAGGCTTTTGACCGAGTTAACCACTACAAGCTGTTTTTGAAATTGAGCCGAAGAGGAGTAACAAATAGTATATTTAGAATCCTGGCCTTTTGGTATTCCAATCAGAGCATACAGATCAAATGGGGGGATATATTCTCTATTCCGTTTGGTGTTGGTAAAGGTTTCCGTCGGGGGATACTATCACCGGCCCTCTTTAATATTTACATTGATGACCTGTCTGACAAGCTAAGACAGTGTAAAACAGGATGTATGATTGGTAACATGCTAGTGAACCAGTATGCTGATGACTTAATTGCTCTCCTAGAAGTGCGGGGTTTCGGGAGTTGTTGAATATTCGTTCGGATTATGGTGTTAAATTTGATGTGAAATATAATGCCACTAAGTTTGGTTATGATCTGTATAGTGAAAGAGGATACATACCTTATTTTTCCATCTTTCCATCTGGCAGGGCAAGTATTTGGGTCACATCTTAACAGATCTAATGGTCAGATGATGACATGTATAACCAGCGTTGCATGTTGCCAGGAATTTCTCTCTCTCCCGTGTTCTGATACTGTCAAGATAAACATCTTTAAAGCATATTGTACTGCTTTTTACACTGCCCCCTTGTGGGTCATGTTCAAAAAGGCAAGCTTCAATAAGCAGTGGGTCGCTTATAATGATTGCTTGTGCATTCTACTCAGAAAACCAAGGTGGTGTTGTGCAAGTGAATTGTTCTGTCAAGTAGGAGTTATTACATTCTCTGCTTTACTGAGGAATCTGATGTATAAATGTATTGGTTGCCTGAATTCTTCTTGTGACTCTGTCATTTCACAACTGATTGACCTGAGGTTCAGTGCTTTGCGATACCTGATTACTGGTATAGCTGTCTTGTTTCATTGGTGTCTATTCTTGTGTATCTGTCTTTTTTTTATGCACCATGAGTCGAATAATAAAGGCTATCTATCCTTCTATCTATCTATCTATGTCTGACACATTGCTAGCATTGCTAATTTACTGCCTGACCTGTGCTTTTACCACCTAAGCACGGGCACTCGCTCGCACAGGTCATTTGGTACCACCTTGTAACCGCAGATGGAATTCGAATACACACTAACAGCACTTCTATCATGCCTGTCTTATTTCCTCTCAGGTAATACACATACAGTGAGGAAAATAAGTATTTGAACACCCTGCTATTTTGCAAGTTTTCCCACTTAGAAATCACGGAGGGGGTCTGAAATTGTCATCGTAGGTGCATGTCCACTGTGAGGGACATAATCTAAAAAAAAAAAATTCCAGAAATCACAATGTATGATTTTTTAAAACTATTTATTTGTATAATACAACTGCAAATAAGTATTTGAACATTAATATTTGGTACAGTAGCCTTTGTTTGCAATTACAGAGGTTTCCTGTAGTTTTTCACCAGGTTTGCACACACTGCAGAAGGGATTTTTGTCCACTCCTCCACACAGATCTTCTCTAGATCAGTCAAGTTTCTGGGCTGTCGCTGAGAAACACTGAGTTTGAGCTCCTTCCAAAGATTCTCTATTGGGTTTAGGTCTGGAGACTCTCTAGACCACGCCAGAACCTTGATATGCTTCTTACAGAGCCACTCCTTGGTTATCCTGGCTGTGTGCTTTGGGTCATTGTCATGTTGGAAGACCCAGCCTCGACCCATCTTCAATGCTCTAACTGAGGGAAGAAGGTTGTTCCCCAAAATCTCGCAATACATGGCCCCGGTCATCCTCTCCTTAATACAGTGCAGTCGCCCTGTCCCATGTGCAGGAAAACACCCCCAAAGCATGATGCTACCACCCCCATGCTTCACAGTAGGGGTGGTGTTCTTGGGATGGTACTCATCATTCTTCTTCCTCCAAACACGGTTAGTGGAATTATGACCAAAAAGTTCTATTTTGGTCTCATCTGACCACATGACTTTCTCCCATGGATCCTCTGGATCATCCAAATGGTCATTGGCAAACTTAAGACTGGCCTTGACATGTGCTGGTTTAAGCCTAGGAACCTTCCGTGCCATGCATGATTTCAAACCATGACGTTTTAGTGTATTACCAACAGTAACCTTGGAAACGGTGGTCCCAGCTCTTTTCAGGTCATTGACCAACTCCTCCTGTGTAGTTCTGGGCTGATTTCTCACCTTTCTTAGGATCATTGAGACCCCACGAGGTGAGATCTTGCATGGAGCCCCAGTCCGAGGGAGATTGACACTCATGTTTAGCTTCTTCCATTTTCTAATGATTGCTCCAACAGTGGACCTTTTTTCACCAAGCTGCTGGGAAATTTCCCCGTAGCCCTTTCCAGCCTTGTGGAGGTGTACAATTTTGTCTCTAGTGTCTTTGGACATCTCTTTGGTCTTGGCCATGTTAGTAGTTGGATTCTTACTGATTGTATGGGTTGGACATGTGTCTTTATGCAGCTAATGACCTCAAACAGGTGCATCTAATTTAGGATAATAAATGGAGTGGAGGTGGACATTTTGAAGGCAGACTAACAGGTCTTTGAGGGTCAGAATTGTAGCTGATAGATAGGTGTTCAAATACTTATTTGCAGCTGTATCATACAAATAAATAGTTAAAAAATCATACATTGTGATCTCTGGAATTTTTTTTTGATTATGTCTCTCACAGTGGACATGCATCTACGATGACAATTTCAGACCCCTCCATGATATCTAAGTGGTAGGACTTGCAAAATAGCAGGGTGTTCAAATACTTATTTTCCTCACTGTATATACTGTATATTGTCCACACATTGTAGTATTACAAGTCTTGTGTTCAAATTGGTCTAAAAGCTGGTCTTTGTTTTTGTCATATCTTGCAGCATCAACAATAAACTGCAGCAGCCAGAAGCGGCATCTGGGGTCCTTGAGTACGCCATGAAGCATTTTGGAGAACTGGTGAGTGCTTTTTCCCCCCCATTAACCTATGTTGCATTCAGACCGACACAGGGACAAAAGTCCTCTTCTAGTCGTACCACCACAACTGCACACCAGGGATACTGCTGCAGAGGGCCTTTGTAAAAAACATTTTGCCACTTATTCCTTTTAGCAATGGCCTTAACCAACTCCTTTGATCTTTGCATTTGTTGATGCATTTACAGACTAAATACGTTCTTAGTTAGCAACAGTGTGCTGTATTATATGTGGTCTCTTTTCTGCTTACACCTTCTTAACAGGATTCCATTTCCCCATACACACAGGTTAACATGGGGATGAGGGCCATTTGAGACACATACTCCCAGAACATCCTGTTCTAAATTTGCAGCATATGGAAAAACCATCTGTTAAGCTGATCAGTGGTCAATAGCAATCATCCAATCATCCAATGGCCAGGATCTTTGGATTTTCTTTACCCCATTTGTGTGTCGCTGCTGTGTATTTCTTAAAAACTACTTGGGACCTTTTGCCAGTAGTAACAGGATATGTGTCATACAGAAAATACAAACCGTAATTAAAACTGCAAACAGTGTTGGACGGGCCCTCGCTAATATGCGTGCGTCGGGGTTACTGCCGGACGCCACTACTTGTGACCGTGCATTTGTGCGGCTCTCGGACACTGCAAATCGTCACCAATTAAAGCTTCAGTAGGTAACTTTTGTAAAAAAAATATTTTTAAAACTGTCACTATGTCCTGACAGTAGAATATGAGACAGATAATCTGTGAAAAAATCATGCTCCTGTGTCTCCTCCCTGTGTCTGTGCTGCCATTTGCAGAAATACACCGCTCCCGGTCGGAAACAGCCAATCAGAGCCAGGAGGACTGTCTTAGCAGTGTCAATCACTCTCATGTACGCGCTGGTCATAACCCCCCCCCCCCCAGCGCGTGCACCGTGTTCAAGCTCAAGATTGCCAGTGTGCTGCAGCTGTGCTATTCAAGGAGAGAAACAACTTTTCAGTAAAACTGCCAATTTCTCGAGTGACACCTGCTCAGAAAACAAAGACGGGCAAACAGAAGAAGACCGATGACAAAAAGCGAGCTAAAACGAAAGAATTAAACCGAGCCGAAATAAAACGAGGGTCAACATCGGAGCGGCTTTTCAGAGGTGGAGGGAGCTACGCCTCCTGAAAGGATTCAACACGGATTCAGAGCTAGCCACATTTCTGCTTGACATGTAAGTATCCCTGCTGGATTTGTTTCATTTATTAATAACTAGCTACACAACTAAGCTAGCGATGGTTACAGTATCGCTGGTGATAGCGCAAATCTCATTTTACTCTGTAGCTTGTTGCTAGCTAAGTCTAACAGTTAGCTTGTTAGCTTGTAGCACGGCAGGAATGTTGTAGCTAACTCGTTCACCCTCAGTATAAGCAATATTGTTTCGATACCTACATTTAGTAAGACTAAATGTGTTTTTGTCGATCACAATTAAATGCAGCTATGGTGAAACTACTTTAATTGTGTGCTGTCCCTGTCAAGGTCCTGTTTGATTATTTTTAAACATACACGTTTTCTTCCTCCTCAGGATGTAATTTGTAAATCAAATGTCTGACACATATTCTTTATGCTCCTTCAACAGGTCAGACATGGCCCCAGACACAGAGGCACGTGAAGGAATCGTCTTTCAGTCCAAATCAAAATGTTCAGTATTTCCTTGTGTGTACTTTGCAAAAAAGCTGATTTATTTTACCTATATGCAAAATAAAACCTAAGACATATTTCTAAGATGTTGTTATTCCTTGGCTTAGTGAGCTTCCTCAGTAATTCATCATTCCTACTGAAAGTTTAGTGTTTTAAATTGATCCAAAAGGTAATTCAGTAATGTGCTGTGTAGTAAAGTGCTGCTTTTGTTCTCACAAATGAGCGATTACATAAAAAATTTTAATCCCTTTTTTATTGAAAAATATTTACAAAACTTTTAATAGAAATATTTTAAATAAGCAATTTTTTTACATAAAGTTTTAAAAGCACAGCACACAACAGCTAAACCCTCCTCAGAATAAATCCCCTGTATTGTGTGGAAAGCATTGGTGGCCCTGCTTACTAGCCTGCGCGTTCACGGCAGGCTCGAGGAGCTGTGGAGGGGGGGGCTGTAGCGCAGCAGACAGCAAGGGGGAGGAGCCTGTAAGGTGGGCTTGTTCAAATTTTTAGGCTAAGTCCACGTTTTCTCAAAACTCCCTACTGCAGCTTTAAGATGGAACTCCCTGTTGAGTTCAATGATACCTCACACAAGACTCTACGTCATACAGTTCATTATCTGTGAAAGTGGGCGTGGCAGAATCATAAGGGGTCAAACCATCACCAATGAAAAAGGAAATCTCTGCTGAGTTCATTGATACCTCACACAAGACTATACCTTAAATGGGTCACCAGTTATGAAAGTGGGGGTGGCTTACGCATAGGGGGCGGTCCAAAGCATCAGCAATGAAGAAGGTTTTTTCAATATGTTAAGCCCTCAAAAAGGCAATTCATTTGCCTTTTTTAATAATTCCTTCAGTTCTAATAGGCCCTAAATAGTTACTTCAGAAAGTAACTGTGTTACTTTCAAGTTGTACAACCTTTTTAAATGCTCAAATGTGACCCCACCTCCACCCCTCTTTAATGGAACTTAAAATACATGTGCATGTTGTGGAAGGCCTTATATAATATTTACACTGCTCTATTAGATACATGTACAGTGGCTTGAATAAGTTTACACACCCATGCTAAAGTTGATTAAAACAAGGAATTAAAAAAAAATCTTATGGAAATTGATCTTAATGCCTTAATTAAAAAATATTACGAAAATCCAACCTTTTAAGGAAACCAATTTTCCTTGTTAATAAAATAATAAAATAATGTTGAGATGAAACAGACCAAACTTGAAGTCCATTGGACAAAATCTCTAGGAGGAGTTTGTTAAAAGTATAGCACCTTGACTTTTAGGTCTACTTCCTGTTGCCACTAGGAGGCGCTATGACTTTGAGCCAATATCGGCCTGTAGATGTTGTCAGGGTTGGACTCTTATGAATTGTAAAATGTTTTGAGCGAATTGAACATTGTACACTCAAGTTACACCCACTTCCTGTTTTGATGGTGAAACGCACAAAATGACCGTCCCGCCACGGCCATGTCCTATGACAAAAAGTTTTTCTTTTAATAATTTTTCATCTTTAACGTCTTAAGATGCCACTGACCAAATTTGAAGTTGATCGGATAAAATCTCTTGGAGGAGTTTGTTAAGTTACGACATGTGGAAATGGCCAAAATCGCACTAATTTTGAACTTTGGATTAAAAATGGTGTACTTTTTGTTGGGTTTAGGGTATGGCTCCAATGAGCTTTCTTGTATGTTTTAACATGCTAAAACCCTTAAAATAAGTACATTTTTACCAGGCTCGATGCAACCGCCAATTTTGTTTTTGAGTATGTTAAGACCCCCCAAAAGGTGATTAATTTGCCGGAAGAAAGAAGGCATACTAATTCCTTCAGTTTCAATAGGGCCTTAGCCGCGGTCGGCGCTCATTGTTTCTTAATGGCGAGCGGTTTGTAAGGTCCCTAAATAGCTTAGTTTACTATGGCTCACTATGTGACTGATGGTCCAAGTTGAAAAAGTACAGAATATAATTTTTTCTTCTGTTGATGTACAGGACTACTGTTTTTCAGTGTTTCATGTTCTGTGTAGATGGAACTTGTCTAGATACAAAACTACTTTTAAACAGTGGATATGTATTAGACACCATCATACAGATTTTCCATATCAATTACCTAAGTTGTTCTTCTGATCCTTCCCCGTCTATGTTACCAAAATTGCATAATTTTGTAACTGCGGTTTTAGTTTACTTGTTTGGATGTACTGGGTAGTCTATTTTAAAAGCAGTACCAATCATGAACTTTATGATTATAGAACAGACAAAACCAGTATCTCGCTAATGTCACCACTACTTACAGTATTAAAAACATTTATAACATTTACATTGACGTCAAAATCGAATACAAAGAAAGTAAATAGAAACGCACAACACCTTTAACCGAGTGGCAAAACCATAAAACATGAAATGTGATAGACTCAAATTATTTTTTTTTAAATCCCCAAAAAAACAATCTATTTGCAAGGAAATTGTGCAATGTTTTTAGCTTAGCTAGTGTTGATGACAAACGTAATGTATGCGGTCAGTGGAGGCAAGATGCAGTGGTAAAACAGGGTTTGCTTTAGATTATAACCTAAACATAGTATTTTTTAACAGAATGTATTCACTTGATTTTATAAAGTGGTTATTTTTAGCCTAAAGTCAGGTCGAATGTTTTTCCCAACCATTAGGACTCCTACAGAAAAGGATTTTCCTTCTGCATTTATGTTTCTCTGTTAAAGCGTCTTAAAAGTGAAAAGACTCAATAAAACAGTTTCACTGTGCACTTCCAGGAACCTTGTAAATGTGGTGACCATTTGGAAAGCTTTATTGTGGGGGGAAGCAAGGTTCCCCTGTTTAGTTTACCAGTCAAGAACCATCAGTAAAGCAATGGTTGGATGAGATCTATGTATATAATCATTAGTTGATGTCTTCTAAAAGAAGACAAAACCTAGAAGTCACTTTTATAGGAGGTCAACGTTTAAATATAATAGGTCCAGGATTGATTGATTAAGTTGGGAATCTCTAATCCATCAGGTCTTCTTTAAATGAAATGCTGAGAAATGCTAGATCTCAATACTTTTTCCAGCTGAAGTCTTTCCCATACTGCTCCTCAAGTCCCCTCAAAATCAGATTTCTTAATTTCTTTGTAGAAACAATTAGAGATGTCAGAGCAAACATCTCACCTGTCTATTTCTATAACTTGGCCAGCAATTTATCTCCTCCGCATTCTTGGTCCTCCTTTAGACCTGTGACATTACAAGACATTGCCACTCTGCTAGATAACCTGAAACCAATGTCTTGTCCTACTGATGTTCTCCCTAGTGTTTTGTTTTTGCAAGTTTTTGATTTGATAGGCCCCTGTATCGTAGAAATGTTTAATAGAAAAGCACAACTGATGTGGTTCCCACCTTTTTTTAAACATGTTTTGAGTTTCATGTTTTTCACGTGTTTCCTTTCTGCTTGTAACTACTAGGAAATCCAAGCCACTTGGTATGAGAAGCTACATGAGTGGGAGGATGCCCTGGTAGCATATGACAAGAAGATTGACATGAACAAAGAGGATCCAGAGCTCATCCTGGGCAGAATGCGCTGCTTAGAGGCCCTTGGAGAATGGTATGTCAGTTGTCCAGTTAGTTATAAATTTACATTTTTTTATAATTCTATTATTGCCAATAATTTATTAATGATGGTTATTCTAAAGTGTTACTTATTTTCCTATATAAACACTCATAAGAATCAGTATTAATGTTTGCTGACGTGTATTCAATTTACGTTTCAATTCAAGTTGGTTTTCTAAAAACATATTGCTGTGGGCTTTTTGTATTAAAGGTCCCATGGCATGAACATTTCATTTTATGAGGTTTTTTAAATCAATATGCGTTCCAATAGCCTGCCTATGGCCCTTCAGTGGCTAGAAATGGTGATAGGTGTAAACCGAGCCCTGGGTATCCTGCTGTGGCTTTGAGAAAATAAAAGTTCAGATGAGCCAATCTGGAATCATGCTCCTTATGAGGTCATAAGAGGCAAGGTTACCTCCCCTTTCTCTGCTTTGCCCGCCGAGAGAATTTTGCCGGAAAATGCCTGAACAGGCAGTAAGAGGCGCAACCACTACAATGAAACCTCAGCTAAGGCTCAACCTCGTAACACCTGCCCACCTTCAAAGACCATTTTTTAAGGAAAGTCACAAGATCTCTGAGGGGTCCAAATATGTGGATCGTCACAGAGCTCATAACGCTAAGCAAATGTTAATTTGCTTATGTAAGCTGCCTCCTTGTGCCATTGATGCATACACTGAGTCAGTCCACACAAATATTCAGTGGTTTTATAAAAAAAATAATCCAGCTGAAGAGAGGCTTTGTGTTTATGTTTGTGTGTGGCTGGGTAGGCCTGGGCAGTTGACCAGGGTCATTAGTCGTTAGTTAGTAGTTAGTAGTATGATGCTAATGTTACTTAAATACCCTGCACACCCACACAGGTGTGAATTGATAAGATTAAAAGATGACTGCATTCCATTTAGGTGAGCTGGGTCCTGGTATTGTTAATGCTGGCTCACTGTCATGGCTTGCTAAAATAGAGTGAGGGAGATGTCAGTCAAGCACAGTTGGTGCAAGCTCACAGTCCTGAGGAGAGGTCTTACGACATGCTAAATGAACGTCTTATTTTAAAATGTATTTTAGCAACTTCTCAAGTGAAATTCCTAAAATGTGAATAATAGTCTGCTGAGTCAAATTATAACTCAAGCGTGTCCTTCCGCTGAACTCTCTGTTTGTCTGCTGTAGACAAACACACATACACCTAGTGTACTGGAGCTTTTTGTACATGTTGCTTTCATGTTATACAATAGCCAGGCAGCTGGAGAACGGCTTCACTTCACTGACCCCTATCCAAACCTACCTCTCTTTTTATCTGTCTGTGCCTTCCTCCCTCTTTCTCTTCCTCAGTCTACTCTCACTCCATCTTCTTGCCTGTAAAACACATGCGACAGGTTTGATCTCCTCCAGGACAATGCAGCCCTGATTGTTGTTCATGAGTGATTAGTCTTGGTTAGATGCAGCTGACCCTAACATGAGCATCCATCTGTTTGCTGGGATACTTGATTTTATCAGGACTGTTACTGGATGGTACACTGATTTAAGATATTTAAGAATAAATTAAGAAATAAATAATGGCAGATGTAAAAGAAACCTGGTCTAACTTCTTCTCATCTTTGGCTGGAAGAGCTTGGCAATTTTGGAGAAGGATTTCTTCAACTGTTGTTTCATGCTGGAAAAGAAAATGTTGTGGCTTGACATTTATATATTATCATTAGAACGTGGACTTTAGAAGAACCTTTTATCTCTTGAGGATAAAGACTAGACCAGTACAGGATAGCATCGCTTTAGACAATTATTTTTCATTATTCACTAGCGTCATATTCACGTCAGCTAGTTGTGACTCTATACCTTTAGTACTGCAGTGTATACAAAAGTACTCTGCAGATGATTACCTGATTAGTTAATTAACCTAATGGTCGCTGCAATCAATTCCTGATTCACTGATGTCATCAGTGTGAACATGGGACTGAACAAATCAGGATCTGCTTTTTCTACCATCTGAAGCCTGTGATTAATGTTTTCCAGGGGCCAGTTGCACCAGCAGTGCTGCGAGGAGTGGACATTGGTCAGCGAGGAAACCCAGGCCAAGATGGCGCGAATGGCTGCTGCTGCTGCCTGGGGTCTAGGTAACCACTAAAAAGACTTCCTATCATACATGAATTGAAAAGTCAGCTGGGTTTTAAGAAAAGACTTGTGCACTGAGAATTTAGGCCATCCTCCGCCTGACTCAACAATGCAATCAAACTGAGAAGCAATGAAAACAGTAATGGCTCTTGCCAAGTCCCTCTCACATAACCATATGGGAATGGTATCCAGTCATAACATTGACATATCGTAACGTGCAACGGTGGAGAAATGCAGGGACCACACTGCAGAAGCATCCTCTGAGGTTTGCGGTCTGTGGTTTTACTTTCTTAAGTCAGTCGTAAACTCAACCGAACCCAACTACCATCTAGCTAAACATTCAAACCATCTTTTATTGTTATAGTTGGGAAGCAAAATGTTGAGGTTGCAATAATTTAAATCATAGCAAGCTGAGGTGAAGTGTTGTTTAAACCAGCAGTGATGGGCTGCCAAACTTCAATCGGCCTCAGTCTTGCTAAGTAAGGTCTTAAGACATCCGCTAATTAGCCCTTTCAGTCATTATTAAATGCTTCCTGCTGAAACCAGTTTTTGTGCTTTTTCATAACTTGACTGTTGTTCCTCCAGGGCACTGGGACAGCATGGAGGAGTACACGTGTATGATCCCAAGAGACACACATGATGGGGCTTTTTACAGAGCAGTGCTAGCCCTGCATCAGGACCTATTCTCATTGGCCCAGCAGGTGGGTGACATTACCACTCCAAATACACCCAGTGGATAAGATTTCCCCCATTTAATGTACATTAAAAGTCTATATTTTTAGAAAACATCTCATAAAGACACGCCACATGGGAATTTGCCTAGTCTCATGGTTTCTGGAATTTTCATTAGTCTTCATAGCAGGGTATAAAAAGTTAAAATCATTGGAAATAATCTCTGTAAAGAAACATGAGCCTCCTTGGTGTGGAAATTTTATGTCACTTTTGAAATTGTAAATCATTACAGCATTCAGCCTCAAACAAATACAGATCCCATTCCCTCTGCTTTGGGCCTGTCAATGAAGTCTGGTGGAGGTCAGGGTGCTGTTTTCCTCATTTGATGAAGGTTGGGATGTTAGATGAGCTCATGGTGCCTAGAGATGGATTTGTTTAAGCTGGACGCTAGCATGTCATATGGACACAGCTCCAGCGCTGACACCAGTAAACACCTGCTCCTCCAATTTCTCTGGACTCATCCTCCAAGTCCTCTTTTCACCACAAAGCCCAGGAGACCTGCTCTTTATGCCCCTTCATTCTTCCACAGCCACCCTGCCGTCTCTAATTTGGAGATTAGATCCAGGTGTGGCCTATAGGATTCTACATCAGCTAAAAAGGGAAAGCAGACTTTTGACTAATGTAACATTGAGCCAACTCATAATGAATGAAAAGCAGATGGAGGGAGGGTGAAAGCTTGAATGTCAACATGAGCTCAGTCTAGTCTTCCGGATGTGGTTGGTAATCCTCGCACTTAGTACTTTTGATTCTGTTGGGCTGTTCCTTTCCTTCCTCTATACCCCCAACAACCACACATGTGCTCCATGAGTTTCAGCATGTGTCTTTGTGCTTGGTCTGTTCCAGTGATGATGTGTAGACATGGCAGTCGTGCTCCCCCGAGTAAAGCAGTCTGTGGCTGTGCCAAGATTCATGTTATATCCAGTCCTCCAGTGTGCATTTGATTTGTAAATTGTCTCATGTTTTTTTTTTAAAACCTTGAGTTTACTTTAGCGGTTGATTTTGGTTCATTTACATAGGGGCCTTCTTAATAATAAAGTAATCTCATTGGATTTAAGTACATACAGTAAGTGCAACCGTTATTTAAGGGAAGGGAAGATTTAGTTTGTTTGTGCTGCCAGAAGCCAGACACTGCATTTATCAGGAGTCGTCTGGACTGAACATTTCCAATGAGGCCCCAGTGCAGTATTTCAGTAGTAAACAGGACCATAACTGAGTCGAGGCTATAAAAAAGCAGCCTCATTGTCACCTTGTCCTAACCACCCTCCCAAAACCCCTCCTCTTGTTGTGCATGCCTGAAGAGGTGTTTAGGCATGCCATTCCTCCTTCCCCTCCCCACAAAAAAAATATAATTGGGGGGGAATTGGTCTGAAACAGCTGTGTGTCCTGGCCTCAGAGAACATCCTTATTTTACCTTCCCACTAATAACAGTTCCCAAAAACATTGGCTGTAGCAGCCCACTAAATCGGCACGTTTTCATCCACAGTACTTGTGTCCTTGTTTGTCCCTTTTACTGCTCTGGATCAGGTTTTTCTTTCAATGACTGTTTTTCCACCCCTCAGGGTTCTCACTGGTGGTGGAATGTCTGCAGTATCCCTGAATTTGGAGAAGTGTAGTCCTGTTACGTAAAGTCAGGAAACAGTAAAGTTTACGAATGAGTCAGTAATATACAGTAATACATACAAAAAAATGGGAAGGTAGGAAAAACATTTTTAGGGCATGAATGTACTCTGACAGTTGGTTGACCATTATGGAAACGTTTGGGAATTTGCATCACAGTTATGGCAGGAACAGTGACTAACTTCGCTTTATCACTTGCCAGTTCCTCTCCTTTTCTCTGAGTATGCATACAAAATAAGGCTGTCTTTTTGAAGATACATCTTCAGCCATGGTTACATAACTTTCACACCTTTCCCTTTCATTTAAAACACTCGGCACTCAGCAGTGCATCAAACCATTTTGCTATTCAAGCAGGTGTTATAGTCCTTGTTGTATTAATGTGTCACTGTTGGCTGCACTTAAGTGAAAAGGGTGTGAGCAGCAAGCTTTAACATGCCTTCGTTCATTTGTACAATGTGTTTTTATTCCCTGGGTTTAGTCCAATCCCAGCTGGTCCTGATGCAAGATGTTTTTTAGGATGGTGTGACATTGTGTCATGGTACATTCTGGGGTCATGCTATCTTTATGTTATTGAGGAAATGCCATTATTGATATTTATTAGCTTTGCTGAAGAATTAGAGTATCTTGGGGCAACTAAGTCAAAGGGAAACATTGCCATTTTCCAACAAGCTTTGTGTCATTGCAGTGTGGTTAGATAAACGCCCCCCCCCGAAAAAACCCGAAGACAAAAAGCCGGTTGAAAATCTGCAAAATGCACCATTCAGGCTGACATTCATTTAATTAATAGATCACACTATACATTTTTTGTTTTGTTTTTCATGTAGTGTATTGACAAAGCAAGAGACCTCCTGGATGCTGAGCTGACGGCCATGGCTGGAGAGAGCTACAGTCGAGCCTACGGGGTAAGTGTTCCGCTGAGTCAGCCAAAATATTTAACGGCTGGCTTCAGTCCACCCTCTCAGTTTTCATTGTATTCATGTGCAGAAAGATTATGCCATGGCAACACAATTTTATTAAAGTGATGACTTAAAAGATGAGGTCTAAGATTGAGTTTCTTTATTTAGTTTCCACTGCTCCAGGCTTATTATCTATAAATGTTAAATTATCCATCAACATTACAAATCTGAAGTTGAAAACCCAAACAGCAGTGTTCCCCTCTATTATATGATGTCAGATAATGTTAGCCATGTGATCTTAGTTGATTTTGATTCACATACTGTAGCTGTTCACCATGAACAGCAGACACACTTCAGAAGGCATCTAGACTCTTTGTACAAATGGCAGCCATAAACAAATCCACTTTTTACCAACCTTTTCTGACAGATGTTGTACAAGAAAGTTCAGTGGGTTGCTGAATGCATTCAATTCTAGATACTGATTAATTTACAAGCTTTAATTATCCTTTTTATATTACAAAGAAGGGCCTTTTGCAACATTAATAATGTGTGTATGTGTGTGTGTGTGTGTGTTTTGTGCATGTGTGTGTGTTTTGTGTGTGCGTGCGTGCGCGTGTCCGTGTTTCCCAGGCTATGGTGTCTAGCCAGATGCTGTCAGAGCTAGAGGAGGTGATCCAGTATAAGCTGGTGCCAGAGAGGAGAGACATCATTAGGGATACGTGGTGGGAGAGGCTTCAGGTAACTGTGCATACACACACACTCTTGTGCAACTAGAAATGTAAAGCAGATGCTGGAAAGGCTACTGTTACTAATGGGAAGACAGACACCAAACCCACATACACACACACACTCTAAATACCTCAGTGTGTGAGGATTTAACATCTTTTAGATTTTTATGTTTATTTTTACATTTGAATTTAAATTTAAAGTAGATTTATAGAGTAGAATCATGTTGGACTCATGAAGTGTTATTTCCTGTGCTTGAACAAACTTCAGATGAAGGTCAGTAGTAACTAACTGAGATATTATTTATTTAGCCAAACTAAAGCTACTATCTGTCCAAATTACTATCTAACAGCAGTAAACAACATACTAACAGCAGTAAACAATATCACTTTGGCTGCCAATTCCAAGTCACATTACTGCTGAAACATTTTCTGTTAGTAGTATTTGGTTTAAAAGCCTTTATCTGCTAACTTAAGTAGCCACATGGCTAATGGCAGTAAACAATGTCATTTTGGCTGCCAATGTTGTTAAATTCTCCACAATTCCGGGTCACGCTCCCTGCTGAAACATGTCCGATTGGGTAGTGTTTGGTTCAGAAGCCTTCACATGCGATTATTGACGGTAGAAAGTTCTGTTTCGTTCCACGACAAATCTAACGTAAGCATACTGCTAACTATTAAGGAGGCACATGCTAACATAGCTATAATCTTGGCCAATACTGGTAATTTCAAAGGGTTAATACAGGTGCAGCAGCGATGGGCAGTATGAAAGAAATAAAGTGTTTTTTTTAACATTAAAGCATGTAAACATGTTTTAGTACAAACACAAAATACAAGTATAATCCTGAAGTAGTTGCCCTTTAAAAATAAAATAAGAACATATTTGATTAAACTGTGGCCTTGCTTGCCATAGCCTGCATGAAATGACTCTCGTAGGAATATTCAGAAAAAGCTTGTTTTGTGTAACCCACACTGTAATCCCATCCAAACTCCTCCTACTTCCTGACACTGATTACTATTATTATAATTATTATAATTATTATTTGTGAATTACAATGTTGTGCATGCTGGTAAATGAGACAGCAGGACGTGTGGAAGAACCACAAATCCACAAGCGGTCAAGGAAAATTGTGGCACCCGCCAAGTCTTTAGATTTTGAGACAAATGCTATCTGATGAAAGATAATACTGTTCAAGTTCATCTTTTCCATGTTGGCCTTTTCACAGCTGAATCAACATATGATTGCTTAAAAGTCCTCATCCTTGTATGTGCATGTTGAGGGAAGAATTAAGTCAGGCAGATTAACCATAAACCATGATGATAAGCCATTGACTTGTGATACACCATTCCTCATCCCATGTTATCAATGCTGCTTAGTTACTCACATTCCCTGTTGGCATTCCTGTCTCACATCTCCTGTTCAAATGGTCCCGACATCTTGGAAAATCCCCAAAACCTGTCATCCTTTACCTTAACCACAGCCCAGGAAGATTGTATTTGTCTGAAAACTGCATATGCCTGTCCTGTGGGCTCTAGTATACCTATTTCAAAGAAAAAATTGGAGTATATTCTTTTAGCAACAGATGCAAAGTGAATATGTGTATGTGAATTTATGCAAGCCACATGGATGGTCTTCAGACATGAGTGACTGTCCATTATTAGCATTCCATTACTAATGCTTTTGCATAACATTGAAAAAGCATTAGTCACACAATAACAAATTTCAGAGTGATGTAAGAGAAATATTGTGCCAAAGTTGAACTAGTCAGTGCGTGCATTATTGGATTTTGAAATTAATTGTTTTTTTAGCCTTGGATTAGGGTTTACATTGACATTTGTCAGCACTAAGACAAAAATACACTGCTTGTTTTTATCAAAAAAATATTTTTCTGTTGATTCGTATTACCCAGCTGTTAGAAATGAACCTCAGTCTTACTAATTTCTTTGTGACATTTCAAAAGTTTTTATAAAATGAGCTTGACCGTTGAAAGGAAACTATTACACACATACTTAAATCCCTATGTAGGAAATGAAGTTACTCATGATCGTCTTGATTTTTTCCATTCATAACAGATGGAGGTTGGTTGGAGGAGGTATTTAGGATCAAGAAGGGTCTTCTTGAGCAAACAGACAGGGCCAGCAGCACCAGAGCTGGGTCTGCAATGCCTGACAGGTTTTTTCTCTCTAGTGATTTATTGGAGGCTGACCTCACACATCTGTCAGGGAGTCACTGTCCCGCTCCTTTCTTTTATCCCAGTCTCTCTCTCGTCAAAGGAGTAGTGGTAGGGCATAGAGTGTATGCACCCCACTGCTTGTGGGTAAATGTGTCAAAGGTCTTGCACTTCTATCCCTGTTTGAATTTTGGACTCTTAGCCGTAAGTTGTTGTTCTAAACTATCTTATGTTCCCTGCTGTTTGTTGGTGTCTCAGCTTCCACTAATTCAAATCATGGGACATTTGTAAATTTCCTCCTCGAAAGAGTTAGGTCAACATCGGGTCCACCTTCTCTTGCTTTATTAATGTTCCCTGTGGTCCTCTACTCAAATATTTAAACAATTTATCCCACACTTTTATTGGGCCTATTCAATATATTAACCCATTTTCTACCCCTTTGACAATAAAACGGTCGAACAGTCAAACATTGATAAACTGTGGCAGAAAATTGACCTTAATATTCATACTCGTAGACTAGAGCAGTGGGTTTGGAATTGGTATACCAATGACAGAGAGTGTTTTGTATGTTTGTTTGTTTTGGTATTTTGCCCTTATTCGATACAGTGTTTCAAGCAGCAGATGTGAAAAATGGGTGAGAAAAAAGGGGGAAGACATGCATGATCTATGGAACTATTCAAACCATGGACGTTACAGTTACATGATATACGTTTAAGACCACCTGTCCACCATAGCGCCCCAAATAATATAAAGCTGTTCTTTTTAATCAAGTTGCTTCAACTGGATAATTTGGCACTTCCTTATAACTTCTCAGCAGGTTGATGTCAATAAATTCTTGCAGTTAAACCCAGACTAAACTTCTAATCACTGAACACAGCTTCTGCCAGATTCTACCTGCACTCAGCCAATTATCCCATCATGTTAAGTCTATTTCAAAAACTGTAGTATTTAATTTTAGTCTCAGCTTATAACAGCTCACAAAATGGCTCGTCCCAACATACTTTTGCCATCTAAGGAATACAGCAAAAAAGTTTCAGATAAGGTCAGCACTTAATGAAAAGGACATAAACCTTGAAGTATGTAAATTACCGCGTCAAACACAAAGATGGATTGTATTATCTGTGAAACTATGCTAGTAAATCAGCCCAATACTGATTTCAAGACCTGATTTGTTTCTGCTAGTTGCCATGCAACCTAATATGACCCTTCCTTGTGGCAGTGTTTGTAATTATACTCAAGTCCTTTTTCATGAAATGTTAATATTATTTTGTCTACTCCCTGTTGATTTGCTTACATTCAAGTCATACAGAGAGGATTGTACAGTGCATGCTTTTTTCCATCAGAATCGGGTTACTCCACTGTCTGCCTGCCCCTTCAGCACTGTGTTATACCACAAGGATGAGGTTGAGGTTTAGAGGATATTTAATAGAAAAAATCTGCTAATGGTACTTACAAATATATGAATACAGAATACTGTTCTGGCACGTCAACCTCTACTCACATGTGGACATGTTCAAGACAAGGACCCCTGTTAGTAATAGTAGGCCCCTTGGATTTCTTCTGTACTGCTCTCTCACGTGTGTTCATTCTCTTGAGTTTAACGAGTGGGTTTCTTTCTTTGAAGGGAACAACAAAAGGGTAATGTGTTTAACCGGTCTGATCCTTGTGATTTTTGGTGTGTTTTCTTCTAGGGTTGTCAGCGTATCGTAGAGGACTGGCAAAGGATCCTGATGGTTAGATCAATTGTCATCAGCCCCCACGAGGACATGAGGACATGGTTAAAATATGCCAGCCTCTGTGGCAAGAGTGGCCGCCTGGTCAGTACATTGCCATATTTGTACAAAGCCCCTCAGTATTCTCTGATCTGACCCCTGATTATGCATAATTAATTAGAATCACATAAAATTCTGGAGAAATAAATCCGAGTTGACAGTATGGTCAAACGGAAAAGGGAAGTCAATCACACTGTTAGAAACCTGATGCTTATCTGCACAATTTAAGTGGTGTAATTTTCCATCTTTTACCACTCACTGTTGTTCTAATTGATTGCAAGGGATGGCAGACAATTGGCCAATTTTTCCTTCTACACACTTGTTGTATTTCAACACACAGCTCTGACAGCTTCTGGCTATACACCATATCCTGGGAAACAAAATAACAAACAAGCATGCACGTATGCACGCACACATGCACGCACACACACAAAAAATGCCAGAATCCCCAACTATGATGTAACTAAAAACAAATGTGATTGGCCAACGTCAAACATAGCAGGAAATGTGATTTACAAGGGGGAAATGACCCCCCACTAAGACTTAATCATATTGTTCTCTCTTTAAAGAATCTTTAGCACTTACTCATACAATGACCTATTTTATTTTTCACTCTTTAAAAAATCAAAAAAATCTAACCTTGTCAAGGTAGAAGTTAATTATGCTTGTATTGTCTTGGGGTTCCTAAAAACCTTCCGGGTTCTTATTAAACTGGGAACCGTATGGTGATTCATTTGCTCCTTTTTCCTCTGTTGCCCTTTTAATCCCTGCAGGCGCTGGCCCATAAGACCCTTGTGCTCCTTCTGGGTGTTGAACCCTCCAAGCAACTAGATCACCCGCTGCCCACAGCCCACCCACATGTCACCTACGCTTATATGAAGTACATGTGGAAGAGTGCCCGCAAGGTAAGAGCAAGAGTGTTGTGTTGACTCAATGGTTTATAAATAAAATTTTGTTTTGTTGTTGCTTTTCTATAAGTTATATATACTGTAAATGTCATCATAGTGACAAAAGTACTGATGGTTATCACTTGTATTTGGAAGTTTTAGTGCAACATCAGGCAACAATCAGAGTTTCAAATATGCCAGATAGGGAGGGTTAAATTACTGGAACATTAGTGACATAAACGGCTAATTCATTTAACATTGTAGGGAAAACCTGAGAAACAGCCTGAGAAACATTAACACCAACAAACTACATCTGTAAAAAAGAAAATTGAAATTGCAACCAGCCTTGTGATAGTATAGTCAAACCTAACCAGTCCCACCGGGAACTCAAGGTCTTTTGCGATTATTAAAAATGAGGTAACTGTTATATAATAATAGTTCCACTTAGAAAGATTAATATAGTAATATAGTAATAGTAATTTTTTTTTTTTTTTTTTTTAGATAAAACGCAAATGAATAACATAAATAATATAACATGAAATTGAAGCTATAAATAGCATATGTTTAGTAAACATAATAATAATAAAATTAAATTTTAAAAGAAATCCATTTTTAATTAGTGCATTGTTGTATATGTAGTTAGCTAGCCAAAACATTAGCTATTAGGTTACAGATGGTTAAGTCAACATTTAGAAATATTTGCTGGGATTTAAATTGGCAGAGCTTTTGGGATTTTTATATTTAGTTGAAAGCAGCACCTGAGCAACAAAAATCCTAATTGTTAACATATTTGTTATGAAGTTTGTTTATTGCGTTTGAAGTCCGAAATTTTTTTTTGATTTCCCAACAGCAGCTCTGGATTGTAAACTTATAATCTAAGGAAGTGTTGTGATTGGTGAGATTTTTAAGTGTTCTTCTGGGTTGACATATCTAACAGAGTAACAATATTTAAAGAACTGAAGTCCCTCATAAATATTGAGTTTGGTTGAGTTTGCATTAATTATTTTGAATCTTGTAGTATTGTAAAATGTTTGAAAGAAATCCATGTTGTTTAGTTTAAAAAAGTCTAAAGGAATTGGTAACTTATAGTGTGATGATTTACACCTGATATGTGAAAAGGTACAAAACCTTATTTGTTTAACAGTAAATTAGTTTAACTGCGAACTGTCACAGGAAGTACTTTTATTTTTAAGTAGCCTACACAGAAGTTGTCTGTTGTCTATTCTTGCTAGCTTACCGAGATGAACGTGAGACGCTAGATGCAAAACATATCCATCAAGCTTAAGTTGCTCACTTTCTTGTTTGTTTAACTGCAACATATTGAACAGTAAATGTTCACAGTAAAAGACAAGCGTTTTTGGTCGTCATTCAAAGCCATTCCATTACATGTAGGGACTCAGTCTTGTGTAACTTCTGAAAGGTTTAAATCTTACAGGATAAAAGCCTGAGTCGATCAATAAAATTAACTCAACTGTTAATGTTGTTATTAATGTTTTTTGTGCATGGCAACAGTGCATGAAGTAAGACTTGCTTAATACTAGTACTCATAAATGTTAGTGTTTTGTTCTGAGCGATTAGTGCATTCTGCAGCAGAGCATTCAGCCCAAAAAACACCCGCCAAACTTCCAACTACCAGCAGTGGTGACCTAAGATTATACTGTAGGTTTCAAAGTACATGTCATCAGAGCAGCCTTGGATTGAAGGGCTCTGCCCTGTGCCATTTGTCTACCGTGCACACACTTACATACACACGCTTATTCACATATGGTATATACATCCCTTAACACACATAAACACACCCACATTTATTGCCAGGTGTTGAATAGTGTTTGTGGCTCCAGAGTGTAGAACTCATTAGGGGCCTTAGGTAAGCGTAAGTGTTGCTGTTGCTCGAGCCAGCTGCACCACCAGACAAATCAGAATACATAAAAACACACACACACACACAAAGCTGGAAAGGACATATGCACTGTTCACTCATCACAAAACCACCACACACACAAAACCATGCAATAGTGGGTATCAAGGATAATGGATAAGAAGTAAAGCACCTACAAATCACAGCCCGAGCCGTTTCTGATACAGACAAATTCTTCAGTCATTTTTCAAATGATATTCCTGACATATCATTGTAAAGGGTAATCATACATAATAACCTTTCTAGTATTTAATTTAAAAAAGATCCAAAACGCAATCTCGATCTCCACTGTGGACAACATCCCAAATCTGTGCAAGCTGCATGGCATGTAGTACAGGTTGCCTCTACTTTACTCAGATCTGACATCATGTCAAATTCATAACAAATGTAATGTAAGTTCAAGTAATAAAGAATAGTGCAACCTTGACAGCAGAGGATTTTTCCCGGTGAGCCACTGGTGAGTCCAGAAACACTGATATGGATATGTTATTGGGCTTGACTGCATTAGACTGGACAGTCGGCTCTGTAGGGCCCGTAACTGAAAGACAACAAACATGTAGTTGTGCCACTTCTACCAAGAAAGGCAGATACATCTAGCATATCATTTTGCTAGTCAATTCAGCACAATCAGTTCACTGTTTATCACAAATCACTTGCTTGTATCTAATTCAAAGGGGTTTCAGAAAGGACGAAAACAGACAAGTGTATTGCTCTAAATGACACACAGTCTTTACCTGCCGTTGGTATTTGTTTTGTATCTCTCCAGATTGATGCCTTCCAGCACATGCAGCACTTTGTGCAGGGGATGCAGCAGCAAGCCCAACATGCCATCGCAGCCGAAGACCAACAGCATAAGCTGGAGCTCCACAAACTGATGGCCAGGTCTGGACTTTCTGAAAGCACAGTAGTAGCAGCAGCAGCTCACCACCTAATGAGCTTTTTTCACAGAAAACTTTTCCCCATGTCACAGTAGGGAAAGCACAGGTGTAAATAATAAAATCAATGATGGCTGAATTCCATTTAGCTGCTTCGGTGTCAGGGTCCTGGTATTGTGCATGTTGGCTTACTGTTAATGCTATTAGTAACACATGTGCTTTTCTTACTATAACAGGTCAAACTTTCTGCTATGAAAAAGGCCTAGTGGATATCAAGTGTCTACATACCCGGCGTGCAGACATTTTCTTTTTTATTGACGGATGGTCCAAAATGTTCCATTATTATTACTACTATTCCTACTATTATTCCATAATTTCCCCTGTCCGTTCATTAAGATAACTTGCAAACATTAAAGTGCAAAACAAATGATAGCTATGATCTTATCTCCATCAAAGGCAAAACTAATTCAAGTACTGTATTCCATAGACTGGTGACGGAACAGATAATTGTCCTGATACTTTAAGTTTACTATTACTATCAAGTAGTTTTGACATTATTTCTTGAGTCCCCATCATTGGCGAAGCCTTGGCAGCTTTCCACTATCATCAACTCATCTCATTGTGGCATAAGATGCGGTGTGAAGTCGGTTTCAAGCAGTTTTTGGAAAAGGTGACATTTAAATAACAGTTTTCAGATGCTGATTTAGGGGATTAGATAATGGAAAGTTTTGTATTTTCCAAAATAGCTGGGAATTACTTCAAAGTCTTAGAGAAGTTGTTTGCATGCCCTTGTGGGCTCATGAAAATATTTGAGGAAGATATCTAAAGCGGTTTCATTTAGGTCTGAATGTTGACTGCTTACCTGCGCAGGAGAGAACGAGAACTTTTTCAATTTGACTGCATTGCATTGTGTATCGTGTTGGTCAAATGACTCAAAACAAGCAAGGGGTGCAAGCTGGAAGCAAACAGGTAAATCCTATGTACAGTAAATCATACAGTTGTCTCATCTGGCCTTGTGCACAAACACACACCAGTCATGTGCACCCCCCATCTCATAAATCATACATGACAATCCATAAGCGTGACAACAGGCAGAAGGAGCTTTATCACTTTTGCATCTTTCAGACAGTGACTCTGTCTGTCTAAGGAATGCATGTTGGGGAAAACACCTGTATGTCAGTCAGGACAGGTCCTCTCCAGACGTGCTGACACACTTTCATGAATACAGGTTGGCTGTGTGGTATAGAGCACACCTAGACTGCTCAGTCACACACAATCACATGAAGGACTCCACTCGCTCCCCAAAGGACCCAGTTTAATTTCACTGCTATTTATTTTAAGATTAATAACCCTGGTTTTTACTTTCCAAAAAAAAAAACATGTTGTTTCATTGTCCCCAAACACCCCATCCTCCTCCTGCTGCTTCCCCAAAAGTTTAACTTGGTAACATGCTGAACCCAAACTGTACGCTCACATGGAAAAGCACTCAGAAGAAATTACGTAATCTTGAAGGACAGTTTATTGGAGTTGCTCTGCAAACAGTATTCAGACTGCTGGTGGATGGGTCGACAATACAGTGCTTGCCAGTTTCTGGCAAGTAGTTGTATGTACATATGTCTTGGCCCCGCCACAGACAACTAGTTTAACTACTTGCCTGTAAGCATCTGTGTTTGTGAGGGTGATGGGTTGGTCATTCACATGGATGCCACAGAACTCACTGTTGAGTTAAATTAAAGGAAATGTGGATTGGATAATTGAAAATCTCCAGATGTGATCTGAGAACCTCGGAGCACAAAAATGCACTGCTGCTTTCAGCAGTGATACTTTTGATGAATGCCTACATGATATCCAAGTCTTATATCATAATCTCACTCTTTTCTGGACTGCCCTTGGGATGTACTGAATGTCATAAGCAATAACAACATAGGCATGGTTGTAAACTCATGGTAGTGTTTCTTTGTGACTTGTGCCTTTATTTCCTCTTTGCTAATGTTGTCATGTAATCTCTGAATAAGTTGCTGCAGAGCATCTGTTTACAACATTGCCCTCTGACCTCAGTAACTTTTATGGTTTCAAAATTGTTTTTCTTTTTCTTGTGATCGGCAGAAAATGTTAGTGTTTTTATTATTTACAGACTGAATTTCAAGTGCTTCTAATCGGAGCTTCATTGATTGTGTACCACTTCATTGTTAGGGTGCAGCTTTGTACATGTTGGTTGGAGACTAATAAGTCAAATAACCTATGCTACACCATTTTGGGCAAGTAGAAATGTAAAATAATATTTTGGTGGGGTGAAAAGCAGGAATTTAAATGATTTTTCTTTTATGTAGATGTTTCTTGAAGCTGGGAGAGTGGCAGCTCAGTCTGCAGGGCATCAACGAGAGCACCATCCCCAAGGTTCTGCAGTATTACAACCACTCTACTGAGCATGACCGCAACTGGTACAAGGTCAGTATCTCCCTTTTTAACTCTAACCTTTCACTCTCTGCCTGCAGTAAAATCAGCAGGAGGTTGCCATGACACTGATGCGTCACCAGGAAAACTTTAGAACCCATTTTATTGCCCTTGTACCAAACATGTCGTAGCAATGTTTAGTTGTTCTTTGTTTAGTATTTATTTTGCTCATGAAATTGATATATGTGCCTCTTCTGATGTATTAGACAGGGTTTTAAAGTAAAAAAAAAAGTCTAAAATTCTAAATTTTAAGCTTTAAAAATTATTTAATTTGCTGAAGTATTGTGTTCTAGGTCTTACTTTTTTTTTAACAGGTCTTAATTTCCCTATGTCAATGTAACTACCTTTAATGCTCATTGAAATGTTCCTGCAGCGCTTTAAACATTTTTTTTTTATTCTGTGGTGTTCTTTCTGTCGCTATCCAAATATAATTTGCTGTATAACGACTACAAATGACTTCAACATGCTACTTATTATGCAGCCAATCTAGACACCTGTCCTATAATAGCAATGAGGAAATCAGGTAATTTTTTCAGGCAATGTTTCTGGACTATGACATCAGATTTTCTTTTTTTTCTTTTTTTGAGTAGGTCTTAAATTTTATATTCATATTGGTCTTAAAAGGTCTTTAAAAGTTTTAACTTTGACTTTGTGAAACCTGTAGAAACCCTGCTTAGAGATATGAGGTGATGGAACAGCTGAGAACAACTGTGTTTTCTTGTCCATGCCTGTGCTGCAGGCTGCAAAGATGTCACGATATCCACATACCCCTCTTCCCATCCTCACTCCATTTGAATATTTGGATGAGAATAATTACAATAATTACTTACATTCTGCAGGCCTGGCATGCCTGGGCGGTAATGAACTTTGAGGCAGTGCTGCACTACAAACACCAGAACCAAGGACGTGACGAGAAGAAGAAGCTGCGACACGCTAGTGGTGCCAGTGCTAATAGTGAAGCCAGCAACAGCGACAGTGAAGCCGACAGCACTGACCACAGTCCTGTGCCCTCACCCGCCCAGAAAAAGGTCAATGAGGTGAGAGTCACAGAGAATGAAGCCCTCTACACACCCATCCTCATCGGTCATTCAGTGTTCTCCTCTTCTACCAGTCCAACCAAGGTAGAGGCAAAAAATTCTATCAAATTTTGCATAATGTTTGCTGTCCCTGGTAATGATAGAAAAAATGACAATGACTGTCCAGACCTTGCCAACCCCACGTACAGTCAACACCAACAGTGCAGTATGTTCTCCAATTTAGCTATTTTATTTTATTTTTTGTATTAAAAAACTTCTGCCGTGTGTTGTCCCTCTAAAGGACCTCTCAAAGACGTTGCTCCTCTACACAGTACCTGCTGTTCAAGGTTTCTTCCGCTCCATTTCCCTGTCCAGAGGCAATAACCTGCAGGACACACTACGGTGAGATGAATGACTATAACACACATTGGGCAAGTAGTCCACGCAAACAAACGGTACCCGTATTCATGGACACCAAGCAGACGTGTTGTGTTGGGATAGGAGGACCTCTAGTGGCTGATTGTGATTGTGCTATGCCATTATCCTTAATAATCAGGCAAGAAAAGATTCAGATTTAATTTAATCTTTTATTGTTTGTGTTGTTCAGGGTTCTGACTCTGTGGTTTGACTACGGTCATTGGCCTGAGGTGAACGAAGCCCTGGTGGAGGGTATCAAGACCATTCAAATAGACACCTGGCTCCAGGTAAAAAAACACACACATACACACTCACTATATTTAATATTTCACTGATTACTCAGTTTTTATTACGTTATCATTCTGCCTGTGCAGGTGATCCCTCAGCTCATAGCTCGAATTGACACTCCTCGAGCCCTGGTGGGTCGCCTCATCCACCAGCTGCTAACAGACATCGGACGGTATCATCCCCAAGTAAGTCTGCTCACACTACTGCTGATGTTGTTACACAACAGAACCAAGAACACATTTCCTATAGTAACTTAAAGAAGTACTGTCAGAGATTGTTGGATTGTTCTGTGTTCCCCTCCAGGCTTTGATCTACCCACTGACTGTGGCCTCTAAGTCCACCACAACAGCCCGCCACAATGCTGCTAACAAGATCCTGAAGAACATGTGTGAACACTGCAACACTCTGGTTCAGCAGGCCATTATGGTACAGAGATTTAATTGTTTCTATTTGTCATTCTTAAATTTGAAAAGGTTTGTTCTTGTGGGTAAAATTGGAACTTCTGTTTGTCTGTTGTTTGTAACTGTGGATCAATTAACCAAGAATGGTTTTGTTTTTCTTAACTATACCGACATGAATTAGAACAAGAGCTCCTCTTCCATTGGTCTTTGGTCCAATAAAAAAAGAAAGTTGCAGTAGAAATGTGCAGATCATTTATCTGATCATAAAATCTCAACTGCTTCCATTGCCACTACTGTAAACGGTACTGTAAAAATGCTCTTTAAAGAATAAATGAAGTCCTGCTGCTGCTGCTGCAATGCAGGTATTTGCACATTCTGGTTTGCACTGATGTGTTTGTTGTCTGAGGAATCAGAGGCTTGAACTAGCTTTTCTCCTTTTTTTTTTCTTTATAAATGTAATTTTTGTCATCTAGAAAGCTTGAAGTAATCTAAAATGTAGATACTATATTATCCATGAAGAGCAGCTGCTTGATCATCATATATCATATACCTCTGAGCTTTAAGTATCAGAAAACAGTCTGACTTTTTCGTCTTTGTTTTTCATCATCCAGGTGAGTGAAGAGCTTATCCGAGTGGCCATCTTGTGGCACGAGATGTGGCACGAGGGCCTTGAAGAGGCGTCACGTCTTTACTTTGGTGAGCGCAACGTCAAGGGCATGTTTGCTGTGCTGGAGCCTCTACATGCCATGATGGAGAGGGGACCACAAACCCTCAAAGAAACCTCTTTTAACCAGGTGCGTGCCATCCCATATTGTGGTTGACTTTAGTCTTGTTTTGTGCAACACCACACATGTCTTCTGTCCAACATAGATTAAAAGTTGCACGGCAGTCTTGTTCTGTGAAAAAATTAAACCACATTAAAACCATTAAGCTTAATCTGTTGTTGTGATATTCCATGGAAACTCAAATACAAATTCACTAAAGGAACATTTACTTCCTGAGAGGTGGAAAAAGAATGGGCTTTATTTACTGTATGTAATAATGTAATATTTAATAACGGAATTACATCCGTTATTAGATATTTTTCTGTTGATTAGTGTCAAAAAAGCTTAATTAAATCAAATCTTTTAAATAATGGGTTCATATTTTTGTAGGCATTGTAAAAATAACTATATTTAATCACCACAAATTAAGTGTGAGTTTGTACACAGGACTACTGACTTCACAGCCATAAGTCATGTCAGTGACCCAAGCACTCTCTTCAGATATTTCCACTCAGGCTGCCGATGCAGATGTGCGCTATTAAAAAAAAAAATACTTGGATTGAAATCCTGGATTAATCAAGTTGGAACAGTAATGTTTATTGCCTTGACATTTAGTTTTATAGTCCTGCTGTGGCTAACCATATTCATTTAATTGAATGAGTCATTGGACAGAGACAGAGTGTGTTTGTCTTACTCCATTCTACAGGCTTACGGCAGAGACTTGATGGAGGCTCAGGACTGGTGCAGGAAGTACATGCGCTCCGGAAACGTGAAAGACCTGACACAGGCGTGGGACCTCTACTACCATGTATTTAGACGTATCTCCAAACAGCTGCCACAGGTGATGAAACTTTAGAGTCACTGCACTGGATATGTTATTATATGTACTACTTTGTATAAACCTCATTCTACAATTACTGTATGTACATGGACGTAGTACTCTAAGGCTCCTGGTAAAATTACAGCTGACATCCTACTAGCATTCCTATGTCCATTCCAATCTCTTATCATATGTGATGAGATACAGTATATTTTGTCTTTCATGTCCTGATTCTGTCTCTTAGTCATGTAAATTGGCATATATTAGAAGGTAATGATAGAGAAACAAGGGACTTCTTTAATTTTTCCCTTTCTGGGTGAAGTCATCAAACAAGAAGCCAAAGATAGTGTTGAAAGATGTTGAAATATGTGATGAGACAGAGGCATGATGGAAGTCAAAAAGGAATGGCAGAAGATCATGGAGTAGCACCACTCCTTTTAATATCATGCACTCTGTAGCCAGTAGCAGACAGCTGTTTTCTTGATAATTAAACTACTTTGCCCTTCACCGAAGACTCCAGTATACTTAGAAGCTAAATACTCTTACAAATGCCCTCTGAGTAGATGGCTTACCAGGTCTTGTTGCTTCTGCAGTGAAGATAAATGAAACTGATAGCAGAAATCATTGCATTGTTGAAGAATTACACTAAAAACAGTTCTTTCAGGGGCTCCCTCATTTCACGTAGCAAATGGAGATGGCAACACTATTTGACAATGTAGCATGTTCTTGCTGTCAGGGAAGCTCCCTGCTGTGACATTACAGTAAGCAGCATGAAATATATACAGCAACATAATATGCTGGGAGCATTTTATTCCTCCTCTGGGCATTAACATAGAAATAAACACTCTCCATAATGCATCCAAACAGCAGACCTAGAGCAAGTTAAGGCTCTGATAAGGCAACCATACATAAAGATTCAGAATTTACTGTAAAAGCATTTAAATGGATTTAATTCCGTTTAAATCACTGATGGTTGAATGCAAACAAGCAGGGAATGCATTTATGATAGACACACATAGGGATTTCTTAAACAACTTTAAACAACTGTCTGTAACATAGGACACTGTTGACAGGAGCTGTTTTGCCAGTGCAGTGCAATTTTTATTTTATATATATATATTTTTTTTTTCTACACATCAGACTTACAAACTAATTGCCTTTTCCCACCTCATAAACTTTCCATGCAGCTGACCTCCCTGGAGCTACAATATGTGTCTCCAAAGCTGCTGATGTGTCGGGACCTGGAGCTGGCAGTACCAGGCACTTATGACCCCAACCAGCCTATCATCCGCATCCAGTCCATCGCCGCCTCCCTGCAGGTCATCACCTCCAAGCAGCGCCCACGCAAACTCACCATCATGGGTAAGATTAGGAGAAAATTGCAATTGTTTTATGCTTTAAGCAAGCGTGGGCCATCACATTCTAGAAAATTCAATATTAATAGAATCTGTACCCAAACACCAACAGCTCCATGGCCACTATACATTTTGAATTCATCAGTCATGGCAAAGTCTTGTGTTAAACTTGTGATTAACTTAATACCATAATGAATCCCAACACACACAAAAAACTACTTTTTAAAAAAACTCAACAGCCGGGAGCTCACTTCATGATTCATGAATTTTTTTTTATGATTCTATCCCGCGAGAAATTGTGCATTTGTCAGGAAACCTCTTCTAACACCGTTCCATTGACATTAATTTCAATACAGAAATAAATAATTCTGACATTTTATCCCCTACTCGGCTTTTTGATGTAAAATACAAGACCGAAGTGCTTCTAAAATGGTACAGCACAGTAAAGTCACCTTGTCTTGAAGCCAAATCCTCAGATTATCAATCACAAATGCTTCACTCTACTTCAATCTTTTCCACTGAACAATGTGATACCTTGTTCTGATATATCCCATCAGTGTTACACAACGTACTCTGTAAAAGAGTATAGCCAATAAATCTACTGACCTCTGAAGCAAGGCTTTAGATTAAGACTTGTCACCCACTGCGGGCTGCTTAGATTTACTGTCAGCGCTCTGTTCCCCCAGTGACACACAATACATTGCTTACTGGGATTGTCATTAGGAGCAGACTGAGGATAAAACAGAGACCCTGTCTTACTTGTTCCACTGGAAGAAACAGTTACTCTATTAGAGGTAGTAAGCTAATTACAGTGAAATCATTGTAATGTGGTCTGTTGAGAATACTGAGGACAGTATAAGATAGTGAAACAATTAGATACAGTGGATATAAAAAGTCTACACACCCCTGTTAAAATGGCAGGTTTTTGTGATGTAAAAAAATAATTAGACAAAGATAAGTCATGTCAGAACTTGTTCCACTTTTAATGTGACCTATAATGTGAACAATTCAATTGAAAAATAAATTGAAATCTTCGAGGTTGAAAAATAAAAACCTTACAAAAACTTGGTTGCATAAGTGTGCACACCCTCTTATAACTGGGGATGTGACTGTGTTCAGAATTAACCAATCACATTCAAACTCATGTTAAATAGAAGTCATTACACACCTGCCATCATTTAAAGTGACTCTGATTAATCACAAATAAAGTTTAGCTGTTCCAGTAGGATTTTCCTGACATTTTTTTAGTTGCATCTCAGAGCAAAAGCCATGGTCCGCAGAGAGCTTCCAAACCATCAGACCATAAATCAAACCATTGTTGAAAGATATCAGTCAGGAGAAGGGTACAAAAGAATTTCCAAAGCATTAAATATACCATGGAACACACTGAAGTGTAAGTATTTTCTCATCAAGTGGAGAAAATATGGCACAACAGAGACGTTACCAAGAACTGGACGTCGCTCCAAAATTGCCTACAACAACATTAAAGGAGCTGCAGGAATTTCTGGCAAGTACTGACTGTGTGCTACATGTGACAACAATCTCCCGTATTCTTCATATGAATGGGCTTTGGGGTAGGGTTGACAAGACGGAAGCCTTTTCTTACAAAGAAAAACATCCGAACCCGGTCTCCCAAAAGCATGATGAAACCAAGGTTGAACTTTTTGTCCATAATTCCAAAAGATATGGTTGGCGCAAAAACAACACTGCACATCACCCAAAGAACACCATACCCACAGTGAAGCATGGCAGTGGCAGCATCATGATTTGGGACCCAAAGCACACATCCAAATCCACAAAAGCATGGCTTCACCAAAAGAAGTTTAAACTTTTGGAATGGCCCAGCCAGAGCCCAGACCTGAATCCAATTGAACATCTGTGGGGTGATCTTAAGAGGGCTGTGCACAGGAGATGTCCTTGCAATATGACCGATTTGGAGCACTTTTGCAAAGAAGAGTGGGGAAATATTGCCACGTTAAGATGTGCCATGCTAATAGACTCCTACCCAAAAAGACAGTGCTGTAATAAAATCAAAAGGTGCTTCAACAAAGTATTAGTTTAAGAGTATGCACACTTATGCAATCAGGTTATTGTACGCTTTTCCCCCCTCAAAGATGTCAGTTTTTACATAGAATTGTTCACGTTAAAGGTGGAAAAAGTTCTGACATGATTTATCTTTGTCTAAATTTTTTACATCACAAAAACTGCCATTTTAACTGGTGTGTAGACTTTTTATATCCACTGTAAGTGACATCATCTGTACTTCAGATGAGTTAAATACATTTTCCTCACTGTCATGCTAAAAACTTCATTCTGCATAAGAGGATCTAGTTGATCCAGTTCATCCAGGTCATAAATACATATTTTCCTTGTTGCCGCAGTCAACAGATGTGCATGTGAACTTTACAAGGTACTTTCAGTATGCATTTATAAAGCCATGTGTTTGTTCTGTGGGGTTCTTTTCCATGGCAGAGTCATTATAATACAACCCCTCATATCTGTCTCTTTGGAGTGCCATTCCAAACCGAGGTTGACCATTAAGTGAGAGATTATTGGGACCAAGCTTACTATAAAAGTGATTTAATATGGGTTCATATGAAATCAATTATTGGCTGCTTAAACTTTCGAGACATTTCTTTAGGCGAAGGTAATGGCGATGCAGCTGCACAGCAGCAGGCGAGCACCCTGGAGAAAACAGCCAGTAGTGCCAAATCCAACCATATAATGTTTCTTAATACAATGTCTCAGCAGTGTTTGTTTGTGGCGCCCTCTGCAGGCAGCAATGGCCATGAGTTCATGTTCCTGTTGAAGGGCCATGAGGACCTGAGGCAGGATGAGAGAGTCATGCAGCTGTTTGGTCTGGTCAACACACTTCTGGCCAACGACCCTGCGTCCTTACGCAAGAACCTCAGGTAGCTACACAGTCATGTTTACACACACACGCACACACACACACACAAAAACAGAGAGAGAGTCTGAGGTATGGTACATTTCACACGTCTTGAGCACACACACTTTTCATACTTTTGTTTGTGATTGTTATTGCTGTATGTTGCATTCACCAGCATTCAGCGCTACGCAGTGATCCCCCTATCCACCAACTCAGGCCTGATCGCTGGGTGCCCCACTGTGACACCCTGCATGCCCTCATCAGAGACTACAGAGAGAAGAAAAAGATTTTGCTCAACATTGAACATCGCATCATGCTCAGGGTGAGGAACCACTAACATCAAACATTAGGTTTATCCTTTCTGCCTTTTAATAATCAAAAACAGACTGCATATGCATTTCCTGCCTACACGTTTGTTTCCATTATTGGAGCACAGTTTTCTCCGTTTCAATCTCATTTAACTCACCTAGCAACATGTGTAAAGCAATTACAGTATATTCCCAGGACGGATTAGAATTATGCTATGTTATTAAATACACATTTATGTGTAAATGAGCATATGTCCTTGCATGTTATTCACTGTTTTGTGCCAACAGGTGTTTAATTCATGAAATGTATGTGAATGTGTTTTTTCAAATAAAGCATCCACACTAAATACTAAATAGATTCATCAAAGCTGAGGAAGCGTCTGTTTTCATTAACAGGTGCTTAATTCTCATGAATTAACTGGATATTGCTGCCTTGGAAATGCTCAATTAGGCATAGAGAGCACACACACAATACATAATCTTCCTCACTAAAATATCACTACAGGAAATGAAAATGCATCAGATTACATTTTTTTATTTTTTTTTTTATTGTATAAGGCCTTTTTTGTTTTGTTTTCAACAATGGTTTTATTGAATGTTTAGTAGTACAATTATAAAATTAAATATATTAAATTATTTTGTAAATATAAAACAGGCATTGAATCAATTGAATCCTGTGTCCTGTGGAGTTGGCACATGCTAAATTTACTCAGATGTGAGAACAAATTGGCCATGTACACACATTTTTTTCCTGGCATGTTTTAAATAAGATGAATTTGATTAAAATGTTTGATTTTAAGGTCACTGATCAATTGGATTCTTGATTTTTACATTTATTTTTTAAAGCACAGGTTGCTGTGCCATTTCTGGACTAGACTTTTATGCAATATAATATCTGACCATTGTTCACAATGTACCACACTACATTGTCAAATTTAAAATATTTATAAACATAATGTAATAATAACTTATATCCTCAGTGAATTGTAAACTTAAGCATAATAACCTGCCATCTAGTTTTTCTTTTGTAACTGCAGTCTACACGCTACTAAACGCACATAGCAGAGCTTGCAAACTGTGGCTTTTTTGTCGTCAACGCAAATGTCAACATAACTCACTGGAAATCCAAAATACTTCCACACTGGCAACTTCAGTAAAAGAGGAGGGGGTTCAAGTTCTGTCGATGGGTCTCCTGCATCTGCAGTTTGACTGGCTGTAGCTAAGTTAGAAGAGGCTGACTGACTCGCAGCACTTCAACACGTGTTTTTTTCTGCGTGGCAAGCCGACCGGACGTGACATGAGGGCGTGGCAGCATCAACGATTCCATTTTTTAATTCGAAGTTCGAGTTTGTGACTTAATTTCGGTTGATTTCGAATAAAAAACGAAATCGTGAAACCCTTAGTTTTTAATGATACGTTGCATTCAGTTTAAGCTTTATAAATGGCAAGATATTCAGCTGAACAGTCAATCAGCCAGGCCATTAATCAGTTTTAGATAAAACATGAAGATGGGAGAGGGAGACAGTGATAGATTATAGTTTTTTGGGGTTTCACTGTGTTTCTTTCTAAACCCAAAAACTTTACAGTTCATTTAAACGTAAAGTGTTATTACTTCCGCTTATATATATATATATATATATATATATTTACATCACTTGATTTAATTTCAGTTTACTGTAGTTGGTATCAACGCAGTAAACACAGTATGGAGTCAACATAAGTGATCTGAAATTGACAAAATAATAAACCTTTTAAAAGCACATCAGGTTAAAAATATGAATAATTATCCTTTTAATACATTCCTCTTCCGTTCACTTTGAGGAGTCTTTAAATGTTGCTGTTTTTCAGTGCTCTCTGGCCGCCTCATATTTGTGCACCATAAAGTTGTTTGACTTTTCATTTGAAATGCAAAATCCAGTATCCTTCACTTGTAACTGGCATTAATGATGCTTGAATTTAACTTGTCTGAACTCGTTGCATGATTTAGTTATCCACATTTGAAGTGTGCTTTTGTGTATTTCAGATGGCCCCAGACTACGACCACCTGACGCTGATGGAGAAGGTGGAGGTGTTTGAACACGCTGTCAACAACACGGCTGGAGACGACCTGGCCAAGCTCTTGTGGCTGAAGAGCCCCAGCTCTGAGGTGAGAAACTCTGCCTCTTTACTCAGTCCACTGTCAGCACAGTGGAGGACGATTGAGCGCACTTGATCTTTTCAGCATCCATCCTCACATTTCAGTGCTTCTGGGGTAAAATGTCAAGAGTTGAGGGAGGCTGGACTGGCAGAGAGAACATAGGGAGTATCCAGTCTGTGACTTTTCAAATTTTGTGCTAAATACAGTAGTATTTAAATAAAACTGTTGTTTTCCTTGAAGAATCCTTTTTCAGGGTTGTGTGTCCTACTTTCAAACCACTGACTTAGCAGGACTTAACAAACCTTCAAATTGAATCCATTTTTAGGAACATTAGTACCTTGTATCCTGATGTTCTGCATGTGTCTGGAAAGTTGTATTAAGCTGCACACCAGAGATTTCTGTGCCATTTACTAGAAGAGCTCTCATAATGCAGATGTTGTCTCCACCAGGTGTGGTTCGACAGGAGGACCAATTACACACGCTCCCTGGCTGTGATGTCCATGGTGGGCTACATCCTCGGACTGGGTGACAGGTGAGTTTCTCAGCGAAAAGGTTGAAGTCTTTCATTATTTCCAACACATTGTTAGAAGAAGAAGAACAATGACAGTTATCCTGTTTCTATTCTCCAGGCATCCATCCAACTTGATGTTAGATCGGTTAAGCGGCAAGATTCTCCACATTGACTTTGGAGACTGTTTTGAGGTAAGAGGAGATTTTCTTTCAAAACGTTATCCACCGATAATATTTTTTCATTTACAAGAGGCTGACCCTTATTACAACATACAACAGGTCGCCATGACCAGAGAGAAGTTTCCTGAAAAGATCCCATTCAGACTAACGAGGATGCTGACCAACGCCATGGAGGTATGCATCCCTGCGGTATCTTATGCGGTGATAAACACTTGGAGTGTTTGCTTAGCTTGGAAAGTCAAAAACTCTTTTTTTGACTTTTTGGCCAAGTTTTTATTTTTCCTAAGTGTTAAAGTCCCCTACATTAAAGCTACAAATACTCCTACCCATACTACTGGAACTAAGCCAAATCCTGTATTTACGTCAGAATAATAATTAATCTTTTAAATGTGAAGCATTTTATCAGAAGTCATGACTGCAAACAAGAAAAGCGTTAGACATCAAAGCATTAATAAATAAAATTCAATATTTTAAGAGGTTTAAGTTGTATTGTCTCTTAAATAACTTGAAATGTTTTAAGGTAAAAATATGTATAAAACCAAATTCAAGGATCTAAATATAAACAAAAAGGTTGCACCTCTACAAAACCTCAAAACACCAGATTGGATCCTGCTCTTAACTACCAAAAACATTGACCTATCTTTAATGTACAAACACAGGACAGAAACCTAACCTGATGTTATGATTAGGTTTTTTCCCCATCAGTAACATTTCCATCTGATTGTGTGGCAGGTGACAGGCTTGGACGGTAACTACCGGATCACCTGCCACACAGTGATGGAGGTCCTGAGGGAGCACCGGGACAGTGTCATGGCTGTGCTGGAGGCCTTCGTCTACGACCCGCTGCTCAACTGGAGGCTCATGGACAGTAAGAGATCCTCAGCATAGTCAAAACTTCAGTAAAGGAACACGCACAACAGACAAATCTCATGTGGTAGACTGAAATAACCATGACAGCATCACATGACAATAACAATAAACAGAATGTGAAAAAGATCAGCCCAGAAAAATACATTTTGCAACAGTCAGCGCAAATAACTCTACTTACAGTAGAAGTGTAGTTGAAGTGGTTGAGAGTTTGGAGCATTACTTATAATCAGATGGAGTTAAAAAGCTTTCCCACTAGTAAAATGGAAATCTGTTTGGCTCGTATTTGGGAGGGAAATTGACCAAATGCTTGAAGAAGTGGTGTAGACATCTAAAGGTTGTTGGTTAATTCAAGTGAATGAATATCTCTGGCACTCTCTCAACAAATACGGTCATGGTTGCCTTAAGCAAGGCATTTTATCCACAATAGTAGAGTTCAACAGCTTATTCTAAATGAGTCAGTGTTTTCAGTTTAGTACAGCTTTTGATCGGTAATCGTTTGATCATTAACTATTAATGGTTTCTGACTTACTCCCAGAGTCTACAGGATGCATTAGTGGGCCCATTTTCAGTTTTCTCTTAATTTATTTCTACAATTCAACCAGATCTGGTTTACATGAATATCAGAGCCTTCACTACTTGTAAAGGTTAGAAAAGAACTTAATTCTTCTGCATTTATAAAGGTCAGAACAATGCTGCTGCTTTCTGTGTGGTGGATGAAAAATAGAATATAGTACAGTAATTGTCACGTTGAGGAAAAAAAAAGACTCACTCACTCACCTTTTCTGTTTCACCCGCAGCAAACACCAAAGGCAACAAGCGGTCCCGCACTAGGACCGACTCGTACACTGCTGGACAGTCAGTGGGTGAGTCTGCAGTCCAAACTGTAGCTATGTTGTCCACCTAATGTAAGAATGTGTTTGAACCTGTAACTGTGTGACAGTGTCCTCTGCAGAGGCTCTTGAGGGAATAGACATTGGAGAGACCACACACAAGAAACCAGGGACCACAGTTCCTGAATCCATCCACTCCTTCAGTGAGTTGCCGGGTCATTCTGTCATCCATGGATTATATGTTGAAGCCTTTTGTTTTTTTTTCTCTGCTCGTACTAAGCTCTCTTGCTGTCATAAGTGATTGGTGCAACTGCTGTACTATTGTAAGGCTGCACTCAAGTTCACTTTGATTTGAGCTGCAAAGAAGCTTGGTGTAGAGTAGAGCCCGAACAATAAAGGATTTTTAAGGCCAATACCGATACAAATATTTGGTTATTTAAAAATCTGATATATCATCTGATATATAGTTTAAAAATAAAATCCAGAAACGCATAACAAAACATAAACAGATTTCCCTAACATTAGTTATTTGTAGTTATTTATTAGTTCTCACTAATAATAATATGATAACCATTTGTTTTGTTGTCACAAGAGAATAGAGGAACAACAAAATATATTAAAGTTCTGTTAAAAAAATTACAAACTTAAGGTATGAAACTTAAAGTTGTAGAGCGCCGTCTGGTGGACGAAGTGTGCAACGCTAACACTCATAACATGGTTGACCGTTTTATTTTATTTTTTAAATATTAATTTATCAGAATCACTTATTTGTCATTATAAATGATTCAGATTAATGAATATGAAAAAAAATCAACCATTATAATTGCCGGTACCGATAGTTTGGGAAATGCCCAATATTGGACATTAATATCAGCCTGCCGATATATTGTTGGGGCTCTAGTGTAGTGAGAGCACTTGCATTAGCTTTATCTTAAGTTGTTAGTAGTTGATGCCAGTGTGTTTTTGTGGGGTTTCTTTCTAGTTGGAGACGGTTTGGTACAACCTGAGGCACTCAACAAGAAAGCCATTCAAATTATCAACAGAGTAAGAGACAAACTTACAGGTAAGTTCTGCACCACTCAACAAGTACTGCCAAGGTAAATCTACTTGGACAAAAAGCTGCTATTTGTCCTTTCCACACAGGCTTCTGCAGGAAATATAGATATCTTTGTAGCATTGTTAAAATTCCTAAGGTCAAATGTAAATTAAAAAATGTAAATTGTAAATTACCATCTAAACAAAGCTGAAGTTCTTTATTGTGAAATAAATGGTAAAATATTTATTTACAAAAAAATTGCAATGTTTTAGTGCAGAAATGCTACACAGAAAAATGTCCAATTATCAGATGTTTGACTCATACTTTACCTTCTTCAATCACGTTTTTATACTGTAGGCTAACCCTTCTTTTTCTGTAGCCAGGTCTTGATCAATCCAAAAAATACCTCCCTGTCACTGATTAAATTTCTTGAAACTGAAGGGATTCAAGTGTGACCAGATTGAATTTTCTGGTAAAGGTCTAGTATTTTGATGAGAGGTTGTTCCCTGCAGGTCGAGACTTTTCTCATGATGAGACACTAGATGTGCCAACACAAGTGGAGCTTCTCATCAAGCAGGCCACTTCACATGAAAACCTGTGCCAGTGCTACATTGGATGGTCAGTACTACTGCTGGAGCTTGCGGTTGTTGTTTTACCAGACAGTTGTTTGCATCTAGTCTTTTCTTCCTCCAAATATAATTAGACCAGTGATGTAGGGCAGCAGAAATCCACCTAAAAACAGTTTAAGCTGACCTTAAATATGGTGATGTAATTTGATTGCATACAGTGTATTTGGCTGTTGTTTATATGATGCTGGGTTATCATAACCCCATTCACAGATCATGATGTAATTTTCCTACATTTTTGAGTGTATTACTACATCACTGGTGTACTGTAGATGAAGTAGAATGAGACAGGCATCGAGGCTTTGCTTGACTTAAGTGAATCTTTATTTTTCTTTCTTCAGGTGTCCATTTTGGTGAAGAACCGTCTCCGGCAGACAAAGTTACACTTTTTACACTTTTTTTTCTCACTGGTAAACCAAGAAGAAGCATTCAAATACATGGATAACCACTGAAATATGTACTTAAGACACAGTGCAGAGCCTTTGCGAAAGATATTCTTTTTGTTGTTGTCATGGTCCAATTTTCCAGTGGCATGTTTTAAGTTTATTTGAGAGTATCTTGAGAGCTCAGTTTTAACCTGATGATTATAATTTAACTTCCAACAACTTCCTTGGCTTTTAACCATACCACCACAAACACTTTCTAAAAGCTTTCTACGGAGGCCATATTGTAATTATGACATTTCTTACTTCACACACACTGTATTAAAAACCCACTAGTCTCTTATATCATTGTGTATTAATGTGACACATTTCAGTAACATAGTATGTAACTTAAACATTCTTTAAAGTTTACTAATGACAAAATCAGTCAAGTCAAATTTGATTTAAGATGATCATAATGTACTGTATGGGCATTTGTGTGCCAATAAACCCTGTAAAGAAACCACTGTGACTGCACTGTGTTCATTTGATAGGACACACCTATTATAGTTACATTAGACACGTAGTAGACACTTTCATCTTTTGCCTATCTTCTCCATTAAAAAACAAGGGGTGTAATGCTTCCCATGTTTCACTTTGAGTGCCCACAGAGGGCACTCTGACTCCTAATACGATCCTTCTCCATCTTTTTAAGAAATACTTGGAGAAAGGATGCTCTCATCAGGCCAGAAATGATGAGATCAGACTAGATTCTCCTCTAAAACCAGAACAAAACAAATTTTCGCTTCAAATGCAGTCCCTGGCAGAAAGAAAACCAAATCAGATGTAGCAAATTGCAGAGGCAGCAGTGGAGACAACTATTAATTTAGTTTCCTTGTGCTGTTATCTGGTCAATGCAAGGTAGCTTCTGTTATACTTGTGCTCATTGCTATTCCCCCCTCTCCATTTATTTCTTCCCTGCATTCTCCTCTGAAGGTTAATTACTTATAGATAGTTAAGGATTACAGATCAACAAAAAGCAGCCCATTGATCTCTTCCCTGCCATGCCCACCTCTGCAATGTCACACTCTTTACACATTGGGACCTGGTGATTATCTGTTCATATCGATCGATTCCTCCTCTGTTTTTCCTTGCTCACCCCCCCCTTCTTTCCCTTCACTCTATCACATTCTTCCCTCCTGCTGCCAAAAGCTCATTATTGAAAATGTGACTTTTCATAGTCTGCACCACCAATTCTGTTGTTCTTTCTCCCTCTTCTAATTTGTTTGTATTTTTTCAGCCTATCAAGTCTGTTGAGAGGCTGGCGAGTCAATAGCTCAAGTTAAATAGGCTGCATTGATTGGGAGAGGGATTCAGCTGTTTACCGACTTTGGAAATGGGCCTGGATCACAGAAAAACAGCACGGGTGTCTGCATGGAGCAAGTCAATGGTGACAAATGATACTCATTGGGAGACAATGCCCCTAAATGGGGGAAGGTAAAGGGCTTGGCGGCTGTGAATGTAGCAGGCCATGCTCCATCAGCCTTTAAGGTTGTCACATGAGGCCGTCCAAGCCTGACACCTTGAGCCAAGAGATGAGGAATTATGGGATACAGCAACACATTGACAAGTATGCGCTCACCCTCTGGGACCCAGACCTGTTTTGTTTCCTCTATCATTGAGCTTGTATTCCTCCACAAGAGATCCCCTCTGGATGTCTTAAGCTTCTCATAACCTCTAGAGATTCCAGAAGTGCACTATCCAGCACTCATTGGGTCTGGAGTGTAGCCAAAGCACACTTAGGATAGAGAAGTTTCATTTTTTCTATATTGTAAAAGCATCTAACTACCATAAATATTGTATTAATATTAGTCAACCATTATTCACAAATAAAGAACATTGTGAGTCCATTAGTTTGCTTCACGTACAACTTTACAACCATGTTGTACAACCACAGTTTCTATTAGAGAAAGGTAGCCTATACCAGTGTTTCTCAACCACCAAACTCCAACAAATGATCTTGCAACCATATCTTGATTCGTAAAATCATTACAGTTCCCTTATTAGGCCGACAGTTTGAGGAAATTCAAAGTAACAGAAGGATTAGAAGTCCAAACGGCGAAGGCAACCACTGAATAAGGGGACACAATTCATTTTATCTTCAGGGATCACAGGCGATGTGGGACAGAGCACAGGTCTTTGTGTCAGCCTGACAGTTGCACGCTGGATCTAATTAAGGTTTCAGGAAAATGTATAGCTCTGGTAACAACGTGTAGATGAGGGAAGGAGTAGGTGAGGTGAAGAGTAGGTGAAGGAGTAGAGCTGGAGGAGAAACTTGCTGTTATTAAGTCCAGTTAAAAGAGTCCAGCACAAGTGTAGAACATGTGCAGAGTGCTTGCTGGATACCATCTCCTTCTGACTTACTCACCAAAAAAATTATCTTAGAAGAAATAGTCCTCTGCTTCCCTATTGTTATGAGAGCACTTAGTCTCTCAAACTACACAACCCCCACCAAGTCTTTCTCTCTGGCATGGCTAACAGCTGTGAAGAGAACGACAGAGGTGATATTGACGGCCAACCAGAGGAGTTCGATAGCAGGCTCTGGAGTTTAAAGCGGGGGCCTGCAGCCAAGACTTGCGCTGTTTTTGTGCACTGTGGCGTAAAGCCGGTATTGATAAACCTGACAGCAGTTTAGCCCTCCTGAGATCTGCTGCTCTCTAAGGGCGCTTCATACGCGTTCTCCCATCAGCTTTAGCCTTGTTTACCCTGTTAGTTTGTGTTCCCTGGAGCTGGAACGTCAGAAATATACTTAGATTTTCTATTTATGTAATCATCTGTTTGTCACATGCCAGCAGCCAATAGTGGGACAATTTAAGCAACATGGTGTCTTGAAACTCCAACACAAAATACAGAAAGGTGTTTTAGTTATTGTAACCGTGCTGTAAACACAAATAGAAGCAGGCCAAGGAGGGACGAGATGAGAAACTGGGTCAGTTCGAACTGAAAGCTGCAGTGGGCATCTTGCTTGTTGGCAGCTCCAAATGGCACTATTAAGTAGTTAAGGGTTTGAAAAATTACAGCTTTAATACCCAGTGACATCAGCAAATGGTGCACAGTATGTTCATGTTTGTGTTGACCAACTCTGCCGGTCTGTGATGTTATATATCAAAAGAGAGAGAGAATGAGTCTAGAAGTAAATCTAACTGGTATAGCTTTCTGTTTTAGTTTACCATTTCCAGCTGAACATACTTGAAAATATAATTTAAATTGCCTTAATTGGATGCTGAATCACTGAAATGTTCAGTGGATTGACTACTGCCTTACTTTGTGTACGATATCGTAGGAAGTTCAGCTTGAAACAATTTTTTTCAAATCAAATGTATTTAAAGTGTAAAATCACCATTAGACATGGTCTCTATACACTTTAAAATGAAAGGAACAACAGACTGCAACAAAACAATTGAACAGAATTAAAACAGTAATAATAAACAATACAAAACCATCAGCATAAGACAATAAGTGAAAAGGTTTGTTTATGAAGGATGCAGAAAGGATGGTGTGTTATGGTTGTCTATAATGTAATGAGTAGAGGTGGGTTTTTAGTCTAGATTTAAAAATATCAACTGAGTGAGCTTCTTTAACATGTAGTGGGAGGCCATTCCAAAGAAGAGGGCTAGGGCACAGTAGAGAATGCTCTATAACCAACAGCTTTTTGTTTACTAAGGGAATGACCCTCAGTGGCCTTGTATGTTAAATCAGCTCTAGCTTGCACTGGGAGCCAGTGAACAGAAGCCAGAAAGGGTGTTATTTGATCATATTTAGTCATTTTTGTCAAGATTCTGGCAGCAGTGTTCTGAGCAAGTTGAAGGCCTTTAGTTGCACAGTTTAAAAGACCAGAAAACAGGACATTGCAGTAATCAAGTCATGAAGACGTATGTTGTCTATAAGTATTTCTAATAGTTTGTGTATGGCGGTGGACTTTGAGGTATTGTATCTAAGTATGTGGCAGCAGGTATGTGAATATTGTTGCTCGTGCATGCATGTGTGTCCTCGTTTTGAAAGCAAGTGCATTAGAAGAAGTAAAACAGGTACTTGGGTTTGGTAAAACCAGAGATATTTTTTGGATACAGAATCCAGCAGCAATTACTGGCAGTGAATCTTGAAGAAACATTCTTGGGCTAACTTTGTAGTTCCATTATTCCTTTTAGATACAGTATACACACACACACACACACACACACACACACACACACACGCACACACAGCAATGCAAGCATTCAAAAACTGAATAATTGGTTCTTGTGTTTTGGTGGCATCATCTCTGTGACAATCAGCATTCCTCCCACCAGCATGGGTTACCACTGTCCATGTACCCCAGTGCTGTGTGAGGCAGGTCACAGGGAGGTAAAGGTCTCCAATAGCCGTGAGCCTGGGCAGTTGATTCATCCGTGTATTCAACACTGTAGTAGTTGTTGGGCAGTCAAAGGACAGCACTGTGGGGCTGGTAATATTGTTCCAGAACCTGATGCAGTTATTTCACTGTCTCACCAAAAATGACTAACATTGCATTTGCTTCAGCTGAGCTGTTCGGCGGGTTGCAGTCGGTTACAGTGCGAGTGGCTGTCTATGTGACTGTATGAAAGAGCTGCAGTCAGCAAATTCCTTCCCTGGATAAATAAAGATTGTTAAAACGTTGTTTGTCTCACTACTTTCTGTAGATGCAGTTGTGGCGCCAGTCTCAGCGACTGACTCTATTCAATTTGACATTTCTATTGCATTTCGGCTGTACTGGATTGCACCGAGAGATAGGAGACCAATGCCTCAGCTGACACTTTTTGAACACATTTCACAGTGTAAAAAGTAGACATCAGCAGCTAAGACTCAACCATACAGTAAATGCACATTCACAGCTTAACTGATTGACTTTAACTAGAATGTTGACTTTATAGCACTTGATTAGCTTAGATTAGATACTTGCATTAATGAGTTAAACAGGTGTACCTATTAAAGTCGCCTGTGATTGGACGTGTTATTTTTCTTAATTTTCAGATACAATGAACAGAATCATCAAGAAAAGACGGAGCTACTTCATGAACTGCAATTCAATTGAGTCTCTTATAAAACACTACTGTATGTCTCAGGAACAGTTCACTCCTTTATTTAAGGTGTGACATGGAGTCTTGGGAGGTCTTAACATGTCTAAAGTCCAAAAAAAGCTTCCTGATTTTCTGGAAATATCTACTTAACAAAATAATGCTGTTGGACAGAAATGGTTGCACCCATGAAGTTTTTTTTCTATTAACCAAAGTAGGCTCACTTAGAGCAACTGAGACTTCTTTTCCCCTACTGATCGGCAATGGGGCAGCTGGGGATTTAGTGCCTTGCGCACAGGCATCTAAGGGGATTAAACAGGCAGCATCTGGAAAGTAGCATTCTTCAATAATTTAGTGCACTGTTACAAAATAGCTGGTGTTGAAAGCTTGCTGACGTAGTGACTACTTGTGGGTGGTGCAGTAGGCTGCGGCTTGATCAGTTTGTGCCAAAATGGGTATGAAGAGGAGTGAAGCTCAATCGAGAGTGTGAGTCTTGGTGTCATGTCCAGGCTAGCCTCTGATTCATTAGCCTCTGTAACCAAATGTAACCTTTCATTGAGCATTTAGTTTGTCAGTTTTTCTGAAAAGAAATGTATTTCCAGGGTTTACTTTGAATGAACTGGTTTTAGGCTGGTGTAACCAAGCCCAAACCTTTAGATCAGCACCCTGTTCATCACTGTAGCCTCACCTTATTGTACTTTGTTTGCGCTGGTTGGTCTTCTACTGCCTTTTGCCTTTTCCCTGTATTAATTATGTGACCGGTTTGTTATTCACAGATAAGGTATGACCTTCCTATTTGGCTTGACTTGGATCATCCTCTGATGTGTCTTGCAGAACTTCGAGTGTGTATGCATGCTTTTTTGTTGTTGCCCCACAACCACGAGGTTGGCGGATCGGCCACATGTCAACCAGTGTACCCCAAGTTGCTCCCCGGATGCTGTATGTATAGCTGTCCACTGCTCCTAATACTTAGGATGGGTTAAATGCAGTAATAGAATTTCACTACATTGTACGTGACGATTAATAAGGTTTGGTTTGGTTTGATTGACCTGATAAAGTGGCCCCTGGGCGTAGATTTGTAGCTGGCCACTCTGCAGTGATAAAGTGGTGGACATTGTTGTCACCTTAAAGCATAACTCTCGCTAAAATGCCACCTAGGGTGTTTTTATTGAATGTACCCGAGTCAAACTTTAGTTTAAAAGCATAATTAGGACGGAAGCGCCACTATTATCGTTTTTTGGTCAAATGGCTGTTTGAATGAGAGAGCTACTGGCACTACTATGATCGCATCAAAATCAACATCATCAAGAAGGCTCTACACAAAAAAAGGAGCCTCATATAAGAATTACATTTCCTCCTATGGAGTTCATTCATTTGCCTTTGGAGATCAACACTTTTTGACTGGCGAGATGGTAGCGCCCGGAAACAACAACTGCAAAAGTAAGTAGTTCAGAACCTTTCTTTTTACTAAACTCTGTGTACACAAGAGTGTAGAGCACCTGCTGATACTTGGAGTAAAGTTTCACATTGTGTCGAGCCTTCTTAGTGTTTTAAAAATGTTGATTTTGATAATATTATAGAGGTGCCCCTTGCTCTCCCATTCAAAAGGCAATTTGACCGAAAACGAAGATATTGTCAGTCTTAAAAGTGACGCTTCCATCCTAATTATGATTTTAAACTAAAGTTTGACATGCACATTGGGTACATTCACAAAAACACCCTAGGATGCATTTTGGCAAGAGCTCTACTTTAAGAACTGAAAGCTTGGATTAGATGCCAGCGATCTAAGAAACAGCCTTCATGTCTGATTGTTGAATTTCCTGAGTCCTCCAGAGCCATGTACTCAATCATTCAGCCTAAGTAACTTGTTGACATGGGACTGTCCTCCAGCTGTCTGGGCTGGCCATCCTCTTGTCTTCCTGCTCAGATTTACTCACCAGGGGGAATAGCTATTACATCTCCTGTTATTATTTGCCATAAAAATGCGCTGAATGGCGACCAACTCAGAGGTGCTATAAAAAGCAGCAGGGTGTGAGATGGCGTCTGCACGTCATCAATCAGACACAGTGGTGAAACATTGGGCCTCTCCACTGGGTAGTGGAAATTGATTTTTCTGTAAGTCTCAACGATCAGGGTGTGAAAGAGGGAGTGGGGGGGGTGGGTCTATGGGAGGAGAGGAGAATGGGATGAGATGGGATGTGCGGTACTGTGAGAAAGTGGAGGAAAAGCAAATGTTTTCAAGGGATTATAACTGTTGATCTGCCCTTTGCTTGTTTTTTTGGAAATCTTAAATCACAGTGGACTTCCTTCAGGGCGGGGTTTCTTCAGCCTGTCCCAATCAGTGTGTTTAAAAAGCAGGACCTAGTGCTTAGCTTGAAATGTGAACTAAAACATTCAATTCCCAAGATTGAAGTCAATGATTAGACCTTTTTCACTGCAGACATTTTTACGTCCGAGCAGGAAAAGCACAGGTGTAATCAATAACCTTAATAAAAGCTTCATTCTTGATCCACTTCCAAGGTCCTTTTATTGAGCATGCTGGATCACTGGCATGACGTACTGGTACACCTTTCTGCTTTGACAGGTCCGAATGTAACACAAGTCTCTCCTGGCTTGTTGATTTTCAGAAAAATAAGTGCTAACTTTGATAGTTGTGTTATGCATTTAAAGGATCAGGTTGGTGATATTTTTTTTTTATATACTGTCAACAAGTCCTATTAAAAGACCAAAACCAAGTGTTGTCCTCTGTCACAGAGCTCCAGTGCAACAAATGTGTATTCATCCACAGCTGAAAATAGTTCCCATCAAATGCACAATTTACTTCTGTTAGAGTAATGTTTGCTAAAAGCTACAGCGCCCAGCGGTTTTATGAAACAACTTAGCATTTAAAAAAAAAAAAAAACTATTTATTTGTGACCTGTTTTAAACATTTATATATTTAGTAGGATTTGCAGCTGAATGGACTTGGACTTGGACTTGGGCTGAGAGACACAGGCAGGGTAAGGAAGTCTGAAAGTATTAAGACACATGGTTGGTTTGGGCTGTGTCTGTAATCACAAACATTACAATTCCTTCTATAGTGAGCCTTACATTGACATTTCTGACACTTACATGGACACTGATTTCTTCATTGCATTGTGGGACCTTTAATAGCACAACTGTAAATAAAAGAATTTGAACACTATTATAGACAAATGTCAGCCATATCCTTTAAAAATTATTTGGGCAGCAAAAACTGACAAACATTTGCTGGTTCAAGCTACTCAAATGTTAGGGTTTACTGCTTGCTTGGACATTAGCACATTATTTTCTAGCCTTTTTAGTCTATTATAGACTAAATGCACTTATATGTAACTTTAATCTATTTTTTTTATTTTTTATTTTTTTATTTTTTTGATGGGCCTGTCCAGTCACATTTAACCAGAGAGCTTTGGAAACACTTTTGATTGTCCACCATCTTCCTGCAGTAGTCTTGAACAGGAGAAATGAGGAGAGGATCCAAATAAAGGAAACCTAAACCTCTCTTATGTGTAATTCAGCGTTCCAAGGGTTGTTGAGCCTTGACAACTGTGATTCACAAGCTGAATTGGCCACACACACACACACATACACACACACACACACACACACACACACACACACACACACACACACACACACACACACACACACACACACACACACACACACACACACACCCTGCGTCAAGAAGTGTAGCTGTCCAGCCCATCCAGTTTCCTGGCTTTATCTTCAATTCATTCACCATGCATCATCCATACACATAACTGCACTGTAAGCTATGATTCAGTGCACTATTCTTATCATAGCCCAGGCGCGATGATGTTCTGAGGCATGCTGGTGCAGTAACCCCCTCGCTTGTGTCTCCAATAAGCATAACCATATCTGACAAGGCCAGAGCTATTGGGGGGGGGGGGATTCTCGCCTCTTTCAGCTAGATTTCCTCCCTTCTGTTCTCTTGGCTTATTTCCACCGGCACTCTGTGGCCTAAACCTACTCTTTTGTCTCCTCCTTCTTGAAATGTAGCTGATTTATCTTTCCATATTGTTTGCTCAACCGTTTCACTTTAGCCCTCTCATTTGCATCCTGGGGCATTTAGCATCAACAGGCAGATGAGTAACTATGTGGAAAAATAAATCAGCTAGGTACATACATGAGGCAAACTCCTCCAGTAGCTTCAGACAAGAAGGGATTGGATCCAGTAGAGATGAGTCGAGATATGGAATAGTAGTGTGAAGCAATTGGATGCATGTTGCTGTATATAAGCTCACCAATCATTCCCTACATTCCTGTGAGAATACTTAAGAATGCTTGGAGCATTAGGTACAGCAGCCACACATACATACACTTGAATAAATTTCACTTACTACCCACACACTGCTTTTTTTGAGTCGATCTTGTGTCTACAGAAATAATATACATGCGCCCATTATCTCAAGAAGGGCTGCCAGACCGTGAGGGGCATCGTTTGCCTGACTGACTTTCATTTACAAAGTGGCAATGTTACTTTTGTGTAAGGAAATGAGATAGCACTGCAGCAGACAGTAGGCTACATTATCCCGAGTCGAGCGCTCATCCTGCTCTCTCTTTTTTTCCCTTTATCAGCGGCTTTTTCTCACATTGTACATCAGCCCCCAAGACACAAAAAGCCAGTCTCCCAGGTTCAATTAGTCACTTCCAGGGAGCTGTTGGAGTGGAGGGGGGAGCTGAGGGAGACAAAAGCCACGGCCATGTTGCCGTCGCGGCAAGGTGATGAAGTGACATGGTCTTCCTTCCAGGCCATTAACGTGACAAGCAGTCCTTGTCCAGGGAAGGTGGACCTGACAGCAGAGTGGTGCCCTGCTAGGACATGAAGAGAGCTCTCAAATGAGCAGTCACTTCCTTTGACACACTTTTTTTCCCCCTCTGTGTCTGTATTCCCTTCTCTTTCTCCAGCTGTTTTCATTCAGTTGGCCTGCTCTCTTCCTTTCTCTTTTTAAAAACTCCATCTCTGTCCTCTCCCTGGAGCTTTTTTCCCTCTCAACCCCTCCTTCCACCCCCCTCACTTTCTTAAAAGCTGTCTCTTTCTAAAGCTCCAAAGTCCTGCCCTCACCCCTCCAAATGTCTTTCCTTTCATCTTTGACTCTGCAGCAGCCTCCTCTTCCTCCCTCTAGTCTTCCCTCTTTTACATGTTTCTGTCTTTGAATAGCACCCATCTCTGTTTGGTGTCCACCTTTTCCTCTCCGGCAACATCTCATCTTCTGTCTCTCCTCTTACGGCGATCGAAGGTGACACTGGCAATGCAAAAACAGTGAGCTGGCTCACAGAGTCACAGCAGGACACAGGCCCAACAAAACACAGGAGGCTAAACAAGGACTATTTTTAGGATGCTGTCGCCTGTCCTTAAGAGGCCAAAAGCAATGTGGTTTCTGTGTCGACTGTAAAATCAAGATATCTGAGGACCGGATTTGTTATGCTGGGGATGTTATTGAGACATGGGAGAAGAAGGAGGGGGAAGTGTGGCGTCCAGTCACGTTTACTCACAGCAGTGGTAGGCACTTTGTTTTGGTGTCATTGGGCAAACATTTCATAATAATCATTATTAAATATTATTATTAATAAATATTGTAATTTCAGTGGTCTGAGAGGGAGAGCGGCAGAAAGAGGTAACAATCCTAACCACTGCGGCTTTAACAAAAACAATGCAGACTCTTTTCATGGCTGCTTAGAACTATAGAAAAAATACAACATCAATCTACAAGTGAAGAATATTGTATCACATGCCATTCGTTTGGCATTTTGTTCAAAGTGACTTACAATAAGTGCATTCAAACATGAGCTAGCCATCATCAAAATGAGCATGTATTTGAAACAACCAATATTTTAAAACTTAAGACACTGCCATTATTCTTTAAGAGGTTATAGGCTCAAAATTATGAAATGTAACTCATCTGGTTGAGCTACCAGGCTGAGGGCCAACCCACGGACAACCCGCGGCCTTTTTCTGCATGCCATTCGCCCTCTCTCATATCTTTTTCCTGTCTTTAGCTGTCCTCTCAAGTAAAGGCCACAAAAATAATCTTAAGGCTGGGATTGCCTCCACATGGCTCTCACATACCATTTCCCCAATACGTGAGATACATAGCTTTTTTTTTTACATATTTGTCACATATACTGACATGCATGCATGGCCGGACCCACTATCCATAGAAAGAACAGAGACGATTGGATTACAACACACACAGAGGGAGTGTGACTTCACTCTCTACTCAGGACGACATTACTCCACTGTATCTTTACAAAGCTTTTGCTTGCTGCTATAATAATGTTCTGAATATTGAATACAGCCCCTTAAATCATCCCCCCTTTTTTCAGTGACATTTTCTGTAGTTTATCCTTGTTATATGAAATAATTCAGATCAAACCCACAATAGCGTACCAGGAACACCATTCAAACATTTTTTTTTTGGACCCACAATCATTAGTTTTGCCCACTGAGATGTGCCGAATTGTTTTCGATACAAGTGTGTTTATCCATCTCTCCCTGAGTTTTCCCCAGTGAGTAATTTTTCAACATTTTCTGCATGGCTGCCATTTGCTCCCTAAAGTAACAAAAAAAAGTGTTATCCGCCCTTTTAAATGTGCTTAATGTGTGTTGCATCAATTATTGTGAAACGTCTTTGGTTTTGAAGTATGTGAGTATGCATGGACAGGCTTTGTTTGTGATGGAACATCACACACATATTCCCAATTGGAGTAATTGGCTGAACAGGGAACAAATCTTACAAGTTGTTAATTCTGCTTGGCGTGTTCACTTCAGTGAATAAAAACTCAGTTATTTCTGCTTTTATGGGATTTATTTGGCGCGTAACTATTCTACGCCCGCGCGTTGGTCTTCACAATGTGTGAAGTGAAGGGGAGGAAGAAGGACTGAAACACAAACGCTGCCCCCACCTTCTCTGTCTCCTCCTATCAGTCTCACTTCCTGGAGTCCACTGCTGAGTTTGACCATGCCACACTTCCTCTCCTAAAGAAGCCCATGGCATGACCTGCTGAAGGTACAGTTCATCATTATTACAATGACCTCTTTATGGGAATTTGGAGGTTTGCAGTGATATTGTTTCAGTTTTTTTTGGTTTGTGTTCAGGTTGAAAAATAGCTTTATGTTTCAAAACTGACATGTCCTGCCTGACAACTATTGTATGGATTCCAATCCCATTTGGCACAAGCATTCATCTAACCCCAAATTATTAATTTGTAATAACTTTGGTGTGAGCCTTACTTTTTAGTAAGTACAATTTGCATGAACATGCATTGTGAACTTCAGCATTTACCTCAAAGCACCGCTGTGCCTTAGTACAGGCTAGAGTACTGCTTGGGCCTAAAACCAAGCCAACCTGTTGGGTTCACATCAGGTTTCTGCACTCTAGTACATTTTTCATATACAGCTGAAGTCAGTCTGAAATTGACCTAATCTTGTTGAAATGAAATTACGGGGCTTTGTTTGAGCAACACAAACACATTCCTTTACACCTAAAATGTATTTTAGGATGAAGGCAGAAATGACATAGGTAGAAACCTGAGTGAACTATCAGTATAGATAAAAAAGGGTAAGGGGTATGTTTTTTTTGCCATTTGAAAGAACTAACCCTTCAAGGGGCGACTCAGCTCAGCCTTATTAAGCTTTGGGGCCTTGAGGCGCTGATGTCAAGCTGTTCAGCTGCAGTAGGAATGAACACATACTGTAGATGCTGACACTTTCTGACACTTTTCCTCCAAACTGCTCCACAGGGCAACCCAAGCCTGTGTAAGCTGCTTCCATGTGTAGATGTTCATTGGCTGCTATAAAAAAAAAAAACGTTATTGTGGGTATTATGAAACTCCTGAGAACTTACATGCTTTTTATTGAGAGCAAATACACAGCCAAAGGTGGTCTTCACTCCGGCACAATACAGCATGCAAAAGCACTGAAAATTTCTCTCCTAACTTCTTTTCACTATTACATACACACACACACACACACACATATACACATACATATACACATACACACGAACAGACACACACAACCTCGTCCACTCTGTCTCCTCCACCCCCTTTATGCTGCCGTGACAGCTTTGTCACAAAGATGAATTCATCGTCAGCACCGCAGCCAAAACAAGTAATTTGATTGCCCCGACCACAAATTAAGTTAGTGTGATTCAATTTTCGATTTGGTCTTCTCCTGCAGCCATACATCAAGGGAGACATATTTCATTACACAGCGAAACCACAGGCAAGCAGGCAGCGGTGGCCCGCTCCCTCCATAGAAAGACATCATGGGAGCATTACGGCATTTACTCGATACTGCCAATAGTCCAGTAAGGCTGGTGGTGGCATTGGTGCCATCACTTGGCTTATTATCCACAGGACAACACAGCTGCGTAGTGTACAGCCAACATATTTAGCTTGTTTAGATAGCTACAGGCCAAGCTGTGACAAAGTGCTGGCAGGCCTGGCTGCACAGGAAATCACAAGAGACTGGTGCAGAGCTCTAGGTTTTTACGCAGTGGAAACCCCTGGTTGAATGAAGACCTGCAGACTCACGCTTTATAGGATGTGTTTTCATCTTCTTCCATGTTGGGAGTCTGATACAATCACACCATCTCCTACTTTCTCACCCTCCTCTGTCTTTCTAACTACTCTTCCTCCATAAGGTTTCTTCTTGTTCTAGTCTACTAAATGGGTTTGAAGACAGAGTGCTCAATCTGTGACCTCCTCCTCCTTTTCCTCCTCCTCCTCCTCCTCCTTCTTCCCTTTCCTTACCCGCCTCACAATGGAGCTAAGAGCTTTCTAATTACACTGCAGGCTGTTCTTCTGGGTAACCAGAGTTTGAAATCTGTGAAGTGAATATGCACCACTTGGCCATTAATTCAAATGAATATCACCGAGTGGTGCTGAGACGTGCCCCTAGTTTAGCTTTTTTTTCTTTTCTTTTTACAACATTATCGGCAGCAGGCTTTGTCCCGGTGCATATTGTTGTTGTACTTTATATTACCTTGCTGTTAAATTCATGAAGTACAAGAGAGAAATGTCATTGGAGTAATGGGCCGTGATCAAACGTTTACCCAGATTAGAACTGAAAGCATTTGATGCTTTGGGTATTGTCCAATACAAAAATATGCTCAATGAGAAATGGTGTTGTTGTAAGGTGAGACTTTCTTGGCACATGCTGTAGCGCAGCCCTTTTTAATTTCATTTCAGACTGAACCCTCCCTTTCAAATTTAATTCTAAACTCTAGAATTTCCCTCGGGATGAATAAAGTATCAATCTATCAAAAAAAGGAGCTTATTCCTGATTTTCTGTTTTGCAACAATGTGACTGCAAAGTCAATCTTACCTAAAACAATGGTTGGTTGGTGTTGCACTTCAAATGCAAATGCTTGCCAAAGATAGATGGTTTTTGTCGTGTATTTCAGCTCCAACTGTCTGCAGATACAAGTAAGTAAGTATAGGCCATGTTTACATGTTCATTTTCAATAAATCAAAAACGTAATATTCCCTTGCACTGTATTTTTAGACCTAGTCTATAGTCTATATATGATCACATATAAGTCTATATGTGAATATTATGCATCCAAATCCATCCAAATAGTTCATTAAAGACGACATTTCATTGCTTTTTGCTGGCCTCTTCAACTCGTGACCTGGTCAGTGTCTCATTCTTGCATCAGGTGATAGATGTTAAGTAACTCAACATATTATAACTATAACTATAAAGGCTGGGTTTCAGCTGGAATTCTTTTAGTAGTTTGTCTCGTCCAAATTTAAAGAAAAAGTTGTCTACACCTGGCACATAACAATTTGTTTTTTGACCTGTGCTTTACAGGTGTAACCTGAAGCTGAAGTGGTAGGAATTGCCTGTAACAATTATGTACAAAACACGCTGTACAGCAGTTTATAATACTCTGACTCCAAGGATTATGCTCCTCTGGAAAGTTATCATGGCTGCAAATATCTTTTCTGTAACAATTGCGACATAGAAATACAACTTTACATTACAAAGTACAGGAATGCTCGCTTCCTTGTATTTGATCGGCCACCAAAAAAAAACCATTCTCACGGTCTTACCAGACTGGCCTCGTTGAAATGAGTGAGGGGGTTGCATTTTTTTCAAACAGGGCTAAAGTTGGTCTGAACGCGTCGAGAGAAGCCAGATAGCAAGCGGGATCTCCATGCACCAGAGCCTTAAATGGAACAAACAGTGTAGCCTACTGTCTTAGCAAAGAACAACAGGTAGGCAAAATACTGGTGGCCACAAATAGCCATTGTTTGTGTTAATTTTGTTATAATGTTAAATAGAAAAACAAACTATCAAATAGTCCATATCTCATTAGATGTGACATGCTTCATATATGCTTCAAATATGAAGAAATGTTTATATTATCAGTAAACCTTTATTTTATGATCATTCACTTAAAAAAACCTCTCTGATGTTATTCTGTTCAAAAAATCAAACCGAGTCCACCCTTCTGATGGAATCAGAATAATTCTGTTTTTTGGACCAAATAGATCCCAAACCGAGTTCCAAGTTTTGAAAAACCAAAACGGTAGGTTTGATCCAGATCAAATATAAAATCGGATTACGTGATCTGATCTTGTTCGGAATCCCAGAGGACCAAATAAGACCCGTACAAGCACCGGAAAATGTATGAATGGATCATTTTGATGAAGTGCAGGTAAATGTCATCGGCTAAGAGAGTTCATTATCCAATTAAATGTGTAAATACCGTACATGTAGAGTAGATGGACTTTATCCCTTTTGGTTTTTGCAGTGCCCTTCTGGGAAATTAAATAGGAGAATAAATTACGACTGTGGTCTCTCTTACAGGGATGCTGCTAGTAAGTCTGGGCCCAATGAAAACTGCTCTCTTGGGGCCCTGAAATAGTGCATATCTATAATCCCTGGCAACCGCATCCACATGTAGAGCCCCTGGAAATGGGTAAAAATATATTGAGATGTGTGAGGTGGATATAAAGATGTCACAAATTGTTACTTTAAAGAAAATCTAAAATGGCACAGCAGTTTGGCTTAACATTGCCCTAAAAGTAAAGTGTCCTTCTCTTTGTCTGCTGAGTCTATCAATTCACATTTTCCTTTTATGCCCTCCACAACTAAAATGATCCCTCACAGCATTGTGACTTCAAGGCTGGCTGCTCAGGTACAGTGGAGATATGCTGCCTGTCTTGTGACGCAGGTTTAATTTGTGCTCCGAGCAGGATGGATAAGCACTCCAGAGAGAGAGAAAGAAAAAGAAGAAAGGAGATGGAAGCAGTGACAGAAACGCCCACCAAGCATGGACTGTTTCTGACAAATGAGAATCTGTTGTGTCTCCTTTTTCCTCCAGATGCCAGGGCTGTGGGATTCCAAATTACCGCTGTAAATTTTGCACAACTGCTTCATGCTTGATTATCTCTAATCTGAGTTTTCACTCTCCCTTTTTCATTGCTGCTCTTTGTGCCTCCTTTCATTTTGTCTGCTTTACTTTCTTTCTCTCTTTCTCTTCTGCTCTTGCTCATTCTGTTTCTATGTGCATTTATGTCCTTGTTTTCAGCCTTTCTCGTTTTCTGTCTACTTTTATTTGGGGTCTGTCAGTGGAATTACATTGATCACTCTCACTAAGAATGCAACTATTCTGTATCTAGGTTTGGAAACTATCCTTTAGTGACTTAAAAGGTGCTTTTAAATAAAATGTATTATTATTATTAAATGCATGTCAATGCCCTTAGAATAGGTATACTATGCCTTGTCTTTCCTTTCCTGACTACATTTCTGCTGTGTAGCGTCTTGCTACCGTCATTCACCCAACCTCTGAATGGGTTGCCCACTTTCTGGAGTTTTTCATCGCCTCAGACGGGGGATGAAGGCCAGACATTTCTCCCCATGTCATCAACTCAAAATTTTTCTCCCATCTGTGTCTAGACACTGGCGAGATCTTGTGGCTTACTTCCTCATCTGGTCTTAATGCTTTAATATTTCATGCAGTTCAAGGCCCTCTTTGTAATATGCAGGCGCAGCACTTTTCTGGACAGTATTTGAATTATGTGCCCACTAGCCATTCTCTGATCCAAGCAGGAAGCAGTCGTTTCCATGAAAAGAAATAGGGGTCACTTATACTCACCGACATAATGGTGGAACACTTCTTTGCCTAATGGATGCTAAGATTAGCTCCTCTGTAAGAGGATGAGTCATTATAATCACTATGCAAACTAAAGGAAGCAGCCATTCGACATTTAAGTGGACAGCGTTGTGATATTGGCAACAATAGCTCAGGGGCTTCTGAGGGAGGCGACATGAACATGAATGGCAAATGTCAGGATGGCCAAATTATGATTCAATTCTTTTTTTCTTTTGGTAAACGCATTGCCTGCTCCTTCATAAACTGTTAATGTGCGCTGCTGAAAACGAGGCAACATGAGTGGAAGCTGCAGGGACAGGACTGCTGTTCCAGGACTGTGGAGTTACTTTGCCTCTAACTGCATGACAAGCAAACACAAACCTCCTACTGTGGCTGCACCACAGTTTAACAGTTTACTTAGGTACAGTTGGCTAGAAGTGCACTAAATGAGAAAATGTTTTGTTTTAGTATCATAACCTTCATATATCTACATATCTAAAAAAAAAAAATGTGTTTGCTCATCCAAACCAGAAAATTTTCATCCCTATAGCCACGCTGCTAGTGTGGCTAAATATTCAACAGCATCGTGTACTTATTCTAGAGCCTGGCAGGCGACAGGAGACTTTCTTAAATCTTAATATTATTTGTGCTGTTGAATTATTATTACGCCAAGGACCAAAATAGCATTACCGCTAGCGAACATGTTTACTGCTGGGTATTATTAAAAAAAAAAAAATTACAGACCACACTGGCTGTGTAGGAGCTCTACAATATTGCAATTTTTAGTGCCACATTTCTTTTCTGTATACATTTATAAATATTCCACGAAACGTGGTGTTTCAATCCTATATTTATAGGGTGTTGACACAGTTTGATGCATGTTATATGAATAGAGAGTGACGATGGATGCGCTCAGACGGGTGTTCAGGTGTAAATAGTAGTTAATGTACAGTGTAGGTTTCAGTTTGTCCATGAATAAACACTGCAGCTACTCAAGACCCAAGTATCTTGTTTCCCAACTGCTGGCATGTTCATAACTATAATGGGATACAACCTATAGGTCTGGTCTGTTTAACAAAGTAACACAAACCATTGTGCATTGGCATGTGACTAAAATGGCATAATAACACTTCAGATGAGTAATCCAGAACAGCACATTTTTTAAATTGCACTATTATATTGTTGAATTTATTAAATTAAAACAGTCCTCAATTTTTGACTACAACAAACTAGAGTTGTGGAGTTAGCAGCTTCAATATTACTCATGGTAAAACCACAAAGATTACCCATGAGGCATCTCGCCCTATATTTCCTTCTTCCCTCTCCTGCTCTCTGTTTCTGTCAAAGCGCAGTTTCAGGAGCTCAGATTAAATTACTGCCCGCCATTTCAACAGCTCTTACATAGACAGATAGCTTTTAAATTGCTGTTGAAAATCAGAAAGATCATCAAAAGCGTTCCCTGTAATTCACACTTTTACTGGGGAAATGATTCAGTGTAGCCAATAAATTGTACTTGTTATGAGAAGTCTAAAGGAGTAAGAGCTTACCTGCTGGCTACTCCCACTGTGGAGGAAATATGGTCTGGTCTTCGGCTGATGGATGTTAAAGCTGAATTTCTGTGCAACAGAGGTGACTTTAGCATACTGAGTGACTGGTGGAACAGTGATGACACAAGCATTGTGATTTAACTCAATACAGCCATCTTAAAGGGTAATTCTGGTGTATGGTTTATACCATCTTGGCTCTTGAGAGTAAAAGGTCATTCTTGAGCTTGGAAATAGACACAGAAACAAGAAAACAAACATCCGAGGGTGAAGAAGAAGAGTCATATGCACCAAGACGGCAACAAAAATGTAGAGAGACAACAAGATCCAGGAACTTCTGTCTGTAAGGGCCGAGTAACATAAGCATGCACTCACTATACTAATAAAAATAATAATGATAATGATGATAATGATAACAATTATAATGTGATTAAATAATCTGCTTGAGGGCGCCTGGTTAGCTTACCTGGTAGAAAGAAGGCCCATGTATAGAGGTTTACTCCTCAACAAAGCGGCCGTGGGTTTGACTCCAACCTGTGGCCCTTTGCTGCATGTCATTCCTCCCCTTTCATGTCTAAGCTGTCCTATAGTAACAAAGGCCTAAAATGCCCAACAAAATCTTTAAGATAATCTGCTTGTTTACAACCCGTTTCTTGCCCCATTTAACTTGTAGCGATGTCACCATGTGCCCAGATCTCAGAAATTACTTTGGTGAAGACAATGCCTGCACAATAACTGATAGGAATGGAGGCTGAAGCTACAGAAATAAGACCCAAGCTGTAATAAACCGGATTTATCCTCTAACATTCTGACACTTAACAATAAGTTCACAGTGATGCAAATACCATTCGTTTAAAGACGTCACAAATTCTAAATCCTCTGCAGAGAAAGTTCGTTGATAGCTTTTGCAGCCTCAACTTAACCATACAAGCCGCTTTTCTTGCCTGCCCTACATTCTGCAGCCATATTGTTTGCATTCAAAGCAAGTGCCCACACAGCTGGAGGATAAGCCAAGTCTCTCGGCAGATAAAGTACAGCGCCATTGGCTGTTGCTGCACCCTCTTTTCATTTCCCTCTGTCTACTGGGGTGTCAAAGGCTCCTGGCCACAGCTGGAAGATGAATAGTGCTGCACCACTCCACTTTGTCATGGTGTCCAAAAAGGCTCTAAATGGCATTGAGAGACTCTCAGGCTCTCACAAATGGGATCTCTGCAGCTCTCGGTAACCTTGCATGTACGGAACAGCCTGAATCTTTAAAGTTGTCGTATACAAACAATCCCAAGAGATTTCAAATCTGTTGTGGGTACTGTTGCTTGCTTAGAATACAAGCATTTTCAAGCCACATTTGTATGCAACTCACCAGGCTCAATTCACTTTCTCAATTCAATTTCATTTTATGTTTAAAATCAATAAGAGGAGGAAATGGCAAATGGGGGCAAATAATCCACATTGGAACTCAACCTTAAAATGCATTATGTTTTGCATATGTGTGTGCTATATTATCTGTTTGTAAGGTCACATGTATGCACAAATAAAGCCTTGCCTTGGAGTGCTTGGAATGGAGAGACATAACAAAACTTTACCAGCACTGCTGCCTCTCTGCTCAGTTTGGTTGTTCCTACACCAGGGGCAACAACACCTACCTGCTCTGTCTCACTGTTCTCATGGAAACGCATCAAAGGAGCTGAAAGATAGACAGAAACGGAGAGAAAAAAACAAGCCTCATATGCTTTGTTACTGTACTGTTGCACTCTTTATTGTCCCTGTTGCTTTTTTTGGCGGTGACAGTGAGCCCTGACACACATCTCTTTCCTCCTCTGTTGGAGGTGAAGACCAAAGTGGATCCCAGTGTGTAGGTGCTGTTGCACCATGTTGAAATCCAAGGCACCCTAGTCACTTACTCAACCAGCATAAACTGCACATTTGTGTAGGTTTCAGGGGACACCTATACATATTTCATTGGTTCTAAGGTATTCCTCCATATTGATTTTTCCTCATGTGATGGAATCAGGGCTGACACATTAGAGAGCTGATGAAAATCCAAAGTGGCATGAGTCTATGGGGAAGAGACGGGCAGAGGATGCATTCATGGCCTCTTTGTAGACATGAGGCATTAAATGTTAGCGGTAACCATCAGTGATAGTGGGGTGGGACATACATATACTACTGCTGACTGTCACAACAGCTCCTCCAAACCAAACAGCCGGACAATACTTTAGTTGGTAGGATGAGGCGTTAATGTGTGTAATTTATTGTAACTTTCTTGGTTGAGGTTGTTCAGTCCGTGGAAATTTCAGGTAACCTGCTGTTTGCTAGATTTGCATTTTAATAGAGGACCTTTTTTCTAATCTGAACTAGTTGTTTTGGTGGCTACATTTAGCTGTCATTGTCACATTATACTCACCTTCATGCCAAAGTTAATGGTCATGTGATTGGTCATCTTAATTTTAGTAATATATCAATACAAGTTTGTACAATATTGTACAAACCCGTTTATGAGAATGCGTTGAACATTTGAAAGATAAAACAACACAATCTTCCTTTTACAAATGAAAAGTTAACTCATAAGCGTTAAAAAAAAACACAAAAAAACCCACCCAACATGCAACTAGGAAACTACCACACAGACCTCCACTGTCATGCCTCCTACTCACCAACGCCAGAGCCATCGCACAAAAAATGGATGAGCTGGAACAAAACATAGCAACGAACAACTTTGCTATACAATACACACAGAACTGCTGCGTGATGATTATCACCAAAAACCTGAATTAACCCCCTCATCCCGGATGCCGCTGTGCAGCTAGCACTCCAAGCTAGCTACCTGCAGGATTGAGACAAGGTAGGTGACAGTACAAACTTGTTGAAAACACATCTTGTTGTCATGTAAGGGCCCTGTTCATGTTTCACAGAAATTTGAATTGCATTTTGTGTCTGTTAAGAGGCACAAAGGCACTTTTTAGAACATGCCCCCACAACTGGCATTTTAGCTAACTGGTGGTTCTGGCCTTTAGCTCTCGCAACTCCAGTTTGCTAGCACTGATTTTGGTCGTTTTTTTCCTATCGACAGTACTCAGAGACATCTAGCGATCCAGATTCAGGTAAAAATTGGCTGGAGTTCTCCTTTAAGTCCAGACATACTGTAGGCCCAGTTCCAATGTCCCCAGTTATGAACTCATAGAATTTAATGTGTGATTTTACTAGGTCATGCCAGTAGCCTCAGGAAATTATGTCCAAATTGGATAATTCAGCACCTCACAATGTATGTATAATGCCAGGGTTCAGTTTTATATGGAGTGAGGTGAGTCATTCCATATAGGGCACATTACTTCCTCAGTAAGGGTGTAGAAGCAAAGATGGTGGATGAGCGATGAACTTTGCCTCCCATCACAGAACTCAACTTAACATTTGATAGAGTGTTTTAGTTGCCTACATATAACCATAACTTACCGTACTGTACTTTCCACAACAACAATCTTTTACTAGCCTATACTGTACTTTTACTGTGGTTGTAATGTAAAAAGCAATAATTTTGAAAAGATTTGGCATTGGATGTAAGATTCTTTTTATTGCTTGCCATAGTTGATGCTGCTGGTGTATCAAAGCAGCAAGGCAAATTGACCTTGGGAGCCACTAGGTGCAAAAATCCCTGTTTATCACTGACATTTCTGGAAAATTAATTCTGACACAAAACCTTTCCATACCTTCAGCACCTGTGTGAATCCTCTCCTTCCTGTGCTGGTGGAATAATTTAAACCAAAAGTCCCAGTACAGGAACTATAGATGCTTGGCACGTGCCCAATTTAGCCTTTGAAAGCCTTGAACTAAACAGTTCCTCTCAGCATTGACGATATGCTGTTTGAGGTTGTGAAGGTATTTGATCCAGACTATAGAGGAACTGTTGTGGTTTGGGGTTTTGTTTGGGTTTATGTTTCTCTTTCTTTGGCCTCCTTGTGTTTTTGTCTGTTTTCTCCGTGGTCTTATGTTGCTGGTCCTGTCTTGTAAATGTAAATGTGCTGTATTTATATAGCGCTTTTCTAGTCTGAACGACTACTCAAAGCGCTTTTACATAGTACAGGAACCATTCACCATTCACACACATTCATACACTGTGGCCGAGGCTGCCGTACAGGGTGCCACCTGCTCAGCAGATAAACATGCACACACATTCACACTCCGATGACACAGCATCGGGGGCAACTCGGGGGTTCAGTGTCTTGCCCAAGGACACTTCGACATGGGACTGCAGGGCCGGGATTGAACCACCAACAATCCAATTGGCAGGCAACCGCTCTACCACTGAGCCACAGCCGCCCCGTGTGTTCCCCATTAAGTGTTTGCTCTGTTTTATGTTGATAGTCTGGTTTCCTGTTCTGTCTTGTCTTGCCCAGCTTTACTTTTGCCTGTCTGATTGTCCTGCCCCGCCCTAATGTGCTTCACCTGATGTCTCACCTGTTCCCCGTTACCTCGTTACGTCATGTATTTAACCCCAGTGTTTCCTCTGCCTCTTGTTGGATCATTCCTGTTTTTCAGTCCGTCGACACTTGTCAGCTTCCCAGGTCTTGCATCCGCTGTAGTGTTTCTCTGTGTGTTATACTCTACCTCTCCTTGCCATTTTTCCCTTGGACTCCCCGTGGATTTTGGTGTTTTGGTTTTCTTTGGATTCCGGCCTGGTTTACCCCTTTGGATGTTCGCTCTGATTTTGCCATTTGTGCTCCCTTATGTTGAACTGCTTTTGTAATAAACCTTTGTGAACTTTCACCTGGCACTCTGCGTTTGGGTCCTCCTTCTGCTTCTGTGACAGGAACGTTTTAAATCAAAAGGAGGTCTTTGAGTTTGTTTGGCAGTGAGTTTATTAATTCCATTTTGCATGAAGAGAAATACAATGAAGCTACACACCCATGCCTGTAAAAAACAAAAGAGGCAGAAAATGTTTTTCGCCACTTTTCTAGATAGAACATATATGTGAAGTACATATATGTACATATATACTTTCCAGCTCAATCACAAGCAGCAGCACAAACTACTTTACTATTCCGAGAGAGAAATCCAGACGCGTGTTTTTTCATGATCAGTTAGTTTTAGGCATACTATCACTTTAAATGGTACTTAGTAAAATGCTGGCAATGTTTCTAGTGGGATTGAAAGTCCCACCTAGGAGGATTTAATTAGCGCTTTGAATGAATAACATTTCACCCATTTCTCTCTCTGTCCTTGGTAATCAGTTCTGGGCCATTAATGAGAGGATGACTATCGACTGGCGGAGCAGGCTGCTGATAATTGAATGTGTAGAGGCCATTAAACATTCCTAATCAAAAACAAACACTCCAAAGCCACAGTTCCTGCAGAACAATAAGATGGAACAACAATGGAAGCATGTTTGTTGGACCCTTAAAAAAAGAAAAGAATAAAAAAAGGGCTTTGTATCTATCATTGTCCACAGAGTTGATCTTTGTTGTTATTGGGCTCTCAGCACCAGCCAGAAAATAGGCTGAATTTCTTGGGGCATGGCACCATATTGCCCAAAACAGCCGAGAGGGGACAGACAAGAAAAAATGTTCTCAGAGGCTTTATTCCACATGCAAACAGGTCAGTAAATCACTATTAGTGTCCATAGTGTGGTGTTGGAAACCACTGCCTTCTATTGACTTGGCACTATTGATTTGACATCAGCATCACCACAACTCATATGAAGTTGGTAGGTCAATATTATTAGTTAACAAACCACACACTTCTGGCCTGCAGACTGATGTGTGTAAGAAATAGTGAAAGTGAAAGTAATTGTGAATGTTTAAGCCCTAATAGTTGTTATTTTAATATATTTAAAGTGACTATATGTAACTTTTGAATGTTTCTGAGACTGTAATTTTTCATCTGAGCATCATAAAGGACCTGTGACAACAAATAAGACAAATAGTGAAAAGAACGCTTTTTTAATATAGTTTTTAATAAACCCTTTGCCGATTTTTCCCGCGAAGTCACAAAATTGTTTATGACAGGTAGACAGGCAACAGATAGAGAACATTACGGGATTGTAAATTATTCAAAACTGACACCGAATTGGCCCTCAGGTATGTAATTTGTCCATTTCATTCATAAAATAACTTTACAATGCAAGACATCAATGTTGGTGAGCCGAGAGTTTCTACATATAGTTGTCAGACAGCAGTAACATAATATCTGATTGATTTGTCACATGAGTATGTATAATTGATAATAATTGATGATCCAGTGTTCATTATTCTTATTCTCACATTACTCATGCTACAATAAATATTTTAGTACATGCAAATGTTATTATATGCAAATCCATGGAGGCCTATTAGGTTGTTATGGTGTGCCGAGAAGATTATTGGCCTTAGGTGTTTGGAACAGGAAATATAAAAAGCCCTTACAAACTGGCTACGATGAATTATTGGCATATATTTATGTGAAAATGCCATTGTTAATTTATCTTGTGATTGACTCATTAGGTATGTACAGACCACAGAATGGTGTTTTCTTGAAGTCAACTAGTGATGATTCATAGGAAGAAGCTATAAAGAAGGAAAACTCATCAGTCTGAATCATTATGAGAAGCACGTTGCATCTTCAGTAATTGCGTGAGGGACCTTGCTGTTGTGCTCAAATTTGTTTGTGTTGTTCTTTCAAGGTCTGCTGCGCTTCAAAAGGACAGACGCTCCTTTGCCTTTCTGCAGCAGCTTGTCAACATGACTCTCTGTCCATTGGAGCAGAAAAGGGGGTCCAGTCCATGTCCCGTCTGACTGGCATGTCACTCACGTTCTCTGGATGGAAGGTGCGAGAAGGGAGTTATGCTTGTAAAACCCAAGCAGACCGCCGTGTGGAACATGAAGCGTTATTTCAGAAGCTGACATGCTGCGACCATCCGCAGTTCAAGTCTGTAAAATACTGCTGGGGTTCTGGGGGCTCAGACATTTTTAGAAATTTTGATCATTTTGAGACATGCAAACACAGTTGGCAGCTCTTTATCTGTATGCAGATGCCACACCAGGAGCACTGCCAAAGATGACAGCCATGACACTGATTGTAGTCAGTATTCCAATTGTCTTTAGTCATATTTATGCTCATGTTTAAACATCTGGATAAAAAGTACTGTCTACTACACAATTTAGCATAGCTTTGCCAAGATTCATTAGCAAGTTTTGTGTGCAAACATGCTGTTGCTAAATTTTATTGTGTTCATGCAAATTACATAAATTGCTTCACTTTCTGTCTGAATGCACCTGTGGTTATGTAAGACTCGTCTTCTGTGGACTTTAAAATGGCTCTGAAAAGTTTGTAACTTTACGTTTTTTGGTACTTCTTTGTGGAGGATGACAACAGCTACAGTACAGTGATTCCATTCTGTTTGTTGCATGCAACCACCTTTGCTTGGTTGAGAATGACAAGGAAATAGCCGATCATGGTAGAAACAAATCTTCAATAAATTTGTTGCTGTGTATTTAGTCAACTTTGGCAAAAATATCAGTAGTGAGCATATACACACAATTAAGAAGTTAACAGAAAACAGAAAATCTATCTTTAAAGTTTCCAAATCAAACTTTAAAGCGATGAGTACAGAGTAGGTATAGTAGTGGCAGTATCCGCCCACTGTTTCAATATTTTGGTCCATTCAAATGGTCCATTTGAACAGATGTTTTGAGGCACCATATGCTCCTCTACAGCATGTAGGCAAAGCCTGTGAGCAGCCGGTGGCTGGAAAATTGAAGTTATGGGTCCACATTACTGCGACCTGTCTTGGTTTGATATAAGCTAACAAATCACATTCCAGAAATGCCCGCGTTTCCTAATGCTCATGCTCATACATTAGGGGTGTCCTAATTTCCTTTTCTTTCCCCCCAATAATTTGACAAATGTTGCAAATTACCTGTTACAAACTCTCCACCTGTTCCAGTGAAACCATGTTTATGTGAAAACTTGTGAACAGTTCTAAGTCTTGGGTTCAAACCACTCTGCTAAAGTACCCTTGAGCAAGACACTACATGTCACCAGATCTAAGGCGAATGTTTTGTTGTTGACCCGGACTTCTGGCGTCCCTCTGGAGAGTCTACATATGTTAACTTGAGCTACAAACACACACATCTCAGCTCTGCCTACAACAGCACATTTCTGCTTACCTGCCAAATGTGGAAACACAGTAGGCATTTCATGTTCTGTACTCAGCAGCTGAACAAAGGCTGGGTAGTGGAGAAGTGCACGTATAATGTACTCCAGGTCATAAAGGTAGCCCTTTGTTTCCCCCAATGAACAGCATTTTGTGCTTTATAATAATAACAACACATTTTTATTTTACAATTTCATAAACCACCAAAAGTCTGACCAAAACAGCTGATGAAGTTGCTTCTGTGTAGAATCAAAAGTTCTATGGTTAAAAAATGTAGTGCCAAAGAAAAAGGCTGTCCGACTGCAAGGTAAAGTAGTGGAAATATTCTAAATATAGCACACACATAAACTGATGTTTTTTTTAGGTGGGCCTTTTATGTTGTTGGCTAAAATATTTAAATATGTTTTTTTCACTACTACCCTGTCCACTTTGCTACCTTGTCAGTACTCTGGTCTTTTTGTGGCCGAACGTCATCTACCTCATCCAACACCACTTCAGAAGTTCCAATATTCAGATTCCTGTTGGCTCTGTTGTGGGCTGTTCCAATACCTCAGAAAAAATATATGTTTTTTCCCTGTTAAATGCTGGACAGGTAGCTTAAGTACGAAAGATGCTAATCAGCTCTGTCCTGTGATTTGGTCTGTGGGTTCATTACATGATCCAATGTTAACATTAAAATATGAATTATAGCAGTATTAGGAAGAAGGACAGAAGTATATGCTGCAAAAAGGACGCTACTGAAGTATCAAAAATAAAAAGTATTCATATAGTGGAATGAGGCTGTTAAAGACAGAATAAAGATAAATGTAGTAAAGTAGAAGTATAAAGTATAATATGGTGGTAATACTCAAGTTAGATAGGTCTTAAGATTGTAATAAACTGGTACTTGAGCAAATGTCCTTATGAATTTACTTTCTTTCTTGTAGATACAAGCATGTGTACAAACATTAAGCATGAATAAAGCAATGTTTTTAATCTTTTTCAGATTTTTTTTGTCGAGCACAATCCACACATACCCAAATGAAATAAGTCTATGTCTTATTCGTAAACATAACAATAATGGGTGAAAAATAAACTGGCAGAGCTTTTACAGCCCTGTCAGTCACAGTGATGGATTGTGATTAATTACACTGCAATCCCTGCTGGGACGTCACTCTGACAGACTGAAACGTGGTTCTTGATTCTGAAATCTGGCTGAGCTGAGCTATAGACAAGAGAAGCAAATTTTTCCTCTCAGCATCCTGACTCTCCCTGTAGTTCTTTTACCGTTGTCCACGTAAAGTAAGCTGCTGCAGCTGGTTACAGCAATAGAGATAAAACAAGCAGATTGTAGGACATAAGGTGGAAAATCAGCAAACTATACCTTTAATACTTCACAAATAGTCTGTGCAGTATGAGGTCCAGTCATTTTTCATATACTACACCGATGAGGTGACAGGCCTTGGCCTGGGCCTATACGTCATCATAAAAGCTGGCTGATAGCACAGCAGAGGGGGGAACTTCTCCATCTGCTAATAAAGTTCACATTCACTGGTCATGGAATTTTGTGTGTGTGAGTAAGAGAGAGTGAGGGTGAGTTATAGTAATGGTTCACGAGTGGCAAGGGAGTCTTAAATGGTGTTCTTTCAAAAGATAGACTGGCACCTGTAAGCTTTAGCGCACACACACACACACACACACACACACACACCCACACACACACACACACACACACACACACACACACACACACACACATTGTGATTTTGAGATTAGACAGTATATAAAAATGTGACTTAAAAGAGCTCTGGGGTATACTGCACATGTTCCTGCCACCAGTACAGGAACAGACCTTTCACATTATCCCAGAATGCCAGTGTAGTCCTCAGACCATGCAGCCCTCAAGGGCGTTTTCCACCTACAGTATGAATGAGGGCATAAAAACATGAAGAAAAGTTTCATGTCAGAATGTGGGGAAGGCTGGTGCTGCTTTGATACTCCCTGTGGGCTAAGATGGGACATCTTACTGTGTATAAATAAGCATCATCATCATCTACACTTTAGGATTTATAGCCTGGGAGCTAGAAGTTTTTTTCTCACTTTGCAAAAGGAATTGGGGCAATGTGTGTATGTGTGTAGGAGAGAGCGAGAGAGAAAGCGAGGGACAGAGAGAGCAGATGGAAACATTGTAACTCAAGGCAACTCAGGGTACAGCAGCAACAGAAGCAGCGTTTCCTTCTATGGAATGAAGGGAGGCAATCCTCTTCTTCGTAGTCGCCTGCATGCAAATGCCGAACGGGACAGAATAAGGCTCAACACACTCATCTAAAAACCAACACATGCTTTGCGGGAAGGGGAGCTTTTCGAGATGCAAGGCATCACCCCTGACAATTTCCCAGAGCATCCACAAAGGCTCATACAGGTGACAAGTGTGTCCAACTTCACTGCACCGTCTGCATTGACGCGCTTCAGAGTGCGTTTCGTCCAGCGGCAGTGCGCTGCATGAGACCAGCCGCTCTTGTTTTGACGTGACATTTCGCTAGAGCTGCAGTGCATATGTGGCCACATATGACGCATTTGCACCTTCAGCTGTTTTGGACGCATGGAGTGTTGCCTTTCCGGACAAGTGTTTGTGCTGATTGGTATGTTCGTCATGTCCGTCTGGGTTAACTTGCGCGTTTCTCTGTAGAGTCTCACAGAGCCGCGCTCGGTGCAGAAGTTGGTTGGGAATAATAAAAGAAACAGTGCGGAGCGCAAAGATAGAGGTGACAGCGGCGTTCAGGGGATGTTGAGATGTTGAATTTACTAGCAGCATCGTCAGCATATAACCGTGTGAGGATCAAAAAACTGCGAGGGACTGCTGCTGCTCCCTCCTCTGCATCTACATACTAACAGTTTTTGCAGAAGCCTGCCAGTGAATTCCAGCTCCTGAAACCACAGCTGCGTAAACTTGGCCAGATCTGGTGACATTGTACCCTGTGTGTGTTTGTGTGCGTGTGCGTGTGAGTGTGTGTGTGCGCTGAGCAGCCTAGATGGATATGCGGCTCACCGAGGGAATTTGAAAAGGAAGACGGGATTACTATCAGCTCCTCTCTTCTATTATAACCTCAAAATGGATGCCGACGACAGGCTGTGGAGACGCCACTGGATTAGCCACTCTTCCGCTGATCTGCTTGACATCTGAGAGGCACAAGCGTTCAAAGTTTGGATAATCTAAAAGGCTGAAGGTGTAGGATGCAGTCTGGAGTGAAGACGCTCTCCGCAGGTGGAGGTGCGTCACTCTGTTGCCTGCTGCTCCTCTGGCTCATCTACTCCCATCTGCTGAGAGAGGGTAAGGGCACTTCTAACTGTTTATTACTTTGCCCCACTGTCTCCGATGGCCTCTTATTGGGATACAAATGCACATGGTGTGGTCAGGTCTGGTGATCCTTTGGAACATTCCCCATAATGTACAATGTGTGTCCCATCACCAGTCAGTGTATGGTGACCTTGTTGTACATTATGTTTTTTATTTTTATTATTGATTGATTTGAATTGTATTTGGTATCTTTATAATAACATTCTTGTAGTGAGTGTATGATACTGAACAGACAGTGTATAGTGACATTATTGGACCTAACACCTTTTATAATATTATTTAGGAGCCTGTAATATATTACAGTGACCATATTCTCACAATCCTGTAATATATAACCTTATTGTTAAACTAACCTCATGGTTTTCCTTATTCTGATGCAGGCTCTTTGCTATACCTTGTGGAATGACAATTTAGTGAAGCCATAATTTAGCTTTAGGTGAAAAAGCATCACAGTTTGCTTGTTTTAATTCCTCGTGCAGGCAGGAGAAGGCCTGCCTTCAAAGCTTTTATAATTTCACTCAGGTTAAGGCTATATCCATCCATGCCATGCTTTCCTCTTGAATAATACATCCGCTGGTGCAATTACACCTTCACCCTGACACAGAATAGAAAGCAAAAGTATGTTTCCCTGCACTTCATTGGCTGCCGTCCATGACAAAACATTTTGGATTCCAGTGCTGTCAAAGACACAGAGAACGGGCTTAAAGCATTGGAACTTGTTGGGAGATGTTGAACACTAAGTTTGCAGATTAGATCTTTTAATCAAGCATTGGCCAGCAGCATAATTACCGCTGTGGAGGAGGGATAGTGCCTACATCAATGTCTTTGGCTGCTCGCCAGGAACAAAAGTAGACACTGATGTGAAAAATGAACTGCCTGTGCACTGAAATGTGCTCCCTTTGCCTCTAATTTGCAGTGTTTTCTCCTAAAATGCTACTTTCACCAGCCTCTTATTGCAGCCCCTGAACCTTCTTTCAAGCCTCTGCATATTATCTGAGGAGTTACAGCAGCTCTCCTCTTCCCCTCAGCCATTTATTATTGACTCAATTTCATCTGAAAATGATCTCATTAGAGTGTTATTGTACAAAATTGTTCAATCAATCTCTTGTGAACTTTAATACCCTTGATTTTCTTAGAGTAAATAGATTCTGCTGGATTTGGCCTAGTTAATACCTCTGGATATGATTTGAGCTTTGACATTCTCTGTTTGTCGCTTTCCTCCTTCCAGCTCTGAGCTGAATTTTAAGAATGAAGCATGTAGTATATTATTTATCTGCACTTGTAATCTTCAAATCCCACTAAAATCCTCCTCTGAAACTGGCAGCTGTAACCAGTCAGTGCTGTCAAACCACCATTGCTTTTTATCATTTCATTAGCTAGTTGACAGTATTTTTTTTGTGTGTTTATGACTGTCCACCATTGATGGAGTCAAATCACTCATCACTTTCCTTGACCAGCTCTCTAGCACTTTCACCTCCCTGGCCCCGGAAGGCCCCTGAAGCAGCGAAGAGTGTGGTTGAACTGGTGGGCAGAGAGGTGAAGCCTTGTGGTGGTGAGAGGCTGCGTCGCCTCCACCCTCTCTCCGAAGCTCATCTGTCATGGTGGCCAGGACAGGAAATCAAAGCACAGCAGCCCTGTACGCGCACGCCATTGGGCCAGCGCCCGCCAAGATAAATGGCCTGTCAGCCGCTCTCAGCGTTGCCAGTTTATTCAACAATATATTTGGAAATGTCTGGATTTCCTCACTGGACCCACATTCTGGTTCAGTGGTGCAGTTAGAGAGTGGTGGCAACTCCTCCTTGCTTTCTCACCCACATTGCTTTGGATTGTGTCCGTGTGTGTGTGTTTGTGTGTGTGTGTGTCTGTGTGTGTGAAGAGGAGGAGGAGGAGGGGATGGAGCATTTTTATCCACATTTATAAATTGGGGGTGGACAGACAGTTAGCCTTTGCTTTAACTCAGCTCAAAGAATTCTAATGCCAAGTATACATTTCAACTTCAAGTGGGAACATAAAAATTCCTCCTTCTAAAATATTGTGATCAAATGAGGCTATTTTGCATTGTAGAAGTGCGAATCCTCAAGATCTGTGAGCATCTTTGATGCTAAGGTAAGCAGTCATTGCTGTTTTTCCAAAGATCAACTGTCAATCAAACAAAGTATAACATCTTTATTTTTGGATTTCCTGTTGAAGAAGTTTAAAGCTCCACTAAGAAATATTTCTTATATTAACATTGGATTACACAACGTGAAACGTGTGAAATGTTTGTACTGATGAACCAACAGAGAATTATCACCCTCTGCAGGTACCCTCATTTTAACAGAGCTTTTTAGCCTCTATTGGCTTGTTGTTTTGCTTTTCAGGACCACTAACCTTTCTCTCATGGATATCATTTCAAGCAGCAACAGGCAGATGTGTTAAGCAAAAAAGGCTCTGAGAAAATCACTGTGCTACCTGACCAGCACCAAATAGGAGACAAGATTCATTGGATGATTCAAGTGACTTGAACACATCTACAGAACTACACTGTAGATCCTAAACGTGGTGTCGTATAAGTGCAACAGACAGCAATGGGGCTTTTTACAGCACATGTCACGTCATGTCATGATGAACGTGTCCCTTTGATTTGTTTGAATAATTCAATCAGTGCTCCTGAACACAAATAACAGCGCCCTGAAGCTGAGAAGCAGAGACAACAATCTATCCAGTCTTCTTGCTCTGCAGTAAACTGTCGATGGGACATGCACACAGTCGAATGACAGCACACAGTTTCTGAGATATTTATACAGGCTGTGTCACTAAATTTTAAAGTGAGTCCCTGTGGCTTCACAATCAGTACAGAGCTCTATTGATGACTGACTCACACAGTCAGTCCACTCTTTGCGTTGTGGACTCTGCCATGTGTCTCTCTCTGATGCCTCCTGTCCAAATGTCTTTCACAAACCAGACAGATTTTATCCTGGTAATTTATTACGGATTCTATCTTGGTTGCTTTTTTTTTTAGCAAATCAGCTACTGTGTGGGAGACAGAAAGTCTTCATGGGTGACTAGAGTGATGTATTTAAACATCTTTGGTTGGTATTCTCTTTTATCTCAGGGAGCATCGTCTATCTATCAGAGCATTAAACTAATCAGAGTAGCAGAGAATTACTGACTTTTTGAAGTGAAAAGGATGATTTTCATTCCACTCTTCTTCAAGGCTACATTAAGCATGCAAAAGGAGACCTGCTTTGATTATGACCTTGGCTGTAAATTCTTAGCAAATCATTGGAGCCTGCTCCTATAGGTGGCAGAGCTGTAAAAGTATGAGCATCTTTATGGAACAAAATGAAAAGATTTTTTATTTTTTATTTATTTTTTACAGCTAAATCAATTTAGCAGCACACAAAGCTCATATTTCCTCTCCCTGAATATGAATTCCATCTTGCCTTCAGCTTTGACCTCCCTTGTGGTTGAGTGTAGTGTACTGCTCAGTGTATTTCTGCTTTCTTATTTTCTCTGCGGAAAGCTCTGGGCTTGAAACTGCTCCATCATTGGCAGATTATTGTAAATGATTTGAGATATATTCCATCAGTCTTGTGTCCTTCAGCATTTTCTGCCTAATGCCATATTTCCTGAGAGCGCTGTGCTTGAATATTAAAGCTGCAGTTCACATACTCATGCATTACTGTACAGTGCTTATGGGGTCATAATAGCCTTCTGATGCTCACTATTTTCTCTGGTTTGCATTAAAGAAGGGGGGCATCCTAGAGGGCTATGGAATTTGAAGTGAGTCACTTTGGCTTTACAGTCCTCTCTGCATAACATTCAACTGAGCAACTGTTTGCTTTTGCAAGGCATATTGTACATTTATTTGTTATGCCTCAAGCCTGTATTCATCTACAACCAATTGTCTGAGTGTACTCTACATTGTAATATCTCTGCAGCCCAGACTGTGCTGCATCACTGCAACAGAAATTTATCAGATGCCACCTCCATCATGTGTACTGTACAAGACAGACCTAAATTACAGTGTCAGTCCTAGCTCTGTAAGGGGAATATTTTCTATTTTAAAGCAGCCTTTGGCAATGTCACACAATGGCAGCTCTGAATTTTAGAGAGTGGGTTGTTGCTTAAAAAAATGTAACTGCAAAGAACTGTTTGTCCAGTAAAGTTACATTAGCAAACTAAACAACAAATTACTGCTTTCCAGTGAAAAAGGAAACAACCCAACACTGTTGAGTTTGACTTTCTCCAGAGGGAGCACTATTCTACTGCTGCTACAAGAGTTTCAATTTGTCATTCCCCGTGGGTGAAGTAGTGTACACACCTGACTCGAGAATTAAATTTGAGCACATCTCTGTCTTCTCAGTTGGTGTGGGTGCAGTGCATTTTCCTCTATTTCTGCAGCCCCACTGGGTACTCATGACTGCATAGAAAATCAGGCTTGTTGTAGCTTTAAGATTCCCCACATTTTTATGCAATGTAGGTACACATTTGTTAATATGAAGAGCTTTTCAGACCAAAAAACTCCAACCTGCACTATCATCAGGATGTGAGAGCTGGAACTGCTCCTCACAACAATAAATGGCGAACTGACTGCCTGCCAAAACACTGCTTAGTTTTCCGCTCGCAGATGAATGAGCTTCATCATGTAATAGCATAACACACTCCTCATCTCCAGAAGTCACCCCTGCTGCTCCCACACTTCCCTTTGCTATAGTTCCTGATTCATTTCAGCTTCAGATTCCTTTGCATTCTTAGGTACCATTACAGGTCCTCTGACTTTGGCAGAGAGTTGTTTACTTGCATATATATTGATCGGACCGCTGTAGAGTATTCAAATAGCATGCAAAATCAAACAGTTGTATTCCCTATAAACCAAGCACATTAATAAAAAGCGTTTGTTTTGCTCCACTGTTCTGCTGCCGTACTTGTTTAGCAGCAGAATCTCACAGCGCCATCAGGAAGCATATAGCATGGGGTCAGTCAAACATCTACCTCTCTCCCTGGTGTCATTATTACATGATACCTACTGCGCTGCTGGCGTCAAACAGTGTTAAGGTAATGAGATGCACTTGGTTCTGGCTACCTTGACTAGCATATGCTTAGTCAAAAGGGATCGCTGTTTCATGTCGTCCTGAGTTGGTAATAACAGAGCCGAAATCAGAACGGGCACAAAAGGACGATTAGGTCAGATTGATTGAAATCAGAGCAGCAGTAGAGGATAAATCCAGATATTAATCCAGTAATTTAGATTAACTGTTGATGTTGATCAGCCTGCTTTTTAGGTAATGTAACACAGTGAATAGTCTGGATCAACCAAAGTACTTCTCCAGGATAAAGCCTGACGTTGTCTCAGTGTTGTCATTCTCAAAATCCCTTTCCTACATGAAACAACAACATACTTTGAGTTAGCAAGCTACATGGTGAAAATGGCAAGGTAAGAAGAAAATTTGGATCGTGCAATAAGGCAGGCCTGCTTGGTTCTTTTGGGGAATGATTGTAAAGATTTACAAGGAATAGGTTTACGGTATTTTTTTAATCTAACTGGGATGTTTTGGGACAGATTGCCAGGGATGGCAATGTATGTAGAACACACAGCGACACACTGGTAAGAGCAAATTAGGTTTAACCATGTATCCAGCTAATTTAAATAGCTCATGTTACTGCATTTTGTGTACAGTTAATTTCATTTAATATTTTACGTGGCGTTTTGTTTTGCGGGGTGCAAATGTTCACCAAAACAAGTTCCTTTCCAAGACTATTTTGCAGAGCCACTGTCACTTTGTCCGGAACTTAGCGCCGCCCAAGACAATTGTGATTGGTTTAAAGTTGGGATGCACGGAAATTTTGGCCGCCGAAAACTTTCAGCCAAACAGTATTTTCGGTCTTTGGCTGAAAGAGAAAAACTGCCAAAAATGAGCATAAAATATATGCATATATGCCTCTCCGCCTCGCCCCCCAGTGCTCAGAATTCCCTCTCAGTTACTCTAGCCAGCAAAGGCCAATCGTGTTAGGTGTGGAATTCCTTCAAAGTTTCAAATTTGGGATCTGCAGTGTTTGTTCAGCAGACATTTCAGGAGACATATTATTGGTTTGTAGTTTTTTTAATTCAGATTCATTAAATTAATTAAATCAATTAAAAAGTATAATATTATTTCAAATTATACAAAAAACTGTTAAAATGGGTCAAAAAAATAAGTCATGGTCAGTCAGGTTTTGGTTTCCAGCCCAGTGCATCCTGAATTTTCATTTCAGTGCATCTCTAGTTTAAAAAATGCAACCCTTTTATTTTTTTCTCCTATCCTAGAATGTATGTGTGGTGTAGTAAGACCTTACTCAACAGTGCTGTGGATATAGGTCTGGCAGTGTGAGACTACGTTGTGAATAACAGTATTATGTCCAAGTTAGTGGTAATTAACCTTGGTGCACTAATGTATGTCACGAGTAGGACTGAAAAACGTATTCAATTAATTGATTATGTGACTGTCAGAAAATGTATGGTGAATCATTTTGATAATCAATTATTGGTTAACCATTAAGCAAAAATTCAAATAATGAGCCTAATGGACACTTTTGTACTAGGGTTGACAGAAAAATAATGGTCAACTATTTTGATAATTAATTGTAGTAATAAAGTTATTTTTCAAACAAAAATGCCAAACAGTCCCTACTGTACTTGCAGTGTATGAATATTTGCTGCTTTCCTTTGTCATATATGCCAGTAAACTGAATATTTTGGGGGTTTGGAGTGTTAGTGGGACAAAACAAGTCATTTTTCCACTGCATGGTACCTCTTTGACTTGCCTCTACTTGCCTTTTTTGGTTTATGAACCAAATTACCAAACCCAAACCAAACCAAATTACGAAAAAAAGACCCTGGTACCTGCTAACAGGTACTTTTTTTTAGTACCACCTTGATCAAGGTCACTATTCACTGCGTCATCATTGCTAGCAAAAGATGGGGGTGTCCTGAAAAATACTGAAGATTGCAACAATCAGGAACAAGGAACAAACTTGAACACTGACAAACATAACATACCAGATCAGACCTGACCAGAGAAGCACCAAACAGAACAATAATCCGACCAGCAACAGAAACTAAATTAAATGATCCCACACAAGACAAAGCCATAACGGGGACTAAAACAAGGACAAAAACATGACAGGTATGGAGGTTTAGTATGTGCTCAATAAATTACAAAACTTGATAACTGGAGCCACCACAAAAAGGATATATTTATTTTGACTGATACCTGTAGCATTAATATTATAACGCATCACACAATGTTTGAAATCTTCCATAAAAGATCCTTTGAATTCATGTCTGATTTGATGCATGTTAATATGATTGTCATGCTCTCTAAATTAGCGCTTTGTTGGCAGTCCCATTTTCATCCTTGCGAATGGCACGTCTGTCAAGAAAGGAACATACAATGGAAGGAAGATAATCACTGAGACTTATTATTCTATGCCAGTGTTGTGATTAGAGTCTGATTGACTCTCTCAGGAAAAACTGGTTAGATTTAATGCCAGGATGTTTGAGCCGAGCCAGCACATAATGGCTCTGTGCTATAGCTGTGTCTTTATGGGGAATAATACCAAATACAATACATATTGTCATGAATAATTAACTGAACTAGCTTTATAAGAAGTGGAATTGTTAATAAACATGGTTTGAAAGAGTAGTTTGCAGAGACGATCTCTGCAATAAAACATTGTAAAACCTCACTTCCATCTTTAGCTGCCTGCGAGTAATAATACAATCTATAAAGGAATATTGTTTTAATATGGAAATGGGATTCCTTGTAATAGTTCATTCAGTGCAGCCTGTCATATATTTTGTTCATGGCAGATTACCTGAGAAGAAGCAGAGCAGTTCTCATAGCCCCCAATCTGGTTTCAGTTGAATGGGAGCAGTGCATGGCTGTGTCTGATGTGTTTGTCTGTTAAATCTGATAAAGGTATTTTATTAGTTAGGACTAACTACTGATGTATCTGTACAGTCTTAATTGAAGAGAGAAACAAGAAAAGAAAGATAATACAGATAATAAGAACAAAGTGAATGTTTTATTGATTGATTGAAATACAGTGGGGCTCAAAAGTTTGGGCACCCCCAGGTAAAAAGTTGTATTAATGTTCATAAAGAAGCCAAGAAAAGATGAAAAAATCTCCAAAAGGCATCAAATGACAAATTAGACATTTGTATAATATCTCACAAAAAGTTAGATTTTATTTCCATCATTTACACTTTCAAATTAAAAGAAAACAAAAAAATAGTGTTTGCAAAAGTTTGGGCACCCTACAGAGTTAATATCTTGTACTGCCCCCCTTTGGCAAGTATAACAGCTTGGAAACGCTTCTTGTAGCCAGCCAAGAGTCTTTCAATTCTTGTTTGAGGTATCTTCGCCCATTCTTCCTTACAAAAGTCTTCCAATTCTTGTTCTGTCACGCACTGCTCTTTTAAGGTCTATCCATAGATTTTCAATTATGTTGAGGTCAGGGGATTGTGAAGGCCATGGCAAAACCTTCAGTTTACGCCTCTTGATGTAATCCACCGTGGATTTTGAGGTGTGCTTAGGATCCTTATCCATTTGTAGAAGCCATCCTCTCTTTAGCTCCAGCTTTTTTCCCAGATGGCATCAAAATTTGCTGAAATTTTATTTAATCCATTTTTCTCACCACTACTGGTGAAATGTGTCCCTGTGCCACTGGCTGCAATACAACCCCAAAGCATGATTGATCTAACCCCATGCTTAACAGTTGGACAGAGGTTCTTTTCATTAAATTTTGTGCCCTTTCTTCTCCAAACGTACATCTTTTCTTGGCTTTTTTTTATGCACATTAATACAAATGTTTACCTGGGGTGCCCAAACTTTCAAGCCCCACTGTACATGTTTAAATGAGGAACCAATTGCAATGTTAACAGGAAAGATAATTATTAGTTTGCTATTTTCGCTTTATGTGGTCACAGTCAGCCAGTGTAATGTAGTTTAATAACCTCATCATGCCCAGCAGTTCTCAGTCTTACAATGACACACATTGAATTGGGAAAATTGTTTAAACAAGTGTGGACTCCTGGCAGCTTATTTCAGGCAGATATACTAAGATATTTGTGCTCCTTTACGTTGTAGATCTGCAGTGTGTCTGATCAAAGTGCTGATATGTAGAGCACAGACTCACATCTTTGCTGTATGCTGTGTTTGTTCGAACACCTCTGCAGCTCCGCTGCCACATTGCACTTATTTAGTGTTGTGATTCAGTGATCAGTAAAGGTCATCAGAGTGCCACTTAGTGGTGAGAGTGCTCTGTATCGGCTTCCTGTAGCCCTCTAGATGTTTAACATGATCCATAGCCTGGACGGCAACGTGGCGACATCCTTGACTTGGCAAGCTCCTTGCCGTCGCAGCAGCCATATGCCCATTTCAACAAGTGAAACAGAGATGAGGCCAAGTGTCTTCACGCTGCTGAGTGACAGAAACCCACTGTCATATGAATTAACTCCTGTACGTATGATGGAGCACTGGCCGTGGCTGAGAGACATTACAAAGCCCCCCCCCCAACACACGCACTCTCCGCCTTGCTATTCTCCTCCTCCAGGCTTATTGTATGAAGTCCATTCATCTGCTCAATGTGGAAACATGGCAGCGAGCACTGATATCTGATGACACCTCTGTCCTCCAAGCACCCACCAAGTAAACAGAGACTCGCCTTAGCAGAAAAGAGTAGAGGGTGGGCTGAGTGGTGGGTAGGGGAGGGTGGGCAGCATGGCTGAGGCTATGAAATGTGCATAGCAGTTCTTCATAGAGGTTATTGTATTTTATGACTCCCAAGACAGAGTCTAGATAATAATTTCATGTAAAAAATACACCATTCTAGTTTAAATCACAAAGGTAGCTGCCACTGAGACCAACAACCCACCCACCAATCCATTCATTTAAAATCCAACGTTTGGGGTTGAGTGTGGGTACTGACAGGGACAAATTATTAATACAAAAGTCTTAAGCTTGGTTTGCAGGCGCTAGAGGTTGCAATGTTGAGGTGGACCTGGGGAAAAGCCCATGGAGTGTTGAAAATCAAAGGGTTAATTTAAGGGAGAACATGAAGCTGATCTTCTGATTTGAGTTCTTATAGTAACCTGACTGTGTTGCTAGAGGAAAGATCAAGGACTTTCCAACAATATTAGGGTCCATCCTCTGAGGACCACGAGTTCAAGAAAACGTGTTGGCCAGGGAAAACAATGTAAGGTCGTTGGATTACAAAATGACAGGGTTCCGTTCTACGGAGAATGTTAATTTAGTCATCAAAGTTCATGGAAATGTAAAACTTCAAGGGTCAAGGGCCCGAAAGGGTGTCACTTTTTCTGATTCATAATTGATTCACGTCTAAAGTAATGTTACATTGTCAGTGCACATAGTTGGAATAATTGGTTGGGTGGTCATTGGGGCCCACTGCGCCATAGTGGGTTAATCTCACATGGTCACAATAATAAAACCAAACCACAATCATTATCTGGAATATTTCCAACATGTCTTTCTCTAAAAGTAGCTTCTGAAACATCTCAGCAGCCACTGAGGCAATTTTATGAGTCATTTATGTTGATCAACAACCCTTTCAACCTTTGCCATTATTACAGTCATTTCATGCTATTTAGCAGTTAACGTCTCACTTAATGAGCCTTTGAGGGTGCTGTGAAGCAACTAGAAACAGCAGTGTAAAAGAGTGATGGTTGGTGAATGCTAGGGATTGCCCTTACAAGAACTGCAGCACAGACTCTTCTCTAATCTACCTTTGCTGAACTGATTTTATTTCAGTGTCAGCCTGAGTGGCTTTCACTGGCAGCTTTCCATTCAATAAAGAAAGGAAAAAAAGAAACTGTGTAACTGTCCAGATTGTTACAAAGTTGAAGTAACTTTCCCCAACTTTCTATGTGCTGCAATGTTCACCCTAGAGAAATTGATATAGTCCTTTAAGTTCAAATGCATTTATTTTGCACTTATTAAGAAACATTCTGAGTTTAAGCAGTCAGATTTGATGCACTCACACGTTAATATTGTTCAGCAGGTGGTTATTGTTTGATTTATAGTACTCATTTGAGGCTGCAACAAACGTCCCTTTGATTTTAAATGAAAAAGATGCTGCTGAAAATGTGTCATTAACATATATTGAATTTGTTCTTGGAAATGTGTTTTTGAAAGAAGCAGACACCCTCAAGCAATTTCCTGTGATTAAAGCTTGTTTACCTATAAACACAAGACTATTAACAGTTTATAATTCCCTCAAACACACCAGGAAGGCCTCAATAAAAGACAATTAAATATGTTCCCTTGGGTTTCCAAACACTGTACCCAAACAATGCTGCTGCCTCTACATTAAGTGTTCAATGAGACTGTCAGCTACGAAAGACCATGCGGAGGGTTTATTTAATAAATCTCAACATTGAAAACATCATTGTTATACTTCTTCTTTTAATTTCCCATGACAAATAAAAGAATATAATATTCAGTGTGAATCAGCAGCGTTCATCAGGGCCATGAATGAGCCACAGCTGCAGTTCAAGGTCATCTCTTCACCTTGATAATAGTTTGACACAGGTGTACTGTACTGCTGGCATGCTGGCATACACAATCTTAAAATCATCCAAACTCACTCAATATTTAAAATGAACATTTTTCAATCTAGAATTGTGTTAATTTCATCCCGTTCATTTCATGCCAAGTAAAAAGAGAGTTAAAAGTTTAAAAACTCTTTTAACTTCCCTGACATGCAAAAGTCAAGATAATGAAAAACAGTTACTATTACTGCAATTATCCCCCAAGTAGTCCAATTTGTGTAATTAGAGATCACATTCTGACAAAGTTGAAACTCAAAAAACCTGTATAGCCGCTATTCGTTGGCCAGGGAGTCATCCATCAATTTGTAATGCTTGGAGAACTCTGAAGTAATTTTCTTTGCTTGGATAGAAGTGTAAGAACAGCACATACACACCGCATAGATTCCTGAGCAAGGTAATCATCATTTTAAGACATTCTGTTCATTTGCTGTTTCAGTAGAGCTTAACTTGCCTTGAAAATCGGGTCTGATGTAGGAACACAGTGCCCAGCAGCAACTGTCATGTCAACAGAGTCTCACATTATTATAGCCAGTGGACCATTAACGAGTTCAATTGTCAAATTACAAAAAATTCAAATTGTGTGGCTGTTAGGGTTAGATGCAACGTATTGGCTTTGACTAAATAAAAATGACATAGGATATAATGAATATAGATCTTTAATATCGAAATATAATAGAATATTGTTTAGATATCATCATTTATGCTTTCAGGAAAATGGTCATGCTGATAGTATAATGTTGACCATTTTAGTTTAGCGTGTTAGCATGCTAACACTTGCTAATCAACACTAAACACAAAATACAGCTATGGCTGATAGGAATGTTATTAGTTTTGCGAACATTGGTTGTACAACAAAGGATTGGATAGCCTACTGAAACTGAAATTTAGACCTGCTGATCCTGCTAGATGAAAGGTCAGGGCTTCACCAAAACATTAACGATTGACAAATTTCAATCAAACTGCTAGAAATGCTAAAAATGTTTTGGCTTGCTGACGGTGAGGTCTAAGGTTAGTGAAACTGAGTACATTCAGCCGTCCGTCTGTATGTAAAACACTGTCCAACATCAGGATATCCAATCAAAGTCAGATGGATTGAAAATGTTGAGGATATCCACACAACTGGCTGTGAATCTTCATTGTATTAAGAGGACGATGCCTAATGTTTTGCGGACCACCTGATCTCCCTCCACCATCAGGCCAAAATTTTCCACATGGACACAAAAATACATTGATGCCTCCCAGGTTATGGCATCTTTTCCACTTTATACACCCCATGAACTTCTCTCTCACACAACACTACAGGATAACAAGTATTTCAAACTATATGCCAATCTACATGCCATAGTACTATGTTTGTCAAGTGAATAATGTCTGTAATTTGCCCTCATTCACATCACAACAGAGGTTGTTTAAGGTATTTGAATAAATGCCCAAAGTTGTTGAGGACAGTCTCAATATCTCTCAATATCATAATGCAATGGTCTGATGAGTTTTTTTTATTCCTAACACAGTCAGTGTAAGCACTTTAATATTTTGCAACTTTTGATTTGTAGTTATGACTAACAAAATAGAAAATTTCCTTTTTTTTTACAGATTCTTGGAAGGATCTTTGTTTCCACATCATCACTATAATACACTTTTATCAACAGAGCAGTCAGCCATACTGTATTAAAACTGAAGAAGCACTCTAACCCGCTTCTTGGAAAGTTTTGAAATCCATTTTTTCATTTTTCTATTTGAGACTGAAATGAGAGTATTAAACTGTTCAGTGCTATACATACGAAAAAAGCGCCCTGTCTCCAGGCTGCCCGTTGATTGTGTCTTCAAAGACCAGTCGCTCCTCTGTAATATGTTCATTGCGATCTTGTTATTCTAATGTGATGTACTTTGTTCCTTGTTGTTGTGTTTGACAGGCCAGTTGGCGGTGGGAACCTGCGAGATAGTGATGCTCAACAGAGACAGCAGCGTTCCCAGACGGACCATTGCTAGGCAGACGGCCCGCTGCGCCTGCCGGAGAGGCCAAATCGCTGGAACCACCAGGGCAAGACCAGCATGTGTAGACGGTTAGTTGAATGACCTTTCTAGCCCTGGGGAGTTAAATTGTCCCATAGAGGACAATATTTTCTGTTGGATTGAGTCAAAACAAGAGGCCCAATGATAAAAGCTAGTAACAAAAGGTGTCCTGTAAGTGGAAATGGTTCCACTTCTCTCCCACTGTAGTCCCCTTGAGCAAGGCACAGAAACAGCAAGTAAGAATGAATGAATGTCAAGCAGGGTGCTCTGGAAAGCAGCATCATTCTGTGGATAAATCCATGTTGAATAAATTAAAAAAAGGTTTCTCAGTTGGTCCTTAGGAACATTTTGTAATTTAATTAACTGGAAGTTATCGTATTTATTGATGTACAACCATCACTATTCCCATAATAGGCACCTCTGTCTCACCTGTAGTAACCATGTAATGTATAACTATAATGAACAACAACATTCTGGCAGTGGATCAGGACCCTTTAATATTTTTGTCTACATGGGGTCCATGGCATGAATCTCTGCCTTAGATCACTGTATTACTTACATAGCAGTGTTGTGATTAAACTAGAATTATTTTCTGAGCATTTGTTTGATGTCAAATTTGACTTTAATGTGCACCAGGTGAACACTGGATGAATGCTTAACTCGTGGCTTTTAAGCAGTAAATATAAAGTTGATGATGTACTTTAAAAGGATATAATAAATATTTAGGTAAGTTAAATGAATAATTTAACATATTGGGAAATACACTTTGTTTGTTTTCTTACCAAATTTTCAATAAGAAGATCGAAACTACTGTCATATCTCTATGGTCAATCTAAAGCTGCCGCGTGTAGCCGGTTAGCCTAAATAAAGCAGTAAATAACCCATCCATCCATCTTCATCTGCTTATCCGGTATCGGGTCGTGGGGGCAGCAGCTCCAGTAGGGGACCCCAAACTTCCCTTTCCCGAGCCAAGTAAATAACAGAGTAAAATACAACAGTGACTATAAACACATGAAATAAATAGCGATAATGACAATTAATGGCATGTCAGTGTTTCCTTTAGTTTTTTTTAGCAGTGGGGTCTGTTTGAACAACTGGCTTGTTATCCTCCGGACAGCGGCAGTCTCTTTTTTCTTTCTCTCCCTTTTCTTCCATGTGGCGCGCGCGTGCCTGCTTGCGGTGTGAAGCACATGCACTAACAATCACTGCTGATAGACACCCTTTTGTACAGCCCTATTTCTGATACCATGGTGGCAGAAATGTTGCCATGGTGGGCCATAGACCTTTTTCATGGCAGACATTTTGACATAACAAGAACATCATGAAAAATCATAACAGGAAAATCACAGGTGTAACTATTAACATTATGGATAGATCCATTCCATTATGTGATCCATTCTAGTGAATCAGCATGCACAATACCAGGGCCCTACATCTGGCACACCTGCATACAATGTACTGTAGGTATTAATGTCATATCAGTCAAAGACACTTGCGTTAGGAAATTACCACTTATAGTCGGCCAATTGCTCTTAAATTTTCCATCATCATTTTCAGTTCATACTTGTATTTTAGGTTTCTCTAGAACATGTTTCATGCTTTAATATTCAAAACACATTATTTTTCTTATACTGCCTGTCTAAATATATAGCTATAATCACCCTCTGTATGAAACACTGCCTGTCTCTTTAAGCCCTCCTCCAGAAAATGCCCAGTCTTCTCTGATTGGTTAGCATTTTCACAACTGGGGCTGTTGCATAGACATTAAAAGAAATCGACAATGTGGCGGCATAGATTTCTAAGGAGACAAGTGAAGTCTATTAGAAGCACCTTTCTGGTGATGGCTGAGCGTTACCGCGCAGTCTCCAACTGAGCTTGAAGACGTAGATGTGATGTGGGCAACCAGTCTGAAAGTTGTAAGTCTTCTGGTCGCTGTGCCAAGAGAAAGCTCAATCATTCCAAATCTTGCAGGCGGAGAGCGTAGGTATATGTAAGGAGATAATGTAGGCACAGGCTAATTATTGCTAATTAAAATGCTAGTTAACATTAGTAATTAAACTAAAACAGCTATTGTAAGTCAAAACTGCCTGCGAGCTTCTCTTGTACTGTAGGGTAATTTGTCAACTATGTAACAGCAAGTCGCATCGTTATGACACAAAACGGCTGCTATGGAGCCATAAAGTGAGATACAAGGTAATGGAGCCTTTTATACATTGTTGTGTTTCTTTAGAAATAAATAATCTATAAATGTAGTATAATGGGGACATCACAGCCATATGGAAGTCCTTCCTGCTCGCCTTGCGTCCTGAAGGCACGGTTTCTTAATAAGGGCTGTGTGCTTTTCTCTTTAACATGATCGTCACAGTAACAGATATAAGTGTCACGTTATAATGTCCGCGCTGTACACCTGCATGAATATGATTGGATGGTACTTGCTACACAGCTGTGAATAAGCCAATTATTGTAAATCATACTGCAATGTACTGTAATGTTGGTTTCTAATGTAAAATGTGGCCAAAACTGTTCTGAACCCTTCAGTTTCAACAGTTCTTGCTACTCTTGGCTGAGTGTCAGCTTAGCCGGCCTTTTCTGGCTTTCTGTGAATGATCATCTGCTCCAGGAATGCAGGACTGGAGTGTTATTGTTTTTTTTAAAGCTACTGCTGTGTTAACATTGTCACATGTAGCTACATGCTAATGGCAGTAAAAGATATCTCAGATTAAAAGCAACTGCCGATGTAATCTGTTTGTTTAACCATCCAATCAATAATCACTTTGCAGGTCTCCCTTTATATTAAAATTTGACTCTCATCTTTGTAATTGGTTTGTGATTGGTTGGATTCTATAATAGACCTCCTCCAGTCAGCCAGTGCGACATCAACAAATTATCAGTCGCTTTTTGCCTCTTGTCTTCATGTTGCCTCTTCCGCTTTTTTTTATATACTCCAGCTGAATAAAGATCACTTGTAATGCAGAGTTTGTGATGTTCATCCGCTCTAAGATAAGATTTTATACTGAGTTATTGGATGATATCTAGAGGAGGGTGATAAGTCAGATGAGACACAGTCCATCTGCGATGCTGATTGGATCTCACAATATCACAATCACATGCATCTATTAGTTCCATCTCGCAATGACTCATGTTAGCCATAATCTATTAGACCTGACATGAGACCGCAGTCCCACAGCCTGTGTCACGCTCCCTACACTGCTTTTAACCACCGCTGCCTCTCTGCAGACGCCTCTCAGTAACACTCAGCAGATGCTAATTTACTTACAGACAGCTATGATTACAGCAGCAGGAAATTGATTATTATGGGCTTCCCGCTGCACCACACCCTACACTCCATTAATAGCCAGTGCATTAAAGATGCAACCTGTTGCTCACAGGCTCGTTTAAAGGCTTTCTGCTGACAGCTAAAATATAGTGTCCATAATCACAAGGTGGAATTTCTGAATATCTAGAACACAATGGGTCTAATGCTGCCACTGTTCAGATATCCGTTCATATATCTCTGACCTTTAGTTCAGGGTATATGCAGTTTTACTTTTTACTGACTTTTAGACATGTTTCATTTGTGTCTCTCACTGAGGCTTTGGCATACTCCAGTTTTTTCACTGAGCTGTTATTAACAAATCAGGGGCTCACTACACGTGAATGCAAAACCTGGTTTGCTTTTGAGTAGCTTGATATGAATTCCTCTTTTTAAGTTTGTGAGTAATATACAGTATACGGTCACTTAATTATACTATAAACCTGTTAGGGTTTATAGCATTCTTTGCCATTTCAGTGCTTTTCCTTTTTTCCCAGAGAATATCAAGTATTTCTGTTCTTATAAATCTGTGGTGTTGTTGCCTTTTACTCCACACCGTGAAAGTACAGAGTAATGTACATCCACTCTGATGTGGGCAATGCCCTCCTGTCAAGACACATAAAAAGAGAAATGACCTATCAACAGTATCTGACTACCAGAGACAGCAGAAATCCAGGTATTACACAACATTTCTGTAATCCATTATTCATAGAATTCTAGTGTAACTCTAGTTTGGAATGATTTGAAAAGAGGTAGAAAGAACTATACATAGAATCGCAGCATCCCCTGTTTAATTCCAGTGGGGGATCTTTTTTTACATTTTGTGGCCCTCTCTAACTCCCCTTGTATCCTGGTTGTATTTACATTGTCCCCATCTAATAAAGACAATATAATCTAAAAAATAGATTAGATAAAAAGTCGTTGGAACAACGATCCGTCTGAGCTGTAAGCCAGGTGAGAATGTCACTGGTTGAAAGCCTCATTTCTTGACCCTTCCCTGTATTTGTTAAGGTTTTTAAGAGTCTGCTTTTGTATGGAAACACCCAGAGACAATAAACTAATCTTGGAAGGTAATTTTGTTGGAGGAAGACTTGTGTCTTTTTGCTAATAATAATAAAGTGTTTTTCTAAAGCTGTGATTCACAGGTGAAACAATGCCAGAGACAATAAAATCTCCCCAATCTGTTCTGCACAGTCCACTTTGTTTGCATTAGTGCGATAATGACGCCAGATCTTTTTTGGGATGTGAAGTATGAGAGATAATGTAACTGTAACATTGCTAAATAGGACCAAAGTGCAGAGAAGTAGAAGCAAACACACTAACAAGTGGCATCTGTTGGAGTGTGAATAAATAAATGTCTAAACTTATATTAGGCAACCAAACTTAACTAAAATATTTTCCTTTGGCTGTTTGGCGTGGCATCTCCAGGTCTCAGCAACCAGGATCCTGATCAATAAGATAAATATAGTGAGCTTAACAGATGAGGCAATATGCAAATGCTGATCAGAATAGCCAACCTTGGCCATTACTCCCCAATAGTTGGTTTGTGGCCTGCCAGCACAAATGTTGAAGAACACCCAAAACAGCTCCAGGATCAGCACCATGGACAGCGGTCAATACAGATTTATTTAAAGTTATTTTCTTGGAGACTTTATATGTGTCCCAGTTCCATACTCTAACTGGGTTCAAGTGTTAAGTGGGTTCATGCTAGAAAAGTGACACAATTAAGTATACTCAAAGGTGTCGGTATGCAAACAAAAACAATACTTGATTTTTGAGTGTAGAGTTGACACTCCTTTCCCACAAGGTATGAACAAAGACAAAAATTACAACGTAAAAACCATAAACCGTGCATGGCTACTCTGCTGATCAGTGGTCATTGTGGCCACAGCTGGTAAGTACATGATAATAACAAATGCTAACACGATGGTCATAAAGTCAGCAAACTGATTACAGTTTCACAGTGATATCTAGCTTGTTTGTTTAGCAATATTCAGCCACCATAAGCTACTGGTCATAGCAGACCAAGTAACTGTTTTTCTTCTGTAAGAGAGTATTCTTTCAAAAGTTACTGTCTTGCTTTAAATGGGTGAACAAACATTTTACATTTAAGGTTTTTCAAATTTTAAATTGGCACTAATGTGCCAAAGTCACAGTTTAGATTAACGACATTCAGCACAGCAACAGTCTGCAGCTTGTGGCCTAAAGGATACAATCAGACAAATACTTTAATCTACCTTGCCATCTTGCTAGTATTCACACTTCTATAATGACACACTAACAAGACTAAGTCCTGCAGCGAATAAAGTTTGTTATATGGGACTTATTTAGGATTTGATCAGCTGATTTACCAAGATAGCGGCTGCGTTGTTCTAGCAGCATGTAATGTTACATGTCACTCTGTTATTCCTTTTTGATTATTCTTACTTAACAATTTCATACTATGAGACAAGTGCCGTTTATTTCTTTGCAAAATAAATTATTTTGTAAGTCCTTTTAAGGCCATATCTCAATGTTTGTTTGCCCTTTTTTGTACTGCTGTGTGACACTGTAGTGAAGGTCTAATCTGCACACTGTACACAGGAGGATTATGTGCTTTTCCTTGCTTGTCTCCCTGCTTTCACTCTAATCTGCTCCCTGACTCTCTGCCGCTCCTTCCCCTTCTCTGCTTGGCCGTTGTTGCCATGCCACCACATCCCACTGTAATCGTATGTTGCTTGATAGCCATGATAAGAGTCTGTGGACTGCAGGGAGACTGTTTATATGCTGGCTACAAGCTTCTGCTTTCACACTCCTACACAACAATTATTGACCCTAAATGAGCCAAAAAAGTGAGCAAAAGGAAGACTTCTATTTTCTATTTCCTATAGACTATTTCCCTTTTTTCCAGATCTACTCTAATTTCAATTTGTTGTGGATGTTTTTTGCAGGTAATGCAACTCAACCTTCTCCATGTTTACCTGTTGTCTTGATAAATTCATAAAATCACAGCACAAATTATGTACAACAACAAACTCACTGATTTGTTTTTCTTCTCAAACAAAAATACTGTTTTTATTCCCAAATGATCAACAAGTCTACAATTCAACAATCTATAAGTTACAGTTAATGACAGCACTTCCTGGACAGATGTATATGCAGAGTTGAGTTTTACTGACAGTAGCTAAACAGCAATTAAAAAGTTTGGGATGGAAAAGCTTTTAGAAATTATTAATGAAGATCCATTAATCGAACACTTGCGTATACCAGACCACAGAATGGCTTCTCAATTTCTAATCAATGCAGCCTAATTTTTCCATCCATGTCAAAAACAGCAAAACCAAGCAATTAGTATTTCTGATAAAAGTGGAAGTGTTTTCCAGCCCTAAAATGCTGCAAACAGACAATTTAATTTAAAATATCAGACAAAAAGTCAATACCTTCTTTTCCACAGAGCAGCATTTGTAAATCAGCAGGAAAAGAAAATGAAATATCTACTTAGTTTCATCATTAATAGCAAACCTCACTTATGACAGCATCACACCCACAGATCCAGAGATAGATAGATCTCAAGTTAGAGATTCAGCTCAATATTTAGGTTGTTAATACTAATAGTATCAAGATGCTGCCAGATGGGTTTTATTATATCTAGCAAACTTTCTGGTTTGATGACATCTTGATGAACCAGCCAGAAATACAATGCCATTTTTAAATAAAAGCCCCCCCAAAAAATGCAACAAAAAAACAATCTCAGTAATTCAACAGTTTGCTCAACAAAAGTATAGTCGTTTGGAGCTTGGCTGATGGCTGCTTTTAAAATGTGTTTAATGTTGGATTTTTCTGTTGTCATAATTAGAAGTGAAAGACATTAGGCATCTGGCAGCAGGTTGTGCTGTTTAGATGACAGAGGGCTGAAAATCTGGCCGCTACAAATTATTATCCAGCCAGAAATCCTGTAAAGACCTGTAAAAGTGTTCTGGTGCCCAGCAAAGCTAGTTAGCTTATCTTGTTGGATATTTATCAAAAAACATTGATTATTAGGATGATTATTAAATTACCAGTAGAGGTGCACAATATATTGTAGAGGTGGGTTATGCTTCTATTTAAGATACTTGTTCCTGTCTCTCTGAAATTGTGTCTTTTAGTTTGTTGTACCTTGTCCTAATGCATTTTACATGAGCTGCCTGTGATTTTAGTAAAAATTTGATGTTATTTTTTACTTCTGCAGAGGAAGATTTTTGTCAGACTAACAGTATGTCTGGTTTAGGACTCACTGTTATGCCTCCTGCCCTGCTCTGAGTCTCGTCTGGCAGTGCTATGTTGTGAAGGGCAGAGCTTGGCACTGTGCATGGGGGGGACAGATGGTCTTACGTGTAAAGTAGTTGGAGGTCCAGAATTGTGCCCCAGCAGGGTCTCTGGCAGCTTACAAGCCTGGCCCGACGTCCACGGTCCCTGTGTGGGACTCCGACAGCGCCGACAGCAGTATGGGCCACCCAGGTGTCAACCAGACAGACAGACTCTCTCTGTCTCTTCCAACCACCCCAGCCAGCTGTTTCACCTCTGCTGCTGCTGCTGCTGCTGCACACTGCCAACATCACAAGCAGGAAAACCTCATACAACAGGCCTGAAATCATGTTCAAACACAAAACAGATATCATAATAAAACCACAATAATCCTCATCCATTTGCATAATAGCATCATATAATCAATACTCTAAGATGAAATATGACAGCAGACAGATATTTTCAGACAGCTTCAGCTCAGAGGCTTACAGTCTGCTCAGCATACAGTTGATGTGTGTGTGGGTGGTTGTACCATATAAGCTTTTTAATGTGTCCACAATTGCTCGTGTCAGCATATTGGATGGATAGGTTTGATGGATGGAGACAGGCTGAAGCCAAACTGCAGCAGTGCTGTTTTGAAACTGCTGGTGTTATTCATGATGTCGTTGTGGATGAAGTTATCATGGCGACGCTCTAATCCCAACCAGTGCTGTGCAACCGATCCACGGCTTACGGCACCAAGAAATTCATCAAGTCATCATAGATCAAGTCACACTGTCATGGCCGGCATTGAAAAAGTAAGAAGGGCAAGCTATCGAGTGCCTGGATACTGTGGCAGCGGCTGAAAAAGGCATTTATTTTAGCCAACCTCCGTGACTTTGGGCTGGCTGGGCTGATGCATTCCACAGTTAGTCAGCATTCCCGCCACTTTGCCGGCTCAGCTTATATTCCGTGCCCTGGAAATTGAGTTGTTCTGGCCCTGTAATATACTCAAAACTACATCTGCAACTGACTGATAAATCTACGCTTTGTTGCGCCTGACTAATGGCTGTGAAAATGAAAACTCACCACGGCATGTTGCTGTGTCAAGAGGAAGGTCTCTTTAGATTTTCTCCTGCACACTGAGGAACCTCTGTTCACGGGGAAGCCAAGATGACCATTTTTTCTCCATTTTAATATGTTCTTATGCTTGTTTGGTTTAATGAGATGACAGGTTTCTAGATTTATTTTTCTTCCACTGCTTCGTCTCCCAGCTGCCTGACTACACTGTGAGCACAGGCTGGAAAAAACACGGCTCCTGTCTCGATGTGTCAACAATATCTATTATTTGCTGAGAGCATGGCTTTATATCTACAGAGCGGTAATTGTGTCTGAGTGTGTGTATGTGTGGTTACATACATGAGGGGAGCTTGATAAATAGCACAAGTTGACAGATCTATATTGCAGAGTAGCAGTCGGGGTATGACACTCCAAAGACCAATTTCAGACTGTTAACAAGGTCTGGACCAGGAATACCTCACAGCAAAATGTCACAAGGCCTCCCTTTCCACTCCTCCTTACTCTCCCTCTCTCTGCTACTTCTCTGTTTTGCCCTCAGCTCTCCAGTGGACATTCAACGAATTGTAGTTCCTCTCTTTCAATTTGGCAACCATGTTACCTCGTTCCACAATGTGCTGCCCCCGGGGGATCATGGGTAGGCAAGAGCAGTGGCCTCAGCCAGGCCCGCAGAGAGTTGTTAACCTTTCAGTGTTGCTTTAGCACGCCGTGTAAAGGACAATAAGAGCTTATCAGCACCAACTACAGCGAATGCTAATTCAATGTCATGCAGATAGACTGCTGAGGGATCGCTCTGACAGCCTGTTGTCTCCAGCAGACAAACACCTTTAAGAAGACTGAAGTTTGTTTCTATACTGTATCCCATCCCCTCTAATCTACTTATTGAAATATTACTGATTCCTATAGTATTAACAATTTGTGTGCATTAATTAGAACATGAGAATAAACAACATTGATAGCATGTTTAAGGGGTATCATATATAACATCCACCCACATTACCTCTTTCCAAAATCCAAACAAAACTCATTTTACGATATTGATACAACCTGTAACCTTAGTTCATACTGATCCAGTGACTTGACGCTAATTTGACTCATTTGTGCAGAGAAATTGACACATGCTTTGTACAGGTTCATGTCTTGAAATATTTATGAAAAATTGATTGAGCTTGAATTACCATGTTCCCGTTTGTGATCAGGGATATGTTGCATTTCCTTCCCTTGTTTCCGGTCATCTCTTCACTGCTAATTTATAATAAAAAAGGTACACAAATGCCTCAAAAATAAGTAAATGTCTCCCTGCTAAGAGCTTGAGATTTTCTTCTTAAAATGTAAACTTTATAACATTACATTTAACTTAAGTATTTCCAAAAGGCGTCCTCACAGGAAACTGTAATCACAATATTCTTTTAACAGAATGCAATAAGGCTACTTTTTAAATTTAGAATGTAAATAGGAATGAAAATATAAAAAAATGATCATTAGGTTTTAGCAAAAATTTACCATTTCATGCCATCATTATATCTCCACAAATTCAGGGCAGTCCCAATTACAGTACTGCTCTTCTTTTGCAAATGCTTTTTATCATTTCCCTTTTTACTTTGTAAAAGGTGGCTAGTATCCATTTTTTTTGTTGCAGTTACAGCATTTGTTGTGTTGTTGTTTTGTTGCTGCATTGAAAAGGTTTACACTTGAATTGTTAATCTGTGCATTTATTTGTTACATTTTGCACTTAAACAAAACATAATGATCCTTGTCACTTCCACACCTATCAGATTGAAACTCAGAATCAGCCTATACCCAAAGGCCAGGTATTTGGTTTAGGACTGAATAATTGGAATTGGTACATTCATAGTGGCTATAGGGCATTTTCAGCCATTGCTGCAAATCAAGAATGAACTCATGATCTTACTATACCTGCTATGACGCTCTATTCACTCCTGGTGCATACAAAGATTCCTGCAATATACTGCACAATATGTCTGGCCTTGATGGTGATGAGACCAGAGAGCTAACAGGTAAGCTATTTGGTGTATTGTCCACTGAGTGCAAGTTTGACAGCAAATTGTACAATGTAGCGTGAGTCAAATAATTCCAACAATATTATGTTGCATTATGGTACACATAACGGTACACATTACTTTCAACCTAGAACCTTTTACCTAGAATTACCACACAAAAATACTAATTTCAGGAGGAAAGTGTGGCAAAATAATAACAACAACAAAAAAGATTTTTTCTGTGCAGCTGCAGTAAAAGCAAGCATTAAAAGAAGAGTAATTTATGGAACGCCAGCTGGCCTGTTAAGGTTACTACCACAGGCAATTCATACCTGGTAGTTCAACAACAACCTAATTAAAATACTACAGGCTTGTAGACACACCAGCACATGAAGATGCTTTCCTGTCTAGTGAGCATAAAATGGACAGTTTTGTTTTTTGTTCCAGAACATGTTGACATTTTGAAGTCTCTTTGAATCTTATTTGCCTCTTTGCACTCTTGTCTTTCGCCCTCTCAGCGCGAATTGTGCGGAGTCGTCAGTGGTGTGAGATGGCTCCCTGCCTGGAGGGCGAGGTCTGCAGCCTCCTGTTCAACCGATCTGGCTGGACTTGCACCAAGGGCAGTGGTCGCATCAAGACTGTCACGGTAATTTACAAGACATGGCATAAATATACGCCATATGCACTTAACAGCATCACGCCAACATTTTAGCATGGGTAAACCCCCACAAGCTGATAAGTGTGATGTTATGTGAAGCGAGAGCCCAGGTTTAGGTAAAATTTTTCACCAGATAAACCTGAATTCTTCTTGGACCAGCTTAAATACACCAGAATTTTAGGAATGCTAAGAAGGCTCAACTGCAGTATCTAAAAAAATAAAAGGTCAGTTGTAATATAACTATGTAATATAACTTTGTAATGGTCATGAACCAATTTTTGCTGTTGTTTACATTCCACGTGTCTGATTATGGACCATGAGAAGACTAGCAACCCATAGAGGGCTGAAATGTAATCATCCACTGTGACATCTTTTGAGGCCCCAAGTGCTACTAATAATAATAATGAGCAGTTCAGCAGCAGCTTTCTGCCCACTTTGATTCAATGTTAATTCACCTAAAAAACACTCAGACCTGTCAAACCCAGGCCAAATGTAAATGTGTTGTATTTATATAGCGCTTTTCTAGTCTTAACACTTTTACATCATACAGGATACATTCACCATTCACACACACTGAGGCTGCCGTACAAGGTGCCACCTGCTCATCAGATCAGCCTCGGGGGCAACTTGAGGTTCAGTGTCTTGCCCAAGGACACTTCGACATGTGACAGCATGGCCAGGGATCGAACCACCAACCTTCCAATTGGCAGGCAACCACTCTACCGCTGAGCCACAGCCACCCCTATATCAGAGGTTTTACCTTGAACATCTACTGTGAAACTAATACAAAATGTGGATTCAGATGCGATGCTTGAGCAGCTGATTAGATTCATTTTCTTTAACAAGAGATCAGAGGTTTTAGGTTTCAGTGTCATGCTGAGAAAAAGAATAACAGCAGACAACGGTCCATGACCTCTCCCTGACTTTGTGATAGATTTAAATGAATGCAAAACATACATACATTTTTAAAGCCTTCAATATGGTGTCATCTGGTCGTCTGTAGGCTCCTCTCACAGTGCAACATGCATCCAATGCCTCAGAGCTTCCAATGTTTCAGTGCTGATTGAGGCTCTGCTCTGTGATTAACTTTTATTTGATTCACAATACACAGGAAACACAAAGCCAGCACGTCTTATCAGTGAGCCTTTAGATGTTGGTGTCATTATAAAGGAAGAATTATTATAAATATTAATTATGAACGTTTGGAAGCCATGAGTGGAAAAAATAAAAACCACCAGGTGACTGTCTTGCTCCACCAATTAGCTAATCTGTGCTTGAAATGTCCATTAAGCACATTTATAGTTAGCCTCTAATTCTTGCTCCACAAGCATGTGTATGCTGTGATTCTGTCCAGTGGTTGGCACTGCACAAGTCCAGCTTTTTTGAGGGATGTAACTTACCAAGACGGTGCGAGTGAAACAGCACAATACAGCATGTTGATGTTGGCATGAGATGACAGGACGGATAGAGCAGGAGAGACTGCTGTCCTCATCGCCAGGTACACAAGCTCAAAGGTCAACCTGTGACTGGATCTCTTGATTTTCACTCTCTCTGTCTTTTATCTCCCTCACTTGTTGTTTCTTTATCTCTCTCTCTCTCTCTCTCTCTCTCTCTCTCTCTCTTGCTCTCTCTCCCCTCTCTCTCTCTCTCCCTCTCGCTGCTCCTCCGCCTCCTCCGTCCAGCAGCCCTGGGCAGCTGGGGCAGATTTCATGCACGCATTCCCATCGTGCTCTAATCTACCCTGACAGCACACTTAGGTTAGTGTTTTGCTTTTGTACATACATTTACAAAAACAAATGCAGATTATGTGTTCCACTGCATATTCTTTATTAGCTGTTGCTGAGGAGAGTTTTATTGTAGAAGTTAATCACAAGTGATGCTGCTGTTTTTTGTTTGAGGGGGCAGGGATAGGGAGGATTTGGCAGCAGAAGAGAGGAGGTATCCAGAGGTATTTGTTGTAAGACCTGAAATGGGAGGATAGCACATTCTAGAAGATAAATGAAAATGAGAAATCTATAAAGAGGATTGATCAGGGTGGAGCGTGGAGAGTATATGGGGAGGGGGGGTGGGGGTGGGGGGGGTTATAGTGCCATTCGGCCACTGGCCAAGCTCTGTCCGTCCACATCTTTGTGCGAGTATCTCAAGTGTAGAAAGGGAGTTTTAATTGTGAGAGCATCTGTCTTCACATGTTCATAATCATATTACAGAGGAGCACTCAGTGTGACAATGTGGTTTTCTGAAAGCTGGTAATGGCTGCACTCATTATTCATTCTGCTGTGCGTAGGCTTGACGTAGGTGGAGTTAGCCACTGAAATAAAGTAACAAATGTACTTGATGGCTGCAGATCATGCATCTGCTAAAATACATTGTATACTGCTTATATCGGTCAATCATAGGGTTGGGATTCTATAGATATTTTTATAACATCTGAATCCAGAACTTGCCTATCAAATCAAATTCTTAGATAACAACGTTAAAAATGACTTGAAGATTCAATTAAGATCTGTATTTTGTGGACTAAGAGAAACCAGTTTTGAGTGGCAGCCTAATTATTGCGCACAACCTGTAGCTATAACCTAACCATAAGATAAGAGCATATGAAATGTTGATTACTGTAAATGAATCTGACACATTAAAAAAAATGAACATCGCCTACTGACTGTCATGTTTTTGCATTAGTTTCTTTACTGCCACTGTATGTTGGATTCAGTCAACAAGCGTACGCTGTTCCTATATTGAGTGCGGCTGAAATGAATAAAAGTGGATCATTTTGCCCCTTATGGAATGGAGATGCCGATCTATTTGCCCATCACTTTGGTCCAGAAAAGACATCTAAACAATTATTAGACAGGTTACTATGTACTTGGTTTGTGACACCCCCCCAGAATAAGACTCCTAATTTTAGTGACCAACTAATCTTTTCTCTATCACCACTGTGAGGCCAAAAGGTCTCTTTGACTGATAATTTAACACTGTCCACATCATAATGAAAACTGACTGAATGTCCATGAAATTTGCTGTGAATATTCATGGTTCTTTTGGGATGAATGCTGACCTTTCGTCGTGTCGCTATCAGTCCAAAATGTAGAAGAAATATGAAAATCTTAAAGGCAGTCCTGCCATGAGATTTACTGAGCGCATTTATTCTCCTCAGAAGAGGAACTCATTGCATTTTGGACACGCTATGAGCCGCCCTTAGGCCAAAAACACAAACTTTGCACCAGAAATCATGCATTCAAATTTCCATGATTTTGATAAAGCACAGTCATGCTTTCAATGGGATAAAACCCTCAGATTTATACAACCCCATGGCGTTTCCTCGAGTGCCCATTCATGGCCAACTTACTGTAAGAATAGCTAGTTAAAGGGGTTTAAAGGTTTTCTAGCTTTTTGCTTGCAAGTTTCTCTATAGAGCTCCCCCTACAGCTTCGGAATAGATATTTGGAAGCTTGGATGTCTATGTACTTTTGCCTGACTCCTTGCTTGATCAGCCTGCCGTTTCCTCTTTCTCTGTTCCTCTGACAATGCTTTCCTAGCTTTCTGCTTCTTTTTTGTTGGCTCAGCTATGACAATAGTGTTAAAAAAATCATTTTCACTTCAACTTTACTATTTGTTGCATTGCAAGACCTGATATCACAGGATACGTCCTGACTCTGCCCATCGGCCCAAAGTTGCAAGGGTGATTTTTCCGCTCACAGGCACTAGGGGGAAGCGAGACGGCCACCATTCAACCCCAAAAAAGTTATATAACCATTCCAATGACTCTGAAGCTGTTCAGTTAAGGTAAATTAAGCTGAAAGAAACGGCACAGTTCTCCTTTAAGTTTGTCCAAAACTTGTTGCTCGAAGGGCTTTACACGTTCTATCTTGATCAGCTGGTAACTGTAGATGCAGTGTGCCAATATTTATGACATTTAACCTTTAACTGCCCACTGCTCCACTTGCTGGACATTAGCACTGTGTATGTAAGTTTTACAGGCTACTAGTACAAGGAAAAAAAATCATGAATTAATGTGTCAATGAATGAGACCTTTTTTTCATAAGTTTTTCCACTCATTATGGTCAAGAACGCCCTGTCATAAAACATAATCCCAAATACAATGTATCGCAGAGGGTACAACTGAAACCTTAACAGAAATGGTGTCTCTCCAGTCACTACCTTCAAAGCACTCTGGCTGTCAAATTATTTATTAAATACTTGAAAACTTCAAAACTGTAAAAGGTTCTAATAATAATTCAAATAAAGTGCATTGTTTAAATGTAGGTTAATTGTGTTGAATGGTTATTAAATAACAAATACACACACACACAAACGCATGCACGCACTTACGCAGGCATGTGCGCACACACACACACACACACACACACACACACACACACACACACACTGTAGACACATTTCCCTGCACCTGCAACTCTTTTTAAACACAGCCTCCTCTCCGCAGCCAGTTCTCATGTGTGTGCAGCTCACGGTGGCACAGCCAGGTCACACACTCCAGCCTAACCTGCTAATGGTGTTTGCATATGCAGCCTGCTCTCCACTGCCAGCTATCCATTAATATGAATCACTCTCTGGAGGCCCCCCCAAACAAGCTGGCAATTTGTCTTCACTAGTGAGCTGCTGAAAGGTCTACATACAAAATTCTCTGAGGTGAAAGGCACAATTCGGGAGGGGGAGGGGTGTTATGAGGTTGGTTTCATACACTTGACAGGGGAAAGGAGGGGGTGGATTTCAATAGTTAGGTTATACAAGAGCACAGTTGTGTGCTGTGTGTGTTAGTGTGTGAATGTATAAAGGGTGGTCAGGTGAAAAATTGACAAGACAGACAGACTGAATTCACAACAGTAAAATGTTTTTTCCTCTTTCCGGCAAACAAGAGGGTTGTGCAATTGCATCACTTGCTCCCTGCTTAGTGAGAGCTCTGTTGAGAGCACTACTGAGCTCTATTATCAGCCTTTGCTAATCAAGTGATGGGCTGAAATTGAAACTGTGCATAGAAATGCTTCTTCAGTGCATGGTAAGCAGAGACTATTCTCACAAATATTATGTTGTGGGCTTCAAATGTTACTTCACAGGCTAGAGAGAGCCTAAATTATGAGTACTTAGTACTTGAAACCCTTATTTGATCATATTCAGAATGCGGTTTGATGTGTACTTCATCCCGCAGACAATATACAACACTAGCTGGGTTAAAATATCGTCCAACACCCACATGACAAATGCCACTGTTCAGCTAGTGTGTGGCCTGTAGAGACCCAGAACAGTTGCAGTTGGGCATTTTTGCAAAATGGACAGCACACACACATACATACACACACAGCACGACCCAGTGGGCCAGAAAGGCTTGCATCATGTTCTTTAAAAAAAATAATCTTTTTTTTCTGCTCTGGTGGTCCTCCACCAGCTATGTGCTCTTTTTTCCAGCGTCAGCCAGAGTAAAAAAAGGTAGTGGAGTGTGTGTAGTCCTGCCAATGCTGCTGTAAACATGAAGACATCATAACCAGTGCAGTCCTTTTGAAAGGATGCCATATGACACATAATCTTGATTTGTAAAGGAGAAATGAATTGATATATGTACCTTAATGAGAAATAGAGAAATAGGGAAGCAGGTGTTTGAATAGAAAATGTTACAAATGTGGTGGGATAACCAAGAAGAATTGCATTTATTACCCAGCATCAACACAAATGTTCCTGTCCAGTAATGAAAGAGTTATGAAATTATCACCTCTTATGAAAGAGGTGATAAAATTGCACAGACAGATGATGCAGTTCCACAGTGTAGTTATATAACATTAGCTTGTACCTCAGCTATAAAAGCTTAATTTTTTATAGCTTTCATGTCAACAACAAACAACCAAGCAGCCAAATCACGTGTCACCATGGTCACTGCTGTGCTGGCAACCCATCTGACCAGAAACAGACTTCTAATGAGCTCGCTTCTGAAAGGCAACGCAACACACCCACAGCTCTGTCAGCAACACAACTGTTTGTGTGCAGCTTCCTGAAATTAATTGTTGATAAGTTGGGGAGGTTAGAGAGCGGAGATGACTAATTTCTGGTTGGCTTGGTACATTTAGTGTAAAGGATGGAAAAGGATGTTGTTTCCAAGTAAGAATAAACACAAAACAATAAGGTTTAAAAGTGAGTTGCTGGTGAAAATGTCTGAACGTGTCATCAATATTATAAGTCTAACAATGTGGTGACATCATCTCATTTTATCTCCAACTGCAATTAAACTTTTTTTCTACAATATCCTTGAATTGATGAAAATGTCCTTATACCGCTGAGATAGTTCAAACGGTATAAGAAAAAGGTAAAATTATTTCAACCCTAGTGGAAAAATCCTGCACAACAAATCCCATGAAAAGACTACCAACAATAAATTTATCCTTAAAATAAAATAAGTATTGTCCTCATTTTGACTTGACTATTAAAACAGTTGCACTGGGTGACATGTCCCTTTGTTACCATAAATACACACATACTGTAGTTTATTTTCAGTCTATCCTACAGAAACCATCCTGCAGCTATCAATGCTCACTAGATGACTAAATGTCTATTAATCAGCTGCTGAAAATAATCCCCACATATGCACTATTTACTCCTGTTTTACATTACATTACAGTACATGTCATTTAGCTGACACTTTTATCCAAAGTGACTTCCAATTAAGTGCTTTCAACCTTGAAGGTGTAAACTCCAGACAACAAGTGGTAAATGCAAGTACATTAGCAGTAAATAAGCAAAACTACAAAGAGCAATATGGAAGTGCAGCTTTAAGAATGCACATAACTAGGTAAGGACCGCTGCTAGTCAGTTGCAGAGAATGTGGACGTGCCACGCTATCAGCTTGGAGAGCATTGTAACCTGTGTCACAAAGTGACGAGCGTTTGTCACAGAAGTAAAGGCTGGACTACAATAGAGCTTTTTGGAGCAGTTAGTGAACAGTGTTTTCTCTGGAAAATGGTAAGTCCCTTTGGGGTGGACTTTGTGCTTTTTCACTTTGTAAACCTATAAAACGTTCACAAAAACATATATAACATAATATAGGAAAGGGAAAAAACAAAAAGCATAATATGAGTACTTTAAACTACCTCTGACCACTGTTGGCTCTGTGCTTAAGAAAAATGATAATCCTGCAGTCGGTACTGAGGAAAATATTTTCAAAAGACAGGCTGAAAAAGCTGAATGCTGCTGGTCGTGACTGCAGTGGTTACTGCAGGTCACCTCAATCTTTTACTTTAAATGTGATTTCATTTTTTCAGACTTTTGATTCAACCAACTCTACCTTTATCTGAACAGCTCATACCACTGATGATATACTGTATAATGACAATATTTTTCAAGAGGTCCTTCAGTACCCTTTTGCTTTTAAGCCTAATTTGCAGTTACATTAGCCTGGTGTGCCTTTGCTCTTATCTTTTATATGATTTGAGTGTATTTTGTCAGGATATGTAAATTGCTGGCCTTTGTTCTATTACAGCTCTTGTATTTGTCACACAGCCTTCTAAACCTCTCGCAAACATATTTGTATTCTCAGTGGGGTGCCATCTTTAGATAAAGGTGGTCTATGATAGTGGAATTCCTTTTTTCAGGTGCTGTAGCCCTGTGACCAGCAGCATTCATTAAGACTAAATAAAATGCATAATGAGAGACGTAAATAGGTTGTTTCTTGAATAGTAACTCCTTGTGCCGAAGGCTCTGAAGGATACATACAGTAAAAATGTGCCCTGATTTAAAGGATGTGTTATTAATAGTCTTCTTTCTAACGCAGTGTGGAAATATTAGTATGGAAATCACAACTGGAGGTCATTAGAGAAATGTTTGCATCTTCAAATTTCATTGAAAAAAGAGGCCAGAGCATTTTCAAATATTAGATATGTATGCTGTGCACCGTGTCCTTCAATGCTCTGCTGGCTTTCAGTTCCATTTGTAGTTGAAATTCTTAAATTATGTGCTCCAGCAAGTAAATTCTAACAATTGTGCACAACTAATAGATCTATTTGAGGAATGTTGGGTTGAAAGAAGAAGAGTTTAGTTTTTTTGCAGCACTATCTGCTGAGAGAGATGCACATCTGCAATTAACTATTTTCCATCCTATATTAATCTTAAATGCACAACCACTCTTTCTTTCACAAGTCTAGCTCTTATGTTTTATGTTTTACTGGCTTACCTCCAGGCTTTTACTCATATTCGATTTTGTGAACTGACGGCACTCCTGTCATATTGTGTCTGACAGCCTCTATCTGGATCCTCGGGGATAACATATTGTAGCTTGGCCGCTTTGCCTTTGGATGTACATTCATAAAACGACTGACATTGAAACAACATGTATGTGCCCCGGAGTACACAGAGGTTACACTTGATAAGCAAATATACTCTACTTTATTTCGCCTTCATTTACAGATCTTCTATTAATCAAGCAGAAAAGAAAAATGCACTCCTTTGGTTTCAGCTCATCTGTTTGTCGGATTCTGTGGCATGATCATCAGTCTTGAGGAGAAAATATATTGAAATAGGTTGGATTGATAGAGATGTTCAGAAAACAGAGAAAGCCCACCTTTCCATTCTCCTCTTTCATTTGTGTTATCATAGGTGTTGGGTTATGGAACATACAGTACATGCAGGAAGCGTCATGATTACATTTCCCTGCTCCTCTATTTAAAGTTCTGTTATTGCCAGGCTTTGATCTGCCATGCGAGTTTAACCATGGACAATGCTTGTGTCCCAAGCTTCGGCTGGTGTGAAATTGACAGAGCCATAGGCTACATTTCAACACAAGCCTGTCAATGGACTGGACACATCCAAGCATACTTAACCTATCCTATTTCATTGTTTAGTGCTGCGGCCTATGATGCAGCCACAGTTTTTAATTTTTGTTCCATTTATGTTGCTGTTGTCAACCTAAGAACATAACCTGTTTCCAGAGATATAAAGGTAATATAATTGTTAGATTTTTGTTGAAGGTTTTAAATTGTATGCTACTGTATACTCACAATACATCAACTTTTATATGGCATTATGCTCTCTTAACCCAACAATAATTATTTGACATATTATCAGCTTATAAAATATGATGCATTGTTAGATTAAACCCCTCATCAATGTATAAATATTTGAAATAACCTTCACTTTGACCAGCTACAATATCAGGAGTAACAATTCAATAATATCACATGTAATCATATAATAGTCTGTGAAAAAATGTGCCGTCCTACAGTATTTGTACTTTTTGGAAACTACATTTTGCTGATCATACTTTTACTTTAATGTAAATGTAAATGTGTGCTGTATTTATATAGCGCTTTTCTAGTCTTAACGACTACTCAAAGCGCTTTTACATCACACAGGAAACATTCACCATGTATACACTGTGGCCGAGGCTGCCGTACAAGGTGCCACCTGCTCATCAGATAAACACTCACACACGTTCACACTCCGATGCGCAGCATCGGGGGAAACTCGGGGTTCAGTGTCTTGCCCAAGGACACTTCGACATGGGACTGCAGGGCCAGGGATTGAACCACCTTCCAATTGGCAGGTAATCAATCTAGCGCTGAGCCACAGCCGCCCTAATGCCAGTACGAGTGGTTTTGTAGGTTTTAGGCAGTTTACCACAAATCAAATACACTTTACATGCATGTTTCTCAAATTTATCTGTACTTAAACTACATTATCATGCAGCGCAAATGCATCATTTACAAGAAAAATGTAGAATTTATGTTCAATGTAATGAATCAAGCCAGGTTCAAGAGCCTGTGTATTCATTATCCTATTGTACAGACATTAGTGTAAAACAATGCACCCAAAAATGCTCAGCAAACATGTAAGCAAGTATACATCATTTTTAGTTAAATAAATAGTAATAGTAGTAGTAGTAGTAGTATAGTTAGGACCTGAGCACTGACGACCGGTAGTCGGCAAAGGCCCTATTGAAACTGAAGGAATTATGATTATACGCAATGCCTCAAAAAGTCACCACAATTTGCATATGCATCAGGACTGGTGAAAAAAATGGTATTTTAAAGGTTTTGCAAAAGTGGCTCTCTAACACCCCCTACAAATTTTCATAGTTGAACCCCCCTCCTTTAATGTAACTTTAACGTAAACTAATTACGCACTGCTACATGGTGGAGACCAAAACAGAGCTAAGAGGAGAGTTAATATTGAACTTAACAATCACCAGGTTGCCAGACACATGACACCAAATGAATGCTAATGTTGTTCTCTGTCTACTATTTTATGTGTGAATAAGCAATACCATGATAACTTTAATAGATTATAATATGTCAATGTTTACAACTGTGTAAAAAAAAAAAGAATGCAGCTTTAAAGTGCTTCAACTTTGAAAAACACTGCAAGGTATAATTGTTCATGCAGTATGTCCTTTCTTGTAATGGACTATTTTTACATTATTTTATACTATTTTATTTCAGTAAAGTATTTGAACGTTGGACAATCAATGCTGGGTTTTCTGTAGTTGTCCCCCGTAGAAATAAAGCAGAAAATACAACCCAATGCTTTGTAACTACTGTAATGTTGGTTTTGTTTCTCTGAGATAACTCTGAATCTGATGCTCTGATGCTTTTGTGCATCAGGTTCATACTCATGACATGAACCATGCACTCAGGGTCTTCAGTAGGATATAGCTGGGCTTGTTAGCCTAATAACAACAGCAGTTCTAGTGAATGGTAATAACTGGGACCACTATGAGTCTCCAGTTGATGAAACCAACTAAGCCCTGGAGGAGTCCACTTATCAGGAGAGACCCTGGAAACATTTTTTTTGTTACTGCAGTGCTGGCACAGCGCCTGTCTCCATAATGGCTGGGTGGGCTGCTGGTGAGAATTTTGCGGCTTGAAGTGCCACTGAATATGCAGTCTCTGCTTTGTTTTCCCATGAGCACTGAACAAACATGCTGTCTGCTCTACCTGCAGTGGCTTTTCCTTCTGGCTACAAACATTTCTGGAAGTTGTATTGCTACCTTGGCAGCGGATTTTATTTGTGTAATGCGAGGCATACTGCTTCCTAAAAAATACTTTGATCCTAAATTATGCTGTTGATCATAAGGAAGGAAGTTAATTGAATCTCTTAATATTTTTGCCAATCTCTGCTGGCACTCTCTCAAAGATCCAGGCTGTGCACCTTATTTGAACTGTGAAACTTTATCATTTATGCACAGTGCTCAATGTTTACAAGTGGTGATGAAACTAGGGGTGCCCCAAGCTCAGAGACAAGGTCCAAATGTTTCAATTTCACCACAGCATAAGCAATTAGCAAAGCGCTGATTAGTGCGCTCCCACTTAATTCTCTCTCCTTATCTGTGAATCTCCCTCATCCCTCGTGCCAGTGGGAGATGACTATGTGTTTGATGTCCTTGGATTCCTGTCTTGTAAACACCATAGGCGGTGAGCACTGTTTACCGGTGTGCATGGCAGGCAAACAGCCAGCTCTGGCTCCTGCACAGTTTGTCCCGTGGGGCCAAACCTTCTTACCCTTTTAATTAGTAGGAGCAGTTAATACTGCCGGCCGCTTCTGCCACCTCAGCACCGACTTCAAGAATCCCTCCAATCAATAGCAAGGAGTCCGACTGAGACAGGGAGTCGAGGGAGAGAAGGAAAGTAGCTCAGGTACATTCATGATAGTTTGTGGAGGGAAATCAGACAATATACTATTTTCTTTGAAGGAAACTTTTGGGTGTATCAATATCTATTCTTTTTTTTTCTTCCTTGTAAATTTAAAGGGATAACAAGGTCTCTGGGTTCATCATGCACATTCCTTCTCGTCCAATTTCTCTTCTCCTCTCACAATTCCTCTCCCTTGAAAATGAATGTTATCAAAAAGCTAAGGGTTTGCTCGGCAGATTCTATATTGCCCTTATAAGCTTTTATCCCTTCCAACAGCTCGCCCCCCCATGCTCATTTCTTTTCTTGTTTTGATTTAAAGATGCAGTGGAAGTACTTAGCATTTAGATGACATGCTGCTGGAGAGGTGTGATGGATCAGCGCCTCTTCGGAGGACTGATTTTCTTCGACAGCAGCAGGGCCGGTCGGCCGATCAGGCGGACAGAGCGACAGATCGCATGACAACAGGCTGGGCGGGCAGCAGAATACCAAGTCCACCTCGCTGCTGCATAAAAAGCCTTGCACAGCAGAGAGGAGAGCAGTGGCTGCTGGGAATGCCAATGCGCTATCCAGACAGCCGTTTAGCCTCTGATTGGCTAAACAGACCATTAGCTTTCTGATTATGATTAGCCGAGTCATTATCTACACAAAAGGGGCTCATTCACCAATATTAAGAAGGCAGGGGAGCTGTTTTCTTCCTTCGGTCAAGTGAAAAACAATGTTTTCATGTTTTCTCTTACGATGAATATAGGAGGCAAGAAGTTGTTCACAGAGAAACAAAGTAAAACACTGTTTATCACCCTGCCCTACAGGTAACGTGATAACATTTTGTATCTGTGTGATACTGTGCATTGATGGAAGAAAGGAAAGGTCTCTTACTTGCTCGTATTTTGTGGTCGAGGAGAGAAGTGGCGTCATCAGAGGTCATAAAAACTGGGAGAGAACAAAATAACCTTCAGCTTCCATCGTCTCGCCTTAGATATAATTGGAAGACATGCCATCTGTGCTTTTAAATGGGCATATGCTGCTATGCCTCCAATATGCTGAGGGAAAATAAAAGAGTAAGAGGGAAAGTAAAATGTTGGTGAAGGCTGCTCCTCTGTTCCTCCAATACTGACCTTCTACTTTTCTTTTCCAGCCTTTGCCCAAGGAGCCATCATAGGTTGCATGGAAAACAACAAGTATGTAAGTCTTTTATAATATATTTTATTTTAATTTGCATACTAAGTGTATAACCATGCTTCAGTTTACTTACTTACAACTTACAGTTCAAGCAACTAAATACATTTTCATTGTTGCATCTTGTAAAAACAGAAATAATAACTCTTCAGGCAATCTTGATGATCAAGAAGCTTTAATTCCAAGTTGTATAAAAGTTTAGTGTAGTTTAGACCTGGAATAACTCAGCCATTAGTGTGTATTTGCCATGTATTTTCCAGTATTGCTCTCACCCCTGAGCTTAAATAAATATAATCCAGGACCTGGAGAAGACCCAATGAGATCCCCCATTTCTCAGGATGCAGTCACTTTGATTATGCAAAAAAAGGGAAATCAAAATGGTTTTTGGAATTTTCAAAATGCTTAAACGTCTCATGGTATGAAAATGTCACATTATGAGGTTTTTAACATTAATATGAGTTTCCCCAGCCTGCCTATGGTCCCCCAGTGGCTAGAAATGGCGATTGGTGTAAACCAAGCCCTGAGTATCCTGCTCTGCCTTTGAGAAAATGAAAGCTCAGATGGGCTGATCTGGAATCTTGCTCCTTATGAGATCATAAAAGTTGGTAGGAAAAGTTGGTAAACCCAACTCAGGAGCAGGCTAGCCTAACTCTGCTGACAGGTTAACTTTACTTCCACAAATGATTCTTTTCCCTGAAAAACAAGGAAATCTAAAGATTAAACTAAATTCCCCTCCCAAGAACATTGACTAAGTATCTGTGAAGCTTTTACATTCTGCAGAACCACAAGCATTTGGAATCTGCATGCTTTATGTCCCCTGGCCAATATTCTAAGATTGATTTTTCCTCTTCCACCAAGAAAACAAAATGAATCATGCACAATTACCAAGGACAGGGAGAAAGGGGGAATTGGGGGCGTCATAAATATTTATTTGCTAGCCCTGGGAATTTGTGCAATTCTGTGTGGATTTGCCAACTCATATTTAAGTGTCTGAATGATTTATATGGGCAGTCCAGGGTGTCACATTATCCATTGTCACCACAAATAATTTATGTATTAACTTTTATGGTTTTATCCATATAACATATTCATTGCAAAGTTCTATTATCATTCAAATGGATTTCTTGATCAAGTGATTGGCTAAATTAAGTCATTGGTTACATAATTTCACAGGAGGTGAAGGCCACAAATGTACAGCAAATAAAAAGCCTTTATTCTAGTGGATTTTCTTTTCTTTATGTAAATTAAATGATAAGTAAGTGATATAATAAATGTATTAGCTTTCTCAAATGAAAGCCAAACGTACATTTACAGTAATCTCTATGTGCATATTTAACCTTATTTTCTGTTGCAGTAGGCTTTGTGTCAATGTGGTGGTATTCAGTTTGGAGTTGTCTTAGGTAAAATGTTATGGAAATAATAACTACATTTGACCTGGTAAGATTACCAATGTGACTTCAAAGGTTTGATATGTACGTAAGAAGGTTCATGGTTCACACCTGTCTAGTGATTTTGATCTTTTCCTTTTCTTTTTTCTCTATTCCAGATTCATTGACATCCATGCTACAAAAGGAACGGAGGCCAGTCACTACACCACAGCATTGTATCCACATACCAATGAGACTCCCAAACAGGTTTGACCTTCAGTAAAAAAAGAAATTATAATAACCCAGAGCTTTTCCACCCACCAGTGAACGACTCTTGGCAGACACTTCTGAGAACTCTGAGAAGTCTCATGTGAACAGCATGGTACACCATTGGCATTAAATCTTCACCGCAGCCAAATTTGTGGACACATCATAGAACAAAATCCCTGTGAGGAACATTTATCAACAGGGCAGTGGAATATTCATTGAAGTACATTACCTTTTTTTGTCCTTACAATTCAACATCAGGTCTGCAGGGGATGGCTCCTTGAAGATTTAGACTTGTCAGAAGGTCTTTCAGAAGTCGGCCCCTTCATCTTGTTTACTATCCCCGCTATGAAGCCGTCCAGGGTTATATTACAGACAAGTTTCTTTAATGACAGCTCGCTGCTTAAGAGTTATGACTTTACAGAGGTTGAGAAAGGCTGTATTGTCCATTGGATTCTTTCTCTCATTTGGCCAGGTCAAAATCTCTGCATACACACACAGGACGGAACGTTGTGAAAAGGCATGAAACTCTATTGGAATGTCACAGAGACGACTCAATGACTGAAGGTCATGATGGTAAAATGTGGACATTTTGGACGACTTAGCTTATAACTTATGTTTTTTATGTGGTGCCAACATACAGTAGACTAGAAGAGTAGATTTTGTCAATGAACCTCACACATCTTGTACACATCACTGGGAGCATTTAGCAGAAGGGGACCCCTGGCTCATTTTAATGGTCTACAATTTGTCGGTGCGTGTGTGCATGCATGTGTGTGCGTGCATCACGTGTACATGCTTGCATCTATCCATGTGTGAATATGTGTATACATGCTTGTGTGCCTGTATGTGAGTGAGCGTGCACATCCAGATATACACTGTGAAATAACTCATATTCAATGCATTATTCATACTCTTGTATATTTTTGGGACACGCCCAGACCAGAGCTTAACATCTGGCAAGAGAAGCATTTGTGATTTTACAGATGTTGGATCTCATTTAAATCTTCATGGATGAATCCTGGCTTTGCCTTTTCTTTTCTTTTGTGTCTTGTATTTAGTACATAGAGATATTTATATTGGGGAAAATATTATTAAAACTGGGGACAGATCTGCAGTATGTCACATAAGTTAAATTCTGTAATTAAAATCAATGCGTAATTAAATGTATTCAGAATCCTTGTCTAAATTGACTATATTTTGATATGAAATGGTTTGGCCAACTGTACATGCTATTTGCTAATTTCAGATGCTTGATATATTTGAAATTGTGTATTTAATTAATGTATGTTATGTTCTGTGGGTCTCATTCCAAGAGGAAGTAAAGAAAAGGAGAAGCACAAGAGGCATTCTTCTGAGAGAAGTACAAGAGGCAGACACAATAACACGAATACCAGTTCCGATAATACCACATATTTCAAAAACACAAAATATGATCAAACACTATCTAAATACCACAACCTAATAAGCTATGGTCTGCAAGATGAGTTCTAAAAAAAAATAACCTTCACAGAGGTAGTGTTTTTTGTAGGGCAATTACAATAGTTTGCATACTATTGTACAGGTGTTCCTGTTAATATGTCTACACCCTTTTTTTCATTTCTTTGTACTAAAAAAATCTGTACATCTCCATCTTAATGTATGCATTTGAGTATATAAAGAGAGTGTCCGCTCCCAGGAGCTGCGGAGTGTGTATTTGGTGTGTGTGTGAGTGTTTTCCAGGACAACAGTAGTCTGTATTGTGAGAAAATATCAATTTCCACCTGATTCCATACCTTTAATTTTATGCTGCTTTTATTGATCACTTCTTTGATTTGCACTCACTGTAAATACATTGCCCCTTTGATTTGAGCCACTGCTAATGCAGGAGTACATACTGTATGTCTGGATTTTAGTAAAATCTTAATAGGAACATAAACAACAAATATCTAGACCTCTGCTGGTCTAAAAATTGTCAACATCTAACAGGGGATGAGTGTTTCTGCAACTTCTAGCGTTGAGCCGCTAACTCTGAACATTTGATGCTCGGTGGTGGAGGGAAGATCTAGGGCCCCAAGCTGAGGGAGTGTCTTCACATTGACTGTAAATTCCTTTTGTGGTCCTCAAATGTGTATATATTAATATTTTATACTTTTATGTCACACTGTCCTTGATTTGAAAGAGGCTTCACTTGAAAACTGCAATACTACAAGCCAATTATTTTCTAACAATGACACAGCAAGGGTATCTAAGAAAAACTGGAACAACTATAAAAGAACAAACTTTTCTTGTGAAGACTCAAATGAAACTGGGTAACATTTTCTATGAAGCCCATGTGTATGATGCATTATAATGTAGACTACTGTATAATGCGTTATTACAGCTGGGTATTACCCTCCAAAAGTTGCCCCGTATCTCCATTTGAGGGGTAATCTACAATAAACTGTGCAGTATTAAAGAATTACACATAAAGTGCAGGTATGGAATAATAACGCACAGTGTGGAGTGCGTTCTTTTTCTGAAGGATGCATCATGTAATAAGACAGTAAATTTTTTCGTTATTCTGGTGGAAAATATGCCCTTTTAGTGAAAAACTTGTATCACCACAATCTTGGATATCTTTGGAATAAAGTTAACACTATTTTACTACTCCAACCAGTAGAAGCCAGTGTGTAGTAACCACTGAGCCTTCCAGCTTTAAATAATTTGGAAAGGTTATGAGGGTGCTATGTCAGACCTTAAAGAAATCATTAGGAAATAATTAGTCTATTGCTCCTCAGATCTCTGCAGAGTAAATCAAGACAGCTAGCCAATCTGTTTTTCTCAGTTTTCTGTTTCACGACTAAAACAACTTTTGAACGTACAGATGTTCCACCAAAATAAGTTCCTTCCTAAATGTTATTTTGCAGCTGCATTGTGGTTCTGCCTGGAGCTTACTGCCACTCAAGACAATTGTGATTGGTTTAAGGAAATGTCAATAAACCACAGCAGGTTTTTCAACCATCCCAGAATGCTGTGTGGACTCGCCAGACCCTCCTCTACAGCACTGTGGAGGAAGGTCTGGCAAGGTGAGACTAGGAAATAATGTTTAGCCATGCTTTCTATAACCATTATACTGTTCTTTTGCTTGCCACAGTAGAACATACTAGAAACAGGTAGGCTAATATTTGAAGTAAGAAAGGTGAAAATGTAATACACCAACATGCAGCCTCATCAAGAATATAATGTGATCCAGTTGGCTTTAGAAACGCAGACGTGTGGTTTCTGTGTTTGCTGCCGAGCCAGTATTCCCACTCAGTTAGAGATGCTCTTTCAACGAGGCCCTGCTGCTGCTCTCTTCCATTTTGAATGTCTGTCTTGCTGTCTCAGGGTTTTAAGGGGTGGCTGCTGTCAGGATCAACAAATAGTACGAAGGTGTTATGAGCTGAAAAAACTGAGCTGTCATGAAGCTATTACAGCGAGCTATAACTACATTTTGCTGGAAGAACCATACTGTTTGTCAGACTTTATTATCTCTAATGCAAATTAGGTGATTTAGCATGAGCAGTTGTGATACCTAATACCTAATTATGATGGCTTGTAATTGCTTATTACCTTTGTAGAAAGCATTATAGGTTCTAAAGGCTTGTAGAAAGTCTCATGATACAAGTTATAATGCTTTAGTGTATATATGTATCAGACATTGTAGATGGGCTTCATGTAAATTTGGATGTTCAAAAGGACTCCCTGCACATATTATGCCCAGAGTACTAATGGGAAAAAATATAATACGGTAATGATCACCAATTAGCATTTGCAATTGAGAATGTGTCCAGTAATTGATGAATAAAAAATTGTGTGGATGTGAGATGTGGATGAATAGACATACAGGAAATGATAGTGTGTGAGCAGAAGAGGGTCAAAAAGTCACCACGTCTGTATGAGAGCTTTATTTCTGAGCTACACACCTCAAGTTTTATCAAGTAGCTTCAGTCGGTGTCAATCCCAGATAGCAATAACCTTCATGCAACATAATAACACCTGACACTCAATCAGTTCCGATCTTACAGGCTGATTTTCTGTTTTGAAAAAATAGTAATTGAGTCTGCACTGGGGGGATACTGTATCTTATCTCTCTTCAATAAAACCTTTGGGTGCAGGACGTACAAGTGTTTTAGCACTGTAGGCCTTTGTCATTGTATTTTTGTTTTGCCACTAAGTCCTCCACATCCACAATAGATTCCTGGCCGAGCCTAACGAGACACAAACGCATCCCAGAAGCCCAGACTGGCTTGCTAAACACAGCGTTGTCAAACAGCACTGCAGTGTAGCAAATTAGCATTTATGCCCACATAAAAATCCATTTACTGATCCATTAGCTTAGCATAGTGCTAATGAGTTGCCTGTGATGACTCGCAAGGGACTTTGGTTAGCAAGCGAATCATGATTATAGGTATGCACTTACAGGGCAACAGCTTTATACATGTAAGGAGTACATGACTTGAGCTAGAGAATACTAGAACTATTAACCCCTCTTTTCTCAACGAGTGTCATTGATGAGTTTTTGCATTTTTTTCATCTCTTCTCAAATGCTGCCTAGACAACTGCATGTTTGCCTGGTGGGAAATGGAAGTGCCGCTGTCACATGAAATCTGTTTTACCATCCCTCAAACTAACAATGAGGAGGTGGCTGCACAATAATTACAACTTGTCCCAGATAAGCAGAGCAGCAGTGGCTGCAGAAAACACTTTATCCATGGTAAGTGAAAAGTAGAATACAATCAAAGGTATCAATGGACTGAACCCTAAGCAGCAGCTTTATCAACCACAGAGATTTCGAAGGGGATTTCTGACTTTTATTTTCTTGGCCCTTGCTCTCTATTATTACTTCAATGTCAAATTCAGACCGGCTTATGTGCAGTGCGGCACAACACCACACCGACTTGACACCGTTGAATGTGGAGAGCCGACATGCAGCTGAATTAAATGTCATTAGGAATTTCTTATGAGAATGAAAGCAGGCAGAATGATGTCAGCAGCATCTGAAATTTCCTCACTGCCAAAGCATCTCAGTCCAGGCCCTATGTGTTGCTACCACAATGAAGGGGAGTCAGTTCCGGGGGGGAAGATGAAGGTATAAAATGGTCGTTTTGCTAGAGCAACACAAGCTAATTTATCATTCTCCAGGGGTCAGGTGACGCTCCCTTGGTTGTGAATTTTAATGTTGTTTTTTATGGATCTTAATAAACTCTATTTTGCTGCAAGCGTTTATGCAGAAGAGCACAACATCCTTCACTCGGCTCATTTAGTGAGTCAAGGATAGAGGGGCCGGAGCCGAATTTAACCAATGGAGTCATCATTTTCTATCATTAATAGGACACAGTGAGGTGAAATATTGAAGGTATTTGAAAAGTTACTGGAGTCATTCACATGTGTTCGGAAGATCAATGTTGTACTGTCAGATTGTGCATGCTAGATAACAGTACTAATTACTCTGAAGATAATGTAGATAATAAAAAAAGTAAAGAAGAAGATAATAGTAATATTTCAGTGATACTATGGTTAGCATTATATACTGTATCAGAATTAGCTCAAAATATGTCACACTATCATTCCAGTGTATTTGTCCTTTTTAGCAATGCTCTATGTCTGTCAGTTGATTGCTCCACCACATTGGTCCCGATTGAAATATCTCAACAACTACCGGATGGATGGCCAGGACATTGTGTACAGACCTTCACAGTCCCCAGAGGATGAATCCGACCTTAGTGATCCCCTTAACCTTAGCCTTGACTGTAATTTGTGCTTAGCTTATGTTAGCATGTTTACATGGTAAACTAAGATGGTGAACATGGTAAACAAATCAGCACGTTAGCATAGTCATTGTAAGCTTGCTAGCATGTTGATGTTAGCATTAAGGTAAAAGCCCAGCTGTGTTTAAATACAGCCTCACAAAGCTACTAGCATGGCTGCAGCTTTACTGGGTTGGTTGTGAGCATAATGTTAATTTAACTAAAAAGTCAACTTCTCTGCAGTTTTTCATTTTGTTTAAGATAGAGGAATGTTAAAGAATAATGACTAGCATAACATCAATATAGGATTAGAACAGGGGCGTATAGACAGTGCAGTGTAGTCAAGGGCCAATAGAGAGTGGGACCTGCAACAATGTGTGAGGTGGAGAATGGGCCCTTGCGAGTGATTCAGATTGCCACCTTGTATAATTAATTGTGCCATTTGATACATATGCCCTTGACAAGGCAAACGCATCTTGTCTTGGTTTTGTAAAATAGTCAGTAGCAATCTATAACAAAATGACATGCTTATTCCACATAAACTATGAAAACTATAAATAAACAAACAACTAATGAATTAAATTAATAATTTATTATGTTCTATGGTATTTTTGTCATATATAAATATGCAATGACGATTTCTGGGTCACATGTATTTTGATGTTGTCCAACACCAAGTCAGTATTTGATCATGTGTTGAGACGTTACGCTATACACAGAAGTTAGTTTAGGCGCAAAAGCTCATGCATCTCTTTGTGCACTAGGGCCCGTCGTAAATACCTTACGCCACTAGTTTTAAATAGTCTGGATTGCTAATTTGTCAATTTCCTTTTTTAGTATTTATTTTAGGCCTTTATTTCCACTGGACAGATGAAGACATGAAAGGAGAAATGACATGCTGCAAAGTGACGCAGGTCAGAGTCAAACCCGCAGCTGCTGCGTCAAGTAAACTTCTGTATATGTGTGCCTGCTCCACCAACTGAGCTAACCTGGCCACAATTGATCAATTTCTTACTCAAAATGAATTGATGTTAGTGAAGCTAATAGTGAATTATCTTTAAATGCCTCCTGGAACATTCTGAAAAAGAAAAGGCAGGGGTCAAATTTTGCTATTGACCAATTTACGCAGCAGGAAATTCATTGTGATGAGGGTATGGATCTCTGTGCAGGCCTACTGACTTGTTTATCGAATTTTAAAAGGTTTAGTGGCACTATTTAACACTGGGGTGAATTCATCACATGATTGTTTCCTGCCACATCTGTCTCACTGTTTCCCAGCCCTGCATGCAGACGATTAACAAGCCTACTGCTGAGGAGTTTAATTGAACGTTTATTGCCTTTGGACTTACAGTTACAGCGGCTACTAGTCTCTGGTCCCCACACGAAGAGAACATCCAGATGTCACAGAGGACGTCGAGTACTCGCACATGGAAAAGGACAAATGTACATTTTATTAGGGCAACAACAGACAGAGACGTAACAGGCTCAAAGTCAAGTGCAAAGCCTCATTAGATGTCAGAAGAAACACAGAATAGGGTACTCTTCATGAAATGAAACACAAAAGGCATTACAGTATTATGAATGAGGAAATAAACAGCACTAGAGCTGCAACACATTGATTATGTAACTTTGTTATTCATTGAAGAAATGAAGAGTCAAACAACCTTAAGAATAAGGCTGGCCATATTCTATATTTTGCATTTTGTCAACAAGTCCCATGAAAAGACAAAAGCCAACAAGTGTTATTTGTTTTGCCAAAGCGTGATATAGTTTATTTCTCTGTGCCATAGAGCTCCATTAATCGACAACACTTCACATCAATGAGCCACGCTGTTGCACTAGATGATATGTGCGTTAATTCATTATTTTTGACTCAATTTAGCATACATCACCCTGCTGCTAGATGCCCACTGGAGCATCATATGTATTGCGTAACTTGCGGTTGAAAATAGTCCTTAACAAATCCACTATTTACTTTATAAGATTCATGTTTTTGCAGATTGCATAGGGAGATTATAAACTATTGAGAGACAGACTAACATGTTTTTTTTGTCATTTCATGGGATTTGTTGACAATAGAAAATAAATGATAATTCCGGCCTCATTATTTAACTTTATTGCAGAATAAAGGCCAATAACTTTATCACCTTTAATAATCATTTACATTTATCATGGATTTCATTCATCATACTGTATATGCCTATATCATTCTTATCTTGGTGATATATTGAAACATATATCTTGAGGCTTTTTAAAAGACAGACATGCTTTTATGAATATACTTTGCTTGTCCTTCATCCTACTGTTCTTTAACCTTGTGAACCTTATATCAGTGAATAAAGCCCGTAATTTACCTTTTTCTTTACCATTTACATAATAACTATACAGTATAGCTCACAGTGTTGGCCTGCTGTGATAAAAACAAATTCTTGTTCATGTAATTATTGTCATTAAACATTGCTGAACAACCCAAAGCTGTCTATCCAGTCAGACTTGTGCCTCAGTCCAATGATGGGTGATTACTCTAAGCACGATCCATATTTGCCCATCAGGACAAACTCCCTTTTCCATGCCTTCAACCAAAGAAATGAGATATCCTCAACTGTGAAATATGTAAAAGTGGAAAAAAATGTCATTGTCATTGCAGGCAGTCTGTTACTGCCAGTTTTGATTAGCTCAAACTCTGCTGAGCTCAGTGTACTGCCTCGGCCCTCCTTTCTCAAAGACAAGGTCCTCTGGGTTTTAGCTGTGACAGATTGAGGGTGTCATAAGGGACTCCCAAGGCTGTGTGTTTTTGTGGGAGTGTGCCGACTTGTGCATGTGTGTAGTACCCGTTTAACTGTGTGTACATGCATTTGCTTTTGTACATTAGTGCATGACCTAATGTGTGTTAATTTGTGTTTACAAAATGTAAGTGTGTGTGTGTGTGTGTGTGTGCGTGTGTGCATGTGCACATGTGTGCATGCTTGTGTTTGCGCGTATGTGCATATGTGTGTGCGTTTGTGCATGCGTGCGTCTTTGTGTGAGTGCTGATCAGTCATAAACGCATGCATGCATGCGTGCGTGCGTGCGTGCGTGTGTGTGGTTGGTTGGAGGCTAAGAGTACCCGGTCAAAGATCTCGTCTGTGAATCACATGTCTCCCATCAGTCTGACAGCATTAAGCCGACCCCAATCAATACCCTGAGGGCCTCCAATCCCTGCAACTGAACAACACAGAGAGAGACAGACACACCAAAGGGTAACTGAGAAAGGGTGAGAGGGGGAGACAAAGTGAGTGTGATGGAGAAATGTTTTGTAAAGTGATGGATAAGGGCACTAAGTCCAAGGCAACGGTCATAAGGCAACATGACTGATCAGTTAGTCTAATGTATAACAACAGAATAACAAAAACCATATGCCACCACATTGTAAAGTCCATCCTTCTTTGTATGAATGAGAGTTTTTTCTCATAATCAGATCCCACAGAATGAAACCCATGTACAACTTTTATTAAAATGCTCATTGGCCCATTTTATTTGGACATAACACTGTGATCGCAGATGACACTGGAGATTTTTCCATTTGAAAGTCAATTTTAGGTATTAGTTAGCCACTAGCTGGTAAACATAGTGGAGCATTTAGAAGCTACAGTAAATAGATATTTCCCTCAGGAGTTGAAAGAGACCAAAAACAGAACTAACAGAGAGTGAATGAGAGAGAGTGACTCAAAAAATGCTGCTGAATGTGTTAATAGGCAACTGTTTCAAGTCTGCCATGTTGACTTGACATGTTGTAAAAGTAAGAGAAAAACAAAAATAGATAGATAGATAGATAGATAGATAGATAGATGGATAGATAGATAGATAGAAGAGGGAGAGAGGCAGAGTAAGCATGTTTTGCTCTCTCTGTGTCCCCTGGGGGCCCATGTCCAGATGGCTCATTGGAAAGTATCATCCCCCCTCATCCACAAGAATCATGTCTCTCATGCAACACAGAGGGCTTGGTAGTCCTCACTGTTTCTCCATACAGTATGGCCTGTGGTCTATAGTCTACATGACCAGTCATGTTTGTGATGCATTTTGCTCTAAAACTGTATCAGTTGCTGTGTTTTTTATTTAATCCCTCATCCCAACAAGAATAGCAACTAAGGAACTTAGTTTGGTGTGTTGATAAGTAGCATTTTTTGTTTGAGCACAAACGTCTGCCCTAATAAAACCTTAATGAAACAAAGTACTCTCTGTAAGTGTTTGCAAGTCACTGCAAATGACAACAGTGATTTGTCACTGTTTGGTTCACAAATGGCTGAATATTTTTTCATATCAGGAGGTGCATGCTTGGGATGAAATTTAAATAATCTACGTTCTTCGATTTGCAAAAAAAGTCCCAGTCAGCAGTGCTGCTTTTCATTTGGGGTTTTAATATGTACCTCTTTGGCATGCAAATCAATGAGTTAGCAAAGCAGTGATTGGAATTCCACACATGTGGGCATTTGATCAGAATTTGCACCAAGATCCATGGGGCAAGTCGATCAAGGGTAATTCACTATGAAACATCCAAAGTTACGCTTCAGCAGACGCATCTAGCCCCCACCATTCATTTTATTTAGCCATTCCAACGTGGCAATCAAAATGAATTAGCATGACAATTTTATTTCTGAAAAGGCTTAGGGCGGCCCATTGATGAATTTCAATAAGGACTTGACAAAAGGTCCTTTGAAATTGACTGTCCCCTCCCTCTCTTCAACTTGACCTTCAGGTAGCTGTGTCTCTTCTGTGTATAAATGTGGGCACCATAAGTGTCCATATCAGTCGTAATCATTTTATATTACCATCCAGAGCTGTATTAGTCAGGACTTCAAAAGGTAAGCACCTGCGATGATGAAAGGGTCTGAATAGATGGTGATAATAGTCATAAATCTCTGAATATGTTGTGTTAGAAAGCCTCACTGCTCATTTTAATCTTTTCCTCAATTTGTCCATGGCTTTAATATATTGTAATTTAGAGGATTACTGGTTATTTTAAAGGTAATATAGGCATGCAGTGAGGAAAATAAGTATTTGAACACCCTGCTATTTTGCAAGTTCTCCCACTTAGAAATCATGGAGGGGTCTGAAATTGTCATCGTAAGTGCATGTCCACTGTGAGAGACATAATCTAAAAGAAAATCCAGAAATCACAATGTATGATTTTTTAACTATTTATTTGTATGATACAGCTGCAAATAAGTATTTGAACACCTGAGAATATCAATGTTAATATTTGGTACAGTAGCCTTTGTTTGCAATTACAGAGGTCAAACGTTTTCTGTAGTTTTTCACCAGGTTTGCACACACTGCAGAAGGGATTTTGGCCCACTCCTCCACACAGATCTTCTTTAGATCTGTCAGGTGTCTGGGCTGTCGCTGAGAAACACGGAGTTTGAGCTCCCTCCAAAGATTCTCTATTGGGTTTAGGTCTGGAGACTGGCTATGCCACGCCAGAACCTTGATATGCTTCTTACAGAGCCACTCCTTGGTTATCCTGGCTGTGTGCTTCGGGTCATTGTCATGTTGGAAGACCCAGCCTCAACCCATCTTCAATGCTCTAACTGAGGGAAGGAGGTTGTTCCCCAAAATCTTGCATCATCCTCTCCTTAATACAGTGCAGTCGCCCTGTCCCATGTGCAGGAAAACACCCCCAAAGCATGATGCTACCACCCCCATGCTTCACAGTAGGGGTGGTGTTCTTGGGATGGTACTCATCATTCTTCTTCCTCCAAACACGGTTAGTGGAATTATGACCAAAAAGTTCTATTTTGGTCTCATCTGACCACATGACTTTCTCCCATGACTCCTCTGGATCATTGACAGTCATGTTTAGCTTCTTCCATTCCACAGTGGACCTTTTTCTCCAAGCTGCTTGGCAATTTCCACCGTAGCCCTTTCCAGCCTTGTGGAGGTGTACAATTTTGTCTCTAGTGTCTTTGGACAGCTCTTTGGTCTTGGCCATGTTAGTAGTTGGATTCTTACTGATTGTATGGGGTGGACAGGTCTCTTTATGCAGCCTCAAACAGATGCATCTAATTTAGGATAATAAATGGAGTGGAGGTGGACATTTTGAAGGCAGACTAACAGGTCTTTGAGGGTCAGAATTGTAACTGATAGACAGGTGTTCAAATACTTATTTGCAGCTGTATCATACAAATAAATAGTTAAAAAATCATACATTGTGATTTCTGGATTTTTTTTTTTTAGATTATGTCTCTCACAGTGGACATGCACCTACGATGACAATTTCAGACCCCTCCATGATTTCTAAGTGGGAGAACTTGCAAAATAGCAGGGTGTTCAAATACTTATTTTCCTCACTGTATAAAATATAATTTATAGTTACACAATAAGATTTAATATTGTTCGGTTATGGATAAGGTACAATGTGCACATAACAGAGTTAGTTACAGTGTGTAAGAGACCACAATAGTTACGTATGTGACATAGCGTAATGTAGTTACTTACGTAACTTAATTTACAAGTTAACTTATATAGTTTCATATGGGACAGAACATCAATCCACCCCAACCACTTCCCTATGCAGACGTTTTCACTTTTTATACAACTTCATCTGAGTTTCTTCTTTGCTCCTGTCATAATTACTACAACAACTAAAGGCCGCTGCCTAACAATAAATGCAAATATTGATTGCAATAAGTTGCTTGTACAAACTACCTATGGGATTGACTAGTCTAAATCCAATAGTTGTTGAGACATTAACTCAAGACCTCCTACTGCATCCCAACCTGCTGGTTGTGCTAGCTACCAAGCTATTATCATCCAGAATTAAAGACAGGACGTTTCGGAAGTGCTGCATTAACCTGATCTTCACTGTGAGAGCTTTCGTGGGTTAGCCCAAACCTCTGTCACTTATTATGAATCATAAACTGCTTGACTCCACGACCCACAGTACATCCCAGTGTTCCCCAGCAGAGCAGCTCCTCATACACCCATGGAAGCATAGCAGCTGGCAAAATCTACACTCAAATCTTCACCACAACAAGACATTAAGCCATTATTTATGTTGCCTCCTGCTAGGACTTGTCAACAGTATAACTGCAGGCCTGCTGCTACAGGTTGTTAGGGTTTTCCAGAGATAAACTGTAGGGGATCTAATATGCTCGGCTCCTTAGCATGACCACCATATCTGCTATCATCAAAGAGCAGCTGGTGTTTGATCTGGCATGGATCAAAAGGTGAACGACAGAACTGTCCTGCGGTGCTACAAGAGACATGTGGAAGGCATGCAGAGAGAGCTAGAGATTGTAGAGAGAGAACGATGTACTACAAAGCAAAGGCTGGCATAATTGAGACCAAAGGGAGTCCATTTTGGGTCCTGAGGGGATTTCCCAAACGGCATCATCTGTGTTTCTTCAAAGGCAAAAGCTACATGTCACTCTGCTCACAGATCTTTATCCTCCTCATCTCTTGAATCCAATCGTGATACAAGCAGGATTACATCATTATCATAGGGAAGTTAAGAAGACTTGACAGGCGAAAGCTCTAACAATTTGGGAACAGCCTTTCATTGCTTATCCACAAAAGGGTTCTCAACCAACTTCTGAATCATATGTTTTTTTCTCCTTTCTTTTCAATCTCAACACGGGTTGCATCCAACTGGCTTTGTTCTGAGTTTTTCCTTTGCTCCTGTCATAATTACTACAACAACTAAAGGTCGCTGCCTAACAATAAATGCAAATATTGACTGCAATAAGTTGCTTGTACAAACTACCTATGGGGTTGACTAGTCCAAGAAATCAACTTTTGGCCAAAATCATTTGAAAGCACATTGTCTACCTCCCAAAGGCGCATTCTCATTATCTTCAAAGTGCATCAAATAAAACAATGTCAACAGTATGTGAAACAAATGAAGAAAAAGATCTGGTTTGTCTCACCATTCATCATCATCTATCTGTTTTAAGGGCTTGGCTCAGATCCCTTGTAGTAAAATATGTTGATATGGAAGAAAGAAAGAACGACAGAGGGAGATGAAAAAGAAGGAGTGATTGGAAGAGTGACAGGAGGAGGGGCACTGGATGAAAGAGAGAAAGGAAATGAAGCAAGAGGAATAGAGGACAGATGGATGAAGAAAGGGTAAGTAAGAGACAGACAATGTTCTCCATCAGATCAATAATGCGTGCTGGAGGCCGCAGCAGCAGCCCCAATTGCGAGACGCTGTCTACAGTCGATCTGAAAAGCTGCTTCATTTTCTCCTGCCAGACACTGGTCAAAGCCCCCAGCAGTCAAGGCAAGTCTTCCTATTCCTCCAGACTCAGACAAGCTTCCTATTGCTCTGTGTTTGTGTCTACACAGGGTTATATAAGGTGTGTATGGACTCAGAGGTAGAATGGTCAACCTCCTCTGGCCTCTCCAGCCACATTCTCCCCGGATGTTGTATGTATACAGTCCACAGCACCTCCTACTTAGGGTGGGTTAAATGCAGTGATTTAATTCCACTACATTGTACTCAGTGTGACTAATTAAATTTTTTGTGTGTGATTTAAGATGTTCAGGTGTACCAAAGTTAGTCCACTCAAGTCTGTACGTACTCTTTGTCTATCAGTGTTGGAAAGTTAGCTAAAAAAGAATTAATAAAGAACAGGTCACAGCCAATTCACTGAGCTTTCTACCAAATGCCTATTCCTTCTCCTCAATGTCCAAGCCTAATCCCATAGATTACTCGGTACTACACTTTGTTCAGGCAAGGTGTTTTATTCCTAACATTGATGTCTTTACATTTTTCAGCAAGTGCTAAAACATTACATTATTTTGTCTGGAATTGAGACGATGTCTAACCTGTGGTCAGATAAGTTGAATGTGCATCCACCTATTCAAAAATGTCCTTGATAGTCACATTTTGTCAATACTACCAACATATTCTGTTTTATTTTGGTCTCCTTCACAGCCTTGTCCCTGCATTTAACACAGTCTGAATAATCTTGTAAATTGGCATGAATTTATTGTTTTATATGCTTACTGAGTGGATTCCTGCAGTGTGTGGCTTGTAAACACAGCTCGCAGAGTGACCCATCTCTCTCCAACTTAACAAGACGCGAAGGTCACGACCCCTGAATGCAACTGCCAGAATTCACCAGCAACTGTGCCTCCGAAACCTCAGGGAGCTGCTCGGGAACGAGATACCTGAACAGACTGAGAGATGAGGTGCTACAGATAGTAACAGTTAATATGCAATGCAGTGTTTTATGGTGTTGCCTTATACCAATCACCATGCAGTGGATCTGTTTGCAGGTTCCCACAAAGAAGAACAGCACAATGGGGATAATGTCATAACTAAATGTATTGGTCCTTTGCAGCATGTTTTCACTTATTGTGTGATTGTGTTTCTATGTGTGTCTTTGTGTGTGTGTGTCTGTGTGCATATGGTCTGTTTTTAGCACAAGTGGTCATGAGATACGGCGAGCTGAGGGCAGTGCGTGATTGATCAAGAGAATGAGTGAGTCCGACTCAGTTTGAAGGAGTACGTACACACTAGTAGCCTCTAATAAAGTATTAGTAGGACAAGCAATTTGCTTCATTGCCAGGTTCCTTGGCATGAAAAGGACTTTTGCAATAATGAGAGAAGCAGAAGAGGCAGTGGAAATGAACTCTTATCTCAACTAAAAGAGGAAAAGAGGGAGACTTAAATAGCATAATATATCAGCATAGCGCAGAGGGCAGAGAGAGAGATAAATAGAGAGGAAAGGCTGATTATTCACACATTAGCGTTTTTAACCTCTGGTTAGGATGAACCAATTACACTGCATAAACACCTATGGTACCACAGCTTCTGCAGAAAACTGGAAAATCATATATGTCTAACGTTGACAATTTAAAAAAGGTATGGGTTTAAGAAGTCACATTATTATATGAGGAAGAATTTTAATTGGAATCATGAAGAAGCTCCACAAATCAGATAACCTGGGCATCAACCTGTGATGTCATCATGATTAAAAATCAAGATCTGCTCCACTGATGATATTGTGAGTCAGCTTTTATTCAAACCACAGAAGATTTTAACAACTGCTGAATCCAAAAAATGTACTGGACAACCGCCACGACACCCCTGGGTGTTCTGTCACCTTTTCCAATGTAATATTAATGCTTCTGGTTTTACATTTAAAGGCAATGTTTAACTTTAATGAAAGATTTTAATATATAACAACTTCTGTTTAAATAATTTTACAGTTCAGAGCAAATAACAATGATGATGTAATGATGGCCAAAACTACAACAAGACTTCAGATAAACATGCACACACATTCACGCTCTGATGCGCAGCCTCGGGGGCAACTCGGGGTTCAGTGTCTTGCCCAAGGACACTTCGACATGGGACTGCAGGGTCAGGGATTGAACCACCAACCTTCCAATTGGCAGGCAACCGCTCTACCGCTGAGCAGCTGAGCCACAGCCGCCCCCCTGTTGTTTGATGGTTACATGGGATACAGACATGTCTTGGTCTAAGAAATACAGTAGCCCCATGTTTTTCAGGAAAAGTTATGGGCTACTGTTAGCTCACTCCAAGCAAAGGCTTAACTCTCTCAGGCAAAGCCTTGTATTTTCTTTAACCACGTTTAATCTTGTGCTTTAAATTTTGATGTATGGAGCAACTGTAGAGAGGTGGGCGGGTTGGACCAGAACAAACACTGGAAGTGACTCAAGACGAGCTGGATGGCAGCCTGCATTCAGTAACAGAGAACCACAGGCGTCCTCCAACACCCATCACACCAGGTACTGAAAGGCTCACGCTGCAGGAAGCCAAGAAGGATGGATAAGAGCTGGAAGTTCTGTCCCTGGGTGTGAGGCCTAAAAATAACAAAATGTACTGCAGAATGCTGCTACTTCTGTTGCTCTGAAAACTGTGAAGTTGCAGGTGATGGAGTGTGCTGATTGGTGTTTATTAAAAAATCGCTGGTGGTATTAATGATTACAATCTTTATGTGCACCTACTGGTAGAGCACATTCAATGTGTTTTGCTGTTTTCTTATGAATAATTTGATTTTATAAAACAAAAATAATGGAAAAGTACCTTGTTCATTTATAGAAACTGCAGTCCAACCAATGTCAATTCTGTGTTGTAAATCCAGACATCCTCATACAAAAAAATAATGTTCAATGACAGCATAATCTTGCCAGAGAGAAAAAAAAACTCTGTGGTAGTAGGCTAAGGCCTTTTCATATGTCCACAATTGATTAATCAATTAATGATTAATTCCACAATGAATAATCAAACCAAATTTATCGCATCAGATGTGGACTACACTGGATGGCAGATTTCTGATGTTTCATTCTTCAATCTGGTAGCCATAACCTCCACACTAATACTGTGCATACCTTCTGAACCTTTATGCACCAAATACATATTTCCTTTGCAGTCAAATGAATAGAATTCTTTGAAAGTTCCTATTAAAAAAGATGAGAGGTATGAGCACCCTGTAAGATTGTTTATCCATGCAATATCTCATCGAAGCTATAACTTTATTGTTCATTGTTGTGGCAAGCATGAATGAGAAAAGCTGGCAAAGAAAGGTCATTTTTCATGTAACTCTTTCTCCCCCCTCTTTTCCTACTTGTCTCTCTCACTCCTATCTTCCTCTTCCTTTCCCCAGCTTTGCAAATGCAAGGCTTCACCATCTCTAATTTTCCCTCCATCATTACTCTGTTCTCCTCTCCTTTCTTCTTCTTCCTCCCATCATCCTTGCATCTCTATATCTCTGTCATCATCTTGCTCCTCCTGCTCCATCTCTCCTCCCTCTCTTTGCCCTCTCCTCCTTCTCTCTTCTTTCCTTTTCTTTCTCGGCGTGAAATGTGTAGCTCATTAGTTTGCTCACCACACCGTCTCACGTCAGTCTGTCCTTCACATCTCGCTGCACTGCTAAGAAGTCATTTATGCCGCTGTGTAGCTTCCCCTCCTGTTCCCCCATCTCCCTATTTCCCTCCCTGCAAACCCCACCACTGCTAACCTCCATATGGTTTCATCATCATTTTGCAGTAGCACAAAAAAAGACATCCCAACCTCCCCCCACCTCCACCTCCTCCCCCCTCACTCTAAATACGCTGTAAAACAGAAGAATTTGAAGGGTGAGGCTCAAGAATTGAAGGATGAGGGAGGGGCGAGAGGATCAGGATTATCCCAAGCGTAATGATACAGCACTTTGATAGAACAGAAGAAGGAACACAGAAAGAGGGGGGAAGGAAAGGGAGGAGAACAGGGAGGTGGGGGAGAGGGAGAGTATAGGAATGAAACTTAAGCTGCTCCCAAAAATCATGTAAATGCAGAGATAATAAAGGAACTGTTTGGCATTCAGAGGAGTGGGTGGTGCATCAGTGGGGAGTAATCTCAGTGAGAATGTTGACTAATGCCAGCTCTCTCTCTCTCTCTCTCTCTCTCTCTCCTGCTTCAGTGCCAGCAGGGTGTCTGGGTATTTTCTAAAGTGGCGGTGGGCAGGGGAAGGGGCTTTGAGGGTTTCCGGATAAAGGCCTCAAAGATGGCATGAAAGTCAGATCTCTCCTGTGATTAGTTTAAGTTGCAAGATGTACAGGAACTTGTTAAAGTTTACTGTAAAATGTATGCAATGGTGGAATGTAACTAAGTACATTTATTCACATGCTATATTTAAGTTTTTATGTACTTCTACTCAATTTGAGTACTACCACGTTATGCCACTTAATAGCTTAATGTGCATTACAGATGCATGACTGTATTAATGCATTTTATTATATAAGATAATCGAAGACTTTAAATGTATACTCTTAATATGCAAAGTAAATGTCACATAAATGTAGTGCAGCAAAATATACAATATTTCCCTTAAAAATATAAGGAGTAAAATCATTAATAATGATATGATGATGATACTTTGTCAGAATAAGTCTGATTTTTTTCCTGCTGTGATACAAGAAGAATAGTAGGCCTAGTAGTCATAGTAAGTATTATCAGAATAATGTACTTAAAGTATCTAATAAAATTACTCATTATGCATTGTGGACTCTGTATTATATTATTATTATTATATAATATGAATGTGTTACTTCTGATGTATTTATTTGTAACAGCATTTTAATGTAGATGTTTGAGATGGAGCTAATGCTAACTAACCTACTTATTATACCACCTGGTAAATTATTCTTTAATTTAACAGTGAGTAGCCACCAAGGCTAAATTTTGGGAAAGAGACTTCAGATATAATATGTGGGGACCACTAAGGTCTATATAAAAGCATCCAAAGAGCACCATGTCATGTCATACCTTTAAGTATATGTTAAAAGTTACATGCACGCTGCTCATTTGGAGAAACAGTTATTGGACCTCTCACCTCACCTGCATGCTTCACACTAATGCTACAGTCATATGTGACCACTGTCTGGAGCAGGGCGTTGCTCTAAATGATGAGGTGCACCTATTAAAGTGGATACTCAGCATATCGCAAAATGTCAAGGGCAAGTTTGCCTTTATGTGAAAATGAACAAGCTGTGTGCACGCATGGAGAAGCTGACATTTTAGTGACATAAGGTGACCAGTCAACCCCTAAAACACCCCCTTTCACTCTTTTACCTGAACCAGGGGGCATTCACATTTATGAATCCCTAACACATTTTTTATTTAGTTGTTTATTTTTTATGCATTCATTGCTTTTATCCATTACAGTAAACATTCTTTGGATACTAACAATTTGTAGTCCATATTACATGCATGGTCTCTGTACATTGTTCTACTTTCCCAGGAAATATAGCACCTTAGATTCTCAGGCTTTAGAGAATGAACTTCTGAATTGTTCAATCCATCGCCGTCTTTCAAGGAGCACTTTCTTTCTGGTTATTTACAAGGGTAACTTAATGACAGCAGTGTTTGCACACTAAAACAATAGTGTGCATATATATTGTATATGGTTTTATGTGGGACAGCATGTACTAGAACTACATTACCTTCACTGTGACAGATGAACGTCGTTCTGCTCAACAAAGAGGAATGTTTATGAGTGTTTTTGTGTATGTGTGCACACTCAATCATGCGTGCATTGTTGCCTCTGTACGTGAGTCATTTAGAGCAACAGTCTGTTTTAAAAGAGAGAAGTAATAGAGGTAGAGACACAGCAAGAAACAAATAAGAAAACATAATAATGGGGAAATCTGTCTGATGTGGATTGTGTGTATAAGCAGATTGCTGTATTTTATGTAAATCTTAACCTTTCCACCAGTGCTGGCTATCAGGCCTGTTGACAGCATGGTGTGTATCTGTCCTGTTGACAAGATGAGCAAGGAGACAGAGAGAGAGAGAAAGAGAGAGAGAAAAGACCTGTCACCACTGACTAATTACACTGCAAGCAAACAGTTGAGGCCTCTGTTTACATTTGGACAGCCAAGGGAGGCCAAGATGAGCATCATTAATCAGATATTTCTATTGCATACTACCAACACACACACATGCACTCAAAAGATTACAAATGGCCATCAGTCATGTTTTCGATTTGACATGAAGGACGGTCTTTATAATTATCAAAGAGTTTGCAGTGATGAATCCCAATAAAGAGCGGGACCAGATGTGGCTAATCAAAGCTCTCTGGGCTTTCTGGAAGCCAACACAGGGCTGAAAAGCTGCAGGCAAAGTCAATGGAGACATGGACCATTTCTACCAAAATCATTTTCAAACTGTTCTGTTAGGTTGCATGAGATTTGGTAGATTACAGTTTGGCAACTAAATAAATAGATTTCCCATTGACTGACATAGGTATTACCAGGGAAATACCAAGTTACTTTTAGAAATTCATCTTTCTAAAAGTAGTAGTAGTAGTATTTCAGATCAGGCATAAGGGCCTGAGAAAGTCCTTGTGAGTCACAGTGCACCACTTTTGGCTCAAAAAACCCAATATACCTAAGTAAGCAAAAGTACATGAAAGTAAAAGAAAAACAACAAAATCAAAGGTAATTAGAGGAAAGTAACTAAGGACAGGGAGGATGGAAGAGGATAGGAGGACAGAGGATGGAAGAGGATGAGAAAGAAGCGGGAGCTGTTAGAAAGAACGAGTGTAGCTTGGATGATGTGCCACAAGGTTATGGTCAGAGGTCTGGAGCGGGCCAGGGCCATCCACAAGAACAGAAGAGAGGAGTGCTCAGAAGGAGACGAAAAGTATTGATAAGATGACATGAACCTCAAGATTCCTATGTGGACACAAGGTTGTTTCAGAAATTATATAGTGAAGGTGAAAATGGGGGGGATAAAATTTGTACAGTAAACGAATACAAGGAAACCATACAAGCTAAGGTTATGGGAGATTGGCTTGTTGGTGAACTTAACAATTAAAACCCCTTAAAGGCAGGGTTAGTAACTACCTACTACTACTGTAATCCTGTAAAATGCTCGGAATGCTTGGAAAGAACCAATAAAATGCATCCTTCTCCACTGTGCGTACTGTACCCTTCCCGTGTATGAACCTGAGCTCAATGTGGTTTATTGCTGCATTGCTAGTAGTTATGTTTCTTTAAAACATTCGGTTTGACAATAGTAGATGTTTGGTAACAGGGTAATGAGACATGAAGTATAATTGCGGCCCTTTTTTTGCTTGCTGTGGTGCTCGTGCCCATCTGTGTGTGGGTCGCAGCCCCGAGGGCAGGGGGAGGGGGTAGACGGAGCCCCGAGGAGATGTAACTTTCAAATCTTGCTAGCTTTTCAACATTACCAATCCTGCCTTTACGTAACAGTTGACAAAGTGTGGCAATTTGTCATGGGTGATAGTATCCTGCCTTTTGTTTTTTTGCGTGAATCAGCACATACTTTTACTTTTAGTTTTACATCAGACATCAAAATTAGCTTTGACTGGTAATTTTGAGGGCAGGAGATTGTGTCTATATCTGTTGCCATATCATGAATATGAACAAGTGCAGCTGGAAGGAGGGAATGGGAAGAAAAATAGAGCCAGTGAAAACTGAGTGAAACGTGATGCACATGAGCTGTCAATCTACATAATAATGTGTGTGTGTGTGTGTTGACAAGTGACAGGTCTTCTGGGCCGATGAACTGGACCGACAAGACGCATCACCGTCACCTCATGGCCGGTCTGATGGGCAGCCAGGGCGGCCATGACAGGCGTAAGTAACACGTTTAGCCTGGACGCTAACACACTGTGACATATGCTCCAAACACACACTCTGCCCACTCACCACATACAGTTTCTACAGTAATTACAGGCTCCAAACATTATTTTCTGCTGAAATCCAGTGATTTGGAAGAAACATGGATGCTGAATGATGCCTGTTATGTGTTTCTCACACACACACACACAAAACTGTTTTTGGAGTCTTGGATATGGATGCCTCTAATGTATTTGAAACACCACTTACTGAGATGACAAATGAACTGTTTGGAGTAAAAAGATGTTACAAGTCATTGGTTTCTCTTAATCAAGTTTCAGTTTAAGTAAGAAAAAGCCTACACGCTTTATTGTTTTGTAAACTCAATCAACAGGCATAATGAGAGCTAATGGGCTCTATCTGCATGCAAATTCAGACTAAGGGGATGGAAAACTAAAAAAATAAACACCCTCGCATTGTCATATTGAGTCAATCATCAATTGTCATATCATCAATCTGTGATGTTCAAAATGTGCTTCTGTCGTCGTGTGAATCATTGTGGTACTTCTCTTTGTTTCATATGACTACATGCCTTATCTACTCTGCTTCTTCTTCCCCATTTTTCCAGAATAATTGTCAGTAATGTTAACAGAACACATTAACTTTTAACTTTATTATCGCTATTGTCTATATATATTGTAATCTCTAAATCTCTAAAATAATGTCTAATAATAATCCATACAGAAATCACTGAATGAGTACCCATAGCCACAGGAATGAATTAAAAAAACACCATTAATGTTAAGATTGACCAAAGAATTCAAAGTATATACTGTATGTACAGCATATATAACAAAAACTCTATGGTTCTTAGATTCCATTTCTGTCAATAGATTCCCCTAAATCCCAAACACTGGTTATTAAAACACAAATGTATATTTAGTTTATTACTTTATTTGACAGGGACAGTGCATATTAAAAACATTTTTGAAAATATGTCTGAGTTAGCCAGCTAATTTTCATCTGTTGTCCCCGGGCACGCAATCGTTATAAGCACCGACATTAAGAATTAAGAATAAAATCATTTAAAATACAAAATAACACCAAAAGATATACACATTTTCATCACTTTTTTTCAAAAGACCACAATGCAGTTTTTTTTTAAGATGTAAATTTGTGAGAACAAAAGATTGAAAGCATTTTTTAGCAAATACAAATAGCCTGCACTACATAGAGACAAGAGAGACAGCTCTAATGACACAGAATTAACAATAATGACAACAATCACAGATAGCATGACAATACAATGTTATGTAGAAGCAGCATAATAATGGCAATTAAGACAACAAACAACACAAGAAACACCTCACTGTTTAGTGTTCACAAGGTTGGTGGCTCTTAATGTTGTCAAGAAGGAATGGTAGTTGGCTGATTCTTGTGGGTTAAACCCAGTAGACTTTTTGTGCTGTTATAACTCAATAAACGACAGTTCCTCTTTATAGATATTGATTGTGTAAAATTTTCATTATGTACATTATTTGTCACTGATTTGTTACTCATATGCAACTGTCTCTAAACCCAGAAGATACTGCATGTAGAAGCAAGCCAATTTACTTTACTTGTACTTTCTGTATATTAAAAATGATTTGCTATAGATGATTATGACTAAGGCACTGTGTTGTTCCAGCCCTGCTGTCTTGCTGTCTGGTATTTTGTCTGTCTGTTGAAAACAAAATCTGTGGAAACAATAGCACAGCAAACAAGGACAAGACTGTTGACAGCAACACCACGTAACATGGCAGATACTGTTCTATTCTGTCAATGATGGTATCTCTTGTAAAGCAATGTGACTTGGAAACGTCATCATAAAAATAAGAAAATACTAAATCACAAAATAAGCAGCAGGATGACAAGCATGACATAATTATAGGATGATTCTGGTTTATTTACTACGTGGTTGTTTTGGCCATTGGTTATAGTACGTTTGTACACAATCAAGTTAATTGGGAACATAGCGGACAGGTTTTAAATAAATTTCCAGTTTAGCCAAATTTATTTGGAGAACAGCGGGCTGTGAAATGATTAACCTATTCGTTTCACTTTCAGTTTTACCTCCACATAAAGTGGTTTGGATTGTTGTTGTCTTGTCTGATTATCTGAATGCTTGTGTTATTGTATGTTAAACCCAGCAGATTATATCCAGATTACAGTTTGTCCAAAATTCTCAGTTATTTTCCTGATGGGAGCTAAGTGAAAAAGACTTATTCTAAAATTCTCTATTTTACCTTCACTTCATTGGGTACATGGGCAATTAAGGTTTGATTGTAAAATGTTATTGATCAGCACTAGCTGCACTTTTCTCCGTAGAGTAATAACACCACATTGTTCCACTGTCACTAAAATAAAATCACTATTTAAGCCACATTCAATATATAGTCAGGGACACATTTGCATTTGCAGACATGAACGCCTGTCTTATTATAGCCTCTCGCTTACATAGCTCTGTAACTTCTGACACTATTTGGGACATTAATCCTACAAATTAATACATTATTCTGGCTAATACTCATTATTATCGCCTTTTCCCTCAGTCTTACACTCATGAATAAAAAGTCAATGTCCTGAATGCTTTTTAAAGCCTGAGTTGGGTCATTATGCTGAGGGTCACCCCAGTAACAACCTTCTATAGACCATTATTGCTGTACATTCCAGAAATGCAGCAATTACATGCCATGTATACTATTAAAATTGGTCTGCTTTGCTACAGTGGCAGCCAGCCGGCACAATGACACAATGAATTGCATGCATCTGAAGCTTGGTATAGTGGCACCACAGGGACTTGATGTACTGTATGAGGAGTCATCGTCTGGGCAGCGCACCAGCCTCATACAAGATGGTTATTGCTGTTTAGATGAGCACTAGTGTGTTAGATATAGTTGGCATTGTTTGTGTGTATGTGTGTGTATTACCCATCTGTTACCAAATGTTCATCTGTGACAAAAACAAAAAAACAAAACAAAACATCTGCAATGCTCGGAGAGTTATTTTAACTCATGTATTTTCCTCTTCATCCTCATTAGGAGACAATCCGGGCTGACCTGATGTTGGGTCAGACGGAAGGAGAGACAGGCGGTCGTGTAAATGGAATTGACACATTTGGGATTGTAAAATGGTCCAAGTCCTAATCATAGATGAAGGTTGATACTCCATGACAGCTGTCTGCATTGCCACGTCCAAACTGAATAGCACCATTCGATCACGCGTTCTGCAGGTCATTGTGGATCATATGACAATGTGTGATATGAAATAGCTCACACATAGTGATGTACTCACAGAGAATTAAAACCCAACTCTGCAGTCCCTCTCAGCTTTATGAAACTTTTAAGCCTCTTGTTGCTCATTGTTTTGGTTTCCCAGATGTTTCAGTATGTCAGGTGTTAACAAAGTTTGCTTCAATGCTTCCAAATGGCCAAATGAATTTGAGGGACATTTGAGTTATATGGATAAGTCAGCTCAGGTCAGAAACATATTGGATCATGCTTGGATGTCCCAGTGCTGTATTATTTTCTGGTATTAATGGCATTTTGTCTTGTAGTAGAAATTGCACAAGTGTTGTAAAAACATTAACAATGGTTTTGTTTGTGAAGTGATACAGTGAGCCAGCTTGCATCAGGGCACTGAAACTGAAGCAGCTAAATGGAATTCAGCCATTGTTAATTGTATTTACAACTGTGACATGTCGAAATGTCTTCTGTAAATAAAGAATACTGCAAAAGTAAGTCAAAAGTAAGAACATTGATTGCGGCAAAGCAATAATCAGATTCATGTGAATTGGATTGGATTGGATTTTACTGTATTTTTATTAATGTCTGACTGACATTATTAGTTGTTATCAATATCTATCTATGCCATAGCCATATCAGCTATAGTTCTACTGATGTTTATGAGGGTCACTAAATTCATACTTATCCCATCTACTCCTATTGCAGCTTCTCTTAAACTATTATCTTTGTATCTTTGTACAGTTTAAAAAGCATACAATAACATGAAATAAAAGCATAAAACATCCAGCAATTTTCTGCAAATGGCAGAAAACCATGCAGTAAAATCAAAGGGTTTTTTAGCCAAAGAAATGCAAAATGGCAATAAAAGTCTAACAACACATACCTCATTATCTCCTAATTTCACCTATTTTGTGCCAGAGCATTCTGCATGTAAAACATTTTAACGTACTAAAATAGACTCAAATTAAATTGCTAATTATTTAAACATACATGTACGCACATTCTAAAATATTCCATGTGTCTTTATTTACAGTGTCAACATGTAAGTATATGTGCAAAGCCTGGTTCTTCCCTACTGTTCTCCAGTGTGAGGAATGAATAAAGCCAACATGCTTGGCTTGTCCTGTTCTAGTGGGAATGGTACCAATATAAAAATGTTAATACCATGCTCTACCAACTTAGGCCCATGGGACAAAATATGGAAATTTCACATATGGAAATTTCTTAGTTAAAGTCTTTGGGCACCCATTAATATCATTATTATCACCACTTGTGCCACCATCACATTTGCATGCCAGTGGTTGGTGTGCTAAAGCTTTGAGGAACAATATCAGTGCACTAAACTTAGCTACGATGACAACAATCTTCAGTCATATGTCAGAATCTGCTGAATATGAGAGCAATGATTGACCAGAGGACAGTGTGGTTCATCTGATGTGACTTCCTCAGACATTCATTTCTGATGATTTGCTTATGGTGAGGGTCCTGTGTGCATGTGTGTGCATGTTTGTGTGTGTGTGTTTTGTTGCATTTGGATGCAGAGTGTATGGGTGTTTTAACCAGCCACAGCCCCCCCCCCCCCCGGAGGTCACTTGGAAATGGAATAGATTTTTCTAGATCTCAGCCAAGGCTGTAGGGAAGGTCACTTCATTAATCACAGCTAAATGCCACTGTCTGCCGTCTACCTTCTTAACCAAGTAACACCCACAGATAACGTCAGTGATTGATACTAATAATTAATTCTCATTCAGTACAGAACGACAGAGTATCATTCAGTGGGGAACCTTTAATTACTATGTAAAGACTCATTAGGTTAATGCCACCGTGTGCTCCGGTGGCAAGGGGGGCAAATAGCTGTCTTCCTCCACCAGTGGCCTTTTGTGAAACAAGCTTCTTCCCCCCTCTCTCTCTTCCTTCCTATGTCGCTCTAGCTGTACCATTTACGTGCTAGCCTACTTTCCCTGCTGATTCAGTGTTGGAAAATGTCAAGTCCGCTTTAGCTTGAGAGGATTTTGGCAGATGGGTTGAAGCACAAATGACGGAGGAACGACTCTGAACTTGTGTGTCTGCACGATTGTATGACTGTTGGTGTGTGTGCATTTCTGTCAATATCTGCATCACAAGCAAGAATAGAGGACATGCCATGGTATTTTATTATCTACCATCCGACGTTGTGAAGGAAGTTGATGCAATGTAGTGCTCAGAGGCTTTTACTTTTAAAATAATATTCTGTGACATGTTCACATAAATAAATGTGTCATCTACTACTATCTCATTCAGTCTTTTTGTTTCCGTTGACAATAATGAAAGTAGAGTAATGCTTCAACCTATGAAAGCTTTTACTTTTGCTGTTCTTTATCGTCAGTGTCTGGAAGCTCTTTCCTGGGAATAAACCTCCCGCATGTAGGAAGTGATGCATTTTACATTCCAACATCATCATGAATAAACAAAAGCACTTGGTAGTTAGCGTTAGCAGACTACCACAGATGCTAAAAGAGGAGCAACTCCTAAATAAACTCATCTAAATAAAATTCAAGAAAAAACATGGATTTGTGGAATACTGCTACATGACTCAGGCTTTATAAATGAAAGGCCCAAACACATTTATTTAATTTCTAAGCAGTTAACACATGAACAGATTTAAAACAGTACACACAGCTATGCCTAGACAAAGCTGCACTGGTCACTGATGTGATAAAATGGCCTGAATGCAACGTTTAGCTCATCCTGTGGCCCTGTGCTAGACTTTACCTCCATCTTGTGGTCTATTTAGCTCTTTTTCAGAAAATATTAAGCTGCAACCTTTACAGATGCAACCTGGGTGTGACGTATTTTCAAAATGAGCTCGTGTAGGACTTAAAGATGTGTTTAGTAGGATCAGGAGCAGCTGATGCCATCAATCTGGTACATTTTGTAAAAGTACCATTTCAAAACAGGCTTATAGGTCAAAGCATATGGCAGGCTTAGCAGGCTTATAGAATATGTGATGCTGTGTTTTTGAAAATGTGATAATTTCATTGTTTAAGCATAACATGAATCCACATAGATTGATATAACTATCTCTCTCTATCTATGCTTTTTGCTGCCTTTGTAATGTAAACTTTCAATTTTCAATCACTGTGTGGGTGATATTAAATATGCATTAGTATATAATTATTTTACTGAATTCATTTTCCTTTTATTTGACTCTTAGACATGGCATGAATATCATTGAATTGTATTATGAACTATGTTTCTAGGAAAGGACATTTCTCCCTCTAAACTGTAATATCACAACATGCTGGCAAATTCCCTCTACTATAGCCAACTTGCAACTGTCACATCTGCCACAACTTTCCAGCTAGAAGCTGATATAATTCACTCCCTACAAGTTAATCACAATCGTTTGGCATCTCAATGACTCCAAAAAGATCTATAAAATGTGGAATTTCACTGACATTTACCCATACAGAGTGACAGAGGCCCTCAAACAGTTGATGAAAACTATTTTTGGAAATGACCCAAAAATATTGACAAAATGCAAATAAATAGCAAAAGAGCAATTGGATTTATGATAAATATTGGCAACAACAGACAGACTGCAGATTTCTGTCAAATTGGATTCCTCAATTTTGGATTAGCCTGCAGGTAGCATGTAAATTAATTACATAGAATAAGGGGTATGCAGATGTACCCATAATGTGCATCAATGGTAGAGTGGATTCAGTAAATCATATGCATATATACTCTAGAGGAGGACAGAGGGACAGTGTGGCTGCCAGAATATACTTCAAACTTTTGAGCTTTTGGTCAAGATAAATAACAAGGTGAAGGAAACGTTTAGCTTATTTGGTTCATTTTACAGTAAGACTATTACTTTGTACATTAATGCTAAATTGTCTTTTGAAGATCATTGGCTCCAGCCATTAGTGGATTATTCTTTAAATGTTACTTAACAGGAGGGTGCCCACCATAAACCCATTTATGGAGGTTATATCATGACATTGGGCTTTAATGTGTTTTATGAATGCATCTGAGGTTTATTGAATTTAAATTACTGTAGCTGTACTGTACTGTGACACAGTGGTTATAGCAAAAATACTGCCTTGGGTTTGGACCTCAGGTAAATGTAAATGTAAATATGCTGTATTTATAAAGCGCTTTTCTAGTCTTAACGCCTACTCAAAGCGCTTTTACATAGTACAGGATCCATTCACCATTCACACACATTCATACACTGTGGCCGTACAAGGTGCCATCTGCTCATCAGATAAACATGCACACACATTCACACTCCGATGACACAGCATCGGGGGCAACTCGGGGTGCAGTGTCTTGCCCAAGGACACTTCGACATGGAACTGCAGGGCCGGGGATTGAACCACCAACCTTCCAATTGGCAGGCAACCGCTCTACCACTGAGCCACAGCCGCCCCGGTCTACTCGTGTCTCCAAGAATTTCCTCTTTATTCTATAGTCCAAAGATATTTCTGTCTGTATGTATTTGTCTTGTCACTTTATAATTGCACCTACATAGGTCTTGCAATGCAAGACTAATTTGTACCTAATGGTGAATGAAGTGTGTGCCATCATGTGCTCCAGTTCCTGTGCCCCTGCATAGAACTGAAGGTGTAGAACATGGATGGATAGATGCATGGTGTAATGGTTATCAGCTACCAGCGTTGCTGTTAGCTCTTTCTGTCAGTACACCACTTTGGTCTAGACTGACAAATCTTAACAAAAGCTAGACAGATTACTATGACATTTCGTACAGACATCCACGGTCCACAGGGGACAAACTATAATGACTTTGTTGATCCCCTGACTTTTCCTATAGAGCACTGTGACCCAGATATCATACTGGATCATAATGGCACAACGAGAGGTGTGGACAATTTAGTCAAGCTGCTATCCTGCTATACAGCTGCCCAAGAATAACCTCACAATAACCACTTCTAGTGTTTTACAACATACTGAATGTTTTGGCATACAATAATGCGTTTGTGATCTGGGAGGCCCATGCAGGGTGGCATCATGGAAAGCTACAGAAGAGAGTGCTGTTTTTAGGAGGGTTAAAGAAACTGTTAACACCCCGCATACATAGCAGATAACCTGCACATGACACTAATCCTTATCTATACATTTAAGATAATGTAAAATGTGCCCAGTTACAAAATGTCTGGAATGAGTCACTGACAGTCCAGGCAGAGACGGAAGTCTCAGGATGGCCGTAACTAATAGTTACCACTCAAACATATGAGTGTGATGTGGACAAATTTAATACCATGATTAGTGTTACCTTGACATCAATGTGTATACTATATAATAACACTGTATAGTATGTATTTTTACCAAGTAAATTATAGTAATTGAACAAGTATTACAAATTGCACTGTAAAATGTTACACTACCATATTTAAATATATATGCTTATTTGTATAATTTCTCATTATGCATAATACATTTACTACATTTGTGTTAACATTCAGATTATTCCTTTGCAATTACTATCTTCCACCAATGTATATTACCTTATTTTACATGTATTATGTTGTATGAGATCATAAGTTGCGATGTAGTCTACTTTGTTAATCACTTGACTAAACAGAGATTTGTTTCGCTCGGGAAATTAGCAACTGAAACTTCATTAGGTGGGATTTTTTTCTCTCTAAAACACAGTAGGCTACAGGGTGGAAAGTGGGGTTTGAAAATTCAACAGCTGGCTAAATCATGGCTGAATCATTGGTATTGATCTATAATCCTTTTAACCCCCAAAGATATATTATGGTAATTTTGTGCCATCCTGCAATAAAAATCTTACTTATTGCTTTAAAACAGTCACCTCATCTCTTTTTATTTTTTAAATGCTGCCCCCAAAACATTAGAGCTGTGTTGACTCAAGTCCCATAAAATACAAGATAAAAAAACAACTGAATAGTTCAGATATTAGGTTTATTTTTTTTTTGATTTACATTTTTCTAATATTTTAATTTGATTTTATATTCCTCATCTTTGCACATTTGTGTTTACTTACACAAAGGCGTTCTCAAATCAAATACAATGATTATTAATAGGCTTATACCGTCACTGGTAACATGGACCAACATAAGACTAACATAAGACATACAGAAAATACAAATTCACCTTACTCACATAACCCTGTGTTTCCAAATGCACAAAGGCCTACATTGTCCACATCTGATCTAACAAAAATATGTAGCCATTATAAAATTATGGCTATGATATAGTGCAGGAATAACACATATAGTGTCGGTTCATATCATAAACCTAAAACGGGGTGATGATTGAAAAGGGGTTTTTAAAGATCATTTATGATTAAACGTACAGTATTTGTGAACGAAGCCAAAATCTTATAGCTCAGTTTACATGTTTTTGTCCATGTCTGTAAGTGCGATGTCCTGCAGTAAGCTGCAATGATTCATAAACTTCTGGCAATGTAGCCTACAGTAGAGTAATTATGCATGACAAGTACACCTACTGTGTGTGGGTGGGAGCAAATCGAGTCATATTGACATGTTTCAGCAAGCAGCTGTCTGATTTTTCACGTATCATCGGGTGGTTTTCCACACGAGGGATAAAACTGAGTCGAATGAGTTATTTCTGCAAAAGGAAGACTAGGCTACTGTACATGAGGCTATATGTTAAGTAATCGTCCAGATTACTTGTCTAATACTGTGACTGTAGTTTATTGAGACATCATTAGTCTGTGGTGCCGTGTAAAACCAACGGGAGACAGTCAAGTTTAGACAGGAAATGTAATGATTCTGCCTTCAAAATAAAGTTTCGTTTCCGGCATTCTGAATTCAAAGGAACACTCAAATGAGAATCTTATAAAACAAGAAAGACAAACAATAGCACAGACTAAATGTCATATTTCCAGAATTTTTAGAATTATCACCTGAGATAAATTAAGTTTTTTTTAAGCTCTTTTGAGCAACATCTTAGCCGTTTGTGTCTCTCCCCACGCTGTCTAACGGACATTAATTTGAAAACCTTTAACGGAAGTAAGCTGCAGGTTATGTGGTCTCGTTTTTAGGCAACATTTGGTTTACCTTCTGAACAAGTGACAGGTTTACAGGAGGAACTTTTTTTTCCTAGCTTCGCCTTCTCCTCTTCATCATGGAGGCTCGGGCACATTTCTCCCGCGAGGAAATTAACAGCACGGTGTGGGAAGTCCCGGAGAAATACACACGGCTCAAACAGATAGGGACCGGGGCGTATGGTACTGTGTGGTAAGGGTTGTTTAACGTTACCACACGCTGTATGAAGTGTGTTTACCCTGTATGATGTGTGTCGTAGTTGTCTATGAATACTGTTTAGTCGGAGCCCAACATTCATTACCGTTAGCTGCACTGGCTGCATGCAGCCTGTGTTGGGCCTGGGTTATGGTTATATCCTGTAACGTTAGTGTAGTGTAGCGTTACACTGTCAACACTGGCACAGCCATAATGTTATCAAGTTTTAACACATGACACCTTATAGCGCATCCGACCAGCATGTGCCAGGACGAAGATTACATATCGCATAACACGTACGTTTTAAACTTTTAAATATTTGTCTTTACAGCAATAGAGGAGATGTAGCTATTTAGTATGTCCGTATTAAAGATCGCCACTTTCCACGTTCATTTCTTCATGCAGGTACATAAGGTACACAATTGTGGAAGCCGCATAACAAGATAATGGGCACATTGCATAATACGGAAACAGCGTGTTACACACATTGCACATTAAATGACATTTTAGGGATACACGTAGGGTGTCAAACGTCAAGCCATGGGGAGACAGTTTCAGTTTGATAATCATTTGATTTGTTTAAGAAACTAGAATAAATACATTGGACACAACATCACTTGACATTATTGACTTACAGGAATCATATTGTTTATCATGCTGACTAGATAAATTAAATCAGTGTTAGGGTCAACTAAGGCTGCAATTTGGTGTAATCAATTACATTTGTGATATTATATACTATGATAGTGATCATCGTTAAAGGTCAAAAATTGAAAAAGCCTTTTACCTCACAGCCATACAATTCTAAATGTGGTCTGTATTACAGTCACACTACTACTATTGTTTTATTCAAGAAGTCAGGTGACACAAAGTATGTAAATGTTAGTACTAATGTCAAACTTACAATGCTCCTGTCAACTGTCATACAAGCACACTTTATTGGATCTATAACAACACACTCAGGTCCGTAACCAGGATTTTTATTGATCGGAATTGCAAGTTCCACCAGCAGAACATTGTTGACTAGCCCCCAACCAAACTGTAACATTTTATTTATTCATTTATTTTAAATTGCAACATTTTCTAAAAATGTAATTTACCTGCAGTATCATCTGATTTGTTGTTTTGAATCCTTCTCTACACATCCAGATATGTAATTATAGTGAAAATGTACATATATATATACTACCGGTCAAAAGTTTGGGGTCACTTATACATTTCCATACCACTCCATTATAGACAGAATACCTGCTAATTTGGGTGGGGGGGCTGATCTTTAATGCAATATCTACATTGCCCATTATCAGCAACCATTCATCCAATGTTCCAAAGGCACATTATGTGTACTAATCTATCATTTAAAAATTAAAAACTAGAAAAACATTGGAGAACCATTGTACTATTATGTAAGCACATAATGTAATCTGATTACTGCCCTGGTTAAAAAAACAATGCAACTGATCTCAGCTGGCATTCTGTCTACAATGGAGGGCAATGGGAATTTCTATGTGACCCCAAACTTTTGACCGGTAGTGTATATATATAAAGTTGTAGCACCACAAATAGCATAATTAGCTAATTCCATTGCGCAGGTGCTGAATGACATCCACTGAACATTCACTTTCAACATGTATTAAGAAAACTTGTTTTGGTGTTCAGGCACACTCAGTCTCAGCTTTGTTATTCATCCTATTGAGGGTGTTTATACTGACTTTGGTGCGTCTGTTGTCAAAGCTGCAGATATTGGCATGCCAAATGTGGTTAGTAGGGTTTTAAGCATTATAGTGTGGGAGTGACGGTCTGTTAAGCTAATAATGCCTGATATTTAAAAGAAGCTCCATCTGATGAACTTGGATCAAGTCCCTACCATTATCTGTAATTCTGCCAAATTGCACATCACTCATTAATCGTCTTGTAGGAATTTGCAAACATGGGAAAAGAAATAATAAACAGGCATAACCAACAGTTTCATAACTACTGTATGTGTGAGATGTACTGTATTTATTGTGGATGCTTATCTTGCATGGATCAGCTGCTGCATGTAGAGTTGAAGTTAATATCCTACATTAGTGCATCACAAGTGTCAACAACACTGTACACAAGTGGTGTGTGTAATGTGTGTTGGTGGATGTGGCTCCAAATAGCCGAACAAGCCTGTCCTCCTACGATTTGGTGCCCTGCAGATCACTGCAGACAAGCACATCATGAGTTGCCAAACATTTACATATTTATATTACCAACCACAGCCCCCCCCTCAGTTAGAGAATGAGTCCCACTTACAGTTCCTCCATCTGAGAACGTCTTTGCTGTTGGAAGATTATTTTGAGTGAAACCCCAAAATAGACCATCCTGTCATTTTCTCACTGCTCTGACTTCAAAAGAGGGAAATCATAGTGATACTAGGAGGCACGGGCAGACTGGGAGTGCAAAGCCAATGACTTGTTTTCTATTATTCATCACAGCTCAGCAATAAATGAGAAGACTAAAGAGAAAGTGGCCATCAAGAAGCTCCACAGGCCCTTCCAGTCAGAGATCTTTGCCAAGAGGGCCTACCGAGAGCTCCGACTGCTCAAACACATGAAGCATGAAAACGTAAATTGATAAAATTGAACATGTCTCCTTCTACTTCTTCTTCCTTTAACAGGCTGTAGATGTGACATTTGTTTTTGAACCTTTAAATAGCATAATCATTTTGCATTTTAGATATGATAATCCTGTTAATACTTAAGCTCCTCAAGTCTGCTCCCATGTCTCTGTATTTGTCATGTCGCCCTTTCATTCCAATCAGGTGATAGGACTTCTTGATGTGTTTTCACCTGCCTCGAGCCTTGAAGAAATCCAGGACTTGTGAGTATTTTTCGGCATATTAGTAAGCACTCAGGCAGCGACAGCCAACGCCTCTTTTCATTAATAGGAAGCAAAGGCCACTATATGGCTAAATGTATGTAGACACCTAAATAGTACACCCGTGTGTAAATGCTGAACAGGTCATATTAAAACCACGGACATTAGTATGCTGCAAAAACAGCCTCCAATCTTCTGTGAAGGCTTTTCACAAGACTTTGGAACCTGGATGCAGGGATTTGCTGCCACTCTGCCACAATAGTAGTAGTGAGGTCGGCCACTAATGTTAGGCGATAAGGCCTGAACTGTTGCCACATACTGTAGGTCTCATGATATTAATTGGCCCTAATTTAGACTTTTGGAGGAGAAAATTAGGAGGATACTGCAAAGAGGAAGAGTATATTGAAGGTTTAATGATATATGATTGTTATATAAACATACACCAGCACTCTAAGCTCCTTAATCAAAGTTGAAAAAGTCATGGATTACAGCATTAACAGGGTGTAGCTTAAAAACACAATAATCACTCCACCTCTCTCCCTCCCTTTTTTTCAGCTACCTGGTGATGCCTTACATGTTTACTGACCTGTCAAAGGTGCGAGGTCATCTCACAGAAGACAAAGTCCAGTTTCTCGTCTACCAGATGCTCTGTGGACTCAGGGTGAGCCGGGAAAAGCTGACTTTTCAGAAATGCACAATTTTACACTACTTTATTATGAAGCACAATGAGGACATTTTTGAAACATAATTATAATTTATTAAAACCTCACTGAATACGTTCCTAGGTTATCATGTAACACATTCATGCCAGAATTGTACTGTATTTTATTATATATGCTACAATAATTTCAGAGAATTTTCTGCATTTCAATTACATGCTTGCATTTTTATATTCAAAGATTCAAGATTCAAAATCTTTAATTAATCCCAATGGGGAAATTCCTACTTTTGCAGCAGTAAGGGATGGGGGGGGGAGTACAAGACACAGATATAAACAAACAATAAATAAATATAACCTAAAGAGAATAAATCGTAAAATAGTACTATATAACGACAGATTAATTAATTATGACAGATTAATGCTATATAATAAATACTATACTATATTAAACTATAATAGAGAGTTGTCCATAGTGAAAACAGGCATACTAATAAAACCTTTATGTAAACGTATACCATACATACATTTTGGATGTAACTGCAATATAAATGTCTGCTACCTGCTCTGTCTCTCCCTTTCTGCAGTACATTCACAAGGCTGGAATCATCCACAGGGTAAGTACAAGTCAAATGTCTCTGTAGAGAGTTGACATTCGAGCTTAGGTAAAAAAAATATTTAATTCTGGGAAAAGTTTGACCGATGATAAATGTTTCTTTACAGGCTATTATGAATTGCTTGTAATGTGTGCAGTGGTTTGTGCTGTACTGGCTCAGATAACACACATACTCTTCCAGTACTGCAGACATACATGGGAATGTTGATTTTGTTAGTCATTGTTATTGACTCAGATCAAACCCTGCCCTAGCAGGTAGGATGAGTTGACTCGCTGATGTCTGACTGCATGTCGAGAGATGTTAGGCCACACCCATTAACACCAGTGCCAGGTGGATGTGTGTGTGAAGTAGTGAAAGTAAGGTTAAATCAATAAACCACTAACATATCAGGCTGATATTAATGGCTTCTTATCTCTTTGACACCCAAAGACTTAAAACGTTGCCATAAGGAACACAAAAGCACAAAGACACATGGTAGTAGATTTTCAAACACACTAATGGTTATGCACTGTTGTGAAAATGTGTGTTGAGCATTTACAGTACAATGTAGCCTTTTTTCACGTTTTTATCAAAACATAATTATTTATTTTGCTAATTATTAACTAAGCGATAGTTTGTGGTGTTTGAGCTCTGAACATGTGTTTTAGATCAGCTGTGTGTTTACACTAAAGAAAATATGATCATGCCCACTCTGATTCAGTCAGTGTTGCCCTGCTTTTACTCTTGTAATTCCTAACACAGTTTAAAGTGTTATTAACACTCACTAACAGTGCCACACTTATCACACATTATGTCACAGTATTGTATGAGGGACTCTGCAGAAATGCTGCAGAGTAAAAAATGACCCATTACTAACGTTACACTCACTTCGCTACCTAACAGCTTCAAATATTGCACCGTTCTTCTGTGTAAATACGTTACTGTGGAAGTAAGGTCAAAAGTTTAATGTGTGCTGCACCCATTGGCGAATAGTATCATCTGTCTTTGCTCCAATGGGTTTGTTTTCATAATGTATTTATTTTTTAAATTTAAATTAATACAATTTCTTGGGGGTCCTATGGGAATCCTAGGTGTAGCTAGAGCAACCCCAAGCCCCTCTCTGGTGCCGTCTATGCTTGGTAGCGTTACATTTACCCCTACTCATTTCTGGGTTCTCTTTCTCCATAAACAACATTAAATCAAAGAGAGGGTTAACTTTTCCTGCTACAGATGTCCCACCTTGGTCAGAAAACACAGTAGAAACACTTTGTTTCTCTCACTATGACTCTAGAGTCCATACTCGCTCCGAAGCTAATCACTGTCACTCTCTCACTTGCTCTACCACACACTCCCCACTTACACACACAAAAACACACACATGCCAACCTTGCTATTCTCTTAAAGAGAGAGAAACTTTAGGCCATGTTTGTAGGCTACGGCGAGAGCTCTGCGTGGAGCCTCGGCAGAACCCTAAATCACGCTTAAGGCTGCATTTTCACCAAGCAGTCTGGTTCAGTTCAATTTGTTACACATTATAACGGTTATTTTTGCGTTTTCCATTGTCAAAAGTTGTGGCTGGTACCAATAGAAATTTTCCATTCTTTCCTGTTTTTTTGTTACCTCTCTGTTGAGGTATCCAGCACACTAGTTCAATACTAAAAGGTGGAGCTAGAAACACTGCAGTATGGTGTTTGATGCAGACGTTTCTCTCTATCAATTCTCAGCACTTGGCTGTCTAAGGCTTCCAACCCATATTTGAGCAATGTAGAAACTAAAAACAACATGCTTCTTACATGTTTGACAACCCCGCCTACATTTAAGAGTAACGTCTGCTCTGGAAATGCAAAACAGATCTACGGTTTAGGCGCATGCCCGTATGAGTTACATACAGGTTCTAGGGGTACTATACTGAAAGTGTTGTGGCTTATGGCTCTTCCTAATCACAATTTTGATATTGCACAGTACAAACACTATAATTTGCTGTTAATCACTATTTGCAATAAGTTACCATCACTCAGCTCCTTTTCTTTTACAGGATCTTAAGCCTGGAAATTTGGCTGTAAACCAAGACTGTGAACTGAAGGTTTGTACTTTAAATGATTACACATGAAAACATGACAAAGCTGAAATGATAGGGTTGCTGCGGAAGCAAAATATTAGGATTCAGCAAAAAAGAAAATTAATGAATACAAGATATACTATCAAGTTAGCAAAATATGGGTAATAGGATATGGATTTACTAACAGTTGGACAGATTTGATTCTTACTTAAATCTTAACACACACATTTTGATAATGTTATTGATTTATGAAAATATCTTTAAACATTGGAAACATTATGGACAATGTCAGTCTCTATGTTCGTTAAGTGTCCACACATTTGGCAAGCATGTAACACCTTATCAAACAATAAATTAACTTTACAGAAGTTTGTCCTGTACAGTGTTCATGTTCCAGACTGATCAGTTTCTTGGCTTCCAATGCAGATCTTGGACTTTGGGTTGGCTCGCAGTACTGATGCTGAGATGACAGGCTACGTGGTGACACGTTGGTACCGGGCACCTGAGGTCATTCTGAACTGGATGCACTACACCCAGACTGGCAAGAAAATTATATCCGTCCTTCCTGTTGTCTCAGTTTTGAGTTGGCCTCTAACTTTTTGCTGTTTGTTGTGTGAAAACATCCCAACTCCAGTTACAGGGATTTCTTTTTTTAAGAAGAGGCTTGTTTGGCACTTTATGGGTCAGCAGTTTTTCCAATCCTGTCGTTGGTGTGTGAAATGGATTTGAAGTTGCATTGGTATCATTTTGACAGTAAATATTTTTTTTCTTTTAATCTGTTAGCAGTTGACAAAGATGGGTCTGACAGTAGCCTGATAGTGTTCAGACTCAACGACAATGATAAAGCTGTCACTGCAATGAAACTGACTTTCCCAGGATTTATGTTTCTTTAGGAGCTAGTGGTTTTGCATTTTTTAAACAGCATCTACTGAATGGGATGCAACTCTGGCAAGTTTGCACCCTTTGTAGGATTGGATTACTCACCAAGTATTCCCCAATATGAACAGCACAATAGATTCTGCACTCTATTTTGATGAGGAACTCTCTGCTGTGGCATATAAATGCCACCTTCCTCATTTGTACTGCACTGAGCTTAAGTGAAAAAACTCGTATTGATGTATATTCTGCTTAGGTTCTCACTCAATGTTTTTCTTCTTTTTTTCTAGTGGACATCTGGTCTGTGGGTTGTATCATGGCAGAAATGATCAATGGAAAGACCCTTTTCAAAGGGAGAGACTGTATCCTTTCATCAGCCTTGTTGGTTTATCGGACTTTTGAGACTTGTGTAATGCCAGATAATGAGATTATGACAACACATCAAGTTTTAATCACTTTATTAAATCATTTTAATATTAAGGTGATTAAAGCCACTTGAATAAAGAGTGATTTGATAATGGGCACTATAATTCAAGTGTAGAATGGAACACAAATGGCAATCACAGTATATTACATGCAGCAAAATATGTTTCTACAGGCAGAATCCAGTGCAGCTAATGCTGCACTATATTAAATACTTTTTCTGCATGTTTTATATTGACTTTTTATGTTGTTTTTTGCACTTGATGCTCATTACTTAAACATGGTGTCTCCTATCAAATAAAGCTGTCACTTGTGGCTTAGTTTCCTTCATTATTCTGTTTTATGGACCTGTATGGAAACCCTACCTTTCACTGCTTCTGAGTGGATGCTTGCTTATTGAACCACCAAGGTTAAAAGAATCCTTAATTGTAACCCTTCATTACCAGACATGGACCAGCTGACTCAGATCATGAAAGTGACTGGAGTACCTGGAGCAGACTTCATACAGAAGCTGGACAGTCCAGAGGTAGGACAAATTACTGTCCTACCTAAACAAAACAACGTGCTGTAGATTATATTTGCATGAAGCTCGATATAAAACCAGACGCGTTTAACAAAGTTGCATTCAAAAAAAGTAATTCAAGAAGTGTATTCCCTCAGGTAATTATAACATTTCACCAATGTTTGAGATGTGTGAAACACTATTTGAGTGAAATGGTTATCAGAAATAATTTATTTTTAAAAAAAAAACACTAAAATGTTTTGACTAAAACTTGACTAAGATACCTGAGTTCACAGTTGACCAAAACTAGACTTAGATACCTTGAGTTCTCTTTTGACTAAAACTAGACTAAAATGATGAGACTTTTAGTCGACTAAAACTTGATTAACAAAAAAAAAGATATTAGAATGACTAAATATAACTAAAACTAAAAAGGACATTTGGGACAAATTAAAAATAGGTGACAAAATTAACACTACCTCTGACTTTTTTCATTTCTGCTGGAGGAGGACTAGGTGTGTTTCCACCTCTCTCTAAACTCACATACATTTAATTATTGGTTATTTTTATTTTGTATGTTGCTCATATTATGGAAACTGTTTGGGTCCAGAACTAGCTTTTCTCATAACATTGTTTTATTATATATATATATATATATATATATATATATATATATATATATATATATATATATATATATATATATATATATATATATATATATATATATATATATATATATATATATGAGGTGGATTTACCATCTTGACTGTACCAAATACGTCAAACGTATTACTGTGTTGTAAGGTTCTGTATCAAAAGAATCAAATGAAAAAAGCTTTGAAGAACAAGTCTCACTAGCAGCACACATAGGTTGCAATGCACTTTACATCGACAAAAACAACATACTGGAGATTTTGCCATTCTTTAAGCTTTACCAGTAGTGGGAGTAAAAATATAAAAGAAATGTCCTGTGGGTTGTACTAAAGGAGAAGTCAGGACATCAACAAAAGTACTGAAAGGGGTAATGGAAAATAAAGTTATTTAAAGTGCTCATATTATGCTCATTTTCAGATTCATTATTGTATTTAGAGGTTGTATCATAATAGGTTTACATGGTTTAATTTTCAAAAAACACCATATTTTTGTTGTACTGCACATTGCTGCAGCTCCTCTTTTCACCCTGTGTGTTGAGCTCTCTGTTTTAGCTACAGAGTGAGACATCACACTTCTGTTCCATCTTTGTTGGGAGTTGCACATGTGCAGTAGGTAGGTAAGGATAACAAGCCATGAGGGCGTGCCATGCTAGCAGCTAGGCGAGCATTGTAACGTGTGTTACAAAGTGACGCACGTTCATCATGGAAGTAAAGGCTGGACTATAATAGAGCTGTTAGGAGCAGTTTGTGAACAGTGTTTCTGTTGGAGATGGTAAGTCCCTTTGGGGGGACTTACCACCTGCACAAAAAGATATATAACACAATAAAGGAAAGGGACAAAAGCCAAAAAGCATAATATGAGCACTTTAAAGACATGGAAATAAAATATAGACGTTTTATCCACAGGGAACCACAAGAAATACCACAACGTATCTTTACCAATCAGTCTATCTGAAAGTTAAGTTCTTTACCTATTCTGTCATTATTATGATTATGAATATTATTTATTATTATTATTGTTAGTATGTCTATTATAATCCTACTATTATAACACACACAATGAGTGGAATAAAATGTGCACCAATCTCAAAACATATTGCTTACCTATTCATTTTATCCATTTCATTTTTGCAAGTTGCAAAGCAAACAATGAAATTAGTAAATATCTTTTAACTTCAGTGAGTTGGATGATTAAATGAATGATTCATTACATTTTGCAAAAACATCTGTTTGGTCTGCCAACTGAAGCAGATGATTTGTAAGCTCATAGCTAACAGTCAAATTTTGTCTTTGGAAATATGAAGTAGTTTATTATAAGTGATTTTTATATATTTTCATTAAGGCAACAGTGATATCCTCGGTTACAGTTTTTGATCAGTTAAAATTCATGTAATTTGAATCATTCTAGTCCATGACCAGAGATTAAATAATAATCTGGTCAAATTTGTTTTCCATACTTAATTTTCTTTTTTCTTTCATCTTTAAACAACACAGGCCAAAACCTATGTGAAGGCCCTTCCTCGCTATCCCAGAAAAGACTTCTCAACATTGTTCCCCAGAGCCAGTGCAATGGGTGAGTTTAGCCACAGCCTTTTTTCTAAGCTTGACTGATCCACACGTTTTTTATTTCTACATTTATATTACTCTTCAGACACATTCAGCACAAGTACAGTCTTACTACTGTCCACAGAGCTGGTCCACCACAGCAGTTGGGCATCAAATGCTTGTTGTTGTCAGTAACAGTTAACAGCAATCATCTGTCATTTTTTTAGCATATTCATTTTGCTGATTTCTGTCTCTGAATGATGTAATGACTCTCTTTGTACCCTGTTCATGAAAGATGTTGCGCGTACTGTTCTAAACAAACAGTACTAGCTAGGTCTAGAACAGGAGAATTTCTCTATGTGGTATAATGTAATGTATCTGGCAGTAGTACAATTCCTTCTTCTTTGTATCTTTTTGGAACAACTTAAATTGTTACATTTAATAGGCACAAAACAAATAGTACTTTGGACTTCTATGCATAATTTAATCTCCTGCTTCTGAAACACTTGCAGCAACCTACCAAATGGCTTATGTCAGTAAAACATTGACTGATATACAATTTGATAGTTTTGATCAACTTGTTGCATTATTTTGTTTCACTGACTGTTTGCAGGTATCGACCTGCTGGAGAAGATGCTGGTTCTGGATGGAGACGAGAGACCAACAGCCGAACTAGCTCTGGAGCACCCATATTTTGACAGCCTCAGGGACCCAGACGACTTACCTAAACCTGCGCCATATGATGACAGCTATGACAACGCCACATTGTCCCTGGATGAGTGGAAGCGTAAGTGAAAAACAATAAGAAAACATATTTAAAGAAACTGTCACCGTATAACATATGTGCAGATTTGAGTCGTGTATATACTTATCAGTTGTGATCTCATTTATTTACAGTTATTTTACAGATTTGTCAGAAAAGAGTTTTTTTTGTGTTAACCATGTAGGCCATATTGTATTGTATTGTACACAAACTTCCACTTTAGGTCTTCTGTTCATGTTTAATCATTTTTGTTAAAATGTAATATGTTTTTATTGGCTTTCTGTTTAAACTATTGTTGGAGTTGTGGGCATGCACCCCATGCAGAAAACAAATGATTTTCCCATTTTGCCCACAGGGTTATGCTTCAGAGAGGTGAACAGCTTTGTGCCGTTCCCACGGCGGGACTCCAAGAGAAAAAACACGCTGACTATATCTCCGTGACCTGACGAATGTCTTGTAGCGCTGATGCCCTGACCTACACAGCATACAGCCAATGGTGCCCTTGTAAATTCCAACCATGGATTCATTTTCTTTCTTTTACCCTGGATATATTTAGATTTTGAAGAGTGGTTATATTCGATTATTTTGTGCAATTGTTTCCTAAGTGTGGATTGCTCCTTATGTTACATACTCGATCAGTGTATTTCGCGTTTTGCAAATGTATTGTGACCAAATGTCACAGGATTTACTGTAATATTGTTTTACAATTAAACAATAAGACAAGATGTGTACAACGTTTTGTTTTTGCGGCAAATGGTAAATGTTGCGAGATTGACTGAAGACTGGCCTCACTAATAGCCAACTAAAATCTATTGTCATTAAAATTAGTGCAGTCTTGAGGTAAAAAAAAAAGTTTATACGTTATTCATTAAAATTATTATAAAGGGAGAAAGTTTGTAGTTTGCCAATGAATGCCCTGAAGACCGGACCACCAAAGGCCAAAAACAATTAGCAGTTACTGTGTAAATCTCCAATATGTAACCAGTGTCAGCTGGGATATGTGACCATGAAGGTGTGTATGATGCTGGAAAGCAACTAGTTGTTTTACACTTGTCTCTGCTTGTATCACTTTGTAGTTCTTCACTTAATTACTAAAATAACTTCGCACAATTTTACACCCAACCTGTGTGGATCTTTCCAGTATGTGGCAGCTTTTGAATATGTACTTGACTGGTACACTTAGAGGCTGCTGTGTGGTGTATAATATTGCACAGAGGTAATTCATTAAGGTTAAGGTTATTCTGTTTAGTTAATTGTATCATCTTTATGGAAGGGGATCATCCTGCACATGCTACGTGATACGTGTGTGTGTATGTGTGCGCAGATTGGATTAAGAATTACACACTTAGAATGGATAAAGCTGCACTAAGAGCAATACAAATTAGCATTGTTGAATACCTTTTTTATTTAATTGTTTTGAGTTTTTATTGATACTTGATAAAGACACAAATACACAAAACATCATACACTGTCATGGTATGACAATACAGTTTTCCATACAAAAACAAGACATATACAACAAAACTAACTAAAACAGATCACATACAAAACAAAGAGGAAAACTGATCAGGATTTCCAGACAGAGGAGACACAGAAGCTGTTCATGGTTTTGGTTATTTTTAATTATGTGAAGTGATATAAGGAGTAAATATATTTTTAACTTAAATACCTGGAAGGAAGGCTGTCCCTTTTGCCATTTCTGTTCATGAATAAAAAAAAACTTTGCTTACAAAACAAAAAAGTTCACTACGTATTTCAAAGTGTAATATCAGGATTATCATAATAAAAAATAAAATCTTTTACGCTAAGAAAGTAAGGTGGATCAAAAAGGTGACTATTTAAGTCAGAGAGAAATGTTTTTGTTTTCTCACATTCAAAAAATAGGTGTGATAGTGTTTCATCCATATCACCACAGAAGGAACAATCACTACTTATGTCTGCATATTTGGCTACAGTAACATCCACGGGGTATATTTTATGAAGAATTTTGATTGAACCTCCTTCACTTTATTTGTAATGCAGTATTTACTAGGTAACAACCAAGCTCTTTTCTAATTAAAATCAGGAATTAAAGATCCCCAATAGGATCCCTCTAGGAATTAATCTTTTTCTAAATTGAAAGATATGACGAATATGTTAATTTATTATCACATTTTTGTCTACCATATCAATCCCATTCAAAATTAATTTATGACGTGTTCATAGACTGTATATTATTATATTAAAAACTAATATACAGTCTATGGTTGTGTTACATTGCACTGTTGAACACCTTGCGCGCGAAAATCAGGCCTGGTGACGTAAAGGGGGCGGGTTAACTTATCAAACGACTGTGCCAACCACAGAGAGTAAAGGTGTCCACAGACTACCATGAAAGCGGAAATGAGCCATTTTGGCATCAAAATAAAAGTATATTGCTGATATAACTCCTTTTGCGCAGCTATTTCATTTATCAAGACTAACTTCAAAAGAATGTCCCAAAGAAAGGCTTAAGCAACAAAATGTTAGTCTATAAATGATTCCATAATTTCAAACCAAACACTGAACATTATATCCCTATAATTGCATGTAAAGAGATCCAACATTATACAGCCCTAGAATTTTAAGGGGAAAATATTATTTAAAAGCAATATAAAATACTTTAAGCAAGAATATATTGTTCGTTTTGGCGTTGTGGAGATATGCCTGGCAATGCGAGACTAAAGCAATAACAGCCCACACATTTGTAAAGTAAAACGTTTGGGAAAGAGTATCTCTGTACTTTGCAGCTCCCAAATACCTAGGACGCCATCTAATACTGCTCATCCAAGTACAATTGGTACCACATTTTGTCATAGACTGGCATCGACATGGCATTCAAATACTGTGAAAATTATATGTTGGTAGTGAAAAAAGAAAAACAACTAGGTGAAATTAAATTCGTGTTAAATATAATTATTGTTTAGCTGTTTTAATTGTGAAACATTGAAACATGGTCCAATAAGGACTTTATTTTGAAACATCTATCCGGAAGTTTTATTTTTACTAATATTGATTTGGCTAGCACATACTCAGGATCCCAAACAGCTAGCCGAAGGAGACTAGTATTTCTCCTTCTCACAACATTGAGTCGACGATATGCTGTTTCTCAGATTATTAATGCAAATATACTACTCGTGTTCTCAGTAAAACTTTGGAATTGACTCGTTGCCTCCCAAACGCCGTGTTGTGAAGAAACGTAAACGGTATAAAAAAAGCTAGCTAAACATACCGACTGTGCCAGCAAATTGTAGCTGGCTAACAGTATTAGCTTCGCGAGTACAGCAAGTAAGGCGGCTGGCTAGGCAACCATTACTGTAGAAGCGGCTTCAGACCGGCGGCTGTCGAGCTACCTGTGTCTGTCAGCTGCCATAATAGGTAAGCTGGCTTAAGTTTGCTACGTACTGTTTCTTTATTTTAGAGTGGCTCAGAAGTTTGACCTCATTTTGGCTAGCAACGGTTAAACTTGTAATGCGCATTGTCAACGTTAAACTATTACAAGGCAGCTAACATTAGTTCTGCCCATCTTTTAAATTTAGCACGTTAGCTTCTGATATCTGTAATGTTACCTACTTTACTCTGTACGTTTATGTCAGGTTAACCGCTATTCTATTAATATTGTGCCTTTCTTATACCAATTTTACAGTATTAAGCACTGCTTAAGCAGTACATAACTCTTTAAAATTTTATCCGAAGAGCTTTTAATAGTAAATATGGCTGACCATTTACTCCCTAAAGGATATGGGCTGTTGGTATTCTTAAGCTGATTGGCTCTGGGTTGGATCAGTCAAACCTTCCTTAAAGCTGATTGGATGTGCCCGTTGTGTTGTGGATAGCCTTAGTAGTTGCCAATAGTTTATGAAATAAAGTCGAGAATAATCTGAAGATCATTTTTCCTTGTCTCTATTGACAGTAAATAGTGCACCTCAGCTTGACAGTTGGCCAGCTGTCAATACATTGGTCTATGCATTTAGCTATTTGGATTGAGTGGGTCTGTGAAGGAATGTTACACTACAGGTGATAATAAACCTACCCCAGTCTAATCAAATTTTCCAGTAAAATGCAACAGAAATGCTTTGAATGGCTCAATAAATTCAAGTTATGGTATTTAGGCCTTAGTTTTATTGCTTTAGATTTTGCTCAGCCCTGTAATATAAAATTATCGCAAGGGGAAAATAAGTTGTTGACTAAACGAGCTAGATAACAATAAGAGATCACCACACAATCAAGATAACAAAAGCAAACTACAACAGCAAAATATTAGCAAGGGCAATGTCATGTATGAATCATTACAGAGGGCTATCCTCAAAGGGTAATATAATGGCATATCTTGTTCATATTCTACTGTAGAACCATCAAATGCTTATTCTTGTACAAAATACTGTTTTGTATTTATTATTTTTATTTACAGTCCAACAACAACACTTTTCCTCATACTTGTTTCTTTTTAAACCAACAGGAGATAAAGTGTGACTTGTGGCCTATGAGGAAGCCACGTCGAAAAGGCCAGGTGGCCGCAGGAGGTGGAGTTGATGTCAAGAAGTCCAATGGGACAGTTGGCGGGCGTGGGGGTGCCCGCCAGCGATCTCCATCCCCATACAGCCTCAAAGCATCTCCTAACAAAGAAACCTTGTCTTACTCCCAGGCCCAGAAGGTGGTAGAGGTGGAACTGGATGGTAGGCTTCACCGCATTTCTATTCTGGAGCCCTTGGAGGTTATTACTGAAGATGAGATGATGGCTCAGGACATTAGTGAGTGTAACAGTAACAAGGAGAACAGTGAGCACTCATCATCTCCCACCAGCAGTGCCCAAACAGTCCGCAAATCTGTCTCACTCAGAGGCCGAAGGAAAGACTCCAAATGTCCTCCTGTCAAGTCGCCACGACCTTCCAAGAACCACTGCCCCAACTCTCATCTACAAACACCGGAAAAATTTAGCACATCACACCATCAGAATATGACCCTCCCTGAACCTAAGTTTCATGTGCTAGAAACCTTCACACCGGTCGAAGCACCTCCTCTGCCAACAGCATATTACCGTTACATTGAACGCTTAGCCGAGGAGCAGGAAGCTGAGGCAGAATATGACTTGGACGAAGAGGACACGGCTTGGCTGGAGATGGTCAATGCTGGCCGGACGTCAGAAGGTTATTCAGCTGTCACACCAGACACCTTTGAGCTGCTGGTTGACCGGCTGGAGGAGGAGGCGTACCGGGAAGCCCGCAGCCGGACGCCCTCTCAAGGTGCTATTGACGACGATGCCTTCTGCTGCGTGTGCCTGGACGATGAGTGCCTTAACAGCAATGTCATCCTCTTCTGTGACTCCTGCAACCTGGCTGTTCACCAGGAGTGTTACGGTGTGCCCTACATCCCCGAGGGCCAGTGGCTGTGCCGCTGCTGCCTCCAGTCTGCTCAGAAACCTGTTGACTGTGTTCTATGTCCGAACCGTGGCGGCGCCTTTAAGCAAACGAGTGACGGCCGCTGGGCGCATGTGGTGTGTGCCATCTGGATCCCTGAAGTCTGCTTTGCCAACACAGTATTTCTGGAACCAGTGGAAGGTGTCAATAACATCCCCCCAGCTCGCTGGAAACTGACCTGCTACCTGTGCAAGCAGAAGGGGCGTGGTGCATCAATTCAGTGCCATAAGGCCAACTGTTACACTGCATTTCACGTCACATGTGCTCAGCGTGCTGGCTTGTTTATGAAGATTGATCCTGTGCGAGAGACAAATGTTAACGGGACCACATTCTCTGTTAAGAAGACAGCATTCTGTGAGGCCCACTCGCCACCAGGACAGGAGGCCCTCTCAGATGAGGAGAGTGAAGGAAGAGTGGTTGGCAGCAGAGGGAGGGCTAGTAGAGGACGGAGTGCATACACAGAGGGCCCTAAAACACCGAAAAAAGGCAGGAAGTCTGAAGATGACGCCAAGATGGATAAAAAGAAAGGAAAGAAGAGCACCGAGTCAACAGCGCAACACACTGCTTCACCACAAGTGACCGTGCCCCAGATACCCACAAGCAGGTTTGATTTTATTTTATTTTGAATAAATACTTTATTTTTATACTAGCCAGTTAAAATAAGTGTACAATTAAAAGAAACCGTTTTTGAGTAGAGATGGCTGAACTGATGTCATTCATGTTGATAGTAAGACCGTCTGCATCTATCTTTGTCTTGCAGGCTGAACATCATCTGTAAAGGAATCCTCTTTCAGAGGAAAAACCAATTCATGCAGAGGCTGCATAACTACTGGTTACTGAAGCGTCAGTCGAGGAACGGTGTGCCGCTGGTTCGGCATCTGCACTCTAACTTCCAATCCCAAAGAAATACTGAAGAGCTTAGGGTAAGGACCAGTACTACAGCCTTAGTACTATGTAAATATTTTTGTACTCTGATGATAAAAAAATGTGTGATGGTATTACATTTTTGTTTTTAGCCACTGTCCTAACAAACAATTAGAGCCTATTCATATATTCATTCATTCATCAGAATTATTTATAATAACAAATAAATGATTCTGATAAATTAATTTTAAAAATAAAAATGGATCGTCAACCGTGTTATGAGCGTTGGCGTTGTATAGTTTGTCCACCAGACGGCGCTCTACAGCGTCCCTGTTGGAAACACAGATTTTTTTTTTATTTTTATTATTGTGTTTTTGTTCATAGGACTTTAAGTTTCATATCTTAAGTTTGTATTTTTATACATTTAATTTATGAGAACTTAACTACAAATAACTAATGTTAGGGAAATCTGTTTTTGTTACGCATTTCTGGATTTTATTGGTTTAAATATATATCTGCCAATATATTGGATTTTTAAATAACGAAATATTTGTATCGGTATCGGCCTTAAAACTCCTTTTATCGGTTGTGCTAAACTTATGCCTTTAAATACATTTCTGATACAGTGTTTATACAATAAAGCTAAAAAAATGTGTTGCACTTTTTAGCCTCAGGTGGATGAGAAGGTTTCTGCTGAAAGAGAAGCACTGAGATATTGGCAAAAGCTGCGGCATGATCTTGAAAAAGCCAGACTGTTGGTGGAGCTCATCCGCAAGAGGGAGAAACTTAAACGAGAACAGGTAAGATGCCCGGATGAATCTCACGTGCACACAGGCATGGCGACTAACTGTATTTTATTTTCAGGCTTGTTAATATATCCTTTACCCTTTGAAAGTATGAAGTTCAATGTACATAATACAGAATTTTGAAGCTGAACTATTAACTAATTACTATTACTAACTAACTAAATGCCTGTAAATTACAGGTATTTCAACGTATCAATGTAGTCTGAAGTTCTGAGATGTTTGGATGGTCACACTTTTCTTTGCCTGTGTTATAGAGAAGTTGCCATCTTTTTCACATGATAGTATCCCCTAACCACAACTGAGCTGCAAAACAAACTGCAATAAATGAGTTGAGCTGTGTGACAGAGAGAAAAAACAACAAATACCTTTTTAACCTCTTACCATTCCGCCCCCTTTTTTTTGTTTTTTTTTATATAGAAGTGCAGGGGACCGGATGTTTAGGATAAAAGGTCAAGAAACAGTTGATTACATAGAAGTGAAGTACATTATCTGAGGCTGAGAGCCTGAAGATTAATTTGAGATGCAAATCAGCACTGCATCAAGTTGTTTATTCATAAATCAAAATTAAATCATAATTAAAATACATTTAGAGTGTGTATAAGTGCTTAGAACATGAAGCACTCATAAATTGTTGCGGCAATTTTTGGCTTGATATGATTTGTTGTACAGGTTTGACCCTAATCATTTCTTGACTTCAAAAATTGATTAAAAAAAAATGTCCCTCCAAAATACCTAATTGGACACCAAGACCTTGTCAAACATTTTTACATTTTGTCAAAAATGCTGTGATTCAGTATCAAAAATATTTGATATTGGGAGATTTTTGTAAGAATTACATGTTTAGAAACTTAGAAACCCCCTTATTATCAATGGACCTAAAGACATGCATCGTCTGAATGCCCTAGGTCTGTAGTTTGTGTTTGTAAAGTTTCATAAGGCTGTGGTTATTGTCGTGGTCACAACAGGTCATTTTATACAGTGAGGTTGCTTTGAAAATGGCCAAATGCTTGTTTTTTCCTCACCAAAATGTAGCAACTTTGGAGCGTATTTTTCAGACCCCTTACGGACAAGCTAGCATGTCATAGATTTCTTAGATTGTTTTATATGGTACCAATATTTTTACCCTAGCTTTAAAACCAAGACCAGATTGTTAAGAGGTTAAAACTATAATCTGTGCTGGACAGGGGTCTGGATGTTGAAATCTGACCAGATAAGGGCTTCATTGATATTTTGTAGACATTCTTCTTAGAGAAATTTGCTTGCTCCTCTTGCTCTCTCTTTAGCCTTTGGGCAGTTTGTAAAACCTTTTATTGCTGCAATTTCCACATATGGTGACACACATGCATATCATCTGACAACTGCAGGTCAAAGTTCACCAGGAAGCTCTGGAGATGCAGTTGACCCCTATGTTGATGCTGCTCCGCTCCACTCTGGACCAACTACAGGAGAAGGACACAGCCCAGATCTTTGCACAGCCAGTCAATATCAAGGAGGTCAGACATTTCACTGTTACAACACAAGTTCCCAGAGACCAGATGTATGCGAACAGGTTATATGGAGTTGGGAAGTGGGTGGACCCTGTGTTTTTCCCCATTATGTATTCTAATTTCAAATATTTCTTAAAATGACATGCTCAGTGTTACTTAAAGGAACACTCTGACTTATTGGGGCTTTAGCTTATCCCCCAGAGTTAGACCATAGAGTTAGTCCATACATACCCTTCTCATCGCTGTGTGTGTCATATCTGTCTGGCACACCCGCCGCTAGCTTGCCACAGATGCTGGAGATAACAGTCTTCAACTAGCCTATTGCTCCCAATAAGTGACAGAATAACGCCAATATGTTCCTATTTACATGTTGTGATTTGTATAGTCACAGCATGTACAAATAACAAGGTCACGTGAGACACAGCCATCTTATAACTGTATACAAACTGGGAACTATATGCTTAGAAGCTGAAGCACTGCTACTTGGGCGGAGTGATAAGCGCCGTTGTTACTCTGCTCCTCACCACGGGGCTTCTCGTTTGCTGATAGCAAATCACTCTGCCCAAGTAGCAGAGGTTGCAGTGCTTCTGCTTCTTTGTATTTAGCCTGCCCCCAAGGTTTCTATATACACAGGCTTATAACTTTGACTTTTTTATCAAAGTCCCATATTTTCTAATAGTTCTTAATCTTTTGTATTTGTTTAGGAGAGGTTTATGTCCAGCAAAGCTCTTAAAGTGCTCAAACTGTGGGGCGCGTAACATTGTCTTTGGAATAAATGAAGGAGGCTTTCACTTTCAGAACCAGTCCAACCAAAATAGTACATCTTCTGTAATTAAATTTTTCACCTTTTTCACTTCCACTAATTTTGTATTCATCAGTTAATATGTGTCCACTTTCTGTCCCATTATCTTTTGGATTAATGTCTTTTTCTCAGGTCCCAGACTACCTGGAGTTCATCAGCCAACCCATGGACTTCTCCACTATGCGCTCTAAGCTGGAGAGTCATGCCTATCGCTCAGTGGCCGACCTAGAGACTGACTTCAACCTGATGGTGTCCAACTGCCTCCTCTACAACAGCAAGGACACAGTCTTCCACCGAGTAGCGCTGCGTCTTAGAGACTTAGGAGGAGCCATACTGCGCCATGCTCAACGCCAAGCCACCAACACTGGCCTGGACCTGAGCACTGGCATGCACCTCTCAGATTCACTGCAGAAACGAGACTTTTACAGCTGCACCTGGGACGATGGTGAGTCAGTGTGATTCTTGACACGGGATGTGGACACGCACACACACACACACCTTTCGTACTTTAGATAGGGGTTTGTATGTATCCTTCTCATATGATTAATACTAAATGCAGGATGTATTTTTTTTTTTGACGGTTTAGTCTGTTTAACAAAGAAAAATTTATTACACAATAACACCTTAGATGAGTAATTGTTGAAAATAGTCCTCAATTATTTGTCTCAAATGTATATTTACCATGTCATGTTATATGCAACTTGTTTACACAACAAACAAATATTATTGGGACCGTAGAGATGAACATTTAATATCTAGATTCACAGAAACCATTTGACTGTCCCTGTAACAAGTTGGCCACAATTAAGCATATTAACCATAAATGTTCCTTCTTAAATGATGATGATGATGATGATGATATAGCAAATTGGTGTAGGCACCAATAAATAGCAGTGTTGCATGTCCTATTTTGCATATTGCTCTTATGTTGAGATGTCAGTTTGTTGCGTCTATATAGTGGAGACTGACATTTTTTCTTCTGGGAAGATCGAGTTATTGCGATCTCAATTCTCCCTAGTCACGATTTAATTTTTAAATAATTTTACTTTCATGATTGTTGCTGATAAAAAGGAAATGATCATATTTAGAGCCGACAACTTTGTAGAGGAGAGAGAGCTTTCTAACAGTATATGTGATGACAGGGTGCAGAGAGCGATTGCTGTGCAGGATGATGATTTAGAATGGCAACTTTTGATTTTGGAGAAATCAACAGACGCTAACAGACAAAATGTAGTAAAAGAAAGGGCTAAATGTGTATTTTGGACTTTTTTTTTCACCACAAATCTGAAAGAAGACATGTTATTAAAGACAAATAGCCCAAAATCTCAAAAATGACCAGTGGAAAAAAACAACAATGTTCTTGCCTTCCTTAAACTCATGTTGTACCTTCATGGAAAAAACATGCTACCTTCACTCTTAGCCTAACTCTTTCCTGTTGGTTCCAGTTGACAGCATTCTGGATCCAGACAACCGGCTTCATATGACAGTGGAGGAACAGCTGAAGGAACTGTTAGAAAAAATGGACTTTGTCACCTCAATGAGATGCAGTGGTGCCCGAACTCGACGCATCCGCCTACTTCGTCGCGAGATCAACAACATCCGCTACAGGCAGGGCCAACACCCCCGCCATAGCCTTCAAAATGGACATTTGAAGGAAGACGATGAGGAAGAAGATGACGAGGAAAATGATGACAAAGACGCCAAGCCAGATACCAGCCTTTTGTCTTTGGACAAAGGTGGGTGATGAAAAGCACTGAATCTTGAACAGTATGAAATTGCCAATGCATGAACCTTTTAAAAGCCTCTTTTTTTTCAATGAGACCAGTTATGAACATGAGCTAACGGAACATTGTCCTCAGGTAATTGAGCCAGGGTCCCCCCCACGCACCAACCCCAACCACCCCACTGTCTCCAGTCTAGTAAGTAGGGGCCAACAGAGTCTCGTTAGCCATGGCTGCCTCACAACTACTCTCTCAGTGCACTCTATGTCTGCACCTCTTCTATACATCACTCTCATGGACTCACCACTCTCCATTGGCCACGTACAGTCATGCCATGTCATCCCACTTCTGACTACAGGCTAGTCCAGTCAAACAGTCTCTTGCTACTGTAGAGGAATACAGCAGAACACCTGTGATTTGTGTCAGTTGAGTCATAAAATACTGCCATGTTATGTTGCTGGTGTACAGTTGTGAGAGCAAAGTTATTTATTCACTCGTCTTGATAAGGTTCTCCATATCTACAGAATAACTCCCTTTAGACTGTGGTTATACTGTTAGAATGAAATGTAAACCATTATTAAGTGACACCATTTTCCAGTATGAACACTACACCACCACATCACACTACATACTAAATGGACATTCATTTGAAATAAACACAGTGAAGTTGAAATGAATTTTTCGCCTCTTATCTTCCAGAAGTCCTCAAATCCACTTCGCCCCCGACACTGGAACCTACAGGGCCAGCTCCTCCTCCACGACTTGGGGGCACACCTCTGGAGCCTCCCACCCTGCGACCAATCACAGGGGAGCCTCAGTCCGCCAGCTGGCCCTGCAAACGCCTAAAGATGGACAGTGACCTCTCAGACAGCACCACAGAGAATATTAATTGCACTAAAGCACAGGAGCGGCTGGCAACGCCGCCTCCCATTTTGCACAGTGAAGGACAGGCGGTGACCAACGGCCTACCAGAGCTCAGCACCCCCCCACGGCAGACCATTGGGGAGTTGGACGACGAACCTCTGTATTGTTCAAAAAGGCAAAAAATGGAGCTAAGCTGTTCAGAGAGAGAGACAATCCTTTGCAGAACGGAAAAGGCCAGCAGGACAACAATGCAAGCAACGCCTTAACAGCACCCAACTCCACTGCCAGTACCCCATCCACCACACCTTTGTCCACTCCATCCAAAACCCCACAGAAAAGCCCCGGACCCCCCATCCTCAATGAACAATGGACCCCCAGTCAAGACGTGTGCTCAGATAGTGAGCTGGAGAAGACACCAAATCATACACTGGAAAGTGGTGAGTAGCTTTACTTAGTACTGACAATGGTCAGGGTGGTGTTTTAGACCTGACTACTCTTGGCCCCGAAGACAAGCACTAGGATATGATCACATAGGATGCTTGTTAACTTCAGATTTGATATTTGCTACCAGTTAACATGTCAGACAGCAAATACATGTAAAGGGATGTATGGCTTTTTATGAGTGCAGTTTCAGCTGTTACATCTGTATTAAGAAGTAATGTTAAATGTAGCTACGTTCTTGTTTTCAGAACAGACTTTTACACAACCCCATCCCCCATTCTCTGTGATTATTGCTGCTTTGCACTGATTGTTGTTCATGCTCTGTACTGCAGTGTTTTACTGAGTGAGATGAGACTAAAGATATCTATGCTTAGATGTGTCCTTTTCTATCTATGTTCCCCCTGGTTTTCTAAGATTGTTCTGAGATTACTATCATTTGCTTTCAGGACTGACCAATGGCTTCAACAAGCACAAAGATGGCGGGTCAGACTCTGAGTACAGCCCTTGTCCAGTCCTGCACAAAGAAATGTAAGACATGGTCTATCTGTTGTCAGCAGTTCTTTGGTTATTGTAATGATTGGCAATACATTGACGATGTAATGTGCTGTCTTACAGCAGCTCACCACCCAAGCGAAGCCTCGGGAAACCAGCTCTTTCCAAAGTTCCCTTTCTGGAGATAGTCAACGGAGACTCAGATTACACTGGTATGTTTTCAAGTTCACCTGAATTTAAATAGCGTTTCTGCTGTGCATTATTGTATAGCATTCTTTTCTCCTTCTCCTGCTTCGGACATTTTGTGTTACAAATATAATACTTTAACCTCATTGGGAATATGTATGCCTGAGTGTCCTGTTCATTTCTATCCATAAAATGATTTCACTGTTCACTGTTTTGCAGGCATCAGCAGCCAAATGTCTGAGGATGGGACAGAGCTGGAGCCTCTAGATCTGGTGTGGGCCAAGTGTAGGGGATATCCCTCCTATCCTGCGCTGGTAATCCCTTGTTCTAATATTACTGAAGCACCATCTAATTTGAGCTGTCAACAAATGCTGTAGCTCTTAAATTCTGCAGCTTACACCAAACCACATTTTGAGAAATTTAAGTAAGTGAACTGGACAGTGATATAACCAAATCTAGAAGAAGCAAAAATTGGGAGTTCCCTATGACCAACCCCTTGAAAACGAGATGGGTTCATCGCAAGGGTTTTTTCCCAAGAAGAAGAAGAAAGAATTTCAATCTCATAAAACAGCTGTGTGAGAGTGCAGTGCTAGAGACAGACCTACATTTCCTGTGAGATTGACTGTGTGTTTGTTCCAGATCATTGACCCAGAGATGCCTGAGGAGGGCCTGCTGCACAACGGGGTGCCCATCCCTGTCCCACCCAAAGAGGTCCTCTGTCTGGGGGAGCAGAGGCAGGAGGAGACCAACGAGAGGCTCTACCTTGTGCTCTTCTTTGACAACAAGCGAACATGGTGAGGGACAAACAGACATGCCCAAATGTAGTGCATGTGCTTCTCCAGCCAAAGTGAGACCCACATGCAGCAGGTGCACTTCAGCTGGGTGAAGCAAAGCTGCTGCTCTAAAAACAGACGACTTGTTGTTTGGCCCATTACTTAGAAAAAAAACATGACTTTTTTTTGTAAATAAAATATATATCATCATGTATATCTTTACTATAGGTGTAAAGCATTGAAGGTGCTAATCATCAATCTGTGTCTTTGGTACTGTAGGCAGTGGCTCCCACGTGATAAGCTGACACCGTTGGGTGTAGAAGACACAGCGGACAAGCTGCGCATAATGGAGGGCCGCAAGTCCAGCATCCGTAAGTCCGTCCAGGTGGCATACGACCGCGCCATGATGCACCAGAGCCGAGTCAGCCACAACCATGGCTTTGTGGCCTCCAACTACCTGTAGAGGGCAACGGTGAGCCCTGTGTGCACCCACAGACAGCCACTATGCATTTCTCTTTGGTCTTAAGGCAGCAGGTGGTCCTACTGCGAGTTGAATTTGTATTCACACTGTGGTCTAAAGAGGTTGCTGCTCAGCACAGTGTCCTGGACTGTAGTCTGTTACCAAACCACTAGTGTCTGACACACAGAGCAGTGGTGTTTGCCTTTGTGTCGTTGTGGATGTGGAGCTCCAGGTCTGAATGAAGTTACCCTCGTTCATATGCTGCAGTTGGTAAGCGTTAATCCCTGTTCAGGGGTGCATCAAGGTATCTGCTTACTCCACCTGGATGTGTTAAAGCTGTGTGTCTGAATCCAATTTAAAAGAATTCCCCTCTATTTTGTATAATGCTACTGCCAAGGAATCAAATGGTCAGAAAAGAGATTTGACATGTTTATGAAATGCAGAAGACGTGTGAATGGATCGCTGCCATCTTTTATACAATAGCTTTTTACATTTTAATCTTTTACAAAGACAATTGTATATTATAAAGGCACACTTTGTGTACATATGTATGTGTATTATTAAACCCAATTTAATTTAATGTTGCTGTTTTAAAATGCGTATTTCAATCAACCCACAAGGGGCAAAGTGACGCTGTGTATAATTATAGAGATGAAATAATTCCTGATTTGCTGCAGTATACTTGGCTTGTCTTTAAATGTAATTTGTGTGTGTGTGTGTTCGTGTTCAGAGCATACAACACAATGAGCCACTGTTTGTATTTATATTCTCTTTTTGATACAAAGAGAAATATTTTATTTAAGGAAGACAGAACTATAGAAATAAAGTTATATTGGTTAAAGTTGAGAATTAAATCTTATTTAAAACAAATGGAGTGAGGTTTTTAAAAACATGCAGCCAACATTTTAACAGATGATTTCATATGGTTTGGTGTTGATTTTACTCATCACCAACCGCCAACATTCACTGTTGACCCCCAGAAGATTCTATTTATTGTGTAGAGCCCGATTTTTATCAATGAAAAATACATCTTTTATTATCTTGTATTACCTGCATATTTTACCTGCTCAAATATTTTGTCTGAATCAGTATTCCCATATTGTGGGAAATTATTGCTCTATTAAAAATATTTTGGGGATACTTAACTGCAGATTTGTGTATTTTCTTTTTACAACCAAAAGTGAGATGTTGTTGTTCAAACTCCATTGAAGAGCTAGGTGTGATGAAAGTAAAGTTCATTTAGTCCCTGATTTTAGTCAGAAAATGATCTTTTCCAGTGATGAACTCCAGCTATCACAGTTTGCACTTTAGTTTTATTTTAATAATACTCAGCATAGTGAATAGTACTGTATACAACAATTATGAAAAGACCTATAAAATGTGTAAAACCAAAGAATCCAACACAGTCCAGTCAATATCAGGTGAATGTTGCATTGTCAAGATGTTTTTGTATAATTTCTCAGCACATACAGGACCATCAAGTCCTTCAATTCAAACATGAAACTGGCCAGAGATGATAGTGGTGGTGGTCGCTATTTTCAGTGTGTCCTCTCCATCAGTGTCCATGCGGCTGTCTCGTCAGGACAAGGTAGTTGTGATGGAGGGTTCGTATCTCCGTCAGTCTGCCCAGCAGGCGCCCAAACCTCTGAGGTCCCACCCGCGCAGCTCCAGCCTGGGCCCCACACACCCTGGACAGCAGGTCAAGGATCAGCTCCTGCATTTTCTCAACACAGCCGGCAGCCTGCAAGGACGCACGATCTGCAGGATAGGGACACAGAGCTGCCGTAACATCGAAATAGATATTTAATAGCGACGTTTCGGTACACAGACCATCAGTCTGACATTTTTTGAAGAAAAAAAAAACCCTGATGGTTTGTGTACTGAAACTGTTATATACAGTGAGGAAAATAAGTATTTGAACACTTTGCTATTTTGCAAGTTCTCCCACTTAGAAATCATGGAGGTGTCTGAAATTGTCATCGTAGGTGCATGTCCACTGTGAGAGACATAATCTAAAAAAAAAAATATTCCAGAAATCACAATGTATGATTTTTTATACTATTTATTTGTATGAGACAGCTGCAAATAAGTATTTGAACACCTGAGAAAATCAATGTTAATATTTGGTACAGTAGCCTTTTGCAATTCCAGAGGTCAAACGTTTCCTGTAGTTTTTCACCAGGTTTGCTCACACTGCAGAGGGGATTTGGGCCCACTCCACACAGATCTTCTCTAGATCAGTCAGGTTTCTGGGCTGTCGCTGAGAAACACGGAGTTTGAGCTCCCTCCAAAGATTCTCTACTGGGTTTAAGTCTGGAGACTGGCTAGGCCACGCCAGAACCTTGATATGCTTCTTACAGAGCCACTCCTTGGTTATCCTGGCTGTGTGCTTCGGGTCATTGTCATGTTGGAAGACCCAGCCTCGACCCATCTCCAATGCTCTAACTGAGGGAAGAAGGTCGTTCCCCAAAATCTCGCAATACATGGCCCCGGTCATCCTCTCCTTAATACAGTGCAGGCGCCCTGTCCCATGTGCAGAAAAAAACACCCCCAAAGCATGATGCTACCACCCCCATGCTTCACAGTAGGGATGGAGTTCTTGGGATGGTACTCATCATTCCTCTTCCTCCGAACACGGTTAATGGAATTATGACCAAAAAGTTCTATTTTGGTCTCATCTGACCACATGACTTTCTCCCATGACTCCTCTGGATCATTGACAGTCATGTTTAGCTTCTTCCATTTTCTAATGATTGCTCCAACAGTGGACCTTTTTTCACCAAGCTGCTTGGCAATTTCCCCGTAGCCCTTTCCAGCCTTGTGGAGGTGTACAATTTTGTCTCTAGTGTCTTTGGACAGCTCTTTGGTCTTGGCCATGTTAGTAGTTGGATTCTTACTGATTGTATGGGGTGGACAGGTGTCTTTATGCAGCCAACTACCTCAAACAGGTGCATCCAATTTAGGATACTAAATGGAGTGGAGGTGGACATTTTGAAGGCAGACTAACAGGTCTTTGAGGGTCAGAATTGTAGCTGATAGACAGGTGTTCAAATACTTATTTGCAGCTGTATCATACAAATAAATAGTTAAAAAAATCATTCATTGTGATTTCTGGATAATTATTTTTTTTAGATTATGTCTCTCACAGTGGACATGCACCTACAATGACGACAGGGTCTGGGTTTTTGTGCTTCCAGCTAGCGGTCCGTACTTTCGTCCTCAGCTCGTTGTGATCCATTTCGTGAATCTGTGGGCATTCAGAAGAGCTTAAATAGCTTGTTGTTCACAATAGGCCTACCTGTGATCGTGGGGTAAGGTCAGGTGTGGTGCATCATGGGGGTAGGGGTAGTGTGGTTTATGTTGGGTCAAACCCATCTGCCAGCAATGGGGGGCTTAGACTGAGAGCTACATGGAATAATTTGCACCAAACAAGAAACTTTTAAATTTTCCTGAAGTTTTCTGAAAAAGTGGGGTGGGTTTTACAGGCAGCTTTTTTCTTCCACTCTTCCAATCGCTCTGCAAAAGTGAACTCAGAGTCAACTTTGGAGAACGACCGGGGGATTTTCTATGCTAATTTCAAGACTGCTGCTTTGCACTTGTGAACTGATATTGTGAGACACTTTTTACCCTTTACCTCGATGTGAAATTTCATTACGTTTAATCTCGTCACACCTCTAATTATTTCTGACCAAACGTACAGATTCCTGGTCTGACCTGAGCAGAGAAGAGCTGTTGCAGTGAGCAGGGTGTATTCAACATCTGTCACCCGCAGTGTTGCCATGCTGTGGAAGAAGTTGAGCACCGTCCCAAGGAGATCCTCACTGCCACCTGTTTACACCGGCAAATGGGAAATTGTTCATGTCTTTTGTGAAATACCTTGATTTTTTTTTTCCACAACCTGTAAGATCTAATTTTATGTTCTGAGTGAGTGTTTGTCTGGATTCACCTGAGTTGACCAGCGTCCTACTGTAGATGTTTTCCTTTGACTCTGCATTTCTCAGCCAGTTGTGTGTTGTCATTCTGAAAATTTGCAGGGCTGATAACAGAAAAATAAAGCATTTTTAATAAACTAAATATCAGACTGAACTAGTATGAATCATAAAAGTGTGTAGTCACCTGGACAGGGGCTTGATGGGTTGTGGGAGAACTGTTGAGCTGAGATCAGAAACATGATCTCCAGTGAAGACACAGACAGGAGACAACTCTGGTCGGAAAAATCCAGGAGGTCAAAACCTGTGAGGGGAACATCATTATTTGTTTTTATATACAGTATATGCTGCTTCAAGTTTCAGGATTTCCAATAAGTGTTGATTAAATTACAGGATTTTATGTTTTTTCTCCATGTGTGTGTTATCATCACTCACTCAACACAATGGCAATCGCGATGGGTAGCAGTACATACATCTATACCGTTCTGTACTTGTTTGTTTATGTCCCTTAGCCTTCTTGACTCTTTATCTTGTAGTTTTTATTATTATAATAATCAAGCAAAAAGTGTCATTTGAAAATCAAATACAAAACATCACAAGAGCAGTATTCCAACAAGCTTGCAAGTCTTTATTTAAATGTGCAGTAGGCGACATGAGGGGGACCCTATCTCATCCCAAAATGCATTTTCCTTGTTAACCTGCCCATCCCCCCTCTCCATCCCCTAGTAGTAGAGAGAGTGCAGGGACAGAGGGGTTGTTTAGTTGAACATGTTAGTCTAGTCTGCTTGACTTATCTGACTGAGTCCAACCCTTCTGTCAGTTTTGTCTAAAATCTACAAATATAACATTCTCTAAACTCTATAACTGTGGGGCATTACAATATCCAGAATTCCAAGAATTGTTCATGGGGCAGTTCGCTAGTCGTGAATAAAACCAGTCTGTTCTTCCTGTTAAAAGTTTTATTTTTTAAATGGCTTACTGTTAATGTGTTATTATCATTTAGGTAATCAATATGGAATAAACCATTTAAATCACTTCTTTGATCTCCAGAATATTTCCCATTTATTAGATTATAGATTTATTTCTCCAGTGAACACAGCAGAAAGCAGATTATAGATTCTGAATGTCACATCATCCCGTCCATTTTACCTGGGACTGTCCTGGCAAACTGTAGCAGTCTTTGCAGGTGGGGTGATAAAACATCAGACAAGCCCCCCACTTCTTCTGTACAGGGAAACTCAAACAACTGAGCAGACACAGACAAGAAACCATGAGGGCAACATAAAAACCCGCAACTGTGTTTTTGTTAGTCCAACACTGTTGTTTCCACACTGTGACCTACCCTGCAGTGGCCGCTGTCCTGTGCTCTGTACAGTCGATGGGCCTCCACCATCCTGTCCACTATGTACTTTTGTTCTTGGGTTAAACTGGCAGACAAAGCCTGGTGCGGATGGAAGATGGAACACATGGTTAAACCAGTATCAGGATGACCACTTTCCTGTGCTAAAACTACAAGATAGAAAGTGCATTGAGATGAAAGATAAATGTTGTGTAAATTTGACCAGGGAGGATGAGAGTTCACACTCTTCTTGTACAGGTAATAATAATATAAACAGCCAAAAATGAAACCACAAAATGACCAACCATCTAACAAACCACCCAGCGATCTAACCAGCCACAAATATAGTCATAACAATCATAAAACCAATTAACCAACCAGCCATTTCAGAATTTAAATAAGTGAAGCATCCTTCAACCCAACATTCAAACTCAACAGTCACAAGCTGCCCTCCCATCTGCTGCACTCCCTGCTAGCCTGACAAGCCTCCTCTCTTTACCCTGTCTCTCTTAGTTCTGCTGTAATAGTTTTAGACTGCCGGGGGACTTCCTTTGACACACTGAGCTCCTCTCTCCTCTATCTTTCCATTTGTGTGCATCCATGTCCCAGAAATGCTTGTTACTAACCTAGCTCTGGGGAGTCATTCCCCGGAGTCCTTATGTTCTCTCTCCCCCAGCATGTTTCCTTGGATTAGGGAGGCTCCAAAATGCGTCCTGCCACGCTACATACTGTAACACCCTGCAGCACCTTGCTATGACATGAACTACTACTACTACCATTTTTTAGTCACTGTTCCATTTTCTTTGTTGAGATTGTTATTGCCACTGTGCATCACATCCCCAACCAGCACCGTCAGACACCACCTACCAAGAGCCTGGTTCTGCATGAGGTTTCTTCCTAAAAGGGAGTTTTTCCTCGCCACTGTTGCACACACTAATTGCTTGCTCTTGGGGGAATTACTAGAATTGTTGGGGCTTTGTAAATTAAAGAGTTTGGTCTAGACCTACTCTATCTGTAAAATGTCTCGAGATAACTTTTGTTATGATTTGATACTGTGAATAAAATGTAATTGAACTGAATTGAACAATCAACAGATTGTCTACAACCATGCTCTGTGAGGCTGAAGTACATTGCTTTGAGCTAAACGCTAACATCAACATGTTAACATGCTGACACTAAGCAGGAATAATGTTTACCATGTTCAACATCTTAGTGTAGAGTATTTGGCATGTTACGATTAGCTAATTAGCACTAAAAACAAACCGCAGATGATGCTGAAATATTTTGTTGATTTAAACAAAAAAAATGCCCACCTCATGGTGGTGCTAGAGAAAAAGTCAAAGGGTTCCCAAAGTCAGTAGGATTCTTCCTCTGAGGTATCTGTTCAAAATTTGATAGCATGACTGATTTAAGATGCAGTCTGGAGCAGACCAGCACCGCCATCACAAGAGACATGCCACTAGCCATGCCTGCTTTCTATTACCTGTCCAGGTAGCTTGCTGGTAGAGCTGACCCTCCTGCTCTCTGTGTTCTCCTCTTCCTCCTGTCCTCTGCCTTTACCTCCTTTCCTCAGTCGTTTGGACTGGCATTGCACCTCCGTCAGAAGGCCTGAGAAGAAATATGCATTTTCAGACTCACTTTAAATCAGTTTAAGGATGTATTGATTACTCTCATTAACACTATTGTTAAGTTAAAGTACAGTAAAGGTCGCTCACACTCAGCCAGCATTCCCACGGCGCGGCACTTCCTCAGCCGACAGTCTTGGCACTTCCTTCTCATGTACATGTCCATCTCACAGCCGCCGCCACTCTTACACTGATACACAGCCTTTTTTGTCACACTACGCCTAAAGAAACCTGCAAGTGCAGAAGGGGAAGGAAGGACCAGGTAAGTTTAAAATAAAGCCTTACAGAATACAACTATGCAGCATTGGAGAACAGCATAAAAAGATAGAATACAAAGTGAGAAGTACCTTTGCATCCCTCGCAGGTAAGAGCGTTATAGTGATACCCTGACGCTTTATCTCCACACACCACACACAGCTCTTCCTGGCCTCTGCTCTTCCCTCCCGACCCAACCCGCGCCCTCCGCCCCAGGGGCAGTCCCACCGCTCCAAGCCCCTGAGCCAGGCCCCCGCAGTGGGGCTCGGGGCTGGGATCACAGGGGGCCTCCAGGCAATGAGGGCTGTAGTGGTACTGAGGATGGCAGGGCTGCGAAGATGAAGAGGAGGAGGAGGTGGAGGAAGGTGGAGAGGCATAAAGGGAAAAGGACAGGTTGGCGGCTGGGCTGTACTGTTGCTGGCTGTAAGGGAGAAGCTGGAGGTCTGGGTCCTGAAGGGGGTAGCCCAGAGGGTCAGCCAGCATGTCTGAAATGGAAAAAAAGGTGGAAGTCCAGGGACAAAAACTTGCATTAATGGTTTTATAGGTCAGAGATAAACTGTAGTACCCCTGCGGACACAGACCCCTCCAATTTTGGCTTTTGTAATTTTGTGTGAAACTTTGCAAGCAAGATCATTTAAGCATTTAGATCTGACATTTAAAGACCACATGGAAAAAGAACTTGAATGTCTTATGAATGAAAAATAGTGCGGCCTCTCTGCTCATTCTATGAAATCAAAGACTTAAAACCCACAATGAACTGATCCTATTGATCAGTACTGTCTGTGTTTTTGTAAAATTAGAAACACATCAATGAGACACACCTTTGTGCTGGGTGACATGTTCCTTCATCACATTGAACATAGACACTGTAATATATTTTGAATCAATACACTGCATTAACATTGTAACTGTGAGATAGGGCGTGCCTTGGCGGAGGTCTGTGTTCTCCAAGTGTCCTTCTCGTTTGGGATGTTGTCAATACCATAATTAGTTCTGAGGTGTTTACTCCCCGGAGTACTTATGTTTTTCTTTTCACCTAGCACATTTTCTTGGATTAGGATGGCACTAAGATCTTGGTTGCAGATGCCGCCGTGGTCCTGCTGCACTACACTCTGCTACGTTCTGTGGTGCCCTGCAGTGTCCTGCTGAACCCTGCTGCGTCCTGCTACGTCCTGCTATGCCCTGCTATGCCCTGCTATGCCACGCTACATACTGTAACGCCCTGCAGCACCCTGCTATGACATGAACTACTACTACTACAACTTTTTGGTCACTGTTCCATTTTATTTGTTAAGATTGTTTTTGCCACTTTTTATCACAGCCCCAACCAACACCGTCAGACTCCGGCCAACCAAGATCCTGGGTCTGACCGAGGTATCTTCCTAAAAGGGAGTTTTCCTCGCCACTACGCATGGTCGTACTGTCCCACCATGCTTGCTCTTTGGGGAATTGTTGGGACTTTATAAATTATTAAGTGGGCTCCAGACTTACTCTATCTGTAAAGTGTCTCTATACTATAAATAAAACTGAATTGAATTGAATGAATCAGTTAGAATGTGTCACACACACAACAAAGAGAACAAATGCATCAGCAAGAACAGAAAGGTGAATGAACATTTCAACACTATTACGCTGCTACAAAGAGTGTCATCGCAATGTGGTCTTACATGACTCGTGTGACTTCACTGCTTTTAATGGATCTTGGGGATATAATAAAAAGCTGAGAGGGAGGCTTTGTGAACTTAAACAGGATGCAGCTGAGAGCTCACAGTGCCATTTAGGATTTTTTGATCCCCTTTTATGGATGCTTCATTCAGTAATGGTCGTTCAGTTTTGTGATGGACTGAAACGTCTGTGAGTGTGGATCAGCGGCTTGTGTTTTGCAAGTCCTGTCTCCTTTGAGGAAACATGTGTGACCACTGGCAGCCTCCGAAAGAGCAGCTGGACCAGTACAACTGGGACTGCTGTGGGATCTGTTATGCACTGATTAAACGGAGAGTACAACAGGGAGAGTCAGGAGTCTCAGGGCTGCTGGAGATGGAAATTTAAAAGGGCAAAACAACTAGCATGAAGATGAGGTATAATATCAATCTGATTATGTAAAAAATATGTGTTCTTTAAAATTGTGGTTGAAGTGTGCCTTTAAGCGTCGACAAAGAAACCAACTATCCGTGTAGCTCTGTAGCGTTGTTTAAGGAGTACTTCAGTGATTGGAATCGATGAGACAAATTAAAAATGATGACAATGAATGGATCGTTGGACAGGCCTCCTAGTCCGAGGATTCGTAGCCCCAGGGCTCAGGGCCTGTGAGCAAGAGCCCTTATTTGAAGGCAGTGTTATAAGATACTGTATTCTTGTTGAAAAATAAGGTTGTCCTAATCACATTTTTTTTAATCCTGATCCTTTAATCCTTTAATATCTGATGATACACAGTCTGATCTGAGCATTAGATAAGAAGATCAATACTGCTTGCTATACAGAAAGTGGTACCGATTTTCTCATCCTGAAATCTCTGGTCTTCCCATCTTTGAACCTCCTTTATTTCCCTTGTCAAGTCGCAGCATCCTCAGAAAAAAACTCATGTCCCCTGCTAATCATCACCTTACCACTTTTAAAGGGCTGAAACGTTTCCTTAAGTTCGTTCAGTGAGACTTCCTCCCTCTTCTTGAAGACACAGGCAGCTCTGCCCTCTCTGATCCATCAAAGTCAAAAGGAAATGGTAAGGTCTGTACTCGCAATACTTTGCCACTGCAACTATTTATTAGTCATCAGTCTTCAACCTCGACTAATTAAAGATTGATGACTGATGACACATGTCGGACCCCAGATTTCGTCTGGATTTTTTAATGACAAACAACAGCATATGTAGAAAACTGGTGTATATAGTCTGATCAAGTAGATGTCAGAATCATCACTTTACAGGCCACTTATTATGTGCTTCGCACTCCTTCCTTTTGTGCTCTCCTTCGTTCTCTCTCTCTCTCTCTCTCTCTCTCCAGATGTTTCCTGTCTTCACCAGACTGAGGCGGTGATGGTTTTTTGGAGGACGGGGGGGCCTGGTCCCTGCTTTCACAGCATGTGACAGAGCTGTGGTTTACAATGTTTGTAAACCATTTGAACACTGTCTAAACACTCAGCCTCCCTTCCATCCCACGCACACTAGGGAGCCAAACAACACCAGCAAACTACCCCCCATAGCTCCCACTCCCCCTGCTCCTAGGGGCAGGAGGGGAGACAATAGGGGGGAATTTGTTGATAATACACGTCAGTAAAAATAGATCTCCCTGCTTGCTGTGAATGCAGCGAGCCGGCTGAACCTCCTCAACAACCTTTTTTTTTTTTTTGTCATGTCAGCGAGTTCTCAAAGGCAGTAAATAAATTCTTGGCGTTCACTCATCAACTGTGAGTGAATGAGATGAGGTTGCATTGCACACAGAGTGCAGTCACATCCTCGTTGTGTAACTATTTAATGCATAAATGATCCACTTACTTAAAGGAGCCTTCGTAACTTTTGTTAAAGCTATAGTGCATAGCATAGTTTCTGCGGCCCCTGTGAGTAATTCTATGACAACAAAACTGTCTGCGTGTCCACATGATGCAAGCCTTTCGTGACCGGTTTATTTTATTGCTTATGAGTTAAATTTTTCATTTGTTAAAAGAAAAATGTGTTATTTCTTCTTTCAAAAGTTACATAGTCTCAGTTTAATCTCAACATTGTCAACCCACTCAAATAACAAACCAGCTAGCACACAACATTGAATTTTCTCAAAAAATGTAGAAATAGCATCTTATCTATGACCAATAATAGTATAGATTTGAGTGTTTCAGTTACAACTGAGGTCACAGCAGTTTATTGGGCCTGTCTGCTAGACCTCCTTTGTTTTGGTGTCACTTTAGAGGATAGATTCTCCTGTTTTAGCTTCTCTGCATTGGCTTCCTGTAAAATCCAGAATAGAGTTTAAAATCCTTCTTCTCACCTACAAAGCTCTTCATGGTCAGGCACCATCTTATCTTAAAGAACTCATAGTACCTTACAACCCTACAAGAGCACTACGCTCCCAGAATGCAGGATTACTTGTGGTTCCTAGAGTCTCTAAAAGTAGAACGGGAGCCAGGGCGTTCAGCTATTAGGCTCCTCTCCTGTGGAACCAGGTTCCAGTCTGGGTTCGGGAGGCAGACACCGTCTCCACATTTAAGAGTAGGCTTAAGACTATCCTTTTTGATAAAGCTTATAGTTAGGGCATATATAGTAATATGCCCTACCTAAACCAGGGTTTGTATCTCATCCCCCTCTCTAACCTTCCTGACTCTAACCCCCATTTTCTCTCCCCTACCCTAACCAGGGTTTGTATCCCATCCCCCACTTTGACCGTCTTGATCTTAACCCTATCTTTCTCTCCCCCTACCCTAACCCGGGTCTGTATCCTTCCCCTACTTTGACCTTCCTGACCTTAACCCTGACCCTCATGACCTTAACCCTAAGTGTCTCTCCCCCTACCCTAACCAGGGGAGGGTTTGGGGAGAGTTGTGGCCTGGCCAGGCTCCTCTCTTTACACTGTCTCTCCTGGTTATGCTGTAATAGTAGTTTTAGACAGCTGGGACTTCCTGTGACACACCTAGTTCCTCTCTCCTCTATCTTTCTATCTTTCCAATTATGTGCATCCATGTCCCAGAAATGCTTGTTACTAACCTAGCTCTGGGGAGTCATTCCCCGGAGTCCTTATGTTCTTTTTCCCCCAGCATGTTTCCTCGGATCAGGGAGGCTCCAAAATCAAGGTTGCAGCTGTCGCCATGGTCCCGCTACACGCTCTGCGATGCCATGTTCTTCCTGCTACGCTCTGCTATGCCGACTACAAAGGACTACTAACAACTACTATTTTTTTTGGGATTGTAATTGCCACTTTTCATTCTAACCCCAACCGGCCCGTTAGACACCGCCTACCAAGAGCCTGGGTCTGACCGAGGTTTCTGCCTAAAAGGAAGTTTTTCCTCGCCGCCACTGTCGCACTGTTGCTTGCTCTGGAGGAAACTGTTGGGTCCTTGTGAATTCTGGAGTGTGGTCTAGACCTACTCTATCTGTAAAGTGTCTTGAGATAACTCTTGTTGTGAATTGATACTATAAATAAATTGAAATTGAAATTGAAGATTCACCCAAATGACAAAAAACTTTCTCTCTTAACACTGATGTAACAGTGCAGATAATTCAGGTTTTACTTGCCCAGGTGATAACTGCATACAAGTTTCATGGGACTACATTCTACTGAAGAAATGGTCCAGTGTGTTCTGTGATCGCCCAGAGATACAGGGACACAGGGAAAGAGATGGTTGCTTTTGAATTTTATAGTATTTTATGCAATTTGTCAGAGATGAGGGCACCACAAAGGACATTTACGATTAATTTCCTTCATTGTATTAGGGGTGGAGTCCAAAAGTTATTGTCTAAAGAAACATGAACAAATTCAACCAAAACTGTCTGCAGAAATTGACAACATCTGTTTAGTAACCCTTTACAACAGTAGACAATTGTTGCTATGGCAGATGAGAAATTATCTACCTGCCAGTGGAATCAATGACAACGACACAGCATCATTTGAACTTATTTACCATTGACTGATAACACTGGACTGACTCCATAAATTTAAATCATATAAGACATGAACACTCGTGTCTGAACACTCACTTTCCTGCACTTCTTGGTTTAAATGTATTGGCATCGCATGCGAACAGTCTAAGTAAGACATTATGCATTTCTTATATAATTCCATCTTCAGTGTTGTATCTATTACTGTAAGAATGTATATGTCACACAACTTGTTTAGGATGAGCAAAACAAAAGGGAGAAGAGAAAGTAAAAGGCAAAAGATAAGTTTAGAAGAGACAGAAGCATCACTGTGCACTCACCGTAATACTGGAGCTGCTCTGTGGAGCAGTAACCATCCGAGGCGGAGAGAAACCCCCCTGCCGAAAAGCTCATCTCCAACTCAGTCCACTCTCTCATCTGGACAGAAGATCCTCTCTCCAGCTACTAATACGAGATCTCTCTTCACACACACACACACACACACAATTACTCAGAGGATTCACACAGATATGAAGGATCAGAGAGTGCAGAGACATTCCTCAATCCCCAGGATGCGTCCAGGTCTCTCAGCTGCCCAGGCTGATATCCCAGCCTATTTTTAAAAAGCAAAGAGGACGAGTGCAGCTGAGGGTCTTGGTCTGTGGTGGATGATGTGCTGGAGGAGGTCTTAACTTTCCCCAGGGGATAGACAAAAGGGAAGGTGGGGACACCCAAGAAGGACAGGGATGGGACTGTGGTCCAAACAGCTGAACCTAGCCAGGACTTCACAGATCAGAAGACTGTAAGGATTGATGTAGGAATGGATGGATGGATGGGCAGAGTGAGGGACACTCAACACTCATAGCATGTGTGTGTGCGTGTGTGCGTGTGTGTGTGCGTGTGTGTGTGTGTGTGTGTGTGTTTGCTTGCGTGCGTGCATCCCCATGTTTGTCCACCCAGCTTTCGGGAGTGTGTTTACACTGCCTTTTGTTTACCGCTGTTCTGTTTGTGCTGCAGTTAATATTGGACAGCAGTTAGATTTAAGGGGTATGGAGACCTCTGCCTCCCCCACAGACAGTTAACCAAGCTGGGGCAGAGCGAAAGGAGTTGAGGCCTGAACCGCCTAGAGGAGTGACTTTAACACATTCTCTGAGCAGGGCCGTTTGACATGGAGCATGCTTACTGAAGATTAACGGGCTCCTTTCACCCGCATATCACCCCTTTCACTGGCTCGCTATGGGAACCAGGACTGACCGGTGGATAGCAGAGGGTTAGAGAAGAGACAGAAATGCTCACTGAAGTTGTAGCCTTCACTGGAGTTTTCATAATCGATCTCAGTGACAAATTGCACAGGAATTTGGTTGCTTGCTACACAGTGTCATTCCTTTGAAGATCATGTCCAAAGGGTACATTGCTACACATGAGATGATAGTGCACAATGACAACGCAGCTTTGAAAAAACGCACACTTTTGGGGGGAAAGCACAAACTAAAAGAGCAAATAAATGAAACAAATTAAATAGTGTCCTACATGTCAAAAACATACAATAACTTGTGTTGGTTTATGGAACCACTCAAACATCTGCAAGGTGCTTGCAGGATTCAGAACACCAAATGTTAGAGTTTTGAGAGCTTTTTAACACCATGCCAATCCGTCCAGGTAGATGTTGAGATATTTTATTAAAATATAGAAAGGTCAACCACATGTTGGTGCTAAAGGAAACATCAATTCACTTTATTCTAATTCAAATCAATTTGTTATATGTCTATATATATATATATATATATATATATATATATGTATATCTAGGGGGATTGGAAGAGTACCATCTGTCTGAAGTGTAGAGTATAATTAACAAAGGCCTCTATATGATATATTGGTGGTAGTTTCTGGAACAGCATGAATCTAGTACTAAATAAGGTGGTCTGTTGTTATTTCTCAGTTAACAGCAGTGGGTCACATCCCATATTATGAGGAAAAACAAGCCATTAGCCATTCCTCCGACTGTCTCTGACCTCGGAGGAATGGACGGAGAGTAGAGAGCAGGCAGCAGTGCTGAGAGTGACACTAAACGATGGGGACAGCATCTAAGAGTGTGCTAATGTCGCCATGGATCTTCTGGAGGTGTCACACTGTTGGACACATTGTTGGAACCAGGCCTGACGATGAGGGCTCGCCCCCTGGGAGAGGAGTTTCACGAAAAAAAAAGGAGAGGAAGAAGGGAGAAGGGAAAGACTTGTAGGACCATCACATCAAGCATGGTTATTATTACAATTGGACTCTGGAGCGTTCACTGACTTGGTTAGTTTTCTGTTTAACTAATTGCACCAAAATTCATGAAATGTGTGCACAGAGCAGGAATGATGAGATGAACACCGAAGAAATGAAGAAAAATTGAGCATTTCCAAGTAACACAAAACCAAAGAGCAAAAAGGCAACAAAGTCAACTTTTCATCAAACAAACTGATGGCATGTGCAAAAACCCCCCTGAACTCATTAGTCCTGAATCCCTCACAGTACAAGCCTGGAGATAAATTCAGCACATCATAAATCTTGTTCAGGACGTCTTCTCCATGTGGCAAACTCCTCTCTTTATCAGAGAGCTGCTGGCTGGTAGCTGCAGCTCGATAATGACCTGGACTGTTTACTGATCCTCGCAGGAAACTGGCGCTTTCATTAAAGCGGCCTCGGTGTTGGTGAGTAAAGTCCACAGCGTAGTCTGAGCATGTGTGAGTGAGTGTGGTTGGAAGGTATTTGGCTATCATGAGAAGGCAGTTGGTTCTACTTAAAGAATTTGATTGAAGGCATTTCCTCTGATCTGTAGAGGTTATTGTGAGATTCAGACTATGTTTTCTATGGTCATTTATGCTGAATGCAATCAAAAGCTATTGAATTCCTTATAAAAACAGTAGCAGACCCTGCTGGACCTTGCAGCATGTATTCCTTCCTAAGCAACACCTTATTAAGCTGGTGTGAATTGATTGAAATGGCATTTAAGTGTTGAACACAGTGGAGCAGAAAAATTACAAAATGTCATGTTAAACATCCCTTCTCAGAACCTCGATAGATAAGACTGATTCAGAGTGCCCGGCAGTAACATGCTCATTGATGTGTTGGCTTTTGAACCATTCTGATTATGTTGCAGTTGTGTTAGTCAGAAGCAGATGTTGTGGACTCACCGTTGATGATGGGAGCCTTCCTGCTGCGCCGAGTGTCCCAATGTCCTCTCCCTTTGTCTAACTATTTCACTTTTTGTAATGTCGATTCCAGCCCAGCCTCCATCCTCTCACTCTCTCACACACACGCACACACACACACAGAGTAAACAGACAGCTGCTCTTGATGTGTGTTTTAGCTGGATGTGCGGAAGCCTGACCAAAGATCTTCTTTTTTTTTTTTTATTTATACACATTGTATGCGAAATAATTTGGACAAAAAGAATGTTTAGGTTATGTGTCTGCATGTATGTCAACAATAAAAAAGTGAAAATATCCTAAATTTACCATAACATTTCCCAGCCAGCCATTTGGCTGCACTAGGGATTTGAACTGGCAACCTCTGAGTCACAAGGGGCCCTGCCCTGCGTGTAGGAACTGGAATCATCTCATTAAGAAATTCCCAGTATAAAGTGTTTATAAACAGCCTCTTGTTCATCCCTTGTGATGGATGGATGCTCCCTATCACTGGCTCTTCCTGCTAACTCCCCAACCCGCTTAACAATCTCTCTGCCACTGTTTCACAACCATCCAACCCCCAAACACACACAATATTTTTTTTGTACTGACCTTGCTTCCTTGGTGGGTGGGCCCTTACTGTTTTGAGTGTGTGTAATTGCAATTTATTTAATAGTAAAGGAAAGTGTGTGTGTGCGTGGGTGTTATGAGGGAGGAAGGGGCAACTGAGAGGCCAGTGTGAATCTGCTAATGACATAAAAAGCTGTCAAGGCATTCCATGATCAGGTCAAACACAGTCATAGGGGTCAAGGTCAGGGAAGGCAAAGGGTCAAAGGTCAACATCAAGGCCAAGTGCAGGCCTTAACCTCTACTGGGCTGAAAAAAGCAAAGAGACTTTAACTGTTGGGGAGGAAAAGCTCCCGAAATGTTTCTTCTCAAGATGAGCAGTTAGAATAAAATTCATAAAAGAACTTTAACACCATTATAAAGATACTCTGAAAGAATTTGACTCCACCAACACCGTATCCAGAGTAAAAAAAAAACAGACAAAATGTGTTATTCATTGTTTAATATATACAGTAAACTAACCCACATATTTAATAATTCTCAAAGTACAAAACCAACTTTAATTGTGCAAAAAAATGAGAATGAAAAAAAAAAGATTTTTATTTTTTATGTGTACATTAAACATGGTGTAAATCTGCGTTAAGTGACTTTTATCACCAGTGCAAACAAAACTGGTTGAACTGGTCTGTAATACAAAAATGAAATAATTTAATTGTATGACTACAATTACAAAATATATCTAAAATGAACAAAAAAATAAATTCTCAAAACTTTTTTTTGATTAGAGTACTCAGTGTAAGCATGGATTAAAAATTGACTAAATACAATTTACACTTGGAAAAATGTTTTGGAAAACATTTCTTCTTCAGACTCATCACTGCATGTGTGCAGTGATTAGTGTCATCATAACTGTCAAAGTGTTTGTCAACTTAAAAAAAATTGGATATAGTTTATAGACACCTCTGCGTGGTCTAATCACCACAACCTGCAGGTTTCGGACATCTATATAAAGGCTGACATCAAATGGAGATTGTGACCTAGAATCCCGAAGAGTTCAGGTGGAGGTGTTTCCATCAATATCCGACACCAAAAACCATTAATCGTCCTTTTAAACCCAAACATTAGGAGCAGTGTAAATCACATAATAGCAGCTGAACACAAGTGAAAAACTTAATGTGTCACAGTCATAGAAATACAATCGAATTTATTTCTATATTTACAGTACTTTTGTGGATAACAATATATTGTAAACATTTTAGAGCATAATAAATACAACTTTATAATAGAACTAAAAATGTACAATTTTCTTTCATCCTGATTGGGTTGGAGATTTTGAGGTTTATTGGAAGCGAGTGTCCGTTAGTATCCGTCCGTTAGTGTCCCACGAGTACAGTCACGTTGTTTTGGTTTAGCTCCCGATCAAAGGCGTTGTCTCACCGGGACTGACGTTCAACTCCATCTTAGCATTGCGGTAAATTATGAACTGGATGGAGATCTGGACCACAGCGTTAAGGAAAATCTAAAGCAATCCTGGGAAAGAGACTGTTTAAAGCAGCTAGAAACACACACAACTATGAAGGACAGAAGATACCATTTGACCATCAAATGACAAAATACTTGCTGACCTCGGCCTGCACGATTAGTCTAATAAAAAAATCGCGATCTTGATTCACCCTGTTCACGATTTCTAAATAATTTGAATTAAAAAAAAAGTTTTTAAATGACTGATTGTCATTTAATTTTACGAGCCAAATACATCCCAAACGCTACTACTTTCTTCTGCACAGCAGGTCCTATGGTGCTGTACCATGTGCAAGGACCGACTGATATTCAGCTTTTAATAAACTGCTGAAGACTGAGACTGCAGAGCTGGGCTACAAGCTAAAGATGTATGATAATGATATTAAAGTGCTCATATTATGCTCATATATCAGAATAGGTTTACATGGTTTAATTTTCAGAAAACACCATATTTGTGTTGTACTTCATATTGCTGCAGCTTCTCTTTTCTCTCTGTGTGTTGAGCTCTCCGTTTTAACTACTGAGTGAGGCATCAACGGGTGACATCATACATGCTCTGCCCATTAATATGCAGTCTATGGTTGCAGAGTATGACAGCGTGCAGCTAGGCGAGCATTAAAACTGGTGTAACACAGTGGCGCACGTTTGTAATGGAAGAAAAGGCTGGACTACAATAGAGCTGTTAGGAGCATTTTGTGAACAGTGTTTTCTGTTGGAGATGGTAAGTCCCTTTGGGGTGGACTTTGGGCTTTTTCACTTTGTAAACCTATAACATGTACCAAAATAATATATAACACAATAAATGAAAGGGAATAAGCCAAAAAACATTATATGAGCACTTTAAGAGAACCAAACTGATGACGCCATCTTTCCACCCAGTCATCATCAGGTCACATGCTTCTGCCTTATCTATGTTAATTAAAAACCAAAGCAGCAAGCACCTTCATGCTTCAGTCAACCACTTGTGTGGGGTGCAAAGAGACAGATGGCCTCCAAGGGGCACTAATACAGCTTTTTACCATTTCTTTGGTGGTCACAACTACCTTCCCTTTCTGCTCCACATATGCAGACATGAGACCTCAACCCATCTGATGAAGTGTCCTCTCTTACAGCTCAGCACTGCCTAAAATGTTGCATGTTCCTGGGATTGAGGAGAGCCCAGAGACCAGGCAATGGCACCCATGTTTTCTTTTCTTTAAAAGGATACAATGAGGTCTAAGGAGAGGGTGCCGAGGCTGCCGATGAGCCACGGCAAGTGATGGATCATGTAGCTTCTCTCCCCCTGGTCCGAATCAGGGTTCTTCAGCAGGACACTCAGGCCGTATGTGGTGTTTCCCAGGATGATCAGTGCAAACAAAAAGTAAGACACTCCTTCTGTTGACTTCCTTTTGAACTGTGGGGAGAAATTAGAAGACCAAATGGGGAAAACCTTTATTTAAAAAAGGAACAAAAACGCTTTACACAGCCATCAAGTATTTTCCACTAGAGTGATGTGTGCAGATTTCAGAGGCAATTATCCATGCTGTCAGCAAATTATATTCACTTGTGTTTCCATCTGCTCAGCTTTCAGTTACATTGAAATATAATGAGGATTCTTCTTCTTCTTCTTCTTCTTATTATTATTATTATCATCATCCATTTGTTCTTAATATTAGCATAGGTATTAGTCAATGGCTACCACTTACAGTGTGCAGCCAATAGTAGTACTAAGGAATCTACACTTCATAATACTCACATTAGTGTACATCTGGGGAAGTCTGGAAGAGAGATAGAGCAGTGACGACAGAGAGCCGATTGTGAAACCAATAATCTCTTTAGGGGTAAAAGCCTAAAGTGACAAAGAGGAAGACAACGTTACAACAGCAAGAAAAAGCCCTAACACAGCGATGTTGCACAAAATTCTGGGCCCTGTAGAAAGGCATTTTCTACGGGCCCCTCCCCACATCCACAACTATTCATTCTACCATCTTTTTTAGTCCTCCTTACATGAGGGCCCTGGGTACTCAGTCCTCTTTGCCCCCCCCTGTCCGACACCCCTGGCCCGACATAACTAGTTCACTTCCCTGAGGTCACTAATTAATCAAATGAATATGTCTCACCTTGATGTCAGAGGTTGAGAGCAAGGCACGACTTCTGAACGGTGAAGGAATTACTTCCTGTTGGGTGCCTAACCCGGGCAGATGGATGAGGCTTGTGGTGAAGCCCAGGACACAGACTACACCAACCACATGCACCACCCTCCTGCCTGGAAACAACACCTGGGTTCAGTATCAATACTGGGAAAAACATCTAAGCACATTCCTCAATGGTCGCTGGACGCCACAGCAACATGAGGCATGTCTATGACATCATGACAGCAATTACCTTCTTTCTCTGTCTGGACTAGTGTTGGATCGTTGCTTATCAGCACAGATATGAGAAGCTTGTTCATTAAGCAGCTACATCAGATAAAACTAATCTTAGTAGTAGCTAAATCATTATACACTATAGCTACTGTTTTACAGTTGGAGATACATGTTTGGGTAGCGCTGTGCAATTAATTGAAATTTTAATTGAGAGTAATCAAGAAAAACGATAATTTTGAACATTACATTTTGCACATAAACTCTTATATTGTCTTTGTAAAAGTCTTCAGGGAAATTTCACAGTTGAATGTGTTTTAACTGTTAACAGGTTTAACTGTTGGTTTAAATTTGATGAATGCAAAAGCTTTCCAAAAGTCAATGAGTGACAGTGTTAAATAATCGTGATTTCAATACTAACCAAAATAATCGAGGTTATGATTGTTTCCATAATCAAGCATCCCTATGTTTGGAGTTATTCAATTCTATTCCCTATGTAAATTAGAAGGGCACTCGGATAATGCAGACGTTTGCCAAGACGTGCCCACATTCCATCTACATTCCGATTCGGGGGGGCATTTACCTGTATTTTCCCAGTCTGGAACTCATTTTTTTCAATTATTTTGACAACACATGAAGGCAGCACAAATGCCCCATCTCATAATGTTATTGAAAGTGAAAAATAATTTGTGTATCTGCCCCGTGATTCAGATTGGCTCCAAAATGGTATGGCTTCTTCCATGGCTCATGCTACATTTTTACACACAAAAAAAAAAAAAAACAAAGCCCTGTGTCGTACACCAAATGAGTCACCAAGATGCAAATAAGGATCTGAAACTCACTGAGCACAAAGCAAGAAATAGGTTCTTATAATGGGCATTTGGCAAATTGAGTAGTGAAAAAATAAATCCACTTACTTTCCACCGTTCTGTTACGTGCCTTGTAGTATATGTACATGGCCAGCATCAACAAGTCAGCTACAATGTAATAAACGGCTGTATATATCTGGATGACAAAGAGAAAGACACATCATTTTTCTTCGCACAAAGTCATTTTAATGGAATTCACTATTTGTATTAATACTTGACATGAATCGTCATGTAATTAGTCAGTTGACAGAAAATGATCAATAAAAATTTGAACAATAACTGATCAAAGCACCAACAATAATTAGGTGGTAATAGCTCAAATATTTCAACAATCTGTTTGCTTTTTTTGTCCTAACATTTTTAAAGTGCATATTTTCATTTCCTTGAATGAAATAGAAAATCTTAACTTTTGGTTTTCACAACTTCTAATGATCACTGCTCTTGATATTTTATAGAATATATATGATGAAAAACAATTCAAATCACAGCTTAATAGATCATAAAACTGTTAGTTACGGCCCTATGCCGTCATGGGAAAGCCCTTCACACACACATATCACTACAATTCACCTGAAGTGGGAGCTGGTCTGCCAAGAAGGAGCCCACCAGATTGCAGGTGTCACCTCCCAACCACAGCAGCAGGAACCAAATAGAGAGGGCGCTGTCCATATTCCCTGTTTTACATGAGCTGTAGTACTGTCTGCAATCAGAAACCACAGACAGAGTGATGTTGATGCTTAGATAAAAGAGCATTTCCTCTAAGAGGCACAGACACAACACAAACACTTACGGAAGTGAGGACACCATGAAGCAGAGGATGGACAAGAGGCCTAGGTAGATGCTGGCCATGTCCCTGGCATCCTGGGCACATTCCCCAAGCCCTTCCCAAACCCATTTGGTCCCATTAGGGCACAGGGAGGTTAAGTTTCCTTGAGTATTCCATCCAAAGGAACACCGTGAGAGGACTCCGTCTGTCAACATATTCCTCTGAGAGAAAAGGCTCTGGAAATATACAGTTTATAATCAAATTAAAAATAATAAAAACTTATTCGGATCTTCAGTTCTCGGTACATTGCCAGCATACAAATAATGTTTAAACGGTGCTCACAAGACAGCATACAATAAAAATGGCAAAAAACGTATCCAAATATCCATATGGCACAGTTGTGGAGTTTTCGGAGCTTCATCACGCTCTCGATCAACCATGTAAACCATGGATGAATTATAAGAATATATCAACACCAAAGAGAACAACACATATGGACCACATATCTCGACAGATAACACGGTGATAACAGGGTCAAAGGCTGTTGAACACTTGAAAACAACATCAAAACAGCCTAGACCCACATTCTGTTGTTACGCTTAACGTTGGATCAAGATCAAGTTAAAGTGGTGATATGTGTGGCTACATTTAGCTATACATTAGGAAACGTTTTCGCAATAAATAACGTAATGTTACACTCAACATAAACCACAAAATAAATAATCTAAATTATTTGTTAGCCATTTAACGCTAGAGAACTACCACGACCGAATAAACATTTGGAACTTGCCTGTGTCTTTAACGTCGAAAACGTCTACAAACTGAAACAATGAAAATAAATAAAGATATTTATCCTGCCCGTGAGGACGCCGACATGCCGGGAAAATCCTTGTCAGCACAAAAAAACCTCGGAGACAGAAAACAACACGGAAGAAGGCAATAAATTTGGGATCTGTGAGCTGATTGGTTGTCAGGCTTGAACGTCATAACCATGCGTATCAGAATTGGCACGTGACTAGCGGTTCGCGAGCTCTAACCACAAACCAGGCCTTCAAACTAAAGTTTCAGGAATGTTCATTTCGTTTCATTTAATTAACTTAGTCGGACTTATATCCCTCATCACGAGTTGGAAACGTGTGTTCCATGTTGTATATATTTTAAGAACCAGTGTTTCTTTGTCTTACGACATCCCAATCCAAAATAGATTTTATTCAACAAACGACTTGTAACGTCAATTGATAACAGATCACTCGAATCGACCATTTAAATCCTTATTCTGAATCACATAGTTGAGGATTAATATCATTTTCTGGTTGAAACAGCTATAAAACATCTACTAGGCTGTGAAACAAGGTTATGTGCCACGATTTGGATTTTCCAGCGCTCACATATTTCACATACTTTCATCACATATCTACAAGCCTTGTTAAACTTGATTATTTCGCTCAACATGGTAATTCAGTCATTAGTCCTTACCCGTCATTAGTCCTGAGGCCTCCTACTTCAACAAGCTCTGCATTTTAGTATGCAGCCGTGAAAAACAATATACCTAATAACCAGGACATAACGCGGGCATGTATGCAAATGTTCTTAGTGAACTTTGGAGAGGTTTCTTTAGGCTTTATGTATAAATAATTCAACAGTGACAGTTCTCTTTTGTTACCTATATGCAGAGACCTATCCAACTTGTTTTCATGGTAACAATTGTCAAGAGAAAACATCCTACCTGGAAGAGACGATTAAATCCGATGTCAGACAGCTGACAATCTGTCACACTGACGACTCAGCGTTTTTTTGGTAAAGTCATGAGTCTTTTAAGTCAAGTTCCCACTGTCCTCACGTGCATCTAGTAAACTGGGATTCCGTTTAATGTGTTAAAGTGTTGTAACAACCAAAGATGGAACTGAAAACACTGCGTTGTTTTCATGGAGTCGAGGCCGATTTAAACAAATTTAGAAGACTAGACTTGCACCAACAATGACCACCTTTAAATCCGAGTTTGACTTAACTGCCTTTGACTAAACCTTGAAAACTATCTATCCTGTAAATTTGTCACGTTTTAATTCCCTTGAAATGTTTCTATTCTTTTAATTAGCATTTAAGTTTTTGTGCGGTTTCTTTCCTTTTTCAAGTAAAGCACTTCAAATATGCTATAGCCTACATATAAACTTGCCTTGCCAAATGTTACCTGTAACATCTGTACTTTTCCTACTGTGGTGTTGATAGCGAGGTCTATGGATTATCCAAACTAATAGGGCACACTATTACTGTAAATAGATGTAGTTGTTAAATCTGTAAGCACGTGATGAATGAATGAAATTCCTTTCACATTAATTTGTATTGCAGTGCATCTTGAAATCTGGAAAATTAAAGGGGGCATATTATATCTAATTGCAGGTTTCTATTAGTATATTGATTTCACTGGAACATGTTTACATGCTTTAAATGTTTAAAAAAAAAACATGTATCGTTTTTTCGTATCTGCGCTCGAAGTCTGCACAGTCATTGCAGCCGGGGACAGACTGGAACAGCACGTTCTACCTATATACAGTACATAGTAGTAAATCCTGCAGGCTTGTTGAAAGGCACCGTTTCTGCATATGCGCTGTGTGCATCACTAGGGTATATATATATATATATAATTCTCACTTAACAATATGGGATCTTTAAACCAAAATTATTTACATATAGATAATGTTAAGTCGTTGGCCTCACTTTTATAATTGTGGAAACGGCTCCTTTAAGAGCTCCCCAGCTATCCCAAACCTACTCCACACCACACATTCATTTTTTATATATTTCAAGAACAGGTTTTATTGATGACGCACCCAAACATCTATACTGTAGGAATACCTTCAGTGGGCTAGATTCTCTTATGTACATAATGCTTCCACAAAGTCATACAAATACTTGGTAGGTTTCATGTCAAAGTATAGATATAATACATTAAGAACTGGGAATAGGGAATTCAAATGTTTTATAAAGCAATCGTCACAACAAATCTACAAATGCAAATGGATGATAGAAAAGAAAGTACCAATCATTAACTTAACTAATGCAAAACAAGTCCTACTTCTGTACAAGAAAGTTCTTCAGTGTCCATGAAATAAGGAGAAAATGAAGCTCTTCTATGTTCCTGTCCTCATGAGTTCTGATAATGTAGTTGACTTTAATTCTTTCAAAGGCAGGGATGAGATAAACTTAGCAGTTTGTACAGCGAATCACACCCTTTAGTTTGCTGCCCCAAACAAAGGAGAAGAGTGAGACGTGAGGAAGACAGTTTTTCACTTCTCTTGTTTCTTTTAGGGTTGGTTCTCACTTGATGTGGACCACTTTCTCATCTGTTTTTAATCGTTTACGTCTTGGCTGTATGAAATCCCCCCTCAGAGTCGTCTGTGTCATCCTCCTCCTTTTCCTTTGTGTCCGGGGCGTCGCTTTCAGGGGTTTCAGGGAAGCTCTGCCCTGGGAACATCTCCTGCAGCTTCTCCTCAAAGTACAGGCTCACTGCCTTGCCGGATATCGCCATCTCTGATCCCACCTGCCGGAGGAGGAAAAAGGGGTGGGACAAGAAGAGGGTGAAAAGTGATAAGGAGGAAGCCGGGGGGGTGAGAGTACCGTTGAGCAGAAGATATGAATGGGTTGAAGCAGGGAGAAGGAAGAGGAGAATGAGGAGACAAATTAGATCTGGTTAAGACTCCTGGTGGTAGGGTGGCCCTGGCTCAACGTTGCTGTACAGAGCAGAGATATCCTGCCGCCCTGTCCCACTGTGGCTCCATTAAGAATTTCCACAATAAGGCTGTATTTAAGTACTTCCATACAAATTAAGGGTTGATGAATCAAGCAGTAGGGCAAAATAAAGTATCTTCATTTTTAAAAAGGTTGTTGAATATTGGTTGTTTAATACCAATTAGAGCATGACAATACCACTGACACATAAACACAATTCCATAGATGAAATGAAGTGAAGTGAAATGAAAAGAAAAGCCTTAATGCCTTTCCAACATCCATTGACGTTCCTCAACAGACAGCACACCAACAAACTAAAAACATATACAGTACCAGTCAAAAGTTTGGACATGCTTTCCCATTGAATGAGAATGTGTGTCCAAACTTTTGACTTGTGCTGTATATATATAAAAATAAAATCTGTTCCAGCTACAGAAAATGAGCAGTTAACCCAGGAGTTTATTTATATGAAGAAAAGGACTGATATTACAGCCAGTGGGTTTTTGGTATTATAAAGCCACAAAATTAAGTCTGGACTGATGCTTGTGTGAAGTGATTTGCTTAAAAACTAAATGAAATAAGAATTAAACTGAATACTATAAGGGGCTGCGCAAGCCATACTTTGTTAAGCCTCTCTCATGGATGTAGTTTTCGCTTGCACACACACAAAAATATCTGTGTGTATGTATGTGTACAGGCCAAAAGTTTGGACACACCTTCTCATTCAATGCGTTTCCTTTATTTTCATGACTATTTACATTGTAGATTATCACTGAAGGCATCAAAACTATGAATGAACACATGTGGAATTATATACTTAACAAAAAAAAGTGTGAAATAACTGAAAACATGTCTTATATTCTAGTTTCTTCAAAGTAGCCATCCTTTGCTTTTTGATAGTGCTGCAAACCCTTGGGGTTCTCTCAATGACCTGCATGAGGTAATCACCTGAAATAGTTTTCACTTCACAGGGGTGTATTGTCAGGGTTAATTAGTGGAATTTCTTGCCTTATTAATAGAGTTGGGACCATCAGTTGTGTTGTGCAGAAGTCAGGTTGATACACAGCCGACAGCCCTATTGGATAACTGTTAAAATTCATATTATGGCAAGAACCAATCAGCTAAGTAAATAGAAACAAGTGGCCATCATTACTTTAAGAAATGACGGTCAGTCAGTCCGGAAAATTGCAAAAACTTTGAAGTGTACCCAAGTGCAGTCACAAAAACCATCAAGCGCTACAACGAAACTGGCTCACATAAGGACCGTCCCAGGAAAGGAAGAGATTTGTTTGGGCCAAGAAACACAAGGAATGGACATTAGACCAGTGGAAATCTGTGCTTTGGTCTGATGAGTCCAAGTTTGAGATCCAACCGCTATGTCTTTGTGCGACAGAGAGAAGGTGACCAGATGGATTCTACATGCCTGGTTCCCACCATGAAGCATGGAGGAGGAGGTGTGATGGTGAGGGGGTGCTTCGCTGGTGACACTGTTGGGGATTTATTCCAAACTGAAGGCATACTGAACCAGCATGGCTACCACAGCATCCTGCCATCCCATCCGGTTTGCGTTTAGTTGGACCATCATTTATTTTTCAACAGGACAATAACCCCAAACACACCTCCAGGCTGTGCAAGGGCTGTTTGACCAAGAAAGAGAGTGATGGAGTCCTGCGCCTCCACAGTCACCGGACCTGAACCCAATCAAGATGGTTAGAGTTGAACTGGACCACAGAGGGAAGAAAAAAGGGCCAACAAGTGCTGAGCATCTCTGGGAACTCCTTCAAGACTGTTGGGAAACCATTTCAGGTGACTACCTCTTGAAGCTCATCAAGAGAATGCCAAGAGTGTGCAAAGCAGTAATCAGAGCAAAGGGTGGCTTCTTTGAAGAAACTAGAATATAAGACATGTTTTCAGTTATTTCATAGTTTTTTGTTGAGTATATAATTCCACATGTGTTCATTCATAGTTTTGACGCCTTCAGTGATAATCTACAATGTAAATGGTTATGAAAATAAAGGAAACGCATTGAATGAGAAGGTGTGTCCAAACCTTTGGCCTGTACTACGCGTGCATGCACACACACACATTCATTTTCACTCTCTTATCTATAGCTTTTTCACTTCTAAATATATTGTAAATGTATACTTTGCACACCCTAAAATCTTAAATTTGCTGACCTCCAGGAGTTTACTGTTCCACCTTTCTGCAGTGAAACACAAGTGTCTGAGGTGAAACAGGTGTAAAACTTTCAACTAGAGAGCAGCAAAACACTGCTTTTCAGCCTAGTGTTAAGTCCCCCTTTAATATATCATTTACAAATACATGTGTATACACATAGCATTATACTCTCAAATAACCATTAATTCTCATCTTACATACATATGTTCTTCATATTAAATATATAGACTGAAAGTGAAAATATATGCATTTGAAATAGAAAATGACAAGTATATTCAGTATACCTGAAAAACAGAATGAATGTACGTGATATAATTATGGCTGGCACAGCCCCTGACAACGTAGATGCGTTTTGTAATTGTTATTTTACATCGTAGAATTAACCGCTCATATGCTCACACCCTAAAACAATGGACTGGCTTATACTAGAAAAGAAGTGGTTTGTATAACATGTTGTTTGACCACACACAGCTGGCCAATCATGGCATAAAGTGGATCTGAACGTTGCATTGTCAGTTTAAAAAAGTTACACAAATGGTCGGACACAGATCATCCAAATCCGACATCGGAAAAGTGTGGGGGAGGATTTTTTCCGAAGCTATTTGAAAAAAAAAGTTCGGAATGAGTGTACATGCCCCTTAATGGACTGGTTTCAAAGACCTCAGAAGTAAATTTAAACAAATAACACATGGAGATATTTTTAGACTTTAACAACACCTCCAGATAACCTGTAACCTATCATACTGTTTTACCACCTCTCATTAAAATGCAATGGAAAGAAATGTAATCCATTCTTTAGCCGTTTAATGCATAATGTCTATAGTTTGAAAGTGCTGCTTATGAATTCTAGATGCTCAGATGAAAAGCAAAAACATTTCTTGGAGCCTCAGTGGGAGGGGACAGGACATCTGTTCTCTATTGGAAACGGCTTACCTGCGTATTAATCTGTTTCTCCTCATCATAAACCTGGATTATTCGAGACATCTAAAAAGGGGCAATAACATTACAACAAACACAGTGAAGCAGCAGGGGGAAAGAAAATAGTTCACAGCACAAGCAGGTTAGATAATAACAGATCAGATATCTGTTAACGGCCTACTGTGCTCAAGCCTAAGAGGTGTGCATCACCATGTTGGCAGAAAATTAACAGCAAGTAATGTCTGCACTCTTAGGTGTTCTTAGGTCCATTTAGTCACATAGGCTACACAACAGGCGGCGTGTGGTCATGTGAGATTATAAACCTGTATTTATATGGTGTACATACAATGCACTTCATTTTTTTACAGATATTTTTGGTTTTACCAAATGTCAGTTCTGTGTTTGATGTTCCTTCAAAAATAATAATAAAATCGTAAAGAAATGCATTACCTAAGGTTTTATATGTTGGTAGTATCTTTTAACAATGTTGTCTTTCAACTGATGTAATCACAGACCTTGATTAATCAAAGATCAAGAAGCTGTAGCCCACTGAAAACACTATATTCTTGAAAAAAAGTATTAATCAACATCAAAAGCTTCAATTAACCAGTGCTTTAAGTACTGCTGGTCTCCAAAGCTTTCCTTCAAAACATCTGATAGTCTTTTTTTTTTTTTTAAGTATTTATTGGTTTATAGGCAGATTCTTCCTGACAGGGACAGGGTTCAGCAGGACAGCCTTTCTTTCTTGATATTCTATATTTTGTTCTAGTGTATCAGCACTTTTTCAAATTGTCATACCTAGAAATATTAGATTTTTGTTGTTTATATATGCATTTGTGTACACAGGTTCTCATTAAAACAAATTACCTACGAAAGATAACTAGCTGCACAACAGAGCCTTATCTCGTCCAAATGTTTGAAGAAATACCTAGAAAGCTTCTGTTAACAAATAAATTCATTGTCTGACAGGTCAGGGTTTAAAAGACTCCAGCTCTGAAACTGTAACAATGAAATGAGCTTCAATCTATCTTGAAAATCTAGCCCTTTATACTGCATGTGTTGCCATGGATGTAGACCTATGTAACCTGAATACCCACTAATTGATGACTTACTAATTAAAGTGATGTCCTTCTGCTTAAAATGTCTTTGTTTGTATTTATAAGTCATGCAAACGAAAATGACACAAGATGTATCAAGCATTACAAAACATCCTTCTTAAGTGAGAACCCTGCTTGCTGTTAATTTTGGTTTCATATAATATTGCACGTAATGTGAGGTTGTCCTGCAGCTCAGAGCCTTTGAGCTTAACATTAGCCAAATGAAGTGATGTCCTAGGGTAGTCTGGGTTGTTATTCCAGTCATTTTTCACTTCTTGATATAAACAGAAGCTCCCTCATGTGGCTGGAAGGTGTAATACAGGATCATATACAGTATGCTTTATAGTAGATTTGGCAAGTTGACTCTCTCCAAGAGTCTTTATTACACACAGAGGGTACATGAGATCATAAGCAATTAAACTGATACCCACACCAAATAATCACACAAAATAAACAGATCCAATATACATTCAAATAAATAATTTCATCATAGAAGAATATGACCACAGTGATCTAATAAAAACCAAACTTGTGATTTATTATTGTGATGCAGACAATGTTAAAAGAGTTCAGACAATGTTCCTGCAGCCAGTGTGAAGAGAGACACCTCTCCTCTCCCCCCTCCAACAGCCAGTGTTAGTAGGTGTATAAAACTGTATGCACATTGCAGGCTGTAGCACCCCTTCCCACCTCCTTTTCCAATGCCAGGGTTAGACTAATATATTGAGGTGATATACAATACCTGGTACTGATATACAAATTGTTTTATTAATTGATTCTTAAATATACGTCCGTGATCATGATATAAAATCTATGTACAAGTAGACGTTTCAATCTAAAATGGTTCATTGATCACGTTCTAATGTGTGCATCTAGAGTATATTAATTTAAATACCTTAATCAGAATCCATGTTTTATTTGGCCTGTGTGTGTGTGTGTGTGTGTGTGTGTGTGTGTGTGTGTGTGTGTGTATGTATAGTGTTATGGTGGGTATTCTATGTTGAGATGGTGCAAATATTTTAATGCATGTTTAATATATTTCTAATATTTTTTTGGACATGAAAATTGTCAATTCTATCTAAGCTATTTTAACTTCAACTCATATTACTCTTACCCATTGTCTGCATGCATGCACACTCACACACACTCGCACACACACACACACACACACACACACACGCCATTCCCCAAAGCAGGCGCAAGACTCATGCTGCTCACCTCATTGTAATTTGCACAGTTTGTGAAGACCAGGCGCATATCGGACACAAACTCTTGGATGGATTTGTAGTACTGGGAGCTCCGTAACTGCAACCTCTTCTTCACCTTCTTCAGATCCATGGGGTGCTTGATAATCTTGTAGTAGTTTGGCACCTAGTTGAACAAAGCTGGATTAGACAATGTCTCTATTTCAGAGGATGTCAAAAAGTTGCTCTTTGCTTTAAACATGAAAGGTGGAGGACAATGTAGCTTGCAGTTTGGCAGATTAACCGAAATAGAAATGAGACAACTCCAAAGCCAGGTAAAAAGGTGCCAACAGGTGTTTTCATTGCATTTCAAAAATGTTTTAGTTAGCAAAAAAAGGTAAAAGTATATTGGAATTTTAACGAAAAGTTACTTGTTTTCACAAGAATATTTCTTTCTTTGTAACTCCAAGTGGCGACCCTGTCAACTTCAACCACCTTGGTGAGTTTGAGCAATGTTTGTTCTTCAACAAAAAATGGGAGCATTCTTGGACTAATAAAAACAAAGAAAGACAAATTAACTTTTGACACCACATAAGAAACAAGATGAATGGGACCAGGACAGAATATATAGGACCTGTGCCATCAGGTAGTGAAACAGTTTGAACTGTGGGTGTGTGTGCAAGTCCTGTCAAGCTACTTACAGAGCTAGGGACAGGCTCCCTGAAGCCCACACTGAGCTCATGACAGAAGATGTGCAGCAAGAGGCGTTCACATTTCTGCAGAGAGAGGAAGAAGCATATTAGCTGTGTTGTACCAATCATAAAGAGTCCATAAAGGGCATGGTGGCTGTACTGACCCGTTGGTTCTCAGGACTCAGGCCCTGTTCTCTTTTGATTTTGTTGCTGTCATCACAGTATTCTATCTCTGGGGTGGTTAGACTCCGGCAAAATGTGCAGAGAAAGTCACCCCTGAGACACAAAAATCACAGAGGACATAGTGTTAACATTATCTTTCATCTGCACGGTCAATAACAGCCGCCAAAGACAAATGTTTTGAGTAGTGTACTTAGACATTAGGTTTAGACTGACATATTTGTCCACTAGTATGGGCCTACAAATCAGACTGGTACCAACTTTGTCAATGTCTAAAACATGTTCTGGTTTTAGTGTTGCATCTCATACATTCTTCAAGTATTTTTTTCTGTTTTCTTTATTAACTCTGGTAACACAGCAGTTACACACCAAACACACACACACAAAAAAAACAACCCTATACTGATCACTTACGTTGGGAAGATTTTTATGGTGGGTACATGGCATTTCATGTGGAACACTTTAGGGCAGCGGTCACAGCACAGCAGATCACCACCGTTGATACAAACAGCACACCAGTCTTCATTGGGGTCGTCCTCTTTCCCACCAGAATTGCCTGTTCCAGCAGACGCCCCAACCCCTTTGGTCTCTGTCCCCTTGTCTGAGTTTCCATTAGTAAGTGGAGTGCCCGCCGTGTTGCTGCTGTTCTCGGAGGATAACGAGGTAGTGGTGGTCATAGTGGTAGTGAAAGAACAGGAGGTGGCGGCATTGGAGCCATTTACTCCAGAACAAGGTGTCTCAGATTGGGGTTCTGTTTTGATGTGCTCCCCTAAAGCCTTGAGAGCATCTTGGCCAGCAGTTACAACTCCCAAGACAGGAAGGGGACTGTTCTCCGGACTGCTCATCTGGTGGTAAAACGCACAAAAAAAAACAGCCGGTTTTAAGACAACAACAATTGTCTTATTTTCATATATCTTACAATACTGTCCGAGCACATGTATAATCTTATGCATTTCCCATTAATAAGAAGCAAATGTCTGAGTATGTCAAAGGCAAAGACGTAGATGGATTCTGTCATAAATCATACCATGCAGGCACTCCTTCCGGCATCTTTGCCCCGCTCCGTCTTTAGAGAAGAAGCTGGACAGCCATAGCTGTCGTCTGTACCAGGCTCCTTCTTCACCCTCACCTGCTCCACCGATGCACCACCTCCTGGCCCCGCCTTCCCCGCAGAGCTACAGCTTAAACACACACAAAATCACATGCAGAAACTATTAATTAATTCAAACAATTGCGTTAACAACTACAAACCAATTAACTACTAATTAAGACTCTACTTGTTAAGGTAACTGAGATTGCACAGGGATCGTAACTGTCCCTATGTTGACCACAGGACAAAAATACAGTGTGCTTGTTTCATTTGGCCCATTAGTGCTTAACCAAGTACGTAAAGCAGGGCAAAACTAAGCCGACACATTTTTAAAAGGGGGTTTGGTGACTTCTTGTGTGACAAAAACAAGTATTGGGGTTCAAGTTAGGGAACTAAAACTTCTTTCTTAAGGTTAGGGAAAGGCTGCAGTGATTGTTAACTAATGAAATTTCTAGTGTGAGACAATAAGTTTTATTTCCACATTCCACATCCACCTTCTGTCCTTGACACAGCTGCTGATTTTCAAGTGTCTGGTTTAAGCTGCAACATAGACAGGATTATGTGGCACCTCATCACCATCCTGTTCCTGTTAGAACAATGGCTCCTGTTGTTTCTAAATACCTACAGCTTGAGCAAGTCTTGTTCCTTAATTGTGCTCACTCCAATCAGGTCACTCCCAGCAAATCATTCTTAGCAGTGTAACTGCAAGAATTACATTTTAGTTGAGTCTAATTTATTGACTCAGTTAGCCTGGGCTTTTTTTTAAAGACATTTAAAAGGTGTTTTGCTACTAAAGCACCTTCATATGTTCTTACCTGCCTCTGCTGCCTGTGCTGGACGTGCTAGAAGGCCGTGCTGGTGTGTGGGCATTCGACAGACCTGCAGACAAAAATGAGACAAGAAACAAGTGATGATGAAGCAGAAGTACATGACAATGAATGTACACAGTATCTAGGAAGGGAATATAGGATATGATAAAGGGATGAGCAACATTGCCAATATTTTACTACATCATTTTATCACATGGAAATGACATCATAGTGTAATTTTGTAGAAATTAAATTGAAATGGCTTATGCATTAAACCTAGTTATTTCAATGTATAAAATGTCACATTTGATTATTTGGCAGAATTTGACAATTAGAGCCAATGACTAATCTTGGTAACATTAGGCCCTACCACTGAAGTATTTGATTAGGATAACTTTAGAAAGCAGGAAATAAAGCATTAAAATAGCCCTTAACAGATGTCTGTCAGATATGAATGGGAATCCATCTCCCTGAACGTGAGGGTACCTGAAGATCCAGGAGAGTGTGTGGACAGTCCAGGTGAGGGATTCATGTCCACTGAGCCGAGGTGATGTTGCGTGCTGGCTGTGATGTAGCGAGACAGGAGGTGTCCAAGATTGCTTGAACCTGCATCCTCTAGCTAAAATAGCACAGAGATAGGGAAAATATCAACTGAGAATTAAGTTACTCAAGAGGTCAATAGAGTTTCTTAAAGGAATATATTTACCAGGAGCTGTAACACCAGCCGACAAATATTTTTGTTTGTCCTCATGCAGCACATTACTGTAGACTTTGTAGTTGTGCTTCTTCAAACATTTCACAGTTTATAGCACATTTTATACAAGTAGCTAGGTATCAAAATGTGTGCTAATATTTATCATTATGCTAAATATATGATACTTACACCCAATTTCATTTTAATTTGAAAATGAATTAGTCTGACAAAAATCTAAAAGTGTCCCAAACAACAAAAACATGGTAATAATGTGCTTACCTGAATGGGTGGGATCTCAGGTAGGCAGGGCAGGTTCTCAGGATTGGTGACGGAAGGGATGAGCTCGATAGGACCTATGATGGGGCTGGCAGGGCCACGGTGGGCATGGGCACCTGCCATACTGGCACTGGTGGGACTCGTGGGGTTGGCATTATGGAGGGAAGCCACCGGGAAAGGGCCGGCATGCCCTGGGTTGGAATGCTGCATAGAAAAAGAGAGAGGGAGGAGGGATAAAGGAAAAGAAAATCATAGAAAGGAGGATATGAAGGATAATGACCGGAAAGAAGAAAGAAAAAAGGGAAGAAAAGAAGAAAGGAGGAACAACAGGAACAATGACGTAGGTCATTCAGTGTTTTATCAGAAAAGAATTTGTGGTTAAAACAACATGGTTGCATGATCATGCATTTGAGTGACACATGCTGCACAAGACACAAACAACAAAAGTAGGAAAAAGGTGCCAAACCCCTGATTGTAGTAAGAAACGAAACCTTTGGTGGCTCATCTCAGATTCTATAGACATCTAGACACAAAGAAAAAGGGGCTGGATATAGTGGAGGTTTCTCTTACCCAATCCAACATGCAGGCAGTACAATTTATTTAATACTCTACACGTTATTTGACTTGAGCAAGTAATCAGCATTATATGTATTTTTACATTGGTAAGACAGTGTGAAGCAGGACTGAATAATACCCTTCTTTGAAAATTCATGCAATACAACTTAAATTGTTTTATTTTTTATCATAACTACTACTAATAAGCTCATCTGCATCTTGGATATGGGTGTTCAGGTACGCTAGTATTTAAATGAAATAATTTGATAAAATTTTAATTTTCATGTTTGAAAATACACTATTACTGCCAAAATAAAAATCAAAACAAATAGTTTTCAGTGCACTTCCAAGTATAACCCTGCCATAATTATATTAAAACTAAATGTAAATTGGACTGTGCTTTTTAAATTTTCTAATTGGCAGGCAATTTGCTACTGAAGGAGGTTTCCGTGTGGACTTTTAAACCTCTAGTAGTGCTATGCAGCTGTTTTTTTCCTGAAGGGTCCCCGTTTTATTTCTCGTACATACACACGAGGAAGCACATGCCATAAACAGTTCTACCAATGGTGTCCCACTGTTCCACTCATGAACAGATGGGAGTAACACCAAAATATTCTACAATGTGCCGGCAAAGACAGGAAAGAAGACTGCAAGGTAGTTAACATGGATGTAAACTCTGAACTCAAAACTTAAGGTTAACAAGGATAGCAGTTCTACGGTGCTACCAGCCTTCTTTTTAAGCATATACTGTATATGTATAAGCCAAGAAAAACAACATTTTGGCATTATGATGGTCCCTCTACTGGCAAAAAACGAACTGGTCTCAATAAAGACCTTATTCTTAACCAACTTTAAAGAATAAAAACTAATAATACAAACTAGATAAGCTTGTTGGAGGTGTCGCCCCTGAATATTTACATACTAGGTGCAAAAAGAATCAATAGTGTAAATACTGTATATTTTCGTTCTTAGGCAAGCTCTTGGCTGCTTCAGACCAGCATCGCCTAGTGTATCTATACATTTTGGGTTAAACAATCTTTAATAAATTTGCACATTAGTACACCAGTTTTAGTTTACAAAAATTAGAGCAACTATGTCACATGTAAAATCTAAACGGTCAAAGTATGCTGTGAAATAACCAATTTGCATCTGTGTACCCAATTCCATACAGTGAAACTTAAGTGTGTTTACACTGACCTGTCTTTGTAGCTGAGGTTGCATCATGGCGGGATACTGCTGTCCATTATGTCTCGGCTGAGCCGTGGGCATTCGGCTCTGCGGTGGACCTGGGAGACGCATATGATGGGAGGAAGGGTACAAGGGGGGACCTGGCCCACCATTCATACCGCCAGGTCCTCTTGGCATCTGCTGCATACTGATGAGCCTTGGAGGCTGTCAGAAATCATACATATACACAGTCTGTGTGAAAATAAGATCAATGGACAAACACAGCTATGGCAATTCATGCAAACAGCAAGCGATTCTTGGTGTCATACAATTAAAGGAATAAAACATAATTTGTGCTGACATTATAAGTAGATTTATCAATCTACAGAAAACAAACTGAAGACTTGAATTATCATTTCAGACATTTATCCTTTAAAAATACAAATATTAACTGGTACAGCATCTCAATTGCTAAGATTTGATAGGACGAAATCATATATTTTGAGGCTTTTGACATTTGTTGTAAAGGCGTTTACAAATTGATTGTCACGGTTGTTTTGTGGTTCATATTCACCATCTCATCTACTGGCTCAGTTCACAATGTTCTAAAGGTTTAATGAGGTACACAAGAATGTATACATTTTCTAACAATCGCTGCATTCACTTCGATGACATGGAGGTAAATCTTCAGGCAGGCAGACAGGGTTACAACAATTTATGGTGTTCAGCTTTCACAAAATGGAATACAACATAATCTCAACACTGTTAATTGGAAAAATTAAGTGATGAGTTTCTTTTCCTTGTGACAGTCATTATGTCCTTTGTTATTTTTGTTAAATAAAATATAAGGAATAGACTACTTTAAAGAAAGAGGGCAATTCATTTATTCAATTTTGACATCTATCTATAAATTACAGGAAGGTCTGTCTGTCTGTCTGTCTGTCTGTGTGTGTGTGTTTTATGTGCCCATCTCTCGAACCATCAACTTGACAAGTGTCTTGCTACGGGCACAAGTAAGAGCAGTGCCAAGTTTGATGTTGTTTGGACTAGAAATGCAAAAGATATTGTTAAATATATAGGTAAAAGAAGCACACATTGGCTCTTGCCGATACCACAGTGCGCGTTCCAAAAAGGCACATTTTCAACGGGCACTGCACTAGTTAAAGAAGTTCCTGATCTTGTATGGCCAGACCTCCATGTGGTAAAGCTTCCAGAGGTCTGGAAAGATTTAATATTGTGATCAAATTTAATACAATAATTGTTTGGTGGATTTTTATTTGAAGTGAGCTTTTAATGTTTTGGGAGTCACTAGGGTGTTCAATTGGAGCACAGATTTATTAACTTGTTTTCCACACTGGTACCTTGACTGGTGAATGTTTTACGTACCTGCTGCTGACCCATTGGTGGACCGGCCTGTCTGACGTGCTGCTGGGACATTTGGGAGGCAATGCGCATCTGTTGCTGGATCTGCTGCTGGTGCTGTTGTTGTTGTTGCTGCTGATGTTGTTGTTTTTGCTGTGCGTAGGCCGCCTGCTGCATGTGCTGCATCCGCAGCTGGGCCAGGTTGATCTGTCCTGGGTGTTTGCCATGGTGTCCTTGGCCTGGAGAAATAGGGGGTCCTCCTACCATCACACCGGGCGGTTGCACAGGTTGGGGTGGCTTCTCGATTACCAAATTACCTACAAAAGGAAGACGAGGCATAACAGGAAGCAGACTTTAAAGCAACACTAAATAACTTTTCCCACTTCAGTTCCCCTACAGGTTGGAAGAAGAGGTGTGCTTTTATGTCTCATTGGAACTAAAGATCCACTAACCGATTTGGCAAATTTGCATAGTACAGTTATAGATGGTAGAGCGGCGTAGAGCAAATGCAGAAGTGCAGTTTACCCCGTTACGAGTTGATGAACCACTGAAACGATTTGGGAAACATTTTAAGTTACAGAAAGTTCTCTAGTGTTGCTTTGAAGAAGTACACATGCTCTATACTGGTGTGAAACATTCCTTAATTCTTTAAGCAACAGGGACCATTAATCAATTGCCTTCTGCTCTTTTTCAAAACTGTTTAGTATCATAAAAATAAGCATGCAAAGGCCATAACAAATTTAAGGAAACCCATGCCAATAGCAAATTAAGATTGTTCGCTCTTAATCTTGATTAAGCTAAGTCAATATATAAAACATAATAGTAGACATTGAAAAGTAATCATAATACGGTAATAATCCTGTCTTACCTAGATTCACCACGTTTTTGGCCCAGAAGGTGGGGTCACAGAAGAAGCGCACAACTCCATTGGCCTGTGGGGCTGGCTCCAGTCTAGCCTTGAAGAGCTGGCGAAGCTGGAACAGGATCTGTGCGCACACACAAACAGCAAATAATGTCTTTCAGTTACTGAGCCTGGCTTTATTAGAGCAACAAACAGCCCATTTGTGAACATGCCCTTTGGAAGCATTACTCTGAATGAAAACTAAAGTAATTAAAATTATTTAATTTGCTGACTGTCTTGTGGTCTAAAGATCTGGAAAGATTATGCAAACTAGTATGCTGATGCATAGAAAGCAACATGACAGGATGAGGGCTGGTGGTCGCAGCGGTAAGCACAATGTGCTGTCTGCAGTTTAGTGTGCCCGCCCCTTTCATATGAAAAACACCACAAAATAGATTTTGTCTCACCGTGTTTTAAACTGTAACCGTTGACTAACCATCAGAAAAGAGGTTTTATTTTTCTAATTCAAAGCACCGCTGCACTCTGTCTTGCTTGCCCGAAACACACGCCTGCAGCCGGCAGTTCAGTGTGGCCGCTGGCTCACTCAATCTCTCTCTCTCGGTTTTAAAATGAATCAGGAAGCAGACAGCAAAGCCTGACCAATTACTTAATTTACTTTTTACAAAGAGAAGTGTTCTCCCATTGCCAGAAATGGGTTATGAATCAATACTAGAAAAGCCTATTTCCTTGTTTACTGCTGCAGAGGTATGAATGAAATGGGAGCCTAAAGCTATAAGAGCAGATGTCTCCCCAATATCATCTGTTGAATGTTTGATGGTTATTTATTTGTGCTTTAGAAAGCAGCCACTGTAAAACTCTCTCTTCGCTCACCCAAGCTTGCAGCAAACGTCTCTGCAGCCTGCCGTTCAGTGCATCCATCTTTTCCTGTCTTTGTTATTTGAGTTGGGAAGCCAACAGCAAAGCCTAAATTTACTTGTACTTTGCGGTTATGAAAAAAATAAAATTGTTCTCCCCTTGTCTTAATTTTCATAAACCAATATGAGACTTCCTTGTTTTCTAAATAAACGGTCGGCGAGTTAATGAAGGCACGCTCTATGTGTTTCACCAATCAACAACAATCATCCGTGCAAACCCCAACCCAAATATTCCTGTACTTTCAGAAAGTACAGGAATCAGTACCCTGATCAGGAAGGGGCAAAGGCCCCAGAAACGACCTGACTAAATTAAGACCCCAGTCCCTGCGGCCGAAACGCAACGATTCCTCAGAAGTTTCCTAGTTAGGAGGGTAAGACCATTTTTTTTTGTTTTTTTTGTATTTTCTTTAGTTCCTGCAGTCAAAATGCGGCTTTAGACTGCTACGACCCTATATCTGATTGCTGTTCATGCCTGATGATGATGAGGTCACAAATGTCTCAAACGTCCTGCAAAATTAGAATTTAACACTAAAAATGTAAGGGGCTCATGAGAAACATACCAGCCTCTTGCTGTAGAGCAGCGCTGTGCTGCTGCCAGTAGTGATGGCCCATTGGCAGAAGTTGAGCACATGATGGATCTGTTGAGCCAGCAGGGTGGTATCCTTATGCTGAGACACAAGCCTCATACTGCGTTCCTTGGTCACAGTCTAGACAGAAAGTGAGATTATTCTGGTTAAAGCACTGCTTCTAAAGATAAATAAATACTTCAAGCTATTAAAAATATGTTAGCATATGCATAGAGATGGATTAGATAATTAGATTTGATTAAATTAAAAAGTAATAATCCCCATGGGGAGCTTGGGTTATTACAGCAGTCAATGATAGAATGCATCAAAAAAATAAATTAAAATAAAATAAAAAAGAGCATAGCAAATGGGAAAGTAGTCAAGTTTATAAACCAGATTTTATGACAAAACTTTGTAAAAATATGAAGGGGAAATAAATCACAGCAAGGCTGTTTTAGGGAAGTGTGCAGGAGAAAGAGGAAACTATGTAATTCATAGTTTATGGCAATATATTTAGTAACAGAATACATCAAAATATGAAGATATATTCAATATCTATAATATATGAGAAGGCGTTAGCATAAATTGTAAAAAATGTGTCTCATATTTGTATGGGCAGATACATACAAGATAGAGTACAAACACAAACTACACAGAAGCTTTTTGCAAACCATATTTTCATTATGTGGTGGGATTTCATGGAACTAAGTGTTTCTCTAGGAGTAAGTAACAATCCCAATGAGCTTAAATGCATACAAAAACTATTGTTTCCAATCCATTACAATTCACTACTATTCTTTTCTAACTGATTTTGCAGTACCTTATGCAGTTCCTAGCCAACTGACTTAAATAATATTCTCTTACCTCCAACTGCTGCAGCAAGGATTTCCCCTTCTTGTTGATCTCATTAATAAGCGTAAATACAGCGATTTTGATCTCGTGCTCCACCTTCTTGTGTGTCTCATTCAGCTCTTTTAACCTGGATGAAAAAACACTTCATTTACAGACCCTAGTCACCAATAAAAATGCTGACTGCTTTTTTCAGCTGATCGCCATGGGTACTGACATGCAGGAACTATGTCAATTGGCAGCACTGGAGAGAATGCTGGGTGATGTAAAACTCGCACCTGCTTTGCACTTGAGAAACAGAGTAATGGACGTAGTTTTTCTTTTCCTGTAGTTTGGCCACGCTGGTCTCAATTAGGCCTTTCTGGTTCTGGAAAGCCTCCTCCAGGAACTGGTACCTGAGAGTAGAGGGGGAAACTATTTAGTTTACTAATTGTGTTAAAAATAAGAAATGTGGTCAAAATATAAATTAGGTTTCAAGGGAAACCAGAATTACTGCCTTGCAATTTTTTGCCTCCTTCAACCAGTCAAGTTGAGGTTTACATCCAAGTCTGTTTGTCCAATCTCATAATATATGAAGTGAAGACTTTGAAGCAATTTAATAAAAATATATTAACTGTATTTTTGGCGAAAATATTGATGTTTTCGATCTTTAACCGGACAGCACAGATGACCTATACAATCGCCACAGTTTATGATCAATGTGAGCTATACAAATAAATGTGAATGATAAAAATACATTGGTGGGCCATTGTTCTTTTTTATCCTCTACCAAGGAGGTGACTATGATGGGACTGCTTTGTGTTTATGACTAACACATCTTAAAACCTGATAGCCGGATTGGCATAATATTTGTTATGCATTTGCTCTCTGCAACTGATTTTTATAATGTACTGAAATTAATAAAACTATTGGCTGCCTACAGTGTAGGCAATCAACTACAAACCTTGCCAGTAGTCCAAAAATACTGGTACTATACCAGTTAAAGGAGCTTATAGACAGGAGAACGACAGATCATAAGTAATAAAATAGATATGTGGAATGTGTTAGATGTGTGGACCTGTGCTCCTTGTGCTCCAGCAGCTGACAGTCCCTACAGGTCAAAGTGTCACAGGTCTCACAGAAAAGCTTCAGTGGCTCCTGCTTGTGGACGGGACAGAAAACAGGCCTCTGTCCGGGCGTACCAACAGACTCTATAGACACATGAGAAATGACACCACTGATACTTAATTGGAAAGACAGAACTCAATTGAGAGGCAACTTAATCATAAAAAAACAGTGAAAGAAAGACAAAAATGGACAGCGAAAAAAAGACAGTTTAGGTTTATAAACAGACACAAAAGGTCTCAGAAAATTCTGGCTAGAGCTTCATGGGGTATGGTCCCCCAGCTAGAGGTACCATCTAAACAAGCAGACACTGCAGCACTGTTACTATGGCAACAGCCTATCAGCACCACCACATTCAACGTGCTGCAACTGGGGTCAGTATTATTTAGACTTTTGCAGTTTTAAGCTTTGATAAGCATTGATCAGCCTTTCAAGGTGAGGGTCAGCCATCTTACCAGAGGCAGCGTCAGCATCCTCCTTTGTGTGGATCTTGTGGTCCTTGGTAATTTTGACCCTTTGGTGGGCCTCCACGCAGGTCTTACACAGCCATTCTCCGCACTCCACACAAAAGCCTATGGTTCCTGCGTTGTCCTCGCAGCTTGTGCACACCTTGAGAAGATCACACAAATAAGCATATAAAATACCTTGGCTCATAGTCTGAATAACCCTAACCCTGTACATGTGTGCTCAGATCATTAAATGGTGTTGCCTTAATATGAACACATTACTTTAATAACACATGCTTTGGGACAATGTAAAACCTTTTGAGGGTAAAGGAAAATGTCTGATGTCAAAGTGCTAACTTATTAACACTAGAAGTTCAGTGATAGTTGTACCTGTTGTTTTTAGAGAACCCATTCTGGTATAATAAGACACTACGGGTGAACAGGGTAAAAAACTAATGTAACTAATAGATGTCACCATGAAACTTCCTCAGTTGATTACTTTCATTAAGACAATTATATTTTATATGTTGTGCGTTTTTTGAAATTGCATGTTTAAATATGCAAATTAGACATTATCTAACAGCCATAAAAAATGCAAATACAATGTTCTATAAATCAGGCTATGAATTAAACATGAACAAACTCCTCCTTCTGAATATAGATATAAATTAAACTGGAAAGTTTGTTGTATGCAAGTGCTACTCAAGTAGAGATGATGATGAGAGGTTTGTATTGGAACATTTCTATATATTTTTATTGGAATCCACAATTTACAAACACAATATCTAATCAAATCATTTTGGTTGTTTTCTTTCCACTGGTCTGAAAGAAAACCTCTTATGGAAGCAAATTAGCCCAAAATCTCTAAATTGACCAGGGCATGAAAGACAATTTTGTCCTGCCGTGTCTGGCCTTAAAGCCTAAATTACCAGTTTACGTGAGTGTTGACACACTACACACAGTTTTATTGCAATACTTAAACCAAATAGCACTCCATGGCGTACAGGCAGCCCACTGAGATCTAATATTGTTAAAGCTGTGTCTTCACGGGCAACACTGCACTTTGTGAACGATTATTACTTTTTAGTTTGACAACATATTGGTCAAGTGTTACAATCTTTTGAAGAGTGTGGTCTCATGGTGACACTAAATAAATAGCCATAGGCTTTATAGAATCAGTTGGTTCATTTAAATTTAGAGCATTAATGAACATTGCAAATTGTATGTTGGAGCAATGGATCAAGAGTTGCATAGTGTGTTTTTATTGGTGGCACTAAAAGCCAGTGCAATCAAACAAACAAAAATAAGCTTCTTGTATCTTACTAGTACTTAGTAAAATCCCAGACAAACCTGTGGCACAGCGTGAACATCTCTTCAAAATAAACTGTAATAATAAAATATCAGAATCCCAAGGTTATGCCAAGACCCCTACACAGCGGACGAAAGCCTACAATGCAAAGCATTGATGCAGATACACTAATTATGCACGAAACATCATTGCCACAAAGCCAACCGTTTTGACATACCTGTGCAGCCTTTTCATCAGACGTGCTGGTGGCCTCTGTGGTATCTTTGACAAAGTAGTTGTCAATAATGTCACTCTGTTTGTAGTCCTGGTGGCACACTGAACACCGCATAACATTTACTGAAAATAGAAAGAAGAGATTAAAATTAAAATACTGGGCTACACATTCAATGCTTAATGATATTTAATCGATGGCTGATTTTTGAAGAAACAATGGAAACAAAGCCAAAGACGCAGTGATCATAAAGGACAAGCACATTTAAAAGTTATTACCTGACTTCTTATGAAGCCCCCTTAACTCTTGGCTAAGAATAGTCCTGCTCCAAACAAAAGCGGATTAATAAGAGGCCCTCAGCATACTTTCTGCTTATTTCCATAATTCCCTTTAGGTAAATTCCTGTTATTAAAAATTCTTGGCACTGTAGGACACTCACTGCCTATTTATGGGGGCTAATTGATTTAGCACTCATCTCCAGAAGATTCAATCTCACCGTCCTTGGCATTTTTATTAGAATATTAGATCACATGGACAAACGTGATGTGATTTCTCCTAATCACTTTAGTTGGCTTTATAAATGTAATTAGTTGAATAACTGCTATAATCATACACCCCAAAAAATAATTAGTTCAGCGCATTAACTTTGCCACTTATTTTCTGAAGTCTAATATAATGCAAAATATTAAACTTCACATAAATGTTTTAAAATGTGTCAGCATATTTTGTCCCCCCCCTCCACCTCATAAATCTATAAAATCTCCCCTCACCCACCAGCTGAGTTAGAAACCGGTTGAAGCCGGTTTGAGCTGGTCTACACTGGCTTGAGCAGCACACAGCCGGTTTGTGTAAGCTCCAGCTGCATGGCTCTTTTGAGTGATTGGTTGTAAAAGCAGCTGGATGGGGTTTGTGTTGAGAATCCCCCCCGCCCCCAAACCTTATTTTAAAAACAGGATTAGATGTTGTTTCCCCGTACAGCCATCAAAAGTACAGCCCTCAATGCACCCAAACAATAACAGATTAGCTTTACTAAATCAGGTTATTGCTTTCCTAAATATTAACCCAGTCTTAATGTTTGTGCTGGATACACCAGTACAAGTGAAAGACTGGAGCAAGCCGCAACCAGCTGGTTAAGGAAGAGAATACCAAATCTCCCTGGAATACAGGAAAAAAGAAAAGTCTCAGGAGACATTACTTATATTGTAAGTGGAAGATACCATCACATTTCAATTGTGCTTGGTGTCAGTGTTCACTTTACTTAATCACAATAAAATGGAAACCACAAAATAAATTTGATGAACACACTACACTTTATTTAGATTTAATGTAATGTGTGTATTGTGCAGGGTAACGCACATTTAACTTGGGGGCATCAGATAATGTTCTTCAGACACACCTGACAGGTACTTATATAGATATCCCAAGGCCTAGATTAGCAGGAAGCTAAACATGTCAAATTCCAAGCTGTCACCATCTATTACAGCATACATCACAAAAGAGAAGTGGCAAATAAGGATGAATTCCTGAATGAATTAGTCAGTCCAAGTAGGAAACAGTGAAGTGGTTTCTGAACTCAGCATTATCACCTGTCATTTTCATTTACTAATTGTATGTATACTAACAGACAAATAACTATACACTTTAACTGATTTTCTATGTAAAATATTATCATAACTTATTATCCCAGCTTTCCTCTGACCAGATAAAACACCGGGTTAGTAGCCTGGCTGCGTTTTGACTGGGGACCAGATGACATAATTCGTAATCCTTTCAGTGAAGTCATGTTAATCAGTGGTGTAAAGCTAGTTACTAAAAAACTTGTTTGTAGGATTTAACTGCTACAGTGGAAGTGGCCAATTAATAATTGATGAGATGTGACAGCTTTCAGAAACTGAGGGATATAGTGTGGAGAGACTGGGCCAGATCCTGTGTAGTTCACGATTATGTTTATTGAGAGACCCCGTCATCCAAAAACTCCAGACAGAGTATGACTGCTGTCTAGCAGCAACTGACCACCAAAGACAACTTGTGTAAATGTAATGTGTAAAACTACTAAAAGTAAAAACATTTTTCAAGGTGAATTTCAAATTGTAATGCTGAGTGATATAACATTAACCACAGTATTTACTAAAGGCAATTAAAAAAAAATAATCTAAAAACATACAATTAGGGCTGGGTACCGAACTTCGTTTTTTTTAATGGTACCGACCGAAATGTTTTGGTTTTACACAGTATCAAATTATGCCTCGTCTTTCGGTGCCAAGTTTCGGTGATTGGCTGTAACGTTAAACGTGATTTCGTCACCCAGGAAAAATACATACGTGGTTACACCGACAGACGGGGTTCACGTGTATCTGTTGTGAACTGGTTGCAAGCATCGTTGTACCGCTTAAAAATGCCACCTAGATCAAAAGTGTGGCTTCACTTTATTAAGATTGATGCCAACAGTGCGAAATGCAATATATGCAAAAAAGACATTGTTGCTAAGGCTGGCAACACGACTAATTTGATGAAGCACCTGATAGTGCACGGGATCAATTTAAGAGCGGAAAGTTGCACAGTGTTTGACTGCAAGAAGAGCGGACCGCAGCCTGCGCAGCCCTCCTCCTCTCAGCCGCCCGCGAGCAATGCAAAACCAGAGCCGACTCCGAGTGATTCAAAATATCCACCACCGGACTCCGCCTCATCAAAGAGTACCGAGGACAGCAAAAAATATATTTTTTATATGAGAGAAGTACTTTGAATGGAAAAATCTGAGCTAAAAATAAAACTCAAGATTTGAACTTTATTATGTTGTGTAATTTTCTTTTTCTCAGAATTGATATTATAAAACTGGTATTGAAAAAGGTATCGTTCAGGAACCGATATCGAAGTAAAGGTATCGGTATTGGTACCGGTATCAAAATTTTTTGGTTGATACCCAGCCCTACATACAATATATTCCAGTTTTACCCCAGAAGCAATCCTTTGCGGTGACAGGTCGTTCTATAAATATAATTCAGACTATGTGATACTGAATTTCTCCTGTAATCAATACTAATGTAATTTTCTGAAAATAGGATTTAGACCATGGGATATTTAAACTCTAAATACAATTTTAGATGGCTGGCAGGTACCGTGGGGAGGTAAAACTAGTAGTAGTTTTACTACTATAAAATAGTAATTTGAGATGTTACCATGAGAAATATATATATATATATATATATATAAATAATGATAGTCCCCTAGTTGAACTTGTTGAAATATGACAGCTATTTTGTGTAAACTGCCAGTGCTCCCATCGGTTTAACATGGATGCTTTAGTTACATTATCTATACCTAGCTCACCCAGCGGTCTCCCCATCACTGGCAGACTACTTTGCTGTGAGGAGAGCTGTGAGCAGTTGCTCTTCCAAAGATGGATAGGCTAACATTAGGGCTGGCTAGTTAGCTTATCCGTCTCTGGAGCCAGCACTGCCGCTGTTTGGCAAAAACAATCACAAAACAATGTAGCATTAAAACATGGTGGAGCAAGCAAGCTAGCTAATGGACTAGCCAGCTATCCCAATGGATATATTTTATGAAGGTTGTCCCTGAAAAGCTATGGATGATGCTGTTAACTACCACTCCCATTTTGGAAAGATCGGTTTTGGAACCGTCCCTTCACCAACCATGAACACCGGAGCCCCTCAGGACTTGATTCTCAGTCCCTTTCTCTACACCCTGCTACTACTACTGCATCAGCCCCTCACCACATTCTATGCATATTCAGATAATACTCTTATACCGGGTCTACTGTAGGAGTGGGCAATGTATCTATATTATATTGACATTGATATATGAGACCAGATATTGTCTTTAATTTTGGATGTAGTAATATGACACAGATGGTGTCTTTTACTGGTTTTAAAGGCAGCACTACAGTAAAGTGATGTAACTTTCTGAACGTACCAGACAGTTCTAGCGGTTCTATTTTTTGCCTCTACCCACTTAGTCATTATATCCATGGTACTGATGATTATTTATCACAAATCTCATTATGTAAATAGTTTGTGAAAGCACCAATAGTCAACCCTACCATATCGACATCAATGTATTTAGTCAAAAATATCGTAATATTTGATTTTCTCCATAGTAGTTGACTCAGTGACAACAACTGCATAACAGCCTATCAACACTCCATTTCTTATTTCACACAGTGGTGCACTGACAACTACCTCCATCTGAACATAGAGAAAACAAAAGAACTTGTCTTTAACGCACCAAACAGTGGACTGCTTCCCATCTCCATCCAGAAAAGGCAGTAGAACAGCTCAACAAATTCAAATGTCTTGGACTCACTTTAAACAACAATCTCAGTTTTGTTCAACAAGTCACCGATATCCATAAACAATCTTAGGAAAGATAACATGTCATCGGTAAACTCAGATTACTTTCGGTTTACCCACACCTCCCATTACTTTACAAACACATTATCCAACCCATTCTGCGGTACTGTTCCCTATGTTTCTACAACATGATCAACATTTCTAACAAAATCAAACTCAACAAGATCACACGTCGCCTTAAAAATAATTCACTCGCTTACACCCAACATCACAGACCTTAATGAAGCAGCAATCATATGTCATGCCCTCACCATTGTCCATGACATCAACAATCTAGGATGGTTGGACAAGCGTCATTCCCTGAGTGTTGATATACAGTATAACATAACAGAGACTTTTATCTATACATGTGTATATATATACTCTGCTTTACAAGTGTTCTGATAACTACATTAATTACATTAAGGGTCGCTAGCCTATGTATCTCAAATTGTAACAGACTTCGCACCGCAAAGATGAACATATTTCCATTTCCACATTTAGGTTAAATTATAGATGGTCCTAAAGGAGGATAAGGGAAGGACAGACGCCTTAACACTTTAGGGCAAACCTCCAGGTCTGGCTCATATGACTGTGGTATCATGAGCCACCGGGTCCAGAACTCTGCTCAAAAACAAGGCTAACGCTAACAATATATAAACATATGTATAAACAGTGACGTTTAGTTTGTTTAAGACCAAGCTGAATGCAGTCTGGAGAGCAGGCTACATTAGAGCAAGCAACAGTTGTCTGATCAAGCTGTTAACTTATCAGAATCACACATGCCACCAAGCAGACAGTTAAGACTCTTATTTCACTGGTCCCATTCACACCAAGGGCTCAACCAGGGTTGACTTTGTGTTTGAAAGGGTTAACCAGCATTGACAGACTCCGTCAGACATGGTTTGGAGGCAGGTCGATTTCAATGTGAATTGCACAAGAAGAGAGTTGCTAACATCCAGGTCAGCTGTCCCCTGAATAGGCAAGGACATGTAAGATTCCCACCCATTTCCATCACTCCCATTTCCATCCAGGATTAACCCAAACTTCAAAGAGGGAACAAAACCCTGTCTTTGCATTTTGTTTTAATTCCAATCTGTTTAATAAAAGAGCGTGTGAAAAGTGGCTGTTGACTTTTCAAAACTGAACATTCGTGGGCTAAAGGAATTTGGAGGATTTTATGCTGGAGAGTGTGGCAAGCTGGTTTAGCCAAGGCCAAAAGGGAAGAAGGCCAAATTACAGGGGTTGGCCATGTGAAGGTCATGCGACAGCAAAGGGGGACCAGCTATAAGACTTTGATCCATGAAATGTCAAGTCTCAGTTCAGGGATGTACTTTCAAAACAGTAGCACTTTCTAATTTCCTTAAATGTGTTAGTTTTGTAGCTCAGTGAAGCACTTTAAACCTTATTTTTATTTTTTTTAAGTATTTTTATATACACTATAATTGTGTTTCAAATAAAAAAAGTATTTACCTACACCTTATTCTTGTTTAAAATAATTTACGTAATATATATGAATGTATATGGAGCATGATAAAAAGGTGACCTTGAAATTGTGGCGTTAACGGCAACGCAAGGAAAGATTTGGTTGCACCTAAATTTTGTCCTGGTGCACCTAAATAAAAAAGTTAGGTGCACCAGTGCAACCAAGGCAAAAAGTTAGTCCGGAGCCCTGGCTCGTAGCTTTAGCGGCAGACAGTTTTTAGCATTTCAGCCTTGTTAATCCAGTTACTAGTGTAGCTTAGTTAACGTTACCTGCCGTGTTATAAGTGTTTAATAGCGTGACATGCAGCGATGTTTCTGTTGCCTCTAATGTCTGTTTCAGAGAGCAAGGCAGACATTTGAGTGGCACCGTAATGAGGTACCGAAATCCGTGTTGATATTTCGCCCGGTAGATAACGGGCATACAACCTCAACATATGAGGAATGTAGCATATTTTTTTTTTGTTGTTAAAATGGATTTTTATAAAACTGGTATCAAAAGTATTGAACATTTTTGAGCTACAGATTCAGAAATTAGGCACTGGTATGCCTCATTATAACCACTGGCCATGTTGATATTCAGTCCAACAACACAAACTCAAGACTGAAAAGGTTGGCATGGGAAATATACTTTTTAACATTAGATATGGTGCCTATGGTCTACCTGTGGCCAGAAATGGTGATAGGTGTAAACCGAGCCCTAAGGTATCCTGCTATATTTCATAAATGGGCTAATCTGGAAAGGGGATATAACCTTGCCCCTTATATATATAAAAATATATATATATAAGCAGCCAAAGAGCACCATGTCATGGGACCTTTAAATAACATGCCATTAACATTAAGGATGCACCTATCCAATGCTGTTATTGGGCTGATACCGACTCAAATAGCGGGATCAGGTATTGATGACATTGGAAGCGATCAATTGAATTCTTAATTATATAAAAAATCTTTAAATGTGTATCTATGCATTCATTTATGTATTATTTTACAAGGTTAGAAAAGTACTTCTTCAGTCAAGCCAGATGTTGCATTACACATAAAAAATTATCCCAGTCACTTCCACACAGTGAGGCATACAGCTAATTAACTAAAGACTGGTATCTGATTGGTACTTAGCATCTGCTGATACCCAAAACCCAGCTAGCATAACTGAAAAAGTTTGATAAGTGGATCCCTAGTTTACAGTTTAACATTAAGTATTTAACCCTTGTATTGTCTTTACTTTTGGACCCTATCGTATCCCTCGGGTCAAATTGACCCGTGAATTATTTGGGGATTTAAAAACAATTCAGAAATTTAAAAAGTTTCATAATCTATTAACAAATACTGTCTTTATCTCAATTTCAAACAATTAAGATAACATATGTTTAGGGAATGCAATCAAGTCTCTACTAGAACACAATTAAACATGGAAGTGGGATTTTGTTTTTGTCATAAGGTTATAATTCATGTTAAAATCCACTATGTGATCATTGTTATGGTCATACCCAGAATAATTTTCTGAGTCAGGAATAGATGTTTATCACAGAAAATAAAGTAAGGCCATTGATTTTCAGGTAGAAAAAATGTAACTTTAACCATTTTTTTCTTGTAAAAATTGAAATGGGTCAATTTGACCCAAATATAATACAAGGGTTAATATTTTTCTCTCCAGTACGTCTCTTCACAAGAGATTGTCTCACTGTTACTAGTTGTTACTGAATATGTGAATTATCAGTTTGACTATACAGTGATTAGCATCCATTCATGTTCCTATAATCTAGTTATTACTGACATGTATCAAAAGTAATGATAAAAATATACATTTCTGAAGGGAAGGGAAATACATAGCGTATCCCCAAGAGAGACTAATTGTCCAGAAGTGAATGACAATCTGTGATAGAACATAACGTATATTTATATAGGCCTATATATTATGGTGGAAGAAGGGATGACGGGTGGACCAATGATAGATTCCCGCACGGGGGAGATGCTTGTGTTGCTATACAACCACAGACAGACACGCCACTGCTTCTTCTGTGCAATGCAATAGTCTGACATTCAACTCTCTGACCATCAGTGGTAATGTCTCAGGTTTAATGTCCCAGATCAACCACCTAGGTGTCAGTTAACGTTAGTCCATCTCAAATTCCCACCGAAAATATATGAATTACTTAAACCGTGGATGCCCGAACTTTTGACAGACCGCCATCTCGAAATTTCCATTTCTTAAATGTCTGTTTAGTCGCTATCTATCGCTGGGTGAGGTGATTGAGCCTATGGCCCAAGGATGAAAGTATTGGAATACATATGCAGTTTTACGAACTGGGTGTCTGGATTCCTGGGGGAAAATGCTGTAGTACAATTTTTCTCCATGGTATAACTAACACACAAAACGGTATAAAGTTATGTACAATTATGAAAACGTTATGCTCACGTATCAACATCCATAAATTAGAATGAGATCCATTAATAATTGCCACATCTACCAACATCAACATCTAGCTAACATTACTTGTGGAAAAACTCACCTATGTGTGTGTCAGTTTGTCCGTGTGGTCCAGCCACCTGCACACTTATCTGCCTATCTGGTTGCGGGATACATTTAAGACAAAAAGAGTGCAGACAAGGCAGAAGTTTCGGTTCACAGTCTCGGGTCTGGAGACTTTGTTTACACACCGCGCACGTATCCAAAAAATTAATGGGAACTGGTACCGGCGTGGCTGCCGGAGCCGTAGGAGGGGGGGACATTTCAGTTGAGAGTCCGCCAACTGGAACATCCCCGGCGGCCAGGGTTTCAGCTGCTGTTGGCTCTGCATTGCTGCTGCTAGTCCCAGCCGGGCTGACGGCGCTGCTAGCGCTACCGTTGGCTTCCCCGCCCGCACCAACAACCCCGCCGCTGACGACGTCTCCCCCGTCGCTGGTGGGTGTAGGTGCCTCGTTAACGTTATCATGGGACTCTGTTTCTTCATCGCCGTTTGAATTCGCTTCTATGACTATTACTGCATTTTCTACTTTCGTCTCTGGCTGCTCGTTATCTTGCGTTAAAGGCACTGAGTCCGAATTAGCAGACGGTTCCATATCCTCCTCGCCTTTGTTATCCGCCATCTTCCTTCCTCTTTGAACCGCTGCACGTCCTGCGTAACTTTTCGAGCCAGTAGTACGCATGATTACGTCATGACGTTGACCAAGACCCGAGTTTTTTTGTTTGTTTACTTCAAAATGCGCCCCCAGTGAGAGGACACAACAGTCTATCTATCTATCTATCTATCTATCTATCTATCTATCTATCTATCTATCTATCTATCTACAGTATATTTATGTATAGATATGGGTATGCTTTTTCAGTTATTGCAGCAGCACAAGACAGAAATACGTTAAGATAAATAGAGAATTAAAAATAGTTTAAAAAATAATAATAATAAAAAACAAGTATAGGATCAGAAGTAAAAAAAAAACAAGAGTTAAAGTGACACATATTATAAATAAATAGCTGCGAGGGGGGGAGTGATAATGTATGTGTTATCCACTGCTGTTGTACAGTACAGTTTAATGGCAGCAGGTACAAAAGCTCTAAATGTTGTGCCTTTGTGCTTGTAACAGCCGTGGCCAGAAGCATTATGTTTTCGGGTTATCCATCAATCCTATTCTTGTGAATGCAATAACTCAAGAACTCCTGAAAAACGCCCACTTGAACATGAGGATTAAGTGATTTGATTTTGGAGATCAAAGTTCAAGGTCACTGTGTCCTCATGTCTGTCCCATTCTCATGAATGTGATCTTAAGAATGCCTTAAGGGAATATTTTTTTCAAATTTGGCCCAAACGTCCACTTAGATTTAAGGATGAACCTTTTGTTAAATTCCTTCACTACATATATATCATGTAAGTCTGGACAGACATAGATGTAAACGGCAACAACTGCACTAGTTTTCAGAGGCGTGCAACCGCAAAGCAGTAATTCTATTTTTGTATAGTCTTATTTTAAATTATGTACTTTACATCTTAATTTTTATCTCTGTTTTAATACTTCCTATTGTCAGGTACTCATTTGTATTTATTTATGTGCCCGCTGTAACAATCAAAGCATATATTTATATACACACAGTTTGTATTAACTGCATTAATGATCTAAAATGATCATTTATGCACAACTTAGATTTTTTGTCATAGGCTACATATGGTACATTTTGTACACTTGTACACAAGAGTTCGCTCTTCCCCTCTCTTTCTCTCTCAACAGGTCAAGGCTGGCCGCCCCCCTAGAGCCAGGTTCTATTTGAGGTTTCTGTTTTTACTTGCAATTGCTTTTGGGGGAATTGTCTTGGAATGCTCTCTCTAGATTATAGTGTTGTCTAGACCTACTCTTCTGTAGACCTGTCAAACACACAGTCAAAATATATCCATCCAGTTATTTAGTGTCTTTTCTTTTATTGTCCATATAATTCATGTGTATTTGTTTTGTTTTTTGTTATTTGTTTTTATCATGCTGTTATGATGTACGTGTATGTTGTGTGTGATGTCTGTAATGGGACCTTGAATTTCCCCTCGGGGATCAATAAAGTATGTATCCCTCTATCTAAATAAAGTAGGCAGCTCCTTTTTCTCTTTAAGCAGTTGTAAGTATAGGCTATAGGTAATATGTAGGCTATGTGTGTTTGCTTGATAACCACCCTTTCCATCTTTGTAGAGCTGGATCCAGAAAAAGTTTAGACGTGTTGATGCCTTTACAGCTTGGAGTCATCAAGCAGCAGTTACATTCCACTCCACTAGATGTCACAAACAAAAACTCACGGCCCTGTTAATTATTGGATTTTATTGTGAAAGTCGCGACCGGTAAAACGTGTTTCTTGTTAGCAGGAGAGGTTATTGTTTTTAGCTAAGAGGGGCAGAAATCAAACAAACTCAACAATATAGACTGATTAAACATGGCCGGAACGGCTTCAGTAGCTGGTGAAGTGTTCGTTGATGCTTTGCCATATTTGACCAAGGTTACGATGCAGCAGGTGTCAGAGAAGCGGTGAGTAAACAGGGACATTGCTAACCGCAGCATGTTAGCTAACCATGCCTACATGGACAAGGAACAATGTTAAATATTAGAAACATTTGAATGTAACACTTGTTATATATACGTATTAATATCTATGACACTTGGCACTTATAAACTAACGTTGCAGCATTTAGTCTGCCTACAAGTAGCTTTACTAACGTTAATGTTTAGCATTTGTTTAGTGAATTATTTAGCCATCGCTAGTTGGGTAACGTTAATGTTGGTGTTTCAATGTGTTACCCGTCACTACGGCATAATATATCATACTGTGAGACCCATGAAACAATAAACTTTTCCCCGTACAAACATTAACAGAAGATGGAAATCATTTCACAAACGTCTTAGCTATCATGTGTGATAGTGTGATGACAGCAGTGAACAAACTTCGTTTAGTAGCTAGCTAGGTCAATTTGTCACTCGTTGCAAAGTGACGCATGCGCGACTAAAACCTGCACATGACTTACATCCCTGCTTACATCGGGGAGTGACAACAACCCCATCTTCCTGGGGTAAGGAAACCAATTCCCGTTCAGAAAGTCAAATAAATCGCTTTGGGTCTGCCAAATAAATGTCTAATGTGTATCGTAAATTCTGACATCCCAGTATAACTGGAACTATTGTTTTGTATCTTCTTTTTCTATTTAAAGATGACAGGACACTGATAAGTGCGCCTTCAATGCTGACACTCCCAGGCCTCCACATATTATTGTCTGTGTTGGGTCTGATTGCTGTTTTAAATGTGTTTCCACTCTGCCAAAAGAGAGAATTATAGGAAAACAGTATTAAAAACGCCAGTCCATAAATCGCCTGTCCTGGTGGTACAATGGTGTCCAACCATTGTAAAAAGTGATATAAGTTAATTTCTTGGTAGCTGCAGTGTTTTCCCTGTGCAAAAAAAGCAAATTCTCCTTTGTCCTCCAGGCTGCAGCGTTGGTGGAGGAGGAGACCAGAAGATACCGACCTACCAAAAACTACCTGAGCTACTTGACCACACCTGACTTCACTACTTTTGAGGTGACAAACTCCCCAGACCTCTGAAAACCGTCATTACAGCTTCAGCCAATGTGACTGAAATAACAGCATTTTTTTTTTTTGATTTCTCATCCATTAGACAGAAATTATGAGGAATGAATTTGAGCGCCTGGCGGCTCGACAGCCCATGGATCTCCTGAGCATGAAGAGGTAAACTGTGCACACTGCAGGAGCCTGTATTTACTGTACACTGTGAGCAGCAGAACAGCTGAATCAACGACCTCATGTCTCTATGGGAACCAAATACAAACACAAAGAGTCTTGCAAAAAATACTGCTGCATCCAACATGCCAATGAAAGTTTAGCAGAAAGTTGTGCCTTTCAGAGGACAAGTTTAACACACATAGAAATAAAATACATTACTGAGTGAAGTACTGCAGTAGTGTCAGTGATGTATATTTTTTATTATTGGTTATTCACTTTAGGAATGCCTTGAAGTCAAACTACTGTTTAAAAAGTAAACTTAATCCTAAAAAGAATCACTGAATTAATGAAAGTAGGCCAAGAAGTTACAGAATAGGCCACTCAACAGCAGGGTGTGTTAAATGAGTTTTAAAGACTTGGACACCCAGAAACTTCACACTATTAAACTAAATTAAAGCTGCAACTGATTATTTTCATTATCGAAAATGTCACTAATTATTTCCTCAAGTTATCATTTGGTTAAGAATGTCAGCAAATGGCAAACAAGTTAGCCATCACAAGTTCCCAGAGTGCCCATTGTGACATCCTCAAATCAACAGTCCAAAACACAAAAATGTACAGTTGACTACCATAGCGGGCTATGAAAACCAGAAACGCATATTTGAGAAGATGGAACCTGTACATATTTTAAATGTTTTATTTTTTGCTATTATTTCAAACAACAATTAACATATTATCAATTATCCAAAATAACTGATGGCTCTGATGATAGTATGGATGCTTTTCTATAAAATAATACTTTTTCATAATAATTTTTGCTTGGTGGCCCCAAATGTTGTTCATTTAATCTTGCTTTTTTTCCCTGTGGAGATATGAGCTACCTGCACCCTCATCAGGACAGAAGAATGACATCACAGCGTGGCAGGAGTGTGTGAACAACTCGATGGCCCAGCTAGAGCACCAGGCTGTCCGCATTGACAACCTGGAGCTCATGTTGCAGTATGGAACCAACGCATGGAAAGTCTACAACAAGTATGTGATTGCACCCGTTTCTCACAGACATTAACTCATTGTATGATGTGTGTAAAGACTGCTAATCATTAAATTATTTTCGTCCTTCAGTAACTTGGCCTTCATGATTGAGACCGCTCAAAAGGAACTTCAGAAATTCAGGTGACCACCACTGGAACATTTGCACTGTATTAAAAGTGTCAAACACAAATTTTACATGTTTACCAATTAAATTATTCTGCCACACAGGAAGCAAATTCAAGATTTAAACTGGCAGCGTAAGAATGATCAGTTAGCGGGAGGAGCCAAACTGCGAGAACTGGAGTCAAAGTATGTTGTTTTGAAGATTTCATATGTATGGGAATATGATTATGATTAGATTTTCCTCTGTTGTAACATCTGTTTCTGTCCCTCAACAGCTGGGTGTCTCTGGTCAGTAAGAACTTTGAGATTGAGAGGGCCATCGTCCAGCTGGAGAACGAAGTAACTCAGCTGAGACAACAGCAGGGCGACGAGAACAAGGAGAACATCAGACAGGACTTCTAGAGAAGCAGCTTTCACCCTTGTGGCACTGATCTACCAACTAAGGATTCTTCAATGAGAAAGATGTCATTTTGTTTCATTTGCTGACTGCATTACGAAACCTAAGAAGGTAAAGTTACCTGTATGGAGGAGATTTAATGTGAAACTGCTAATGTTCAACTTTGTCATCGAAAACCTTGGACATTCACAGGAGTGGGTCAGAAACCTCAGTGACAACGCCTCTTATTCTACTGGAAAAACAGTGGTGGAATGTGGTATATTGCAGTATTTGGGCTCTACCTTTTTTCTCAAGGGTCAAAGATGTTTAAAGCGAGACTATGTATGGTTTGCAACAAGAAGTTAATGTTCTTTGAAGTGGTAAATTGAATTCTTAATCAAGGAATCATCCATCTTTGCTCGACCAGTAGCTAACGCTGGCTAATGTTGGCAAACTTTAATGTGTACTTGACTTAAGGAGTCGGTTTGCTGGCTTTAAAATGATTTTTCTTCTTGTGCTACTTTTACACTGGCATTTAACATTATTCCATAAATGCCACAAGCAACATTTAGCAGATGTTACATAATCTCGCTTTAAAGTGTAATTTATACCAGCATGTAGGTTTCAGTCTTCGAGGCCATCTACCAACACACACGCTTAGAACCAAGTGTACATAGTTTTTCAAGTCTGTCAAAGACAAAATTATCTCTGTAAGCCTTGCCTTGACTTTAATTCATGTCATTTTTATGCTGTTTTAATAAAATGGACATTTATATTTCCTAGTAACTTTTTTTTCTTATCAGATATCACTATTCTTTTAGAAATTGGTTGTCTCTGTCCAGTGGTATTTTTCAATTCTACTGGAGTTCAGTCTACTATACACTAATGCAACCGTTTCTTTGCTACATGAAGGAAAAGTGTGTTTAAATTTCCATCCCACTCCCAATATGATAAATGGGCAGCCTCTGAGTCAATGGACATCATCATGGAGTTGGCTTGAGCGTCTACTTCCAAATTCTTATTTACACCTGCAGTACTGGAAGGAGTCCTACATCGCATTCAACTAGGGCTGTAGTTTGTCACAAACCATGGCTTTCTTCTTGTGGAAATTATGATACGCCATTTGTTAAATTATCAACATGCCAAGAACTGAAGGCCCCGGGTTTAGAAAAACTATTAAATGCTGTATTGTGTGCTAAATAATCAGCATGCACTACAGCCAGAGCTATCAAACATATTGTTGGTGTTAAGTATTTCATATGGTGAGGCCGCTTATCATTCATCTACCTTGGTTTAATGATTACACAACTACAAAGACCTGTTTGACCACTCAAGTCCAAGATATCTCAAATTAGAATAACAGTCAACAGTCAAATAATTATGTTAACTGATAAGACTAAGCAAACATTGATATATACCGTGTAACACATTTCCCAAATGACCTTCATGAGGGGGGTTAAATACCAAGAAATAAATTTGACAACGAGGTAGCTATGTTAGTATTGTTTGTAGTGAAACCTCAGCCTCTCGCTAAAATGTTCCTTATGTCTGTTAATGTCCAGTTTGTTGTATTTAGATTATTTTCTCCAACACCAAATATTACTTTACTAATATCTTTAAACATCACCAGATGAAAATGTCAGGAATTTACCATTTTAAATTTTACTAATTTAATTTGACTAATTTTTAATTTTAAATTAGAGGTACTAATGCACCTCTAATTTAAAAAAAAAAATGTCACCCTGGATAATATCTAATAAATTACCTTGTGCACAAAAACAGTAAATCATTTATTTATTGCAGAATTCCTTACACAGTGTGCATAACAATTATTCCTCTGCAACTCTTCTTTCACTTTCGGTCAGACCGAACAAACTGAATAAACTCAATCTGTGACCAATCAAAAAACCCAGCTGCAAGAGATTATCTGTATGGTTTTCATAAAAAGCCAGATGTCCAGCATAGAAAGGGGCTAGCTAGCGTGGTATGTAGGCCAGATCTGAGGAGGTTTTCCATACACCAACACCAACTGGGGATTGAACTCAATCAAAACCCAACAAAACACTTAAGGTCATGCTCTTTCACAAGTCTTAAAACTTTCCCACATCTCTCTCACACACACTTTTATACTGTCTGTAAAGAAACTACAGGATTTTCTTTAGGAAAAGTCAACCACTGTGACCAAAATTTGAATATGTGCAAAACAGCGCCAGCCACCGGAAGCAACAGTAGCATAAGGTAATTTTGGCCATGCTCCAGTCTATATGCTGAGGGTGTTGAGAGCTGGTACTAAAGTAACAGACTCTGGCAGGTTCTGGTTCTGACTTCCTTTACTCTGGAGAAATTTCTGCCGATGCCTCTCCTCCTGACGCTTCTTCTTCTCCTGACGCTGCTGTTCTTTCCTCTGCTTATTAGTTACCTGAGAGTGGGGGAAACAAACATTAATGTCTTTTGCAACTTACCTAGGGAGTGTTTTGAAAATGCTGCTGTGGTATGAGGACCGGTCATTTTATGAGTGAGGGAAAACATTTAAGTGAATAAGTAAAATAAAAATTGATTTTGTTTGGTTTTAATGTGGCGAGACAGGCTGCATAATAGGCAAGTCTACCTTTGGGTTTTGTACGTTGCTGCCCTCTGTTGGCTGTATTTGCTCACTGCAGTCTGTGGCAGCAGCTCTGCAGGCTGAGCAGGATCCTGAGGCACACTGGCCCTGGCAGGACTGGCCCATCACGGATCCAACAAGCCATTCTGCATTGATGGTTGCCGCACTCAGCTGGAGCAGATTCTCCTCATCACCTAAGAAAACACACACACACACGAATGTCAAGCAAATGGTCTACTTAAATACAGGCTGACATGTTTATGGGATCAATGGAAAACTTGTCTGAATAGACAAACTTAAATCCATGATGGTTATGACTTCTGCAACAGGTTGATTCCTGGTTGTTTTACCCTAATAGACTTAGGTCTTTTTCAGACGGGAAACAATTAACGCGCCTAGTAATTAATTTTCAACAAGAGACGAGTGGGCACGTAGGAGGCGTGGGCAATCTGACAGACGAAGCAACAAGCCCACTGCCAGATATGAATTGTCCTAAACTTTCTTCTATGCGACGCATAGTGGAAATCAATGGACGAGAGGCGGATCCTTGCTGTTTGTAAGTTCCCTGACGTATATAACTGTTTCATAAACAGTTGTAATATAAGCTAGGCTTTAAGAAAAAATAAAGTTGTGTTGGTAAGTCGTTTCCATGGTTACCCCGCATAGAGTGCCTGCCGTTTACTCACGGAGCGCTTGAGGAGCACGTGAGACCCCGCGGAGCCAAGCGGTACGCAGAGGGCGAGTCGCTTACCGTCTGAAAAGACCTTAATTCTTCCGGCAGCTAATGAATCAAGTGTAGCTTCTGACCCTGGATTCCTTGATTCTTTATGGAGCTGAGGATAACGTTGTCCTCCTCTGAGGCTGTGGGAGACGGGTTTTTCCACCTGTCCCTCTGACCGTCCCCAAACTCACGCTGCTGGCCTTGTGAATTCTGTAGATTCTGAAAAAAGCAATAGTGAGAAAATCAGAGACCCATCCGTAAAGGCTGCCCCAGTAGGTGTAAACATGACATAATGCATTCTTGACATCTATCTATCCAAAAGATGGACCTGGAATTTACTAATTAGGGAATATTTTCCTGAATGCTGGTCCATTGAATGCCCATTGTATGTATGTATGTATTATATACCTCTATGCGGAGCTGAGCAGGATTCTCAGAGTTGTCTCCAGTCCGCCTCACACTGTCATAATGATCTCCATAGCGATAGGCAATATGTAGCTCTCTGCATACCTGCTTCTCTGCACCATTTATCTGCATTGACAACAGAACATATAAACTATGTGGTGTCCTAAAAGAGAGCTAGATTTTCTCATTAGATTATGTGACATCATTTGAAAGTCTTTGCCTCTGCCCCTACCTCCCACAGTGGTGTGTTGAGCTGATGGATGACCACTTTCATCTGTTGACTGCGAGCAAAAGCCACAATGGCGTCATTGCCTGCAAACGTACCAGGCTGAGAGAGGTTGGACACTGGGTGGAAAGAATCAAAAACAATTAATCACAACATAATCTTACATTGTTATCACACATTTTTTTCTTGACGTTTTTATTGTGCCATCACAGCAGATACACAGTATATCTCCTAAAACACTATTACTTTCCTAAACAATTTTTTTCATGTTTTCATATTTCTAATTTAATTAAATACAAACAGACACGACAGATGCAGCTAGAAATAGTTTCCAACCTTGTTGGCTTGTGACACCTTGAAGCAAAGCAATGTCTATGTGCACCCCTTCATCAACAGTTGCACCCATGTCTACTTGTAACTGGTTTAACAGTTTATTATTATTATATTTTTAAATTTTTAGAGGCCTATAAATGTACAATCCAGTAATTCACAAGTTAAAAAAACAACGGAGGAATGTTTTCATCACTCCCAGGGCTGGACGATATGGCCAAAATCTTTTATCCCAATATTTCATATCTAGATAAAAATACATATTACAATATAGGTATCCTTGAATTACCATTCAATAAACAAATAGTGTATATGAAATGACCTCACGATAAAGCCTATTTTTGTATACTCCAGTGTGCATTAAGTACTTGACAAATGAAAATACTAAAGCCCGTTCGATAAAGGGATCTTAAGGCCGATACAGATACAAATATTTGGTTATTTAAAAATACGATATTCCGATACATATTTGAAAAGACAAAAATACAGAAACGCATAACGAAAAATGTATAGATTTCCCTATTAGTTATCTGTAGTTATTTATGAGTTATCACTAAAATAATATGATAATAATTTGTTTTATTGTCACAACAGAGGAACATCAAAATATTTAAAAGTTCTGAGAAATAAAATGTATAAAAATACCAACTTAAGATATGAAACTTAAAGTCCTTTGGAAAAGAAATAAAAAAAGAAATAAATTGTGTTGCCAACAGAGACATTGTAGAGTGCCCTCTGGTGGACAAACTATGCAACGCCAGCACCCATAAAATGGTTGATTCTTCATTTGATATTTAACAGAATCATTTATTTGTCATTATAAATGATTCTATAGAATGAATATAAAAAAGGAGGTCTAAGCATGTTTTTTTTTTATCGGCCATTATAAATGCCGATACCGATAGTTCGGGAAATGCCTAATATTAGACGATAATATCAGCCCGCCGATATATTGCTCGAGCTTCAGTGCAAAATAAACATTTCATGCAAGGATCAGAATGTAAAGCGTTACCCAAATGACGCAAACATTGCCATAACACAGTTGCTTTTTCGAAATCGCGATATAAACTATTTAGAAAAATATATACAGTACGATAGACATTTTATATTGTTTTGAGGATAAAAATCATATCATATCATATCGTCCAGCCCTATTTTCTCCTATGTAGCAAGCCCTCAGATGTATCCTGCAACCCCTTATACAGGGTCCCCACCCCCAGGTTGGAAAACACTGACATACAACATATGTCACTACAGAACTGAGGGCCACCAGGGTCACTGCATTGTTTATAGTCACAATAGGCCTCTTCCTGAAATCAATTGACTTGTACAGTAATACAACGAAATGATTAATTATGAATGAGGCATTACTAAAAGTCTCCTATCTGATCACAGCATTTACTTTATTTACGTTGTTGATTTACTCAGTGTCCCCCACTAAGTAATTTTCTTACAGTGCTGCGCAAAGGGAATGTCGTCCTCAACAAAGGGTTCAAAGTCGTGTCGATGGGACATCATATACTGGACAGTCTCCTGCCGAAGCCGCAGGTGACCCCGGGAGTGACCCTCTAACTGGTCGCCCAAAGCTCTGAACAGGCAGTTCCTGCAAGAAATAAAGACATTAACTGGTATGTCCACACATATCTACCACTATTAAATGACTCAGTGTTATGTTTAAATTAAAGGCTTATATTCCATTGGGGCATTCATCAGAGTTTGCATTAGCTGTCAGGTTTCTGGGCTTTGGCCAATAAAAATGAATTAAGTCCTGCAAATCACATGGCTCCCAGACCTTCTGCCCAGTACTAAACATGACTGTTAGAGATGCAATATTGTATAGTAAATTGGTTACATTCACAGTTATGGAAGACAAATCATGTTTCAACAAAAGGTGAGGATTGTCAAATAATGGCTCTAGTGACATTTGCCTTTACTGTGTAGCCACAGTACGAGCAGCTACTATATTGCTGTTTAAATTAATGTACATTGTGGGCTGGGGAAACAGACTTTGAAGACATTATGTTCCTCTACCAAGGCATCCTGGTTAGTCATGATGAGACAGCTGTCACCAGATTGAAGCTTTTTTGTATATAATAAGATTTAAGAGATATGTGTTGCAGTATCAGTGATGGTAAATGACAATGCAGAGGGAGACAAAGCACAGCTAGACACCACAATCTATTTCTGGCTCTTACCCATCTCCGGGGACTTCTCTCAACTTAAGCCCCAGGGCCTGGAGCTGATTGGAGAAACTGACAAACTCTGCTCCTTCGTCGCCATCCTGAGGCCGGTTCTTGCGGTCCTTTACAATAGCCCTGCGTGCTGCCCGCTCATCCTTCTTGCGTTCCAGTTCACTCTTCTTATTGCTCCGAACTGGTTTTGACGTCTGCTTTCTAGACATGTTGGCTATAGTCGTTTTTGCGGGCTTACAGCACCAAAGTATGTCTTCTTGAAAAGGAATGAGCTGGCACTTTCATCAACCACTGCCAAACATCTGGGACCGATTTAAAAAAGGGGGGATGATGATTTCAGAATATGTAAAGAGATGTATTGTTTTCTTTGAACATCACAATATCTCAAGATTGTCATTTAGTCTTCTGTGAATTTGTAACTTGACAGACAAAAGCATCCCATCATAGTTTGTCTCTGATGTAAAAGACATTAAGCCAAACTACATCAGGAAGGTTTACACTTTGATGCTGAGATTCTTAGACTTTACATATGGACAGGAGCTAGTATGCCATTTACTGGCAAATTAAAAATATAAATAATATATTAAGTAGCAATTTGTTACAGTGTAATCTCAGCTTGGTTCATACTGCAAACTACCAAACATGCTAGTGAAGGGGTGTTTGGTGTAGTCAATCAATTTATCAATCAATCAATTTTATTTGTCATATAACATTGTACGAGGTATTATTCATAACAATTGTCTGATATCTGATTCTTTTACACTTTAGGGATGGTGTTTTTGAGCGATAAAAAGTGATATGACCGATGCTGAAACCATATTAACGTTAGCGCAGTTAACTGTATTATTTGGTATTATCTGGACTTAACATTCCTTGTAACTTACGGAAGCTAACGTTACGACGGCAAATAACAATTAACGTTAGAGAAGTTTCGTTTTACAGCAAGCTAACATTAACTAGTTAATAGTTACTCACGTTAACTAGTAACCAAATACTAACTAGTACTAAGTAACGTTACTTGTTAGCGAACACAAACGGAGTACTATAAGGTGTCAGGTTAGCTGAATCCCATCTCTCTAACTTAGCTAACGCTAGTTCCACAGCTAGCTAGTTAGCATTCACCGGGTGGATATTAGCTAGCTAGCTACATAACAAATCACATATTACCGCTTGTAGCACTCACTACATAGCTAACAATTTGAGATCTTTACAGTTACTAGACTGATGCTTACCTTTAACACGCTGTGTTTTACAATATATGACAATGTTTCGGGGTTATTTTGGTTCAGAAGAGAAATGTAGTAAGTGCAGTGTCCGCTTTTGTTTACAACTAAAGTTCCGCATACGTATGTCCGTGTACGTCAAAATGTACGGAAGCAGGAATGGACCAAACTGTATGGGGACTGACGTCGGTATCAACTCATTACACCAAGCAAAATGTATACACACGCCTTGACAAGGTTTAAAGAAGATATAGTAGGAGTTATACAATGTGTATTAGTACCAGTATGCACAATTATTTGAGGATATTAAGGTAACGTTAATCAATTAAGTAATAAGTCATGGATAATCATCAACAACTTTATAAATTGTTCAATTACTATATCTATCTATCTATCTATCTATCTATCTATCTATCTATCTATCTATCTATCTATCTATCTATCTATCTATCTATCTATCTAATAGTTGTCGCAAGTTAAAAGCTCTGAGTCATCGTATATTGCAGACTTATTGTGACTCAAGACAAAGTAGGAGGTTGAGTTATGATTTTAAAAGAAATTTTGCTTCTGAAAATCACTCCGCTCTCTGCTCTCCTCAACTATTAGAAAATCTACTCACCACCAACTCCTTCTGATGACTCCACACAGTTGGTAAAAATAACGTGGAGGAGGAGTGGGTTGAGAAGCAATAAACAGCATTTGCTAGTATTTGCAAAAAATACATAAAACTGCATTAACAAAAGGAAGCAGTAAGAATATTCTATTTTCAAAAATACAAATTTGCATCAAACCAGCTGGCGTGACAGAAACCGGACATAGCTACATCTGCAGATGTCAGTTGGTGTGTGGTTTATTATAGACCTGAGTTAGTGATTGCATTGTGTGTTAACAGATGTAATGGCCTGAGGGCTAGCCATGCATTTGTGCATGTGCAGCAATCAGCGTCAGTCACCTGAGTGCAACAGAGGAGGGTCAGCCAAGCATGGACAACATATCATCTATGGGCATGTGTGTGTGTGTGTGTGCGTGCGTGCCTGTGTGTGTGTGTGTGTGTGTGTGGATAACACTTGCAGAACTATATGGTTCTGAAACATAGGCCACCTCTTTGCCTGAGCTAATATCCAATATGAGGATATATGTTTCGCATTTTTTTTACATGCAGTTTTTTTTTATTTTTCTTCTCTGTACTATGTTTTAAGTCTTTTTTCATTTTGTTTTTATTTACACAAATTTATTTAGCTATTGTTTGGCCTTACTGTTTACCTCACAAAGCACTGTGTAAACTTTGTTTTTAAAAGGCTATATAAATTAAGTTTTTCTTCTACTTATTCCTTTTTTTTACACTTAGATGTCTGAGTTATTCTAATGGTTCAAACCAGATTATCCCAAACCAGCAAATTGCTCAGCACATAGACAGACTGTACTGTGTATTTGATATATTATGGCTTACAGCTGTGGTTTAGGTTTCCTCCCAGCTGACCTCTTCCAGTGTTGTTTCTTTGCTTGTAACCAAATACAAATGGCAGTTTTTGGTAAATAATTTTAATACAAAGGGTGATCCACAGGAGATAGACACAATTACTGCAGGTGGACTCAATAAAAAAATGTCAGTTAAATCATTTCAAAAAACAATTTTTCGGAGTCACTGCTAGTGGTATCTACCCATGCAGATAGCGAACAGGTCCTTGACATGTTAATAATTTAGCTCGTCACATATATCTGGAGTTTTGTTAGGCCAGTTGTCTTGTGTTGCTCCAGTGATTGTCAGACCACTTTTGACAAATGCTGTTAACTCTCACTCAACTTTAAGATTGTAGTTGCACTCATAATTGTGATTGTTCTAGTTTCATGTCATTTTACTATTATGTTTATATTACCCCTATTCTACCCCCTGTAGATTTTTATTAGAGTCTGCTAAACTGGTGCCCAGCTCGGCTGTGTTTCTTCACTGGTGGGCAGTCAAAGTGAAGTAACACTAGCAGTGTGGATGATGACAACACGTGTTTTCAAGTCTGTACTAGTAAAGAACATTTTATAAAGAATATCATAAGATTGGTTATTGTTATAGTTTTTACAACAATTCAGAACATGTATTCCACTATAGCAGCTGATAAATGCAGGCTGCTGTAAGGTCGCTGTCTATGGTGCTGAAACAATGCACTGTTCACCTTTATTGAAGTTTAACCTGACACACGTCCACATTTGATATTATATTTTTTCTACAATGTTGACTTTGAGCTTTATTTCATAGTGATAGTTTGCAGCGCCCCCCCCATACCACCCACTACACACAAACAAACACACACAAACACACACACACACACACACACACACACACATGCGCGCGTGCGCTAGAGGTGGGAGTGGATGCTCGTGTAGCTGCTGGAAGCCAGGATGGGATAATCATGCGTGTCTGGCTCCGGGCGTTGATGCAGCTGCCGTTGCTGGATCCGTACTGGACTCAGGGCGCAGGGTGGGTCTAGTTCCTGACTGGAGCTATTTGAACCTCATGTCGATGTTATCAAGCATTCCGAGAAAGACGCGGGCGATGGCCGTGAGAGGAGTTTGTTCAGCTCTTTGAAACGCCCAGGCGAGAGAAATCGACCGTTTCCGCCGATGGAGGACAGAATTAGCCGGTATTAAAGCGCAGCGCCGGTTTGGAATAACTTGGAAAAGGGGAGAGAGGATACCGAGGCACCCCTGACAGGATATCTAAGGAGCCATCACTTGTTTTCTGTATGTTATTTTTAACTGGGATAGAGATAAAAAACGCACCTGGAAGAACGGCTCACTTTTGCATCGGTAATTAGGAGAGGACTGCCTCCTTGGAGCGACCGGCAGCCGCATCCAACCGACCGGGGGGGGATACTTGGATGGAGAGGGCGCAGTGAGGGCTGAGAGAGCGGCTTGCCGTGTGTAGGAGGAGACGGAGGGAGACCTGGCAGTTTAGAGCGACGGGGAGCCAGGAGAGGCGCGGCGGCTCCATGAGCGGCTCCTGCCGAGCGCCCAGAGCCCAGCCGGAGCGTCTCCACTGCCGCGGGTAGAACCCCGGGCTAAAGGACGGCGGCCAGTTTGGAAGTTTTGATGCATATGATCACAACCACCATGATTTTTATGATTCTTGGTGCTTCAGTTGTAATGGTAAGACATCTTCACCTCCCTCAGCCACAATAAGGTTGTCTAATTCACCCACCGAGGCTAATCAGATCATTTCAGACAAATGTGGCATAGGCTACACATGTATCACATTTCGAGAGAAACCACCTAACAGCAGGCCTATCAATGACATGTGGAAGTAGGTTAGCCTACCTATAATTACCTGCTGTCATAAATAAATAATCTAAGTCCGTTTTGAGGCAAGAGACCCCCCTCTTAGAATCGGGAGGATCTGCCTAGGCTATTTTCTCTCATTTTCTTTATGATCCCTATTGTTGTTATTTATCGAGAAAATGATGAAGAGGATTATTCGCTGTCTGTAGGAATAGCCTAGCATATTGCTTGACATGTCCCAGCTGACTTGCATGGTTCTTTGCAGGCGATAGCCTGTTTAATGGACATGAACGCACTACTGGATCGCTTTCACAACTACATCTTACCGCATCTACGAGGGGAGGACCGCGTCTGTCACTGCAACTGTGGAAGGTAAATGCCATCATCCTCGTACAATATTTGGGATTATACATGGTGGTGTGTGTGCTTCTTCTTTTTTTACCCGTCAATTCTTAATTGTTAAAGAGGCCTTGAAGATTTCTGGCGGTGGAGCCCCGCAAAGCCGAGCTGAAAGCAGCGTTTACATAGCGAATTATGTTTTTATAGACGTTTTATTATTCACCCTTAACAGAAAGCCCGATGACACATTTGGTCGCGTTTTTTTATTTATTTTTATTTATGTAGGCTTTTGGCTGCGAAGATTTCGGCTTTGCTGCATTTACGAAGGTGTGTGTCGGAACCATAAATAGGTAATGAACTATGAGCGATATAAGGCCGTTCAAAAACAATCGGAGCATCAAGTGCGCTGAGCGATTCACACAGGCCTACACAGTGTCGGCGACAATATAAACCCGCTGGGCCAATAATGAACATATGGGTGCTGAAGTGAAGTGGTTATGGCTTAGGAAGTGCTATGGTGCTGAGGGTACTGTCTGCTCATAAGGTTACCTGCTGTGTGCTTTCTCAGTCAGAGCAGGTTTGAAGTGGGGGAAAACAGCAGCAAGACACTCATTAATAATTGAATCCGGATTTAATCAGCAGTATTATGCATTTTCCATCAACAGAAAGCATTGATGTGTGGATGAGCAGAGAGCACAAGTGGGCCTCTGTTTTTTTCTCTTATTTTCTACAGTGCCCTAGGGTATGGCAACAGTGTTTCAGCAAGATTGAAAGTAAGAGTCCTTTTATCCATTAGGTCCACACCTATATTGTCCTTAGATATCCTGACTGACCCATGTCCTGCAGGCAACCTCTAGCTACCTCCATGAGAACAGATTACTGTTTTAAGATGGAAATGTCACCATTCATGTTGGTGCAAGCTGAACAGATGCACATTAAAACAAAACAGCAGTGTATACTGTCAGAGCCTACTGCAGTGAGGGGGTTGATGTAGCAGTTCATTTGCAGCATTAAGAGGACAATTCATGGGCTTTTTAAGCCTGTAAATTCACAAAGGGTTCATCATCAGGAGTTTATTAGATCATGCTTGTCAGATAGGGATAATCTAAGTCAAAGTTTGGAAGGGCCTCTTGCACACACTGACAGATGTGATGTGATGTGATATGGACTGATCAAGACAAAAAAAATATGTTTGGAGACATAATTTCTTATGAGATGATGCATCACTGTCTTATTTTGTATATTTTGACAATTGTGTCATCATTGCTACTGCCAAAAGGGGTCTGGTTATAAATGCAAACAGGGTTTTGTAGAAAATAAAGCATTATCACCAGCATTAAGCAATGTTTCCTATGTCAATAAAACCAACACTTATATTTATTTTCTCTCCAGTACAATTATTTAGCAATGCACAGGCACTGATAAAATAGTAAACCACTGGACAGTATGCACAGTCAAACCTATTCCTCTCCTGTTAGTTTTCATCTTACCCACACAGTGTCTTTTAAACACACCTGCATGAGAGTCACTCATCTGTTTTCACATTAACGGCCTAAAGAGCGGGATGAATAGAGCTGTTTCACATGCCTGCCCTCCTAATTAGACTTGGAGGTGTCGTGACACCCACAACACTTACCTTATCAGACCTGAGGATACAGCCAGTGTCATTTTATTTGTTTATTTTATTTTTAATCTGTGCACTGATTTGGATATAGTTGTATCTTTTCTGACGGGGGCCAAAGCCTGGCCTACGACAGCTGCCTCTGTGGCAGGGAAGAGATTTAGGAGTGGGCTGTGTGTATTGCTGGGTGGACACTGCTGATTGGTGTCATGCTGTTGTGAGAGCCTGCAGGATAGTTTTCCTTAGATGATCTAAATGCTGTCATTGTGGCATTTTCATCCTAAATCTTACTGCAAATCTGAATAGTTTTCATTGTTATACTAAAGAAGGCACATACACAATGATTTGTAAGGTGCAGGTGAATAGGACTTAAAGTCAGTGTAAAGGTATACAGGCAGCATAAAACAATCCTTTACTTTATTTACAGACACCTGGGCAAAAACCTTCTTCAGGGAACAGAAACAAACCTGGAGGAAGATGTTGGCTTATCTTTTCACCTGTAGCTTAGCTTTTTTGATGTTTTGGCGTTAATGGACCTCGGTGGCTGCATGGCATTGAGGTCCAACAGGGGGTTTGATTCCCCATGTGGCCATAGTACCTCTTCAGTAAGATACTTAAGCTCTGTTTTTTTTTCTCAAAATATAGCCAGGACTAAGTGGTGTTTCTGCATTGCACTTGGAACATCTGTCAATCAAACCATACGGGTGGGTTTTCAGTTAATGAAGTTGCATTCCTGTAGGTGGAGATTTTTCTTTGTCCAAAGCAGCTTACAATACTCACTTCTTCCTCAATTTACACAAGAAAAGGTGGAAAGATCAGTAAAACATCCAGTGCATCATTGTGTTAAACCCGGCAAATTTTGTTAATGAGGTGTCATGTAAGTGAGAGATACTGTAAGCAAAGAAGACATTTCTTTAAATATGTACATCACCTGTGTTAAAAACTGGGGCATTTACCAGGCAGGAAGCATCTAACAAAAACTCTATCAGCTAGCATTACAGGAAATGTAGAATCCAGTGTTTTTGGAGGTTACTCGAGACTAAGTCAGGACATCTCAGTCTCTGCTGCTTCAATTCTCACTAATCTTTTTTAATCTATCTCTAGAACGTTCTTCAAATTTGCAGAAGTGTAATAGAGAATTGCTAGAATACTCTTTTATGTCTTAATGGCATTACAAAACTGCATCAATCCAAACCTGTTACATCCTAATGTAATGGCCCAAAGTGTGCACGCAGAAGTGTGTATCTGTACTTCCTTCCAGCCGTTACATCTCTCAGCTCCCACTGTGTTCCCTTACAGTGTTTGTCAGACAACTGCCTGTGTTGTTAAATTGGAAAAGCCTTCATCCCCTCTCAGGAGGGCTGGCAATACCAGTACAGTAAGACTTTCATAGCAAGCAGATGTATCTGTTTTACAATGGAGTGGAGTCAATGCTGGACAATGTGGCAAAGTGAATGTGAGGGACTGGATGGATCATCATCATCATCAACTTTATTGCCAGAGTCAAGGTCAATTCAAAAGACACAGACATGACATACAATATACATTAAAAAAGACAAAGATAAACATATACAGAGAAATAAAAACAAAGGAAACCACAATACTGCTTTTTTATAAAAAAACAAATGAATTTGTAGGTCAGCCTCCTCAAAAATGTTTATCAGCAGCTGCTGCAACAGTTGATGTGCAGAGATATACTGTATATGTTGTGTTATCATGCATGTTTTCCCTTAGCACTTATGGAACAGAGAGGTGTATTCACTGATTCACGACAACTGGAGTTGTTTTTAAATCTGCATTTTATCAACATTACCATTTCCATGTTTTTACCTATTTTATCTCCTGCAAGATGTGAACATACCTGGTTTGTAGCAATCACACTCCCTGTAGATATGTGGAAAAAAACTAAAATAATTTAAGTCCTTTCATGTCTCAAATTTAAAGAGATTATCTGGTAAGAACCTGTTTTGATCTAGCAATGTTTTATATGAAAATAAAGTTCCGCTAAAAAGAATAGGATTGTTTACAAACATAACATCACTAGTTATCCACCATGGCCTTCACAGTAACCAGATCTCAACCCAACCGATCACCTATGGGGAGATTTTGGAGCAATGTGTTAGCTCTCTACCATCATCACTAAAGCACAAATAAGGGAATATCTATTGAACAAATAGGATTCATCGCTCCAGTAGAGCTCCAGAGAATATATGCCAGTTAGCATTGAAGCTTTTTTGGGGGCCCGTCTAACTTTATGTTGTTTTTTCTTTTTAAATTGTCATATATCTGTATGTCTTTAAGATGGCTAAGAAATGATTATTTGTATCTACTGTATGTTGGTTTGTATCAAACTGTTCCATCACCTTGCCCTGTCTGTCCTCCCCCCAGGCATCATGTCCACTATGTAATCCCATATGATGGGGACCATTCCTTGGTGGACTCATCAGAGAACTACTTTGTGAGTGACAGTGTGACCAAGCAGGAGATGGACTTGATGCTGGGGCTGCTGCTGGGCTTCTGCATCAGCTGGCTGCTGCTGTGGCTGGACGGAGTCCTGCACTGTGCTGTCAGGGCCTGGAAGGCAAGCCGTTACTACGGTAAGTAAGCATTGCGCGCTGGTCTGCTAAAATACACATAAGCACAACTCAAAAAAGAGCTCAGCAATCCATAAAGTGGAATAAAAATGTTTCTGTATTCATTTTGTTTGTGTGTTCTGAGGTGTGACTGCAGTGCTCGATACAGGAAAATACATTTCACAGCATGTTCACAGGAATGGAAACTTGAATATTTTGACAGGTGAAATAGGTGTCTATGATTCAAAGCAGAATTTGTGGTACAGTAGTAATATGTGGTATAATGTATAAGTTTGAAGCTTGTATACCAAAATATATGTATCTGTATCTATCCACTATGTGCGAGCGTTTGCCAGTACAGCAGTTGGAGCTCTGGTAAATGACCTTCCCCCCATTGCTTGGTCCATTTTTGGCTCTCCACGCTGGGTTTTTTCTCAATTAACTGCAACCTCTTGGAAAATCACAGCTAAACTTTCCAACTGTGCGATGATTCAGACGAATGCTATCAGTTGAGGTAAAAACTAAATTCAAATTATCTTCCTTTTTGGACTGGTGAAATACCTCAAACCATATTTCACTAACAATGCTCTTGATTTGTAATCTGGAAACAGCAGCAGTCAAAGGCTAATGTACAGTAAGAGAATCATCATTAGGTGTAATTATGTTCTGAATATAAGGAACTCATTATTTATGAAAGAATTATTTAATAAGACAACATTAAATCATACCTTAATGACGACAGCAATTATAGAGACTCTCAAAAGATACAGTACTCATCATTTTTACAAATTCAGGATAGAGAATATGATGTTAAAATTAGCACTTTTATAGAGACAGCTTAGTGAAAAAACAAATGTAGGCCCAACCAAATGATTGATTTATGCCTTTCTGGTTGTTTCTCTCACATTTAGCTAATTCACATTAAATTCCCTGAAGACATTTACCTTAATTCATCTTCTATTTTTAAATTGATTTTGATGGCATACAATAGTGCAATCACTGCACCAAATTGCTATGGTCTAGCAAGTCATAGCAAGTCCTGATGTGGTCATTGTCTAGCTACTGCGCATGTGCGATTCCAAACAAAGATAGTAAAGAAGTGAGGTGTCTAACTCTGTAGCTAAAACAGAGACCTAAACACACAGGGTGAAAAGAGGATCTGCAGCAATGTGCAGTACAACAAAAATATGGTATTTTTTTTGAAAATGAAACCATGTAAACCTATTCTGGTACAACCACAAAATACAATTATGAACCTGAAAATGAGCATAATGTGGGCGCTTTAAGGTCAACTTTTAATGATCTCATTGGGAACACTGCAAAAAATAGCAAAACAATGTGGTCAAGGGAAACAGAGTATTTAAAGGAGTTGAAATAATGAAGATGATGGATTAAAAATTAACATACAGTATATAATAACAATTAACATGTTAAACTTAAAAAAACATGTTAAAACTTAATAGGAATACCAACAAAAAAAGCTTTGTAGGGTACAAGTTAGCTAACGGGTAAAATGGCAATTCCCTCAATTCATATTTGTGATTATGGAATTTCAAGATAACATCCCTTTTTTGTTGGTTGTGGGCTACTAATTTGGAAGCGTAGCTAGGACACATGAGTAGGCTGCATGCGGCACGTGGCTCAGTGGTTAGCTTCACTGCAAGAAGGCCCTAGTTGGAGCATGGGCTTCCTTGTGTTCTGTGTTAGCTCGGGTTCCCTCTGGTTTCCTCCCACCACCAAAACCTATTTCCCAAAAACATGTATCCCATTGCGCTGTAAATGTAAATGGGGATCTGGTGTAAAACCTACACCAATCACCAGATTGTAAACATCTGATTTTCATATTTACTAGCTATAACTAGAAAGCGAAGATCAGCTATCCTTAGCAGCCAAAAGAAAAAGCAGCTAAGCATGAGTGTATGTTAAAAATAAAAAATAAACTTTTATCCAGCACTTTAAAAATAAAGAAATTATAAAAATTACAAAACTAGGTAACTGTGTAAAGGTAAAAGTAATGATAACCCTACAGATGATGGAAATGTAAAGACTTATTAAATTATATATTTAATAATTAAATAATATAATAACTAAAAAATAGGCAAATGATGACTTTAAAAAGGACTTCCACCGCTGACATTCGACATAGGTCTCCCATGGTGGTTATGAGAGACTTGGGACTCACTAGAAGGGCCCTTAAAGAGGATCTCAACAGTGAGCAATCAGGCTCACTGTGGGGTTTAACAAATCACACAAATAAGCTGACTTAAAATGTTAAAACCAATTCTACAATTGACAGGTAGTCTTTAAGGAAGACAAGGATTTAATTAATGTGGTCATTTATCTTGAAGAGCGCAATTAGCCTGGGAGCAGCGTTCTGAATTAACTGTAGTATGTTGATATTTATCCTGCGAAGACCACATGAGCGTCACAACAATCAAGCCTGGAGGAGACACAAGCATGAATGACCTTCTCCAGGGCTGCAAATGAAAGTCAAAAACCATCTTAGTGATATGCACTAGATAAATGAAATACAACACCATTTGAGTTCTATATCAGACAGACCTGATATTATGGGCTTCTGGCTGCCTGTTTGTTGACAGGGTGACTAGATTACACATACCATAATTAATAGCACTAGTACAGGGACCAGGAGAGGACATTTTTATGATCTCTGACTTTTTCAAAAATGCATGTGAGGCAACAGGTATAATACATTGCATTCATCTTTTTACAGTCTTTTAGTGTTGGCAGAGACAGTACAGCATCTTTTCCACTTGAATTAACCCCAGATAAGTGAAATATGTAATTTGTTTGCATTGTTTACGGTACTGTTGGTACACATGGTACTTTGTTTTCTTGGTATACAGAACTGACTATTCAAGGCGGCATGTGCCATTTGCATGCCTTATTGAACCCCTACTAGACCAGCACAAAAGAGCAATTTGCCGATCAAGTTTCGTAGCGCACCCAGTAATACAGTGTATTTGTCCCACTCAACAAAAGCAATTAAACACAGTCTGTGAAATCCTAAAACAACCAGTGCGGGTTAATGATAGGTGTGCAGGGCTTTCAACTCAACTTACGATATTACTTATTACTCTTGAGTAGCTGTATGTTCCAGAAATGTCTCCATGTCAAGCTCAGTTGTTCAGACCATAATGACTGCATAGTGGTTTAGTGGTTAGCACTGTCACATCGCAACAAGACGGTCCTTGTTTGAACTCCTGTAACTCTCTGTATGATGTTACTGTACACAAATGCTCTCTGCATGTTTGCATGGTTTTCCTGCTTTAGTCCAAAAACATGCAGTTGCAGTGTGAGAATAAGAAAATAGAAATTATATACAGCTCCTATACATTTTGTGTAAAATATGGATTATATTTACAGGTTTGCAGAATATATAAATAAAGGGGTCTTGGTGTGTAGGTGTATATAAGTGCACAGCCTCTCAATTCACATTACACTAAAGATAACAAATTAAAGGGGAATTATGCAGTTTTTTTTAGCTTAATTTACCTCAACTGAACAGCTTCAGAGTCATTGGAATGGTAAAAGTACTCTTTTCGAGTTGAATGGTTGTCGGCTCACTCCCCTCTAGCGCCTGTTAGCAGGAAAACCACCCTTGCAGCTTTCGGCCGGCAAGTCGTCGGACTCAGCGTCAGGGAAGAGGAAACGGCAGATTGACCGAGCGAAGAGTCTGACACAAGTATACATAAGAGCTGCCAAGTATCTTTTCCGAAGCTGTAGGGGGAGCTCTATGGAGAAACCTGTGAGCAAAAAGCAACAAAAGCAAAGAAATGGCCAAAACTGCATAGCGCCCCTTTAATGTGCAGTGCTTGCTGAACATGAATTGTCTATTGAGAAAATGTGGCCAAACTTTTCTTTGTAACAAGCATTGCTTTTTGTGTGATAAGCTATACAATAGACATGTAGCAGTTACCAAGACTGGTGGAAACCAGGCTCGTAAGATTGAGACATGACTTCACACCCACCATATGCTGTGCTATAGTGAAAGCTACATTCCCACATACTATATGTTTAAATGTGTGATTGTTGCTATCTATTTTCCCATTTCCTTTCAGTGCTCTTTCTCTGAAATATGTTTTTCATTTCTCTTTCTATCGCCTCCTGACAGAATAAGGATGCCTGTTATTTCAGTGATTTTTTTTTTTATTGAAACAGAACATGTGGTGTATAGTTCATGTGGTTGTGCAGACACAAACAAAGAAATAAAAAGGCTTTCAGTGATGCTAAAGGTAAGCAGCTATTAGACACATGAAATCAGGACATGGCAGCATGAAATCCTTCATAGTCCGGTGCTCTGCTGGAAAGACAACGCAGAGGATTCATTTCTGTGCACTGGCAAGATGTCCACCAATGAGCTGAGTATTAGTATCCTGGATTACAGTGTTTTAGTTTCTCACGGTCATGGCGGTTTCAGAGGCTTTTCCACCCAGCCAGGATCAAACTCTAGGGGGAAGCACTAACAACGTTTTTAGCATTTCTTTTGGCACAAATAAACTAAATTTAAAGATTGAAAAGGAGCCTCATTAGCTCCTGCATTGCAGTTGCCTGAGGTCCTTACAACTCACTTGAAAGTGTGGCAGTGCAAATAATAAATACACATTACAACCTTATAAACAATAAAAATAAAGTTGTAAGACATAAACTAAAATACACTATAATTTCATGATACAACGCATATGGAATAACAAAGTAGACACATAATACACAACACATAGACAGCTCCACAAGTGCAGTCATCCTTACTTTTAGGTTTTTACATTTACATTTTTAAATTTAATTTAGGTATATCTACATACTGTTGTGATATAGCCTCAACCAAAACGTCATTGTCTACTCATCCTCTCTAATCAATAGATATGTTTTAATTGAACTTTTAAATATCCTTTAACTGCTTTCTTGTGTTATTTGTTCAGGTAGCACATTCCATTCTTTCTTTGCTCTATACATGACCATTCGTTTAACAGTATTTGTCTTTGCTTTTGGTATAGTTAGGTAACCTCTTGTGGCATGCCTAGTCGCATAGTTATGTATGTCTAAACTTAAAGGTAAATAATTATAGAGAATAGATGGTTTCCTTGTAACAAGAATATTCCTTAAAAAACACAATGAATAGAGTAATCTATTTCTTACAGATACCCAAGTTCTAGCATTTTGCATATTTTATAGATATTCACAGTTGACACTTGCTTGTCTATAACAACATCCAATCAGCATGGGTTTCAGATGTGGCAGTTGTATTTGCAGGCATAGTGCCTCCACATTAAATCATTTCGATTTTAATGGGTCTGTGATCCTAAATTAAAAATGCAACTCCACCAACACATGCATTTCTATCCCTTCTTACAATGCTAAATCCTAGTATATTCAACTATGCATCCTCAAATGTTGAGTCCAGGTGTGTTTCTGACTCAGCTAAAATGTGCAATTGATTAAGCATTAATATTTCAAAGATTTCAATTAATATGTTTCTGATGCTACAGATGTTAATGTTAACTATCTTTTTTATCTAACCTTTTCTTGGCATTTTACAGTGCTTCCTTACTTTCCAAACAGTAATTGTTATCAACCTGTTTATCTAATACGTAGACTGCATAGGGGCTTTCCCTAACACAAAAATTATACATACGCATAACTATAAAAGAAACACAGATAAATAACCACACATTCACATCCCTGACTGTGTACATATGTAACACAAATAAACATTCACTTGCATTGTCACCTAACACATCCATATCTGCCACCTAGAGTTAGCCAATCTCCACATTTGAATTTAAAGATACTGAATATTGCAACAAGGCTTTTAAAAACGAGATTTTAAGGTTGAATATTCTGTCTGCTGCGCTCAGTTTCCGGGCAGGCCTGAATTGTGGAGGTGGCCTGGATCCTCAGTTTTAAGGATACTAAAGTAGGTGATATGTGACCTGGATACTTGGAGCACCATGGAAAAGCTCCTCAGGATGGGAAAGTATCAAGCAATGTTAAAACTAAAAGTTATCATTTTAGTTATTACTCCTATAAGTTTTTAGGATAGGGATTTTCCAGTGTTTTTATGAACTGCTACGATAAACATAGGACTTGAATGAGTTGCAGGCTACAGCTTTGTTCAGAGGTGTGGAAGGTTTTGCAGCAGTGAGTCAGACAATGCTGTTTTCTCCAGTGCATTAGTACAACAGTGTAAAATACATCATCATAAAAAAACACCCAGAGAGGAGGGACCATGCATATTCATTAGCACCAGTAAGAGTGGGGGATATAGGCTTCTTCTTTTGTACTGGGAGGGAATGCCCCTTTCTTCTTCTGTGTGTGTGTGTGTGTGTGTGTGTGTGTGTGTGTGTGTGACTGTGACGTTGATGCTAGGTCAGACTCGTTTAGCCTACCCAAGATGAGGAGTTAAGGTGGGGCTGACAGAGCGTGGAAGGGTTGGTGTGTGTTTGTATGTGTGTGTGTGTGTGTGTGTGTGTGTGTCTGTTGGGGATACAGGATGGAGATGCTGTCACATCCCCACCCCCACTTACACACACAAACACACACACTCTTTCTCCTCCGGAGCTATAAATAGAATGAGAGAGAGCAGCTGGAATGGCAAGTGAGAAACATACGCACACAAACACACACACACACACACACACACACACACACACACACACTACACTGAGATGCACATTGATTCCCATTGCTTTCCCCCCTCCTAATTCCATCTCTTGCTCCTCCCTCTCCTCCTCCCTCTTCACTTATTGAATCTACTCCTGGCCATTTCCTTTACAATGCATCCTGCTGCAATTCTTTTTTTATCATTGATGCGCTGTGAATATCTCATACCGGAGTATCTGAGTCTCTCTTGCAAAGAAACCAGTGAAAGCAGACACAAAAATTGAGAAAATGATGACTTGGCATTCAACATTAACAGCCCCTCTCCCTTCCCTCTCCTCTAAAAAAACACAACAACTGTGCCCTCGCCTCCCATTTTATGCCTTGCATTATCATTTCTCCTGTCTCCATCCCTATTCTTTTATTCAAATGAGAGAAACCTGTCTTTGTTGCCCCTTTTCCTTTGGATACCCTTCAGAGCAGTCCTTGTGGACAGCATACCCATTCACAGCTATAAATAACTCACTCTTTCTCCCTCCTTCCTCACCTCATCCCTTCCTCCCCAATCCCACCACCAGCACCACCCCTCCTCTCGCTCATCCTCTAGCAGGGCCATTTGCTACTGGGTTTGGGGCTCTCCCCTCCTTCTCTCTCTCTCTCTCTGCTGTCTCTGTGGACCTCACTGGCTCCAGTTTATAACCCGACAAGTATGAACGTCTGCTCTGCCATTCCCCTCTAAATGTTATACACCTCACATTCATGAAATCACACTCTCCATACGGTCACTTTCACGGGGGATGTATATTCTGTATGTACAGCATGGTGGCTGCTAAGTGGTCAAAGACAGATAGGCTGATACACTTCAGCCTTCTGACTGTAGAGAAAAAATGCCAGGATGCAATCACATTTTCGATGGCCCAAACACAAATGTTAAAATAAATAAACAATCAAGGGCAACACCCCGGGTGCACTTGAAGAGATTGATGCCATTAACCATTCTCATCCAATATTTTAATGTTCCAATCGATAATCTTGTCTGTGTCACTCTGCCCTTACTGTAAAAAGCTCAACCTTACTTCCCAGAATTAACAGTTGTTCCAGGTATGATGAAGCTGGTGGCTGAAAGACATATTAAACATCAACTTTTTCATTCTGACGTCAGTGTGGAACTCACATTTTAAGCTTAGTGCATCATATTCTGGGTCATTTTGAGTATTAATGTTGTATGGAAGATATCTTTGGGCTTAGTTAATTTGACTATTAAAATACATATTCAACATTTCACTCAGAATATTCTTGTCAGGTTATAGGCTGAAACGGAGCATGGCAATGAAAAACAAAGGCATTATGTCAGTGATGGACAAGATGACAAGCCAGTATCCAATTTATTTAGATTTGTGTGAAAGAAGCGCTTAGATCTCATTCAGATCAACATAGAAAAGGACAGTTCACAGAACAGAGCTCAGTCCTCTGTGTTGCTGGTTGTTGATGTGTCTTGTCCGAGTCCGGATTTAGAGGCTGAAAACCAGGCTAAGAAGGATTTTACACTATTGTGTGTCTTGTTCTAATGAGTGTATCATCTAGCTGAGTTGTCTTCATAAGCCTGCATTCAGTTGTTTTTGCACATGTCTGCACAACTACAAAAGTAAGATCATGTCGCTAACGGTAAACGACATACACAGTGACAGTAGGAGTAAAGTAGGAGAGCAGAGAAGGGAGTAATCAATATTGTGACATGTTGTAATTATGACCAAATATTGAGACTCAAATAACTCTCTGTTGCTTTACTGTGTTACTTCTTTTCCTGCAGATATTTGAACTCTGAAGTGTTCTACTTTCTGGCAATTCAGTCTCTTACCAGTTTATAGTTTGTCTGTTTGTCATTGAAATATTAACATGTGTTCATGTTTTTGTGTGTTTCAAACGTCATGACCTTTTCATTTTTTAAAGATTATTTTTTTGGGGCATTTTCAGCTTTTATTTTGACATGACAGCTGAAGACATGAAAGGGGAGAGAGAGGGGGAATGACATGCAGCAAAGGGCCGCAGGTCAGAGTTGAACCCCGGGCCAGCTACATCAAGGAGTAAACCTCTATATATGGGCGCCCGCTTTACCAACTGAGCTATTCAGGTGCCCGACCTATTTATGAAATCATAAATCCCCAGTTCAATTCTGGGTGGGACCTTTATGTCACCCCCTTACACCTAATGTTTTTCATCTGTCTCTGTCACCTGTCAAATAAAGATCAAAGGCCAAATAAAGCTTAAAGTACTTAGACTCACCTTGGTACACATTGTTCAGGGCCATATGGAGTATGCTAGATCCTTTTACAGTATTATTCATCTTTTTTGTGTGTGATGTGGTTTAAAGATTACTGTGGCATCAGCTACCTTAATGGATTAATACAATAATAAATTGACATTGTATAATATATATATGTATAAACAAAATATAACTTTTTTAAACAAATTTAAAATGTCTTTAACAAAACTTCATTATTTATCATTTCTAAAATCCTGGCTAAAGATCCGACTCTTTATCTCAATTGTCCAAAAAAAAATGTGAATCTGAAAGCACTTTATAATGCAGTAAATAAATGTTACATTCCTGCTTTATTTGTAATTTTTTTGTTAACAGTATATTTTTTTCTTTAGGCTCATGGATGCTGTATTTCTTGCCATATAATTGCATCTAATTTTAATGGTACCAATTGTGATTCCTGTGATTCCATTCTTATTTTAAATAATCAAAATCTAAAAAAAGCTCAAGGTAACAACTTCCAATAGATAACAAATTCAAGAGGCATATCCACCAGACCAGAATACGGATCAGCACATATCTAGCATTTAAGAAAGTGGCAAAATCGGTCACACACATTTACACCTCTGACTGTCCTGTTGCCTCTCATCTCCTTCCTCCAGATACCCCGTCCTGGTCATGGCTGCCCCAGTTCTGCAACCTTCGAGACCTCCGTCGCCGAGCCCAGCTCAGACAGCTGGAAGACTCCAGCGGCAACATGGTCCATATCAAGCAGAAGCTCTACCACAACGGCCACCCTAGTCCACGCCACCTCTGACTCTAAAACACAAAATAAAAAATAAAAAAACCTAGACCCCTCCCATCCTGTAAAATCCCTTTTCCTCAAAAAAACTCCTCATTCCCCCTTCCCAAACTGCCCCTTGGCCAACTGTTGCCTCAGAGACCCTGGAAAACTGCCCTCCCACTGATCATAACATGGCCCCCTTAAACCCTCATGACAGGACTTTCTTACGACTAAACCCGGCCCGTCAACACAAAAAAATCCCAAAATTGAGCAAGATGACGATTATTTGTTGCCACTAAAATCTTGTCTTATGTCCATGTCCACCGTTGTGGGAGGAGGAAGAAAAAAAAAAACATTTTTAAGGGTGTTTTTTCTGTATAGAGACATTTTCTGTGTTCATTGTTAAACTTGGCATGCTCTTTTAGAACAGGGTAAGATGTGGGCAGCGTATGGAATGGGATGAAAAGGGTGTCAGGATTCTTTTTTTTTTCTCTATTGGGTGGAAGTGGGACTTTAATGGTGCGGGGTGGGGCGAATGAGACTGGTGGGTGGGTGGGTTTTTGTGATGGTTAGATTGCTGCTTCAGTAAATTGTTATAAATACAGGCGAGTGGGATTTAACAGTCTTTAAAAGGGTATGCGTGGGGGAAATTTTGTGTGAGTCGTTTATCAATAGAAAACCCAATGATGGACTGTGTGGTTAAAGATTATAGGAATGGAACAGGAAGATGAGTGTTTGAAACTGGGATGTGAACCAATGTGATTTCTGCTAAAACACAGACTAATTAGCTTTGTTACTTAGTGAATTACCTGAATGTATTAATTTTTCCTGTAAATATGTGAGGGGGAGGGGAGCGTGTACGGTTGTGGTCTGGGTTCTCTTTGCTATATTCTCATTCTTTAGTAGACATGGGAGAAATAAATGCCAGCCAAGTTGAGTTCAATATACCCACACCCCTCCATCTTCCCCACACTGTGCTCAACAGCACAGTTCAATTTTCTTTATCCAATTGCCTCTCACTTATCAGGAGCAACCAGCCTATCAGCAGAGGGAACCCTCACCCAGCCCCCCCTCGTCCTCTCTGTCCAGACATTGCTGTTGTGAGGATGAAATGTCTGTTTTATTAAAAGTGCCATTGAAGCACAACAGTGACCTCTGATGTTTGATTGTGTCACTCCAATCATATGAGCAAAGATGAGAACACATTTTCATAGCGAGAGGTTATTCCAGAGCAGCAACAACAGACAGATTATACAGAGAGGTCCTGCTGACTACTTCAGTTTGGCTTATTATTCTAATAGAAATTTCATGAGCGCTGACTAACAATAGTTCTGAAATGACTAACAATGCCAATGACATGCTGATGTAACTGAGAAAAGCCCTCCATTTATCCACAGGCACAATATGACACGTTCCAGTGAAAGTGAGGGCATTTAAATGAACATGTTCACCTTGGGTGGGTATTCTATGGCATGTATACCTCTTCAATCTGGGTGGACAGTACCAAATATTACCTACCACAGGTGCTCATGATGTCCACTATTCTTTCAAGGAAATATATGCCACAGCTGAAATTAATAATAGTATCTTTTATAGTCAATGTCTGATCTATAAAATGTGCATTACAATTTTCTAGAGCCTGAGTTAACATCTTTAACTTGTTTAGCCACATATGTCACATTTTCAGTGATATTAAATTAAAAAATAACAAATAAACCTCACATCTGAGAAGCTGGAACCAGTGAATGACTTCAACTATTAGTTGATTATCTCTCAATGCTGTCGAGTAATTGATTAGTCGACTAATAATTTAGATCTAATGTAAACTACATCAATGGAGCATTGTGTGTGTTTTTTTTTTTTTTCTCTTCATGTGCGAGAAAGGTCACACACCCGCCTGGATCTAAAACGCCATGTTTGTAAAATATTGGTATGGCAGCAGATGTAAACAAAATAAATCTCAAATACCTGATGTTAACCATGGTTATCGGGGAAGGTGGGTAGCTGTGTCACATTGTCAGAGCTACAGCGTACCTATGAACTACATTTAAATAAAAGTTTGGCAGAAGCCACAGCCATTCTGTGAAAGGTGAAAGAATATATCCGTCAAGGGCAGGTCTCAACTGCACCAGTGCTTTTGCTATGAACTACCAGGGAAGAGATGTTCTGAACCAACATTTTTGCAGACGTGCTATTGAACTCTTGCCAGAACTGGTCAGCAAACTCGCGAGAACATCCCTTCTAGAGGACACACTTTCAAAATGTCACCCAGCCACAGACTTTGAAAGTGACAAGGATCAGAAGAAAAAAAAACAGAATACCATAGTCAGACAATCAGGGTGGTACATACTTTTACTCCGAATCTTACAAACCTACAGGCCACAATCAAACTATTACCTTAACGCTGGCATTCACAGTAATTAAGTTACAAACACATTGATAGAAGAGTAGACGTTATAGGGTGAAGGTTTTACACTTAAGTGTTTAGAGTGCCCATATTATGAAAAGAAATCACCTTTTCTTGGATTTGGGGTTTTATTTTGTGTCTCTGGTGTGTCTCACACATACAAAAAAAAAACAACAACATCCATGCTGTGTGCTATCCATGAGTGAGATACGGTTTCTGAATGTGTCCTGCCTTCAGTCTTTGGGTCAGCGGTTCAAATCTGCACGGCTTTCTATGTAACTAGCCGAGATGAGGTGGCTAACCGTAGTGCTAGCATGCTAGCGCATTCTCAATGGCAAAACACTGCTACAACACGCACTAGTTCACCATAATCTACAAAAGAACTACTTACATGTCTCTGTTCTGCAGGTATTCCACAAGTGCCCCTCATTTAGAAGAAGTCTCCCAGCTAATCCTGCCTTGTACTGACCAAACTTGTAAAAAAGTGAGCATGACATAATATGGGCACTTTCACTATTCCAGCAGGTCTTTTTTCACAAAAGCATTTTATCAAAGTTTTCAAAAGGTCATTTTGTTGGCCTAGGCTTGGCTTGTGGTTTGTCATTTTCATCTCCACTCTGGTTGTTTGAAAGCGGCTTCTCAGTTTGACTGGGTTCCGCTTCTCCAGAGCTGGGAGTCTGAGCTGACTTTGCAGTGGTTGGACTCTTAAGTTTTTCAGACTGTTCTGACACCACAGTCTCTGAATCAACCTTGGTTTCTATGTTGGGAACAGTGGCTGAGTTTGTCTCATCAATGACTTCAGTTACTACAGTCTCTACCTCCTCTACAGCCTTTGTTGTTTCGGCCTCAGCTTCCTTGGCAGCAGTCTCTGTATTGTCAGGAAGTTTCACATCTTCTGCAGATGCAGTGTCAGCATCCTTGGTTATTAGGGCAGATGCAGTTTCCACTACAACCTCATTTGGATCCTTGACAACTTCATTTTCCATGGCTTCAACCTCCTCGGTAACTACTGCTTCCATCTCCTCAGTGATGGTTACTACGGCATCCGCCACCTTGGCTACATCAACTGCTATTGCTTCAGCCTCTCTTGCAATGTTTGCCAGCGACTCAGACACTTGAGCTACATTGTTTGCAATTTCCTCTGCAACCTTTACAGCAACAGTTGCGACTTCTTCAGCACCCTTAATGGCTTCAGTTTCTATACCATCAACAGATGTGGCAGCTGACTCAGTTTCTTGGACAACAGTCTCCTGGGAGAGTCCAACTAATACAGCCTCTGGCTCTTGGACAACATTAGAGACAACAACATCTAATTCCTTCTCCTGTGCAACAGCAGAGACTGTTGTTTCTGAGTGTGCTACATCTTTTTCCTTGACTACTTCAATGACTTCAGTCTCTTGTGCAGCTATATCAGCAGTTGGCTCTTCTTTACTCACAGCAGCAGTTTGTTGGACAGTGGAAACTGGTATACCCTCAGCCTCTTTAACTTCAGTGACTATATCCTTTACCTCAGGAACAACAATGTCTGTAGCTACAGCTGCACTTAGAACCTCCTCAGTCAGGTCCTTGACGGCCTCAACCTCCTGCACCAAAGGGACAGCAGTAACTGTCTCAACAACGGTTTCAACGGTAGCATTCAAGACTTCACTTTCTTTAACCAATGTGGCTGCCTCTTTGAGGATAGCATCTGCCTCCACCTCTGAAGGATGAGCGGCTGCTTCTGCCTGGATAGCATTGCTCACAACCTCAAGAAGTGGAAGGACTTGTTGTACAGTCGGGGCTGTCGATTCAGTTTGTGCCAATGAAGAAGCTTCCTGGGCTGCGATTCCTGCAGCCATTTCCTTAGGGAGGTGTACACCGACCTTGCCAACCCCCACACCTGCTTCCATCAGCAGCCAGTCCATTTTCTGTGCATGCTGCTTGATGGCATCATCAACTCTTGAGTCAATCATCGCTTCGGTCAAAACTCCATCTTCAGAAGAGTATGCGGCAGCCTTCCAGGAAAACAAATATATCAATTAAAAGGTTGACTTTGGATTTGTTTGGAAATTTTGTGTCGACGGGCTTTTTCTACTCACCTGCCAGGCCACACCCAGTTTGGAGATTTCACGACCGGACATGCCTTCTGCTCGCTTTGCAATGTCTGAACACTTCTGTCCATAGTCAAACTGGGCCAGTTTTAATCTCCTGTTGAGTTAATGCACAAGATGTTTGTACAGAAAGTGAGCCTTGAGTTTTAATTTGTTTCTCATCATTGATCATTTGTACATTTACTGGTTTCAACTGCTACTGCAATGTGCAACGGCTTCTGTGAAACACTTGTTGAGGACTTAAACACCATTTCATAAAAGCAATAAGTAAAGACTCAGACACCACTAAGGTTTCAGGACTGAACACATTATATACACACACCACTATGCAACTTGAGCTAGCAAGGCGACCTCTAGGGACCAATGCTTTCCTTAAGTCAATAATCTCTGCTAAGGAGCAGTAACAGCAGCGGTTTGAAAGTGAAATACAATCAGTGTACTCACTGTCTCCCTGTAGTGGCAGGACCCAGCACAAATTTGTCGAAATACAGGCGCACCAATCTTTCCCTCTCACCCAGACCAGGTAATGCAAAGTTTACAATCTCATCAATACGGTCATTAATGGCCCAGTCAAACTGTTCTGGTTGGTTACTGGCAAGCACCAGCATGAATCTGAGGAGAGAGAGAATGAGAGCAGTTATCCCAGCCAGTGACCTTTTCAGTCACGGCAAAGACCTTTCTTTTTTTTTTTTTTTTGGTGGACCTTTCCATGCCCAGCCATGCACAGTGAATAACCTAAGATACCGACTTGTTGCTCTGCTCCCCAGTGCGGTAGAGAAATGCATTCAGGGTGGCTCTGAGGTCCTCACTGATTTTCTCCTGCAATGCAAAAATCATGACTCATGAATATATAATTAAAACACAGGGCATCATCACCATGCATATGGCACTGCAGATGAACTCACAGTGGCTCGCTTACGTAGGAATGCATCAGCTTCATCTACGAACAGCAAGAGGCTGCAGAGAATCAGAACAAAGAATGTGCTTAAAAGCTGCCATTGCTAATGTAAAGGCATTTCATGTTATTAGTTATTAGAATGAAAGCAGCTCTATATGCAACACAACAGAGAATCTACACTATTGAAGTTTCAGAGTTAACATTTAACAGCTGATATACATTATAGTGTTAATTAATTGAGTATTGATGGAGCAAATTAAAGTACCCTACCCTCGCCTGCTGGTGCTGGCCCAGTCAAACACCTTGTGCATGGCCGTGACTCCATCGCGCCCCATGGGTGCCACATCGCCACCTGTCATGATGGCATAGTCCATCCCTGAATGGAGAGCCAGTTTCTGAAAAGGCAATGGAAAGAGCTTTGTTCAAATAAAGGACAGAGGCAAACAAAGAAAGAAATACAAAACAGTCGTTAAAAAGTATGATTAATAGTTAAGCTAAATATATAGAAAATCTACTGCTTTACAAATTCTTTCATGCATCTTTGCATGAAAGAACTATATGTACACTGTCAAAAAACATAAAAGAGAAATCAAATTATGTGTGAACCAGCCAGACCTTGGCAAAGAGTGTTTTTCCAGTTCCAGGGGGTCCATACATCAGGATATTTCTGTACAAGCCTCTGTTCTGCCTGGTGTTACGAGTGGCGATGGCAACATCTCTTACACGTTCCTCCAAAGTTGCCTGTGTGATCCACAGTGCAATTACAACATTTTTCACGACGTTAAAAAAAAATATATATACACATGAATATTTAATCAGAATACTGTAAATCAACAGTGAGTAAATAACTCACGCTGAGCACCACGCCCTCCAAGGCATCCTGTGGTCTGCTTCTCAAGCGCTTGGCTGTCTAAAAATGAGGAAAACAGAGGGAATTGCACAGTGACATAATTAAGCATAAAACCATTAAACAGTAAATAGGTAGTCACAGGCATTATGTCTGAAATCTGAGTGCTTATAAATAGAATTTCTTATTATCTAGTCAACATACAGAACATCATCATAATTTTAACATGTTATTACTGATGAGTGACTTTCCCGCTCTGTTAAAGTACAAATTCAGAGGTTTCTTGTCTATTATATAGATTTGGTAGTCTGGCTATCACCAGACCATGCCAAGCTCAACAGATCTGAGACTGAGCATTGGTCTGGGGAGTCTGCTCTGTATTTTCTCTGCACAAGGGGAGTGGCCAACGGCATAGTTCAAATGACTGTACAAAATTGGATAGTCCTTCAACCAATCAGACCAACGATCTGGATGACATAGAAGTGACAGTGGCTTCAACGGTTGCTGCACTTTGGTGGCGTTCGATGGCCGTTAGGTTGAACGTAAACAAGAAGCTGCCTGGTCGCTTCTCTATTGTCATCTTGTTAAACCCGGCAATAGCGCGCCAGGTAAATAAGCCAGTTTGTGATTGGTTTCCGCAAAATTGTGAACTGAATCAGGAGAATTAAACGTGTAGGTTTCCAGACCGAGCTGCAGGGCAAAATCAAATCCCTGGCAGAGTGGGCGGGGTTTATCCAGTCTATGGATTTGGGGTAATAACGTGACAAAATAACCAAATAACTACTTGAAACATTCAGCACACATCCACCCCATTGCTATATTTGTGAATGTACTCATTTTACACACAACCTTGGTATGATAGATAACATCATTCAGTCCATTTGGCAGGATTAGCTAGCTATACTGCAGACGATATATGAATTAACAAATCCATTTAAGCAATTTCTTTCTCGAAAATAAATTGAATGCGCTACCAGCTGTTAAAGGCTGATGATGAGTAGTGTTTTTCAAAAACTAAAAAATAAAATATTCCCTATGCAGAATGCATTCATTTCCATCTAAAGCTGCCTCATTAAAATATACTAGGTATTAACACACACTTATGTCCTGCATGTTTCTCATTCTTGTGTAGATGGTGGTTAGTTTTATCAGCAGGTTATCGAAAACGCAATAAAAATAGTAAAAACGTGTATATAAGAATGTAGTTTGACCTTGAATGGATGTTTGATAGCCTCTACAACAGTTATCCTAGAGGTCTCTCGGACCAGTGAGGGTTTGCCTAGACGAGCCTCTATGTAGCGCCCGGCCACAGCAGTGGTGTTCCTGGCAGAATACACTCCTGCTGCCAACAGGGTCAACCCAGCAATCTGTGGGGAACAAAAAGACACACACAAACACACACATCTTCAAACATACAGCTGTATAACAGAGAAAACCTCAAGCCCAGTGCTTCCCATAATCCTCTGCAGTCCTCCTGTGGTAAAAGTGTGACAAAGTGTGACACAAAGCGTGACAGGTCTGACATGAATTTACCGTGGCTGTGAGTTTGTCCCAGTCAGAGACGAAGGCCCTGAATCCCTCCCCAAACACGGCTCCTGCTGTCCTGCAAGGAACAAAACACAATTATCACACTGACTGCCTCCACTGTGCCAGCTACCCTCACTGCCGCCCTCGGGGATTTTACTTACAGCTGAGAGAGATACAAGGAGATAACATGCCAGTTACTCTGAGGATTAAGGAATGTGTAAAGTATTTTTTCCTCTCACTTTATAGATTCAAGGACAGTTTGTCTGTGTTCAGCAGCCTTCAGGCGGATCTGTTCCCTAATCAGGTCCGCGTTCTCCCTCTCCACCTGGGCACGGGCTTTGGCCTCTGCTTCAATGCGAAGCAGGTCATTCTTGTGTCTCAGATCCATTTCATGTTCAATGGTAGCTGGTAGGAAAAGATAAAGATATTAAAAAATGACATGCTTCTGACAGGGCTGAGACTTTGACCTACTTAAATCATGGTGGCATAACTCAACACCGTGCCAAAACTAGATTAAACGGATTTAAAAAGACACAGTTTCTCTTTATTTAATTAATATAACACCATTACAAAGGGTCTATTTCTGTTTTTTTGTGGTTATATTAAAGAAAATTCTTTAAACTCCCCTGTGGTGGGTAGTTGTCTTGCAACACAGAGAATGCGCCCCAAAGGAGCCTTCAGAAAGCAACAAATCCAACTGTGAGCCATGTCCTCTGAGTCATCAGTATTGATTGACAACCTTATTGACACCTGCAGATATATTATGGTCATTCTTTATTTTGGAGCAGCACAAATCCTACTTAGAGTATCTTGAAGTAGGGTAATAAAGGAGTTGTTTTACATGACATTATGAGTGGATGAATAATAAATGCAAGGGTGAATTTGGTTTTATCTTCTACCTTTTCGCATGGCCTCTTGCTTCACAACTGATTCCTCTTGTTTGCCGGAGATTCTCTTCATTAAGGAATTGCTGTGGATTAAAAAAAGGACACATGAGGAATGCTCCATTTAGGTATTCAGGTGTTCATTTCAAGTGTTGATTTGAAAAGGTTTACCTGTTGCCTGAGCTGGTCATCATACCTCTGTCTGGCAAGCTTGTCTTGATATTGTGCCCTCTGGAGGCGATTTAAAAAATAATTCAATAAATTAAAAATATACAGTATATCTGGTAGGTGAAATGGGTGAAGAAGGGCAAGGTGTGTACGGTGTTAGTTCCATACTGCCTGGTTTTGCTTGGTCTCCTCTGCCAGTGTTTTGCGTCTCTCCTCGCCTTGGAGGTGGATCTGCTCGCCCTTCAGCTGCTCCAAAGCTGCCTCATATTCCTGTTGGGGGGGGGGGGGGTTAGTTTGTGTTATGTGTAACATCAGGGTTTACCTGTTCTGAACACTGTATCAGTTGATCACCCAATCCCATGTGAGGTACTTTGCAAAGAATCCCCCTCCACCAACACCTACTTTCACTTTACTCTCATGCTCCAGCTGTACAGTCTGCTCCTGCATACGAGCCAGGCCCAGCGCTTCTTTGGCATGTCCTGTTGAAATTTCAAATAAATTAAACAGTGAGTTATGCTGCTTTATTCATTTAACTATTTAAATTTTAACCACAAGGCCAATTATAGTTATACTTTTGGGTAGATGGGTTCAAACTGGCACAACAAGATGACGCAAACCAGTCTGTTAGTGCGTTTGCAGAGAGCACGGCAGTTATTTATAAAAAAATTAAAAAGTAAATGAAATAAATATGTACTATGTTCAAGTTATTTATTTACAGAATCATTGCAGAAGAGTCTTGGGCCTCAGGCTCCTTTCAACAATGCTAATTCAATTTGTTTAGAAAAGTGAGAAAAAAAACTAAGTAAGAATCTAAGACATAAAATAGTGCAAGTTGAAACATATGGATGTATATCACACACAAAAGGTGAAAACATATGAAACATACATGTTGTAACAGTATATAAAGATAAACAGTTTTAGGGTAAAGTGGCATGCGATGAGCTTAAAGCATGTTCAAAAAAAAGAGTTGTGGAATGAAGCTGTTCCTAAACGTGGTGGTGCTGGACGGATGTAAAGGTCTCCCCATCATGGACGGCAGCTCTGAGCTCAAGAAGCCCTGGGGGAAAAGTGTGGTGAGGATGTGGTGGAGCTGTTGTGCTTGACAGGCAAAATACCCCCATACAGTGAACAGCAGTAAGCATGTTCAACTGCACTACTGACATGAAGGGCGTGACGTATGTGACAGGTGAGGGGCTGAGCTTGCCAGGACAAGCCCCCCGCCCCACCCCCCAAAAAAAAAACAAATGTGTGGAGGTCAATTGAAGGGTTTGCAAAAACATATGCGTTTTTATTTATTTAAAAAATGCTTTTGTATCAAGGCAATATCAAACTAGTATTGGTTTATCCATTTCCAGTATGGCTTTTAGAAATTAACTTTTCAAACAAGCAAGCAAACTTGTAGCAAAGACGTACAATATGTAACAAGTGCAACAAAACTTAATTGAGCAGCCTATAGGAAATCAGCAAGCCAACCTATTTAAAACCACTCCCATATTACACATATCTTTAGATTAAATAATTGTTATAGTATTCTGGTATACTCGGTGTACATCACATCAAGGCAGAACATGGCTCATAGCTTTTGCGGACCCTGGCCTCCGGTGTTTGGTGGAGGTAAACCAGTTGAAAAAGTTGAAAGGTTATCTGCACCGCTAACTTATAGTTAGGCAGTGCACGTTAGTGGCAACCTGTTATTCAAAGTTTGCACATTTGCAAAGTAGAAACATAGCTTTCTGCTTGACATTTCTTTGTGGAATTCGACGCAAGGGACCATATCCGAAAAGAAGAACGTACCAACCATAGACTTGTAAATATTAACAGGCTATTGTAGTAATTTCCCCATTGGGAAAGTTTGCCCAATGCTGCAAAAACTAAATACTGTAATTTAAAATATAAGTCATTGAAATGACGAAAGAAAAAGAGTATAGCCTAGCTTGTTAAATGCTGCTAAAATGAGTATACGCACGTGATTTGTCGAGGTCCCTTGCAGCTTTTGCAGCTCTCTCCAGCCCAGTCGGGTCAAAGTTACTCCATTTGTCCCCGGGTTTGCCTCCCCCTGGATCTCCTGTTTCACCTCCGGCTCCTTTAGCAAGAGCAGCCGCTGTCTGCTCGTCCACTGGCGGCGAACCGGAGCCCTTCCCCCAGCCGAAGAGCCAAGACATGCTGCTTCAACAGCGCCGGAGCAACAGGCTGCAGCACTTTAAGTTTTAGAGCCTTCACGACAGTTGTCGAGTAATTCATGCTTGTTGGGCCAGAGTCAAGTACACCAACAGGTAAACACACTTCCGGCCAATCCTTTCGAAATAAAACCAAGATGAACTTTCTATACAACGTGAAACGGAAAGACGGAAGAGGAATTTAATCAAGTCATATACGGTAGATTGTTGTACAAAATGTTCCATTCCCAGCTTGTTTTAGGGTAATATGCGCTGTTTTTATTACCGTAATTCATGGCAAATGAAATAGATGATTAAAATAAACTAAAAGAAATAATCCCGAAAAATCAGATCGATGTTCTTTCAAACGGAAAAGTCAGTTTTAGTTAAGTGGAGTGCTAAATCCAAGAATTATTCATTTTATTGCTTTTTTAATATTCTGAACAAAACTTAAAAAGAAAAATCCGTTCAGGCTGCATCTGATATTGTTCGAACAATACGTCCGCGTATTATGCCCTGTTATTAATATTTTTATATCATGTATTATAACTGTGAAGTCCAGGGGTTCTTATTATTGTGTTGCTCTCTGTATATGTTTATTTGTGTGAAAATAGGGGTGTAACATAGTTTAGGTTCTGAGTCAGGGAAATGTCTTGGCAGCCCTATTGCGTAAAGTAATTGATGTGTGCATGTTATTTCTTATCTGAAGAGTGAGTCGTAAATGTTCAATTTTATTGACCATGTGAACAAAGACCATTGAATACATTAAAATCTATATGAGTACATGACTTTTTCCCTCAACCTTCAAATGCATTCACATCTGAATAGCTTACTGTGTACATCTCTGTCCCGGACTAGTCTTGCATATTGAATGAGAACAGACTGGAAGACATTACATTACTATATTACATAAAATAGACATACTATAATCACACAGAGTGGCTTTTATCTTTTGTATTGGCCTTTGTAAAGTCAACACACAGTAAGGAGTCTATCAAAAGGGACTACTTATTAACTTAAAGGATTTCTTTGCAGAAACTGGACTATTGTGGTAGGAAATCATTAATGGCATATTGCATATAAAAATGGATAGGTAAAGGAAATATTTAGTAATGCGTGCTAAGTATAACACCAGATCTAAAATACTCTAAATAATCTAAAATTACACATTGAGACATAGGAGGAATCAATGAGAAAAATGCACAGTATTAAAAAATACGTCCATATGGAATACATTCTACAAAGGGATATTTAAATCAGTATAAGTTCACTATTATCAAATAAGAACGATTGGGAGTGAAGTAAAATTATAATTATTATCATAGACCTGTTATATAGTAATTGCACCTGCATAGACGCATGTTTTCAGTTATGGATGCATATGTAACTGACCCTAGTTTACAGCAATGTTGGTTGTGAAAGAGGCTCTTACGTATGGTGCCTTCAGGTGTTGTCGGATCTATGGTATATTCATGGCTGAAGTGTACATTTACGATCCAAGCATGTGTGAAGCATGAATTTTTATTTCGAAACTTGACCGGTGCCATATTTCCTTGTCATATACTGCCTACTGCCTACTATTCGGCTGCAGAACAGAACGTCTGCGTGCCAGTTTGTGGTCTGAAGAAAGAGCTGGGCAGGTGCCATGGATGCATCATAAGAATGGTACGAGCTTGCAAAAGGCAACAACCGTGGCGCACTCCACGCCCATTACGTCAATTGGATGCACGTAGAGAGAGAGAGGCTTACATACGGTAGGCTAGTTGAGCAGAGTGAGCTGTCTTGTTTGCTGTGTGGTTCAAACTTAAACCAAAGATATAGCTAACCCGGCTCTGCTCAAACTCAACCAGTCAGAAACATGTCGGTGGTTGGTGGCGCCTTCAGTCGAAATGTTTTGGTTATTAGGAATTCTGGCTTGAAGGTGGTGAGTACATATTTTTATTAATTGTAAGAAATAATAGGAGACATGTTTGGGCTTCTTTTAAATAGTTTATGGTGTTAACAAGTTGTGTGTGTTGATTTAACTGTTACGTGTATGCTAGGCTACATTGAACCATCCTAAAAGTGTGTAATATTCATAGACTGTATATTAATATATATATTAATATTAACGGTCTATGGTAATACTCGGTTTGTCAACACACACACAGCTCCCATGCTGTGTGTGTGTGTGTGTGTGTGTGTGTAAATGTGACATAATTTAAGCCTATTCTAGTACTATCTGATTCACTGTAAAGTGTGAATAAATAAGTATTTACATTCAGCAAACTGCAGCCCACGTTTTATTATCCATATAGCCTACCATAATAAATGCTGATAACCTATTCATCCATTAAAGGCTTGTATAGAAGCTATAAGCTTATTTATAGCCGTTAGGCTGCATAAAGATGTGTACTTCTCATAAACTATTTAAGTTATTATGCTGAAGTCCATCTTTCATTGTCTTGAAAGTCAGTTACGTCTCCGTCTGCGAAGTGATTTTATAACACTTTTAAGTTAGTTCATTCAAACTGCCACTAGAGGGAGACTCTATACCCTCTTATGCAAAAAGGAGTACACACGACGTCTCAAAAATTCTTATTGTAGTTTTTATATTTTTACAATATATATGGGTTTTAAAGTCTTTTGATATTTTATTATTTGGGTTGTTTTGATTTTATGGTACCTATGTTTTTAATTATTATCGTTTGCCTCTCAATTCTACTGTAAAGCATTAATTGTTGCCAACTGTAGAATCTCCATTTGATGCTTCTCTGTGAGTCATATCATGTTCTGCATCTCTCGTTTGTTATCTGTGATACAGATGGTACGGCATGCTCAGATGGCCGCTGCCCCGGATCCTGAACCCAGGATCAAGAAGTTCCAGATTTACCGTTGGGACCCTGATTGCGCTGGGGATAAACCACGAATGCAGACATATGAAATCAATCTCAACACGTAAGTCATAACCAGATCCATGAGCAGTACATTGCTGAGCTGCATTTTTCTTCAATCAGTGTCATACTCTATTGACATGTTTCTGTCAATATAGCTGTGGTCCAATGGTACTGGATGCCCTACTTAAGATTAAGAATGAGATTGACCCCACTCTCACATTCAGACGCTCCTGCCGTGAGGGTAAGAAACAAAGTATAGATTTAGCATGCACATAATAATGTAAACAATTTTCTCTCTGATAAAAACAAATCAAAACAAATTAGACATATGAACTTGTTTGTTTAAATGTACCTTTGTGCCAGATGTCAGTGACCCATTGATCGCATATTCCTTTAGGTATCTGCGGCTCATGTGCTATGAACATTAATGGAGGCAACACACTGGCATGCCTAAACAAAATTGACAGCAACACAAGCAAACCAACCAAGATCTACCCGCTCCCGCACATGTATGTGGTGAAAGATCTGGTGCCTGTAAGTTCTACAAGTTTAGAAAGTTTATTTCCACAGCCATATTTGAAAGTCCTACAGCAGATGATCATGAACAATGTGAAAGGGGCATGAACTTAAAAAGGAATATATATGGTGCATTTATTGGTGGCCTGTTATTAGTTCTCTCTTGTATGATTTCCACCAGGATATGAGCAACTTCTACGCACAGTACAAATCCATAGAGCCCTACCTGAAAAAGAAGGATGACACTCAAGAAGGGAAGGAGCAGTATTTCCAGTCGGTGGAGGACAGGCAAAAACTGGTAAATAAACCAACACCTGGGGTGATCTCTAGCTCACCCATTAAGACTGTTTGCCCAAGTGAGTCTTGCAGCGGCCCGGGTTCGAATCTGACCTGCGGCCCTTTCCTGCGTGTCATCCCCATCTCTCTTCCCTTTTCATGTCTGTCCACTATAATAAAGGGAAAAGCCCACAGTGGTCATTCCATAACCAGGATTTTTGCCAGATTACACAGATTTGTCAACCTGTCTTGTGTCTGATATATTGCAAGTGGAAATATTTAGCAGAATCACACATTTAATGATAGGCTCATGATTTGTCTGTGAAGTCACAGTCTTCTTAACCCAACAGGATGGCCTGTATGAGTGCATCCTGTGTGCTTGTTGCAGCACCAGCTGTCCCAGCTACTGGTGGAATGGAGACAAATACTTGGGACCTGCTGTCCTAATGCAGGTGTGTAATCAAATTTAGTTGTGAGATCCATGTCCCCAGTAACTTAAAAATATAATATGTGGTAACAGGAGTTAAAGTCTAGAGCCACACAAGGGGCCTTGTAAGCATGTAATGCTCATAACAAACCAGAGCGAGAAAATGTTGGTATATCTTCACCATAGTGAAGGAAAGCACGAGAGTGGTGTCAGAGAAAAGGCCATGTTGTTAATGTTTAATGAGATTATCTTCTGGTAGGTGGCTGTTTTGTACATCTCGCACTCAGGTGTACTTTATCTGCCTCAGATTTACTTAGGCTCACCTGTGCTTTCAGCACAATGCTGTCAACTATTAGATGTTAACATGCAGATGTTCAGCATTTTTCCAGCTGAGGTTGTACTTCGAGGCACAACAAGGTATCATGTCGGCTCATGTCATGGTCAGTGCATGACATTGGTAATTTGGTCTCAAGCTCAAGCTTTAACAGTTGATTCAAAACATATTCATGATGGAGCAAACAAGAGATGACAACTATGTTATCACACAGGCTTACCGGTGGATGATTGACTCCCGTGATGAATTCACAGAGGAACGTTTGTCTAAACTTCAGGACCCCTTCTCTCTCTACCGCTGCCACACTATCATGAACTGCACTAAGACCTGTCCCAAGGTACTTTAAAACATTCTCACTGTTGTAGAGTTAATAGAGGTTTAGTTTTTTACTGTCTGAAACACTGCTCCACAGGGACTCAACCCAGGAAAGGCCATCGCAGAGATCAAGAAAATGATGGCGACTTACAAAGAGAAGAAAGCAGCAGCTTTGTGAACATATGAATATCCAGCTGGCTCAAGATCCACTAATAATACCTTAAACTAAGTAAAGAGGCAGAGAAGAGCCAACAACAAACATATGCATATGTCAGCACATTTTTGTGGTTTCAATGATTGTGTAAGTGGGATTTAATGAGGAGGAGAAAGGCAGGAGATTGTGAGAAAAAGTTGCTGGAAAGAACTAAGCAAAATACTTTGAGTGATGCAGTATTGCACCACATTTCTGCCATTTGTCTGCAGCGTGTAAATACTAGGCTCTGTTGAATTTATCGTTGGTAGAAGCTTATGAAATTGTATTCCGACTGTACATATTTAAATGTGTTCATTAAAAGATGTGCTGGGCTCATTTTAGAAATTGAATGTTGAATGGTTTTGATCAGGAAAGAAACAATTATGCAACTTTGCAGCTTACATTGCAATGAACAATATTGAATAATCTAATGGGACATTTCTAATTGCCAAAAAGGCATCTTTCACAATACATTTTGACTTGGAAAAACAGGTGGAATCCGTAACATTAATGATGGCTGCATTGTTCCAGGGCTCTGGTATTGTCCAAAATCACTCACTGACATGGCTAACTGGGACACTTAATGGAATGAAGTCATCATTAATGTTAAATTTACAGAGGTATTTATTGGTTTGCAGAGAATCTACTGACCAGCTGCATATAAACAGGTACTCTAGAGGTTAATATTTCAGTTTATAAATCATCTCTTTCTCTCCTTTAAAAAGTGCAATGCAATAGGAGAATAAACACCAGCCAAAGGGTTATACAAACTCACAACCATAAATGTGTCTTATGAATGGCTTATAATAAAGCTACAAAACAGTAATGAATGGTTTGAAGCCTAAGTCAGCACTTTACAAATGATGACTATACAAATAAAAATAGTTTTGGTTTTCTGTTAGGTTTCACACTCCTAAATGAATAGCAGATTGGCAAAAGCAAATAAAATTCAAATAAAACTGCTAATCATGACAAAATAAAACTATGAAATCGCATATGGAGGAGTTGAGCAGAAACACGGTTCACAGTAAACGTTACTGTAACTGTTGTAGCCATAGACATATAATAAAAAAATCTTTATATGTCTATGGTTGTAGCAGGCTGGCATTACGGCGTATTGGCTCGCTTGTGACTGTTTTGGACAACGCGACTTCCCGTAGAAGGGTACAGTTTGCAGCTCGATGATCATGGGATAGATAGCTAGCTCGCTCAATTTTTATGGTTCTTGTCTGGTTAGAAGACAGTCTGTCATTTAGGTTATGATGGTGTGAAAGGTAATGTGGAGGCTGTCATCGTGAGTGGATGATGGATAACGTTAGACGTGGTAAGTGTGCTTGAATGCTGTTAACCAACCCTTCACTCCCGAGATCAGACTGAAGCTATACAGATGTTTGCTAACAGTCTCAGACCCTCGCGCGCTACCGTTAACTGTAAAAAAAAAAAAAAAAAAAAAATAGAATGGTTGTTTTGTCAACAGCTAGCTAGCTACCAGCGGTAGCCATGGACACTACCGTTGCTCAAATTATTGTTGACAGGGTTAGCTAGCTAGTTAACTTGGGTGAATAATACTAATACATTTTATTTAAAGCGCCTTTCATGACACCCAAGGTCACCTCACAGGCAAACAATCATCAAACATTGTTAAAAAGTATAGTCATCTCATGAAAAAAACATGACCTTGTATTAAAACCTGATACAACAGTGAGACGTATGAGTTAGAGGATGCCGGAGCACCTCCTGGTGTCCCTGAGGAAGGAAGTTGACTTAATGCTGTCTCTGGGGATAATTCAGCAATCTAAGAGTGAGTGGTGCAATCCCATGGTGCTGGTTCTGAAGAAGGATGGGACAATAAGGTTTTGTATCAATTTCAGGTATCTAACGCTAAACTCAGTTTCAAAGTTTGACTCTTACCCCACCCCACGAATTGATCTCATTGACCACCTTGGAAAAGCAAAGTATCTAACCACCATTAACCACTGTAAGGGTTACTGGCAAGTGCCCCTAACCCAGCATTCTCAGGAATTGACAGCCTTCCGAACTCCTTGGGGGCTTTTCCAGTTTACAGTGTTACCATTTGGGCTGCATGGGGCTCCAGCAACGTTTCAAAGACTAATGGATCAAGTTCTCTATGGACTGTCTGAGTTTCCTTGTGCATTCCTTGAAGATATTGTCGTCTACAGCACAATGTGGGAGGAACATGCGGAGCATCTCAAAGTGGTCTTTGACTGCCTACATTCTGCCGGCTTGACAATCCATCCAGCTAACGGATAACACGGGCTCGAGATGTCCCAACAAAGCCTAGTGGACAGGGGAGGCAGTGGCAGCTTTCAAAGACATTCAAAAATCTGAGTAAGAGCCCTGTTTTACATAGTCCAAACTTTGAGAAACTGTTCATATTACAGACTGATGTCTCTGAGAGGGGTGGGGGGCGGTGCTTCTAAAGGGACCCAAGGAGGAACGCCATCCTGTGGCATTTATCAGTCAGACCCCTCTATCCAGAGAGGTCCACTATTCAACAGTGGAAAAGGAGGCCTTGGCAGTCAAATGTGCCATGGATTACCTGATGGGCAGAGAGTTTGCATTAGAGTCTGACCATAAGGCACTGCAGTGTCTGGAGGGGATGAAATATACCAATAGGTATAATATACCAGGTAGTACCTAGCCATGCAGCTGTTCCGGTTTACAGTCAATACATCTCTGGCAAGTCCAACACCACTGCAGACTATCTCTCTCTCTCGCTGGCCCAACAGCAGCTGTGAAAGGGGGTGAGATGGCCACAGCCGTGGCCACACAACCAGTTTAAGAGCGCTTACCAGTGTTGGATTCCACACCTGGCAGGGATCCAGGAAGTCTGCTGGCTTAAAGGGGTGCCGCTTGGAGCAGGCGCAGCTTTATAGGGGAGGTGGCCTAATTGAACACTACCACTGCTTGTTATGTCCGGGGGGGTAAATTATTCCCTCCTTAGATATTTTGGGGTTTGGATTTATATAATAATGAGTATTTTTGTTGAATTAACTTTAAGAAAATGTGCATTTCTTTTGGAATATGTTTTTAGGTAGGTTTTGCTGTTCTTTGCAGTTTATGTAGTAGTGTTATTGTTAGTCTCCGCCTGTGTGTCAAAATTGGTCTGATTAGCCAATTTATAAGTTCCCTTTGTTTCTTTTGTAGGGGGTTAGTTGTGTTTTTGAGTCTCTTATGTTCAGAGCTTTAGTTACCGTCTGTTTATTTGACTTCTTTTAAGGGCTCTAAACTTATCTTCATTCTGATGTAATTTTTTTTGGGAAATAAAAACCCTTAATGTTGAACTTCCCTTGTGACTCCTCTTGCTTAACTGCTTGGTCCCTCACACTCCCCATTACAATGGAGGTGGGAGGAATTTCATTTGAGGTCCTCACAGCTGTGACAAATGACATTCAAATTAAACAGCAGCATCTCTTTTAAGAACTTAAAAAAAAAAAATTGTCTTTATATAGAATTCTTCACAGACCTCAATTAGAGCCCAGCCGATAAATTAGCCTTTATGGGCTTTAGGATTTTGGCTTATTTGTAGGCTGATAAGTAACTTATCTCTTTGGCTTATTCTAAAGGTTCTATAAGTGTAAGACTGGTCCACCAACCATGCTTTCAGTTTTGGCATTGCTTGTACTGTAGATGAAGCTGATGTGGTCTTATTTGAGGTTAAGGTTGTTTTTTTTGCATTGTCAGCTCAGATGACTGCCGGGTGTCTGCTACTTGCGGATACTTGTTTCCTTTTTCAAGATAGTAGAAACTTTCCGTGCAATGGTTTTGGTTGATGATTAAGCTGAAAGTCTGGGCTTTCTTTCAGTAATCTACAGCTAATCAGACAAAGCAGAATTAATAAAGTCATAGTTGTAGTGATATCCGCTATGGCCTTGTTGGAAGTCCTCCTCCCCTCCAAATGTAGATGTCCATTTGAACAAAATTATTGATTGATTCCTGAGGGTCAAAGGTCATTTAAAATTAGAATCCCTGTGTAAAGTATATTTAGGTAAATTATTGTGGGATTGGTTACTTGAAACCAGCTGGAATTTGGCTGTAACTGTGTAGCTTTGACACACAGCAAACCACAATGAATTACTTTAAACACGAGCCATTTGAGTGCAGACCTGATATGTCTTTTAGGCTATTTTTGGTAGAGATTGGCCTAGTTAGAACAAGGCAAGCTTGTGATTTGGCAAAAGAACTCACATTACATTACATTCGCCTTGATGAGCTTTCACATGATTAGGCTACAATCATGTGCAGTATGACAAAACAGATGACACAGTCTGGGCAGTGTGTAGGCTATGTGATGTGTACAATGAATGCCTACTCAGTACAAGCGCAACAAGTAGGCCTAGGACACAAATAATATAACACTTGTTCTGGTGTCCTTCACAACCAACATACTATTATCATGAGGAAACTATTACCTTAGTGATAACTTGATGAAGATGAACTAATTGTTTAAATGTTGTTGATGTGTAGAATATTTGATAAGACTGATGCGTATGTTGGTGCCAAGGAGGAGTAAAACCATCAAATGTATTGATGCCTTTCTTTATCCCAAAATATGACAATGTTGAGATGTCTGCCTTCCCTTCAGGTTGCTGGTGGCGTCATATAAACAATAATATACTGACACCATATACATAACACAACCGTTCATTTTTGTTTTTATGTAGACTATACAATCATGTAGAGTCCGTTTTTTTGGGTGCAGCTCGTTGTGACATTGCAACAGTATGGAATAAAAGCATCAAATGTCCTTCCTTTCCACGTCATTGTTAACAAGATATTGTTTTGGTTCATTTATCGTCAGAAATGGCTGTGAGGGTTCGTGTATCAGAGTACTTAAAAAAACGGGTTAAACAAGTGAAGTAGTCCGGTGCAGACGCTCGAGACACCGTACGCAGTGAAAAAAAAGGAAGGTGGGATACAACAGCGGCAGTTGCTCACTCTACAGTCCACATTTTTATCATTTCGGGGAAATATGCAATAATGTGTACGGTTTCGAGGTGTTGTTTTTTCTCAAATGTGTTTTAACACGAAATAAGTTTGTGTTGGTTGTCCCTTTGTCTTCGGAAGCGGAAGCGAGCATCTGGTTAAACAAACCAACAACAACTTACTTTACTCTACATGGTATTTTTTTTATTTTATTTCCTCGGTTATTTTATACTGTTATAGACCTTACTACGAGTTCGTAGCAAACGTTAGCCTGACAAGCCAGACCCACACTAAATTATATTTGCTGCAGTTAGGGTGCGTCTAGCTAGATTTCTCTAGGCTTAGCAAACATATAATACTTATGGCATTTCTAAAGAGGTGTTTCCGTCTAACTCATCTGTGTTTACTGGTTATAGTAACCTCCCACAATCAGTAGGCTACATATATTCCTAAGGTTTGAATGTTTGTATTGTATCCTATTGCAATTTGCTACATGAACTCGACTAGAGCGCTGCAGAGGGTGATTTGTTGGCGTTGACTTTGAGGGTGTGTGTTGTGTACTTAGTCCAAACGTTGTGAGAGAGGAGTAGGATAGTTGTGTTAACAGTGCGTACCTGTTGTGTAGGTAGTGTGGTGGAGCCGCAGAGCGGACTCCCGTCACCCAGTCCACGAGACCCACTGCTCAGTCCGGACTCTCACATGGTAAGAATCTCCACTGTTTCCATTTTATTTATTTTTTACTGCTAAACCAACAATGGCCACAAGTGTGGTGTTTACACAGTCTTTGTTGACAGATAAGTCAGGTGAAAGTGGTAGTGTGCTTAGCTTGCTTAAATGTGGTATGAAAACGTACAACGGCACCTGTAGATGTAGAACTTAGAGATAATATATATAATCTTGCTATATTTAACAGATACAGAGAAATCAGTGGTTTTGAATATTTTATAATCACACTTTTGTCAGGTATCACTGTTGAAAGCCCCAGTGGCTGTTTATAATGTGAAATAAACCAGCTGTAGGGAAATTAATCTTTGTTTGAATCTGAATAGACTGTCTGACGTCTTTGCTCCAACAGGATGTTCAGGGGTATAAGTGGGTGTGCTGGCGGGTGTGGTTGTGTCGTCTGGCTGCCATGCTGTCCTTGGGTATCCTCTTGATTGTGTTTCACTGGTACCCAAGGCTTGCTGTCCTTGCCCGCTGCTGCTCCTGCCCTCTGGCTTTGGCAGATGTTCTGCTCATAAGAGTGAGGAAATTAATTCATTTGTACTTACATTTAAAAACCCACTTGACACCTGGCAATAATGCTTACTTTTCTCTTGACATTGCAAGAATTGCATCTGACCTGCGTTTTACTTTGTCGCACATTAGCCTTCTAGGTCCTTTTAAAAAACCTCCTGAACTGAAATGTCAGTTTAAAAGCTTGATGTCCAAAATGCTTTTCCACATTAACATACAACTAGCTACAGTATATTTATCGGTTCTGTCTCATGACATTCTGATCACCAAGCATGAATGTTAGTGTAAGATGGTAAAGAGGACCATGTCTGTGGCAGTGTTATGTGTTCTCTGCTTTACTGCATATCTTGGTTGGTCAAGTGCCTAGTTCCCAGCAGTCACAGATGTATTGGTGTTGTCTTTCCTTCAGGACAGTTTTGGCCAGCAGCATGTGGTGGAGGTCCTCACAGAGGAGATGGATAGCAGCAGGTCAGCTACATGTCTCTATCTTCCAGCATTTCAACACATATCTGAAAAAACTGACAAAAGTCTGATAAAAGTTTTTTTTAAAAACTATACATAGCCTCTGCCTACTTGCTTTGTCCCTTTCAGTTTGGAAATGGTGGTAGAGCTGGAGGAAAATGAATGGAGAGATACAGTTCAGCTGCACAAGGAGGAGGTAAGGAAGAAGTCGGCCGAATGATGTGCTGAGTGATCTTCTTTTACCAGACTGTAAGTGACCATTATTGTGTTACAGAAAACACTGATGCGCTACTACCTGTTTAAAGGACTGCGGTACATCTGGCTGGGCAGGAAAGGAGCTTTCTGTCGTGTCAGGTACTAAAACAGGAAAAAGAGGAACGTAGCACTGAGTACTGAGCAGCTAGATTCATCCTGTTTATTTGTATTGAGACTGGTTTAGACACTGCTACTTTCTGCTTATACTCAGTTATGTTCTCAATATACAGCTAGAAAGTAAAATTCATTTTTATCAACTATGATGTTGAAACTTTCCATCTTTATTTGCAGTGTCCTCAATGAGGATTGGACCTGCAATGACCTGTATGGGTTCCAAAAGGGCCTGAGTCACCTGGAGCAAAGCATCAGGTAGGAAAGGATGCATGCATGGAGAAATAAATAAATAAATTTTAATCTCAGAGGGCACTGCTGAGTAATTAATGACGTGAATTCTTTCAGGAGACGCATGTATGGGCCAAACCTTATTGATGTGCAGGTGAAGTCTTACGTGAAACTGCTGTTTGAGGAGGTGAGATGGAAAAATCTGTCTTTCATACTGCCTCAGATTAATTCTTTTTTTTTTCTTTTTTTTTTTTTAATGATGGTTTGGAATGTTTGAAGTGATATTTTGTTCCAAATCCAGGTGAAGTATCAAATTGAAATTTGTTCATTCTGTCTCTCTTTTGATCTTCCCATTTAGGTCCTCAACCCATTCTATATGTTCCAAGTGTTCAGCATCACCCTGTGGATTGTCGACAATTACTATTATTACGCCATTTGTATATTTATTATCTCCATTTTATCCATCAGTATCTCACTTTATGAGATCCGCAAGGTGAGCCTGTAGTGGGATACTCAATCTGATTCAAATCTATGTGCTTACCTCCAGAAATATTATTATATAAACCTTATTTGACCATACTCCACAGCAAAGCGTCACTCTTCGCAACATGGCCCGGTTGGTTACAAATGTCACAATACGAAGAAACTCCGGAGGTGGGTTTTAGCAAATCTATTCTTCTAATGTGAATTTCTCTATTTCTGTACTCAAATGGCCTCCACAGTCACCAAATCACCTCAAATACTGAGGAATTTCTACTTCTGCACAATTGAAAGTGTCCTTTTATGGGGAACATCACTGACTGGTATGGGAATGGCACAGAACAGGACCCTGAGCCCTGCTACAAGAAAAAAGACTAGGAGAATCATTAAAGATCCATACCACACTATTCTCCATGTTGAGGTTAGGAAGAGTTAGTTTCTTCAAAATTCACCATTCTATGGGCAGACATCAGCGTCACAGTAGCAAGCCTTTAACTAGCTAAACCAGCTTACAGGGCTCAGAAAAACAGTACGGTTGTCCCCAGTTCCCACTTCTATGGTAAGCAAGTAACCGTGAAGCCTTTTAGGAAAGTTTTGAAAGAAAAACATTTTTCATTTTAAGTCAAGTCATTCTGCATTAAACCCAGAACTTTGTACAAAGACATTTATTCCTGGTTGTATGTTTTCTCAGTGGAGGAATTTGTTAGCTCGGATGAACTGGCCCCCGGCGACTGTCTAATCATCCCTCAGGAAGGTCTGCTGCTGCCCTGTGATGCTGCCCTGCTGGCTGGGGAGTGTCTTGTCAACGAGAGCATGCTCACAGGTGATCGACAAACCTCAACAATAATACAAGGCAGAGCGTAACTGTTTTCCAGTTTTTATGTAGGATTTAATTTTAAAAGCTGGGGTCATGTTACATTTCACAAACTTGAGGCCAATTAGAGTCACAAATTGGCCATCAATAGTGATTTTCAAGATGACTGCACATTGACGCTAGTTCATCAAAGGGATTAACCTGTATATAACCTTGTGATGGTGAGGGTTCTAGCCTTTAATTTATTGCCCCTTGGTGAATATGGTATTATAAAAAGTGAGATTCCCATGTCTTTTTTGATTAGAAAGCAGGTTGAGGTGCTATATATATACTGTAAGTAGGTAAGTATCAAAATGCTCAATCCACAGAGAAATGTACACAGCCCATATTCGGAAACTGTCTTTAAATGAGCCATCAGGCCTTTGTATGGTTGTGATGTCACAGTGATACTATATACATTTAGAAAGTGCAGTTACTGTGCATTACAGTCATTTCCCAGCTGCAATGACGGTGCAAACCCTCATAGCGCAGATGTGGAACACCCAATCAGAGCAGACTGGGCTTTTTTTTAGGAGGGGGTCTTAAAGAGACAGGCGCTAAAATGGAGCCTTTCAGACAGAGGGTGAATACAGGTATATTCAGACACAGTATGAGAAAAATTATGTGGTTCTTTTTTTAATAATAAAGCATGTAAACTTGTTATACTAGAAACCTAAAATACAAGTATGGACCTAAAAATGAGCATAATATGGGACTTTTTAACAAAAATTGAGAAAAAATAAGAAAATACAGTAAATATGGCACAAAAAACCTGGTTCCAGACCACTCAACAAAAACGAACGTGAAACACTTTAAATTTTCTGGCTAAAACAAATAAGACTGCCTCCCATTTTCTAGTTCCATGTAGTTTTAGAGTGAATGTTTGATTGGTACCAAAATCCAGTTTCTGTTCCTTAAAACCAATTCAGCATCAAGTTAAAAGCCTTTGCAAATGGACACTCATTAAGTATGTGATGCCAACTCTTTTCACAGTCTGTGCCTCCAGCGTGTTCTATATCTTCCTGTGAGGTGTCACTGTGTTCACCTTTTCTCATCCTTCCTGTGTCCAGGTGAAAGTGTTCCAGTGCTAAAGACCCCACTGCTAGCTGGTAAGGAGAGGTACAGCTCAGAGACTGAGCGCAGACACACCCTATTCTGTGGTACCCAGCTCATTCAGGCCAAAGGAGGAGGACCAGGAGGCAGCGGTGCTGTTGCTGTTGTCACAAGCACCGGTGAGTAGAGACACTGAGGATCTGAGTCTGTAACATTTTAGGGAGATGTTAAGAGTTAAATGTAACCTGTGGAGTTCTGGACTTCTAGATGTGCTATGAAGCAGTTTTTCTATGAGCAGGTACCCATTTTGTCTGTCTCACACATATGGACGCACTTGCGCATATGTGACCACAGGATACACAATACACCATTCCACTGATCTACAGGTGACGGTGCGTTACACACCACAATATGCTAAAGTTAAAGGTCCCATGAAATGGTGCTCTTTGGATGCTTTTATATAGACCTTAGTGGTCCCCTAATACCATATCCGAAGTCTATTTCCCAAAATTCAGCCTTGGTGCAGAATTACAGCCACTAGAGCCAGTCCCACAATGAGCTTTCCTTAGTATGTGCCATTTCTGAGTCTGTAGCTTTTGAGGAAGAGGGGGGGGGGTAAGGTGGAGGCTGGGGGTGTGGCCTGGACCAGATGCCACTTTGCTCGTTTGAAAGCCATGCTGTCTCTCTCATGGGTGGGCCAAATTCTCTGGACAGGCAAAGCATAGAAAGGGGAGGTAACCTTGCCCTTTGTGACCTCATAAGGAGCAAGATTCCAGATCAGCCCATCTGAGCTTACATTTTCTCAAAGGCGGAGCTGGATACCCAAGGCTCGGTTTACACTTATCGCTTTTTTTAGCCACTGGGGGACCATAGGCAGGCTGGGGGAACTCATATTAATGTTAAAAACCTCACAAGTGAAATTTTCATGTCATGGGACCTTTACAAAAAGAAAAGACTCCTTGCTAGCTAACATGAATCTAAACAATGCCACAGGACAACTTTGAGATCTTATGTTTCTCTCCAAGTCAAGCCAGTTCTCCTGTTTATATCTCATCCTAAGGGTTTTTCACAGCCAAAGGTAACCTGGTCAGCTCCATTTTGTATCCTCAGCCAACAAACTTCCGCTTCTACCAAGATTCTGCTAAGTTCCTGCTCATCCTTGGTTTTGTTGGTAAGAGCTTTAACAGTGACCTGCCTAATTTTGTGTCAAGAGTGTATGAAGGAGTTCATGTTATCTGTATCTACAACTGAGATACTCAGGGTTATGTATTTCAAGCCTTTTTTTTTTTACCTATAATTGAACATTAACCAACTCCAATATTTTTCTTCTTGCTACAGCTTTTGTTGGCACCATTTACAGCTTTGTGGTCCTCTTCAGATCGGGTGTAAGTGCAATCCACAATGCAAAGACCAAATCTTTTCTGGCCTGTCTTCATTTGGCATGCCAACAATAAAGACTTGTTTTGTGGGTGTGTGTCCAGGCAACCTGGCTGGAGTTGGTGGTTATGAGTCTGGATGTTGTGACCATCGCAGTGCCTCCTGCCCTATCTGCAGCCATCACCACTGGCACTATCTATGCACAGCGCAGGCTGAAGAGCCAGGGCGTCTTCTGCATCAGTCCACCACGCATCAACATCTGTGGCAAGGTCTCACTCTTCTGCTTTGACAAGGTGAGGGGGATTCCATTAGCTAAATTCTGTATATGCGGAGAACAGCTGTGGCCACATGTTGAAGTTGCCTTTCATCAGAGTACTTTTGTTTCTCCAGACAGGGACTCTTACGGAGGACGGTATGGATGTGTGGGGAGTGATGGAGGGGGGCCCTGCCGGTTTCTCAGAGCTGGTCCCGGATCCCAGACTCCTGCTCCCAGGTCCCATGCTCTCAGGGTTGGCCTGCTGTCACACTGTGACGCTGTTGCGAGGACAGCCCCTCGGAGACCCTCTGGAACTCAAGATGGTCGAGTCCACTGGCTGGGTATAACACTATAAAGTTATTTTATAATTTAAGAGGTACTTTACTAGAACCAGGTAAAAACCCTTTTGTCATTAAAAGCTATAGTGCATAACTTCTAACGCCCCCATGAGGAATTCTAAGTAATGACAACAAAATACTTGCACCTGTTAAAGGCAACAACAATGTTCCGTAAACCTTTTTTAAGAAAGGGTTAAAATTCCAAGTCCAGTATGCCCTGAGTGAAAGGAAAAGGCAGATTTACCCAGCTCTGTTTGGATGGTTGGGACCATGAGAAAAACTGCCTCTATTGATCTCGTGTTAAAGCTACTAGAGTAATATGTCAGTGAGCTGGATTTGTACTGCGTGATTTTACCCTGTAAAGCTTTTACAATACAAATTAACATATGGGTTTTTCTCATTAAACAAAAGGAAGTGCATTGAACCATTTCATATAAGTTACGGTGACGTGTACGGAAAGTTGGGCTATTTATTTCTAGCAGTTAAAGGCAAAGCTTTGTTTTATCGAAAATAACAACTTAAATTTGTTTTGATTTAGGAGTTTTAGTTTATAGTAGGAGGATACCAGTCTCCAAGCTTGACTTGAAATTAGTTGAAAGCATTTGTAAATACATGCCAATATAGCAATTATTCTGTTGCTATCAGGTACACAATAATTGTAAAACATGAATTCCATATCGGCAGTTTCCCCCTATCGATGTGAACATGTGTTTTTTTTAAATTTTTTATGACACATTGTTTGCACTAGGGACCTTGCAAGAACCACTTTTTGTTTTAACGTGCCTCAAGCAAATGCAGATCCATTCTCCCATGCATAACATATTATCTCACTGTGACCTTCTTTTATAAAATGTTAATCTAAATCAGTATCTTAACATTGTGTATATTTTCCCAGACACTCCAGGAGCCAGAAGGAGACGGAAATGTGCTGGATGCAGAGTTTGGAGGCCACAGCATTTTGGCTGTTTTGAGACCGCCTACTCAACAGCCTCAAGGAGCTGTGAGTGTCCCTACGTTCTTATTAGTCTGTATCCACAACGTTCCATTTCCGGGATTTCTCCAATGCCGCCTGAAATTCCGCCAGATGTTACTCTTTTCAGCCGGATGTCAGTTACATTCGGCTTTCTTTGTGTTGTAATTCTAAAATCCAGTTGATTTACGAGGACTATGGTTAACTGCTCCTCAGATCTCTGTAGGGTAAATCCAGAAGCTAGCTAGACTATCTGTCCAATCAGAGTTTTCTGTTGCATGACTAAAACAGCCTTTGAACATACACGTTTTACCAAAACAAGTTCCTTCCTGAGGCTATTTTGCAGAGGTTCTGTTACTCCGTACGGCGCCCAAGATGATTGTGATTGGCTTAAAGAAATGCCAATAAACCAGAGCACATTTTTCTCCCATCTTAAAATGCTGTGTGGACTAGCCAGACCATCCTTCACAGTGCTGTGGAGGAAGGTCTGGCAAAGCAAGACCACTCTCATATTGACTGATCAGTTGACCTTTTACGTCAAATCCCCCTTAACTGCTGTTGTACAGCTATTGATCTTTCCATTACTTAAACTTAATTTTAGATTTTGACATTGTGGCAAATGCATATCATTGTAAACTGAATTAAATTCTAATTAGGTGAACACAAGTTGGTACATCAGCACTAAGGCCCTTCCACTTCTTAGTCAGTATCGGTCTAGAGTTTTCAGTTATGCATAACTGATATTTTTTTCTTTCATTTGTCAGACAAGCGAGGCGGTGGCCATTGTTCAGAGGTTTCCCTTCTCCTCGGCACTACAGAGGATGAGTGTGGTGACGGTGGCCCGTGGCGGACGCTCGGCTCTCGCATTCATGAAAGGATCCCCAGAAATGGTGGCTAGCCTCTGCCGTGCAGAAAGTGGTCAGTATCTTAATATTAATAATATAATAATACTATTGATGATACTAGTGATTTTGGATTGAAATTAATTTTGCATTGTGTCTACTTTTTTACATTACATTCATACTAAACAGGATACTTTATGTTAACAGTCCCGGGGCAGTTCTCCAGCAAACTGCAAAGTTTCTCCAGTGAAGGTCTCCGAGTTCTTGCACTCGCCTATAAACCAGTAGACAGGAACACTGACTTAAGCACCATTGAACGGTGAAAACCCAGTCCATATTTCTGGCTTGCCTGTGGCTCCAAAGCTCCTTAAAAATTCATTTTAATACACCTGAAGTGTGTTGTAAATCCAGTCATACTGAAATGCAGCTTTGTCTTTCCACAGAGGGGAGGTAGAGAAAGACATGCGGTTCTTGGGCTTGATGATGATGAAGAATCTGGTGAAGCCAGAGAGTGCCCAGGTTATTAAGATGCTGAGAGCGGCACAACTTCGCAGTGTCATGGTCACTGGTGAGAGATATCTTGCACTTTTTTTTTTATTAACATTAAAGCCTTATTATTGCAGGCATCTTAAATGCCATCAATATCATGTTAATTCCCGTTTTGTCTTTCTTCACATAGGGGACAACATTTTAACAGCAGTCAATGTAGCAAAAAGCTGTGGGATGGTAGGATTTGATGACAAGGTGATATTCGTCAATGCAACCCCCCACACTGCCCAGTCCATACCCACCCTGAGGTTCAGCCTGGAAGACAGAGGGCAGGTCATCACTCAGGTTGGTCCTGCTCATACAGGCCGCAGTACACGGACTGTGTCGGTACACGATCCGTCCTGCCTGCACGATCCGTTCTGCGCATGTGCAAAATGTAAGCGCACGCGCAGATGATGATCATGATTTACCAGGGATTTACGGCACTGCACGATCTGTTCCACAGTAGCGGTCTGCTGTTAGCCTCCACCGGAAAGCTAACAACGTTAGTTTAGCTAACAGCTAATTCGGCTAACTGCTAGCTGACAGCTTGATTCAGCCTAAAACAACGTTACTCAAACTAAACAGTGGGGAAAGCAGCTACAGCTAAATTAAGACTTTATAGTAATAATAAAGACAAATCTTGAGTGATTGTATTTTAAATGAGCACAAGTAAAGTAGAACTGACGTAACAGCTGTTACATATTTAAACGGTTAACTTCATTCATTCATTCATTTTACATGCTGGTCTCAGCTAGCGGTTAGCCGAATTAGCTGTTAGCTAAACTAACGTTAGCTTTCCGGTGGAGACGAACAGACTTTCTTTAACTGTCTATGTGTGAACAGATCGTGCAGTGTCGTAAATACGCGTTCATCATGATATCATATACGCATGCGCGAACATCTTGCACATGCGCAGAACGGATTGTGCTGGCAGGACGGATCGTGTACCCACAGACTGCTCGTCAGTCTGGTTAAAGGTGCCGTAAGCAATGCTAATCCAAAACACTTTTTGTCAAAAGCAGCGAATATTGCCTCACGGTCATTTAGTTAATACGCAGCTGTCGCTGTGTAAATGGATAACAAGCAGAAAGGAGTGCACAAGCCACAAAACATTTGACAACAGGCAGCAACAGTTGATGGAAGAGGGGCACATGCGGCACATTTATCCATGAATCTGGGGGGTAGAGCTTCTGAAGGAGGGGAGGGTTGTTATTTGTTTGCCAGTTCAGTTAAAATATTAACAATCTTTGCGCAGCATTGCTTACTGCACCATTTAAGTCTCTGCTGTTCTCTGTTAGAATAGATTGTTGACCGATGTCTGGGAAGAAGAAAATCATGGTTCTGTCAATCATGATTAAGTAGTTATCAGGATAGCACACACAATGAGCACAATCATTACCTACTTTAATTTTTTTTTTTTTTTTAACTGGGAGGATCAATTTTGGCTGCTGTTATAATTTCCTTTTCTCCTCTCAGGGCCTGTACCAAGGTAGTTTTGACTATCACTTGGCTATTAATGGCAAGTCCTTTGCTGCCCTCTGTGATCACTTCCCTGAGTATTTGCCAAAGGTAATGTATGCTCTGTAATCCCAGCAGGAATGTTCTACTATATCCCCCTAGTTGACCAATCAACTGACACATGCATACAACAACAAATAACAACTAAGGGACTAGTGACAGGGACAATGATTTAACAAAATTATAATTTGGTTCAAACTGAGGCATTAGACTGTCAGCCTGTATTTCAATCAACATTTTCCTTTTTAAATAACGAAGATGATGATTATAAAATTAAGATGGGATCAAATGTTTTTCAACTTTTGACATGCTGTCATTGTAGGTTTTGCTGCGAACCACAGTATTTGCACGCATGGCTCCTGACCAGAAAACCCAGCTAGTGAAGGAGTTGCAGAAACTTAAGTAAGTTCAGATGTAAAAGGGCTCAAGTTTTCATTTATGCATAACTGACACTAACTTTATTTTATTCTCATCAGAGTGGAAAAGCCTATAAAGTATAAAGGATACTGACACTCAATAGCAGTCAATCCTCTATTTGTGGAATCCTTAACTTCACATTGGCATCTGAAGTTAAGGGCTTCCCCGAGTTGTATGATACGTGTCTAATATTTATTTTAATCATTTTGATAATTAAACAACCGGCTATAACCTGACTTAAATAATACTCTCTACCACAGCTACAAGGTGGGCATGTGTGGGGACGGGGCCAACGATTGCGGGGCCCTGAGAGCTGCTGATGTTGGGGTTTCTCTGTCTGAAGCAGAGGCTTCAGTCGCATCACCTTTCACTTCCAAGACTCAAAACATCAGCTGTGTGCCACTGCTTATCAGGTGAGGAAATAGGAGGCATTGAGTTAGAATAGCAGGGTAAATATGGATGACGTCTTTTGAAAACAGACCAAACCAGTAATGTTTGTGGTAGCGTACCTGCAGCAGAAAAAAATAACAAATTTTTTCTCCTTGTCTGTACAGAGAGGGCCGGTGTTCTCTGGTCACCTCCTTCAGTCTCTTTAGATACATGGCCATTTACAGCCTCATTCAGTTCTGCTCTGTCCTCACCCTCTACACAGTGAGTAGCAGTGGAGCTCATTACACTCTCACTTTCAAAAGTTCATCATATTGTTGCCATTCATTTGTATTTCTGTAAAGTCCATTCTTATTAAAATCTTTTTAAAAAATCAAATAAAAAAGCTGAGAAGAATTGTAAAAGTAACAATTTCACGTATTTTAATCCAAAGCCATTTGTTTGCACCTCAATCAGCTGTCAACATGTCACACTGACACTCTAAACACACGCCATACCGCTCACCAAAACAGCTTAAAATTAAACGTGACTTCTTGATGTGTGTCCAGATGAGGACGAGGTTGTCCGACTCGCAGTTCTTGGTTTGTGACTTTTTTCTGGTGACAACACTGGCCATTGTGATGGGGAGAGGAGGCCCCAGTGACGAGCTGGACCCCTCCAGACCCTCAGCCAGTCTGCTGTCCGTGCCTGTGTTGGGCAGCCTCTTCATCCACACCTGTATGATTGTTCTGGGCCAGCTGGCTGCGCTCTTCATCACCACCTCACAGGACTGGTCAGTAAAAAGACACGCATTCAAAAAGCTTTCATTCCAATTTCCTAAAAAAAGATGTTATATTTCTCTGTTTATACATTCACTGAACAAAATCCAATATCTCAGATTTGGAAAAGGATAAACATCACATTTACACTTGATGCACTTTTGATATATCTCACTTTGATTTTTTTTTTTTAAAGGTACATTCCAATCAATTCAACAAGTATTGGCGCAGCCAATCTCCCAAACATGGAGGACACCAGTGTGTTTGCCTTGTCAGGTTTCCAGTACATTATCATGGCTGTGGTGGTCACCAAGGGATACCCTCACAAGAAACCCTTTTACTACAATTGTGAGTCATCAGAAATGTACAAGGATGACAATTTGGGGATGGAAGGGTGATGCATACAGACTCATGCTGTTGAATGACTTGTTTTTTTTTATTGTTAGCTTTATTACACTTGCCAATGAGGTTATATTTCATTTTACAGTTTTGGGAATTTCGTCATTCTTTTCTAGCTTTTTGCTTGCAGGTTTCTCTATAGAGCTCCCCCTACAGCTTCGGAATAGATATTTGGAAGCTCCTATGTTTACTTGTGTCTGACTCCTTGCTCGGTCCGTCCGCAGTTTCTTCTTTCTCTGTTCCTCAGATAATACTTTCTTAGTTTCTGCTTCTTTTTTGCCGTTTCAGCCATGACGATAGTGTGAAAAACTCTATCGCTACCTTGTTCTTATAGCCAGCCGGTTCCTGAATGGGGGCGTGTAGGCCTATGTGTGCAGTGCCGTGAAGCAATTTGTTACATTTGTTACAAGCGAGACCTAATATCATGCGATACTACCTGATGCGGAGGCCGGGGGAACGCTAGGCTAAAGTTGCGAGTTTTTTTTTTTTTTCTGCTCACAGGCGCTAAGGTGGAGTGAGACGACCACCAGAACCCAGAAAAAAGTTATATAACCATTCCATTGACTCCAAAGCTGTTCAGTTAAGGTACATTGAGCTAAAAAAAATGCATAGTTCTCCTTTAATTTGTCAGCAGGATTATGGAAAAACTTGGAGGAAGGGTGTAGAACAGGCCAAGGAAGAACCCATTGCATTTTGGTGCGGATCCTAATGGGGAGGCCTTCTAGTTAAATATAACTGTAGCGGACCCTGGTGTCTAGGCAACTAATTGTCCCGCCCCATAAGCAGTAGCTTGTAGCATAGTAGCTGTTTTGTTTGTTTTTTGTTGTTGCTTTTACACTGTCTCCTGATTTTATTATTATCAATTTTTTTTTTTTTTTTTTTAAATCACTTGTTTGTCTTTGTGAACGTGTGAGCATTCATGTTCTGTGTGTTAGTGTATATACTGTATGTAAAGGTGTACACAGCCTATATCAGACTACTATTGCCCTGCTTACCTGTATCATGACCCATTTTACCCTATTTCATTTAACCTCAATGATGTCTCTTTGTGGGGGGTGGGAACTGGGTGTAAATCATATACCTGTTAATACCTTGTATCACAGATTGACTCTCTGTATTGGTTTTATTCTATAGATGAGGTATACTATGTATCTCTTATGTTCAAAATCCCATAAATAAATCATACAAAAAAAAAATATATATATATATATAACTGTAGCACCTAAGCCTAAATGTTAAAGCCACTAAGGGCTGCATCCGATGTAGCACAGTAGAGTAATAACTCTCCCACTTCTGCTCATTGCCTTTGATGGTATTTATTTTGTTCTTACTGAAAACGGTTTCTCTTCATTGGGCTGTTACTGATAGGACTTGAAAAATGTCTAATAAGACCATAATGGTCATGTTTCACAATAAAAAGGAACTGCTTCATACAAGCTGGTCAAACAAAAACCATGTGATATTTCACATTTTTTAATAAACATGGCACAAATGCAGTTTTGTGCTCTTACTGAGAAATAAAATGAACCCAATTTTGTGACAAAAACAGTCGGGAGATGGGAAAAGTTTAACAACCAACTGCAAAAATGGCTTCAACAATATTACAAGTGAAACTTATTTAATCCTAAACTCAGGTGTTTTTTCTTCTTATTTTACCAGGGATTTTCCTCTGTCTACTATCGATCCTCTTTGCCCTGATGACTTGGCTGGTGTTGAATCCTGGGCCTCTTCTTAAAATACTTAAACTGTACGACTTCTTTGATATGAATTTCAAAATGCTGCTCATCGCTCTGGCTGCTCTTAACTTCCTCATTTGTTTTTTTGTGGAGGTGAGTGATGGCATTAAACTTTGATATTCCCTGTTCAGACAAATGTTAATGCAACATTGCTGTTTCAATCATTAGCTCCGACATTAACCAGATGAGACGCATGACAGTCTGTGGATATCATTAATAACTTATACCCCAAACAAAATCTTGAGTTCATGTCAGTTACTATTGACATCAATGGTGACATGTTTTAATGGTGGAAAAGCTATAAAAATGTCCATAGTAACTTCTTCATGCTCAGTATATTCAAAATACTTGTATACTGTATACAGTATGTACAAGCGTGCACAACAACCCTCAAGAGTTTGACCCTTTACACTTTCCCTACCTTCACTTACTGTTGAAGCTATTGTTATTGTTGACTTGTTAAGCGCCTGTCATGTATGACTACAGCCATCTTGGATCTCATACATTTATGTGTTGGTGGGGATTAGTTCTCCACTTTAATAACCAGCATACACAATACTTGGTGTTGGCTCACTGTCATGGCTTACTGGGACAGTTGGATAGACCTTGGCTGCTAGTCAAAAGGTCTGCTCTTAAAAAATAAATTTAAAAAAGGCATGACATTTTCATCATTAATAGTTAACTAATCCAAATGGACAACCTGTTTAAGCTTGGTATATTCCTAAAAAGCTCTTGTTAACTGTACTGTTGCTGTTTTTTCCCCCTCAGGTGCTGATAGATTTGGGTATGCTAAACTGTCTTCGGTTGCTGCGTGGCAGACGTGAATCCCAAGAAACAGTATAAACGTCTGAACATCCTTCTGTCTGAAACCCCCTCATGGCCGCCCCTTAATCAAACGCTGTCAGCCAGAGATTACACAGTAATCCAATTTAGCTAGCACCTGCTTGCCCCTCTGTTGGACACTGTCATAACCCAATCAAAAGATGCTGTGAATGAGTTACATCCCCAACTTGATCAACAATACAAAGTCCTGTTTACCTTTTATTAATAAAAAAATATTTTTTATCTAAACTACTTGTTTGTTTTGAAAGATGTTGTGATTTAATAGTGTAGTCCTGGGAGTGTTAAAGGACCATATTGCACTTATTAGCCAAATAATTTAACCAGATTACAAAAGCATTTTCTCTCGATCTGACCTGATGCATATAATTTAGGTTGGATTTGTCCAGGTTTTGATTTTTATGCCTTCTCTCCAATATAGTAGATGTGAGATTAATGTAATATGTGGTGTTCAAAGCTTTAAATATTCGGCCGCAACATTTTCGCTAATAGTTGCCATGGATAATCTACAGCTCTCGCTAGGGTTGGGTACCAAAACGCGTGCCGACGTAAACCGTCAAGATTGGCGGCAGCCTGGAGCGTCCCGTGTCATGCCATCCCGCCTAGTGCCATTCCCGAGTTTCTACTTTTCGAAATAAAAGCTCGCATCTGGAATAAAATACTTTAAACAATATCTCTCTTACTTTTCAAAGTAAACGCTATCAGCTATCATGAATAAATACTTTAAATATTTGGTGTTTTTTTAATACTTAAAAATAAATGTCCGTCTATAAAATAAATGCAGATTATAGGCAAAATAAAAATTCCTTCTATGGCTGCAACCTGGAGCCTCCCGTCTCATGCCCTCTGCCATTCTGATAAGCAGTTTTGCAGCAATGCCCCAGTGAAGTGTGAAAACAGTATAGAATATAAAAATAAAAAGGAGTCTTGGAAAGAGTTTAACATTTTATTTTTTTATTATTGTTCTTGTGTGTACATCATTGTTATCCCTCCTCTAGAAATCCTGCCGTTATACAGAGATGTCTGCGTCGCTGGCAGGTTTCATCAAATGTACGTTAACATCTGGGACACAACAATAACATCCAGAAATCAGGTAAATATATGTATGGCTAAAATTGTTACTTTAACAGTTTTTAACGTTTGTCATTTGATTGCAACAAACGTGGTCATGAATTTACCCGTCCATCTGGAAAATATTTCACGATTTCGTATGTTTGACCCTCTGAATTTACCGTTGGACACGCCTCGGCATGAAACGGGACCTTTAACTGTCTATGGATGGGAAGCGTAGCTCACGTGGCGCCATTTTAATGCTATGAAACCATCACCTGCTATTAGCATCCCATTGAATTCCATTCATTTTGGCGTCACTTTGACAGTGAATAACTTTACATCTGAAGCGTTTCCAGACTCTTTTTGTCCGTTGTTTATTTCTAAAGAAACACGACAATCTGTAAAAGGCTCCATTACCTTGTATCTCACGGTATGGCTCCGTAGCAGACGTTTTTGTAAAAATAGGCTAATGACTGACACGTCACGACCATAGTCGACAAATCACCGTAATGTCAGGAGAAGCACGCAGACAGTTTGGACTTCCATTAGTTGTTTAGGTTTAATTACTAATGTTAACTAGCATGTTAGTTAGCAGTATTTAACCTGTGCCTATGTTATCGCCTTACATAGAGCTACGTTCTCCGTCTCTGCTGACTGGGAACGATTGAGATTTTTCTTGGCACAGCTACCAGAAGTCTTACAACTTAAAGACACGTTATCCACGTCACATCTACGTCGTCAAGCTGAGTTGGAGGCTGCGCAGTAACGCCTAGCCATCACCGGAAAAGTGCTTCTATTTTCCTTCACTGATCTCCGTCCACGAGACATAATAAGAACGAAATTTTGGTGCCTGACTTTACATGACATTACATTACACACAGTTAAAATTCTGGCAGCTAAAGTTAAAGAGTGTGAAGTGTGACTGTATTTCACTGTAGTGGATTCCAACACCGGGACGCAACAGTCTGGTCTGCCGCGCAACAGCTGCCGTTGTCGGAATTTAACACAACGGTGCGTTCACTTAAAACAGGTAGCCTCGTGGTGCAAAATGGGTGTGTGGGTGTGTGTAAAATACCCTTTTCCCATCTGGTGTTTGTTTTTGTCTTTCAACCGCATTTTACTGGTGAAATAAGTTATTGTTATAAGTTAGTTATTACACTATTATTAAATATTTAATAATGCTGATGGTTGTTTAGTACTCTACTCTTTTTTCTTCTTCTTTTTAATTGGTTCATGCACCGGCACCGTTTTAAAAGTATAGTTTTAGCACCTGTATCGGGAAAAACCCAAACAATACCCAACCCTAGCACTTGCAGTGATCAGTGTTCATTGAAAGTAGTCTAACCGAATAATGTTCCTAATCAAGTTCAAATGCATGTATATTCATCCCCTTTGGACAAAAGTGCCTGCCAATTTAATGTTAAGTATTAAAATGAATAACAAAATGAAAGACATTTTTTTGCAAATCGTTTTATTAAATCAGTATTCCCAGGCAGTTTGTGTTTCCACTCAGTTCAGCTAAAACCATCTTGTCTCCTATTCTGCTGCTATATTTCCTGAACTAGAATCTTTTGCCAGTATTGTGTATTCTCACTTGGATATATTCAGTCTCTTGAGCTACAGTAACAACCAGGAAGTAAAGTTGTGATACAGGAGGCACAAGCTGAATTCAGCCATTAGAAGAACATTTCTATTGATGATGTGCACCACTGAATATGGCTTTATTGAGATCCCTTCTCTGTTTGAACAATTAAAGAACATCTATTGGGCACAATGGTCCTGGCCATACAGGTAGTCACTACAGCTCTGGTTCACAGACAGCTGCGTCTCCATGTTCCATTTCAGCAGAAAACCATCAGTTCCTTAACAATCACACAGGGTGATGTTTAAAAAAAAAAAGGCATTCATTCTTGGGACGTAGACATTGTTTCAGGTAAATTTACTGTATAGCACTGCTTCTAACAAAGTGCCAACTCTAGCTTTAAATACGGACATTTGCTGCTTGAGCAATCGAACCCGCTGGAAAAATACAATCTTAGTTCATTTCATTCATTCTCGTTCACTTGCACCTGAGTTCCTGCGTACTGTGCGTTAGTGAAGGACATGAGCACGCCGCTGACAAGGTGGAGATATGACGAAGAGGCTTACAGCAGAAAAAATCATTTCCTCGTCTGACCCTCTCTTGAGTTGCTGCCAAAACCACCTTCAAATAACGACTACTGAATTAACCGATATACTGTATATATACACAGGTTGATTTTAAAATGGGATTTTGGTTCATTTCAATTAAAATACTGCTGACATCTTAAAGGCTGAAAAAAACAACTTAAAAACAGACTTAAATCCACAATCACCTTCTCATTTGTCTTTGTTTTTTGATTTAACTTTTAAATACAAATAATGTAAGAGTCCACAGAAGACCGCTAAAAAGCCTTATTAAAAAACAGAAGACAAAAAGTAAACAGAACTTGTCAGATATACAACTTGACACGTGACCCTTACTCTCAGTTTTTAAAAACAAATGGCGATTTACATACTAGGGGCGCACAGATAGTGCTAACAGCTCAGTTACTGGGCAGGTACCAGTTAAGTACGCAGCTTTAGTGGCGAGTTAACAGTTGGGGACATGACACCACAAGGTGCTGTGCACGGTGTGGGTGTTTAAACTGTAAGGACAAACCAAAACATAGTATCTTGAGACTATTTTATCACTAATAGAAATGAAGTGAATGCTTCCTATTTCATAAACATTGTAAATATAGTTTATAAAAAAATGTCAATATTAAATACTGTTTTCATGAACAGGTTCTTGGTGGTGTATGTATATTGTGAAGTATATTTATCTGTAGTCAGTAGATATCAGATCATCCCTACTATAGATAACGACGAGCAAGAAAAACAAAAAGATTTAAATGTTGTGAGCCAACCTCTGAAAATAAAAAAAAAAAAAGTAAAAAGGTGTGAGAAGTGATGTCTGGTATTATTGCTGAGGAGAAGCTGCTGCCCAAGTTCCAGCTCATGTTATTTTGCGATGGCCTGTCACTTCCCCTTCTCTCTGCCATCCTTAGTTTAAGTCTTTGCTTCTGGCTTGCTGGCGTCCTGAGACGAAGCCGCTGGAGGAGAGAGATGGAGCCGTAGGGCGTCTTTTAAAGGGATCATCACAGTGAGTCCAGAAGATGTTCATAATCACAGTGTCAACCAGACTGGAGTGGGGAAAGAGGAGAGCAAATTTCCATTTGACTTCCTCCTGGAGTTCCTTGCTCCCCCGACACTGCTAGTGGGGAGAGTTGAGCAGCAGTGTGGCTGTACTCCTGGCCCATCCGATAAAATGGAACTGAAGGAAGTTTTAAGAATACAGTGCTGTATTTGCTCTCTGGTGGCCCTTGATCTCTCTCCCCCCTCAAAGGCTGGGCGGCCTCCAGGACCCACTTATCTGTGCTGTCGGAACCCCTGGGTGCCATCTGGGCCGGCTGGCTGCCTGACCGTTTGATTGTTTGATCGGGTGTCTTCTGAAGGCAATGTAGAGTTATTACGCCCTGCCCTGGCAGAAAAAGGGGAAAGAGGAATAAATTACAGACCGCAGCATTTTACACATGCCAGCTGCTGGACATAAACAACTCCTAACTCGTTTCAGCAGCATCTTGTTGTCAATGGATGTCTTTCTCTTGAACTATTCAGATCTCCACACATGCTTTTAGTTCTAGTGTTCCCTCTAAGTTTTAGAGCTTCAAAACTTCCATTCTAGCTTTTTGTTTGGACGTCAGTAAGGCTCATCACAACCCTATTGACGTGGATTCTGACAATATATTTAGCTGGAAGTGGTCTTTCGTGGCCACTGCCTGAGTTATCGTTCTGCTTGTTGGCTTGTGTTGCTACCATTATGTGTTCTTAAAAGGTTTATTTATAGTGTTTACATTGTTTTTTTATTTATTTAATAAATGCCTTTTTTCCCATCTAATTCAAGTAGTCTAAAAGTAATATAGACGTTTTAAGAAAGGTTAAACATTCTTAAATCAAATTAAATTGTGTGCAAAATGAGAAACACTGTTTTGGAATAAGAGTAATAGATTACATGCTTTGGTGGCAAACACATACATAGACACATTACTGGAATCAAGGTAGATGGAATGACCATAAAACAATTTGTTCTTGTGCTTGTTCATTTGCTGTCCTCTTTAAATTGGATACTTAGCTCACAAAAAAAAAAAAAAAAACAGTCTTTAGCACAATGTGGAATATACCAATTCCAAGAGCCCTTCAGCAACGTGTTGTTAGCCTGTGGGTAAAACCACTAAACTGTCAACATTTGTGGATTATTACCTATCAGTGTTGGGTTTGTCCTGAGGTGTCTCCTCGGGGCAGGCGCTGCCCAGTATTCTCTTCCTGGCCTCTGCGTATTCTGCTTCACGCTGAGCCAGAGACTTGACCTGTGGTGTAGGCCTATTCTGATTCAAGGGTGATCCCAATGACCCGTTACTTGTAGGCCGCTTCAAAATGCGTATCTGAGGTGGGGGTGCTGCTGGTAGAGAGTCGTCCTGTATCACCATGGTTGTCTTCAGTGGAGATTGCGAGGAATTATTACTGGACTCCCTAGAAGCAGCCCAACAGAACACAGTCCACCCACAATTAGTAATATGACAGACAGGAAGAGGCGATGAAGCGAGAGAGGCAATGCCAATAATAGCTAGATGATACATTCATGGCCAAAAGACTTAGAACATAAATCCAAAAACATTTATTACTGATTTAGATTCTCCCTGCTTCGTCAGCAAAGTAACATACTTGGTCAAATAGGTTTACAAATAATTTCTGAATTAAGCTTATTTAAAAAAAAAAAAGAATGAATTAAATAATTACTAACAAAAATAGATAAAGTGAATCGAAATTTGTGAATCCCTAAAAATAAAGTCTCTTGGTAGGTCAACTGTAAGATGAATCAGTAAAAAAAAAGTCTTAGGTTATGTCCAGGTGCGTACTTTTACAGATTAGCAAGACACATAGCAAAACAGCATTGTTTTGAATGGATATTAAAGCAATCATTTTAAAAAGTCACAAATACGGGCCATGTTTTTTTTTTCTAAGGCCTTACTTTTCTTTCTGGCTGATCCTTAGCTTCTCCTCTAATTGTTTTTCCATTTCCTGTGGGGGGAAAAATAGTGCAAACATATATTCATGTAAACAAACAACATGGACTAATTGATTTTGGGCAGAAAGAACAGTGCAGCCGGTTGTAAGCAAGTTGGAGAGTAGATGTAAAGTAGGATACAATTACAAGCTATTTATACATGTGTAGGACAGCTGCCAAGTCATAACAGAAAGTACTCAACTAGCAACATTAGCCGGCTGATGTTGCAAGCGAAAATGGTTATTTAAGGTTTGACGTGGTGTATTTTGTGCAGACTAACCCCATGAAGACATCTTAAAAGATGTGTAACTTTAAACTCAAACTGACAAGATGCTGACGTTAACGCCTTCATAGCCATGTTCAGGACGTCACGAGCTAGCTATAGTAGTCTACCAAACTACCGCGAGAAGAGCTGATTTCAGCTAAATGCTGGCAACTTTCCGATTTTTGCCACATTGCTAAATGACGTTAGCTCGTCCCCGGCCACTATGGCCAGTGTAAATAGTTGACAACATGGCCGAAATTGATGTCCCACAACAACCAACTACTTGGCCTTGTAAACTGCAGGAAATTACCAATTCAGTGAGGCAAGCTGACATTAGTATGTAGAATACCACTCCATTAAAAACGTGCTAAATTAACGATAATGTGATCGTTGCTGTACACATTTAGCTAAATAATCTGTTTAATCTTTATAAGATCTGAATCGATCTTGCAAAGTGACTTATCTCACTTTGACAGTAAAATGTCGACATATTAAACTGATCCACACTGCTGCTAGGTTAACGTGAATCACTTTCTCAAGTGTTATAAAATGTAACGTTAACGTTATGCCGAAGTGACTATAAGACTAAGCTCGCGGATGGGTCTTCTGTCTTGTACGAGGTGTGTACACTTGCCATTAAGTAAGCCAACATTCAATTAACACGTTTTCCGTGTTAGCCATTAAATAAATAGCTAGCTTAGCATTAGCCCCCGTCAACCAAACAAACATTTCATCAGGAACTCTTTAGCTCGCGTTATGTAACTAAAGAGTCGTTAGCTAATAATTAGAACAATTTATGTTATTTAATGCGAAATTAGTTAGCAATAGTAAAATTGGCTAGTAAGTTGGTGAAGTCTTATTCTCACTCGCTAGCTAGCTAACGCTACTTGACGTTAGCGCGTCAAGTTTCTTAAAGCTAACGCTAGCTTTAGCCACATTGTTGGCCCGTGGGAGTCGGTAACACAGAACAACGTTGTGAGAACTTCTAAAAGCAACCCTGTGAATCTAGAGAAGCTACCAAAAGGATTTCAGCCTTTAGCTGAAGGTATATTAAGCCTTTCATTATTTACCACACAATCAGCAGCTTCCCAACTTTCGGAGACCTCCTCATCCATGTTTCATTTTGCTCAGACACGCTGTAGAGGTGGTGGACGTCCTGGGCTCCTTCAGATCCGCCTCTCGACTGTCCACAGGCTTTGACATCACACTGACGGATTTCCCCTCCGCATAATACCGCTCTACATAGCCACATAAAAATGGGGTAAAAGTGGCTAACAATGTTTCGGTAAAGTAACAATAAATAACCCCCTAATTGTGTGAGAAAAAAGTAAAAGACGTTTTTACTGTTTGCTCTAAACATGCTACAGGTATTTTAACTGTGGTGCCTAGTGACTGCTTCCTTATTTGCTGGAGCCCTCCCACAGATGTGACAATCAACGGTGATAGACATACCGATAGATAACAGAGTAAGGCAAGGCAAGGCAGCTTTATTTGTATAGCACATTTCAGCAACAGGGCAATTCAAAGTGCTTTACATAAAATCAGTTAAACAGATAAAACACATGTACAAACAGTTAAAAATCAGAAGCATTAAAACCCGATAAAACACATGAATAAAAGTTACAGTACAGCATAAGAAATTTAAAGAAATGAGCAGTCATTTAAGAAAGGCAGCATCAAAAAGAAAGGTCTTCAGCCTTGATTTAAAAGAACTGAGAGTGGCAGCGGATCTGCAGGTTTCTGGGAGTTTATTCCAGATATGAGGAGCATAGAAACTGAAAGCTGCTTCACCCTGTTTTGTTCTGACTCTGGGGACAGAAAGTAGACCTGTCCCAGATGACCTGAGAGGTCTGGGTGGTTCATAGTGGACCAGAGTATACAAATTATAAATTGAAATAATTGTATCTATCAATTGAGATAATCTGGGAAGTGTTAACAGGATGTAGCCTATGAATATACATAAGTAAAAAATTCAATTTGTTTAAATTATTTCATTTTTTAATTGGCTACCCAGAACCTCCATACAGGTTAAGTTTTATTAAAAACATTAGAATAGCAATATTTTGGGGGTAGAAAAAAGGCTGTAGGCGCAGTAGAAGTAGGGGCATTGAAGGAAAGTTGCCTTGTCCACTGAGTTTTGTCAGCCAAACCTTATATATAAATGTGAGTATGTTTTACATGCAATACTACAATGCTGTTATTAAGACGTTGTGACTCTAAAGCTCCTTCTAAAAACGTTATAATTACAGGTGTATTCTTGACAGCTATAGATAGAATTCTTGGCACAAAGAAAACCACCAACAACAATCAAACAATCATTTCTCAGTGCTGTTGAGATGTGGCTGGTTCTCTTTGGACACATGAGGGAAGTATGGGTTTGTTATGTTTTTGTCGGATTTATTTCACCCACCTCAATGGGCTAGTTGTTCAAAACGTTTGGAAATCCCATTTTTTGCTATTCAGAATCAGGTAATCCGTCTTACTTTTATTTTTCAAAGCAACATTGGACTGGATCACCTTGATCCAGATACACAGTTTTCAAGATTGCCAAATCTGGATTACCAGTGCTCTAAATAGGACAACATATCATAATGTGGGCTAACAGCTATGTCAAGAACAGGTAGAAGAGCCAACATGGGGTAACTGTAAGTGTTTCTTATTTTGAGACAAAACACAAAAATAATATAAACTTCCCTTCATAATTTTTTTTATGACACTTCATCAGAGCCACAATAAATAAAAAAAAAATATATACATTAACAATTACATTGTGGATATTTTGAAAAAGTCTTAAATAATAAAAAGGCTAATAGTCCAATAGTTACCAAAATAAAGAATGTTCAGGGTTCTTCTTCATCTGAGGAGCTTGTTTCTTTGAAATTAATATACAGTGATGAATGACAGAACAATGTAACATATTATTTTTGTTTGTTATTGAAATCTGTTTGGGGGATTGTTTCATGGGGACAAGAACATTTTTATTTTATTTTTACTATACTGAATAGCTTAATTGGTAGCCTGTGTCTACTTCATCTACTTTACCATTGTTACAATGGTTACACAAGTCATGTGCAAAATATAAATAAAAGTATATACACTAAATTATACAAATGTATTATTTGACCACTTTTAAAGTTTTACTGCATTTTCTTCCTGGAATCCATTTTGAAATCCTACCCGCTGTTGGGATCAGGATAATCCTGTTTTTTTTGGATCAAAGTTATCCAAATCCTACTGACAAATTTAAAACAACACAAACTGAACGTTTGATCCAGATTAAAACTAGGATTGAATTCCGTGATCTAATCTGATTTCAGATTCCTTCTTTCCTGTTTGAACAACCCATTTTCAAGATTTCTGACAACCAAAATCTGATTAGTTTAACAACTGGCCCAGTGTGATTGCATTTCATCAGAGCATGTGGATTATAATGACATGCATCACGTGTGTGTGTGTGTGTGTGTGTCTGTGTGTTTGTGTGTGTGCATGTGTGCGTGTGTAACATTATGCAAATTTCTTAAACACCTTGGGGGTTTACATGGTATTGTAAGAATGTATTAAAATGGAAATTAGACTGATTGATATTAGCAAGGTACATATTTTGTATTTATTGAACTTTGTACATTGTCCTGACTATAGTCAGTACATTGTCCTATAGTCAGGACAATGTACAAGAAGACCAGTAAGACTTTTATTGCTACCGGAATTATGTTTGCTTCCTCGTTATCAAAAGTATGTCCTTAGATTTGTATACACCAATAGTAAGCTGTAATAATGATTTGAAGCGGATATAGTGAAGCTGATTTGACAGATATCGAAATGAACTCAAATAATGACTCATCTGATATGCATGTCAGCTTTGTCTTATTGTAGGCTGATATGTTTCTGCTCTATGGTGTACGTATTTGGTATATGCTGTAAATATGGTATACTATAATTAACACACTGTACAGACAGATGACCGAAGATTTGTTTTTGAAGATCAGGTGTTGAGCCAACCTGCAGACCTGTAAATGTGTCATAGACTTTGATCAAAAGCTTCACATCTCTTAAATCTTTTAACATATTTTAAAGGATGGGTTTACAATTTTAAGTTGGTCTGAAAAAGGTTTTTCTCTCTCTGTATTAAGTCATCCTTTTTTATACCGGCCTTTAAAAAGAATTTCTCATATATCTGATGCGCTTTGAGGCAATCTGTTTGTGAGTCCACTAGCAGTGCTTTCCTATTGAGCTGCAGTGGAACAAAAGTAACAAAGATTTAAACTTTGAAAGTTATCCACTTGAGTTGTCTAACTGAGACTATTGCCACATTTTCTCTTTAGATAAAATTTGCAATAATTGAAAACCGTTAATTTTGACCCATATCCCTTAGACTGGGAGCATGTTAGGAAGGAATCTTTTAATGGTCTGTATGAACAGGAGGACTGACTACCTATATCCTTTAATCCCCCAGGACTGGATATTTGTGAAAAAGAAAAAACCCATGAAGACAGCCCTCTTGTGAGATGTTCTGTCACTTCTAAACAATCTGGATTTATTTGAAATGCAGATGTGCCATGTTATTGCAGAGCAAATTCTTTTAATTCAGAACCTATTGTTTAGTTAAGTGTTAAGCACCAGATTTTATTTGAATGAAGTTTAGGTTTGTGTTTGTAGTGCAGCTTTCTGTTCACCTGCAGTTTGTATAGGTGCTCATACCCATGCCCAGTTTTTTAAAAGAAGCTGTAAAAAATATTTTTTTAATTCTTTGCAAAAGATGTTATTTTTCCTGAAAAGAGTTTACAGACACTTAATACCACAAATGTATTTTTAACCCTCGTGTTGTCTTCCCATCAAAATTGAAAATCAACACTTTTGTTGACGCTTTTTATTGATGTGTTTAACTTTTTCTTACGTTTTTGTCCCTTTTTGTAACACTTTTGACGCTTTTTTTCAATGTTTGTCACTTTTTTTGACGTTTTCAACACTACGTATAACTTATAAGAAAGTAAACCTAATGTTTGAGTTAGAAAAGCAAAAATTAGGAATTATTTAGACTAAAATTGAAGGAATGTATGTTGATGGATAATCACAGACTGGAATTTGTCAACTTTTACTCAATACTATTTCAAAACCACTTCAATTTATTTTTCAAATGCTATAACATTTAATAAGACACCCCAAATTAAAGAAAGTAAAGATTTGTACTTGCCAAAGAGCGTTGTGTGGAATCAATCATGTTATTTTGGGTAATTAAAAAGAACATTGACATAAGAAAACGGTTCAATTTGACCCGAGGACAACATGAGGGTTAAATGAACTTGCTTTTGATAAATCATTTTTGTAGTCTGTTAGTGTAGTGTGTTTGTGATCCAATAAGACAAAAGAAGAACACCAGTGATGCTAAAGCCAGTGAGAACAGCGGGGTGATGCCAGTCAGGGTTTAAGTGCAAGTCTCTGTGAAGCAACAAAAAGACTTCTGCTCTGATGACAAAGAGGCTGAGGGAGGACAGAGTTGATAATGATAAGTAAAGACCAACTTTTTGGTTGATTTTTTATTTAACAAAACTTTTTTTAAGTTGTGATCTATCCAAAATCTCCGAGCTCCTTTCACTCCTGACAGGGCTCCACCATCAGCACCTATGGACGTAGTAGCCTGTCACATATCCTATGATGTAAATGGACACCAGTGCAGCCAAAGCTCCTGTGGCCTTCACTGCTACTCAGAGCTGCCGTTACACACTCTGTCATAGATTCTGTGAATGTAACAGAGAGGGAGTATGAGTCAGCATTTAGTCGACTGTTGTCATTCTGATATTATTTTATGACCTGGTTTAACATTTAACATTTAACATTCTCACTTAATTTTTACTATAAATAATTTACAAAGCTTACTAGTACTTTGGCATTCAACTGGTGTCAGCTTTAAACCCTAATTTTAGTCCATACATGTCCACATACGGTTTTATCTCATCCACATCTTGGTACATTTATGTTTGTTCTTCAACAGCATCAGAAAATCCTCCAAAATATGAAAACTTTATATTTGATGCATCTTTATGTCAGGCATCACTTTGTCTCACCTCATCACAGTAGACTGTGATGCATCGACTTTCATGTTGATGTTGTCCTCGTTCCAGCGATCATATTGCACGCTGCCGGCACTGTTGGAGTCCATGTGGGAAGTCCTTCTTCCTCAGAGGTTTATCTGCTGCCTGGAATCACTATTCACTCACCACTTCACTGCTCAGCCTGACACATAAACAATGTCCATTATTCATTATAAGGTTTCTTTAGTAAAGTAAAAATTGCCAATCAATGTTAAGTTGAATATGGTATGGTGAGTAGTAATAATGCGAATCAACGGATATTATGGCAGTCAATTAATTAAAAAAGGCCAATAAACCTGCATGCAATGCATCATCATGCACTGTAAATAAATTGTAAACATGACATTTAAACATTAGTTTAGGTGATAATGTATCATCTCAGATAAGCATTCACAATGTTTAATCCATCCAGAATAAAATCAGACGACACAAATTATAAGAATCAGTCTCAAAAGCAGTGATTTGATGATTGTCATCCAAAGCAGAATTTACTTTACAGTATATCCCCACGCTCAAATAAACTTAATGGGTGCTCACCTGTATGACTCTCAAAGACCTACCAACCTGTCTAAAGAGCTCTGCTGCTCACTTTTAAAGCCATGACTGAGACTGAGAGAGCCATATCTCCTGCTTAGTATGAGACCATGGTCATAGTTCATGTGTTCACTGAGGTCAACCTGTCATAAATCCATTGGTTATACTTCAACTTGTCTTATATGACTCTCAGTGATAAAGGACAATTCAACCGTAGTCTCCGGTTTCATCACATCCTGTGCAGACACTGGTATGCAAAGCAAAATACTTAGTTTTGCAGATATTCATGATACTCACTCTCCTGCATGAAAATGTTGTTTGGTTGAATATTATATCACATTTTTGTTTCAAAGTTCTTCTCTTTGGATTAATTGCAGAGGAGAGACATGTTGAAGCTATGTTTCTGCTGGAATAACAGCAGCCATGCACCTGTGTGTTTATGTAAAGAAATACAGCAAACTCAGCCATCTCAGTCTTGAGGAATTTTTTCTTGTGTGTACCTGTGACTTAACCAGGTCATAGCAGATTCAATGGGCTTATAAATGTGCTGTGATATGCCCCATAAATAAACAATGCAGCTATTTGTGAAATTCACAGGCATGTTCTGGGTTTTTGAATGAGCAATGTTTATGTCTTCCTACAAAATGATTTTATCATGCAGCAGGTGCCTGGAGAAGGTTTACAATCTTTCCTTGAATTGAGTCCCTTGTGAGGCCTCCTCTGTTTGATTGACAGTATTTGATGTTGACTCAGAGCAATGGTAACCACTTATTGAAATTTAACATTTCCTAAACAAACTGCAGATGCAATTTGTAAATGCCATTCTCCATTTCTGTTTGATGAGATGTCATACAAATTCACTGCAATATGTATTGTATTGACTTTTATTTGAGTTTGAGTTTATTGAATTTACTAAAATAACATGTACAACACTACAAAAAACATGATGTACAGCAGCAAACTCGAGAGACTTCAACTAGTTGTTCCATTCAGCCTGTCTTCAGTTTGTTTGTTGTGCACTGAACTTCTGTAAGATGGTTTCTTTTTCGTAGCAGCCTGTTGGTGTTTGGAGCTCTGGTCAGTAGGAGCAGGCCACGGAGAGGATGTTGTTCAGATGTCCTCTCTTTGACCAGCTGAACTGCTGCTGGCTCCCTCCTGCTCTGAAGAGATGGGAGTGGCGGGTGTGGGGAGCAACCTCTGGTGATGATCCTGAGGGCCATTTTCTGGACCCTTTCCACAAGTGCAGTTTAGCTTTTATCACAGCCCACCATAAGGACACTGCCTCCGAACACGGTCTGACCACAGCAGTGTAGATGGTGACAAGGTCCTCACAAGGGAGGCCATGTCTGGCTATAGTAATGTTTTAAATTGTATTGTATTGTATTGTATTGTATTGTATTGTATTGTATTGTATTGTATTGTATTGAATTGTATTGTAGACATAGACTGTACAGTCACGATTGGATACTTGTTTCACATCGGAAGTTTTACAGACGTTACTGACGCGTTGAGACTTCCGGTGTGCCATAATACCGCTGCGCATACTTCAGGTTTGTTTAACCATTTCATCTGCTCGCTGGTTATTGGCGTAATTTTCTGTACCTAGGCTTTTAGGTATAGTTACGGGCACAGTCATAGGGTCTCCAGTGTATAGATATACCAGCTGTACTAACTGGTCAGATGAAAACCTTGTAATGACGGTTACAACCTTTCAAAATTGCCACAGTCGACCATGCTAGTTTTAGCTAGCTAGCTAAACTAACGTTAGCTAAAGTGTTAGCCCCTACCACTGGACTCAAAACACTCAGTGGGTTCAACGTTAAGTAATTAACTCATCTAATATTTTGCTAAATGCGCTGGTACCTTACAATTTATCCACTGGTTTATTCAGAATGAACTATAAACCACGTCAGCGGGCTATCTAACGTTAACTTGCCTCAATTGGCCTTTTAACGTTAGCTAACTAGCTAACGTTGTAACTTAGCTTAACACCGATCATAGATACCGTGTATAGCCTGTAGCATTCTAACATTACATGTACTTAATTGTAATAGAACATTTTGTTATAAATTACTAAACAACCATCAAATTGTTAATATTTATTTAATAATATTCATGATGGCTACCGTTAGCCAGCTCTATCATAATAGTAATAGCTAGCTAATTGTCATTAGGTGGCGCTAATAGTCAAATTGTATATACCTCAACATTTGCACTTGGTTTCGCTGACGTTAGCCGTGTTTCTTCTTTTTTGTGGAAGCATTTTGTCAGTCAAAGTTGAAAGTATAGCTATATGATGGGTTATAGTGGGACTTGCCCTGCCCACTTGGGGGGGCAATAGCTCAGTAGGGAGTGAACCGGGTTGGGAAGCGGAGGGTCTGGTTCAAGTCCCCATACGGACCAAAGTATGGTGGTGGACTGGTAGCTGGAGAGGTGCGAGTCACCTCCTGGGCACTGCCAAGGTGCCCTTGAGCAAGGCACCGAACCACCCAACTGCTCGTGGCGCCTTTCCCTCACTCTGACATCTCTCGATTTAGTGCATGTATAGGTACTGAGCATGTGTGTGTAATTCAGGCCTGTGTGTTTTCACAACAGAGTGAAAACATTGTAATTTCCCCTTGCAGGATTAATAAAGTATACATTATTATTATTAACATCAATAGAACTGACTCAAAGACTGGCACCAATACGGATTTCTAATGACTTTGAATCTTCCTTCTTTCTAAGATTCCTGGTGTTGACCAAGGAAGTAAACTGGAGAAGTTTAAGCATATTGTAACAGTGGGACAAACTGTAAGATTCTAATCAAATTTACCAATGATGATTCAATTTATGATAACGTACATAAAAGTAAAGTGGATGATAAATGG